>OX438643.1:28448701-29648701 GCA_949316285.1 Eupithecia subumbrata
CGATTTCGGCTATACGTACATGGATGGTTCACTAGGGGACAATATATTTGGCTTACCTGCCTCAAACCGCAGCTTGAGACCGCACGGGTAATATTTACTCGGAATCGGAATAGGAACGTACTTGTTTCGTGAATATTGCCACGAAAGTTCCAGGTGTTATTTGCGAAACATTCCTTCGAATAGTTTCAATAGCGATTGTTGAATAACACGCCAATGCTTGTAATTTAGGCGATTGACGTCATGACCATAGGTCAGAGGAAACATAATAAGCTGAAGAATTTTCTCATATAAACCCGAATACATAAGCCGGTTTATTTACAAATTAAAAAGTATAAACCTAATTATATAATACTTATATAATTTGACGCTTGTTGTAAAAACTAAAAGAAGATTCCAAATTATTGATAATTTACACTGTTATATAACTTTTACGGGGCCAATAGTAGTCAATATATTTTTTTAGGAACCACTACTGGATAATTTTCTATAAAAAAAAGCGAAAGAACCATCTTCCGTATATTATCAATATATCGAGTAACAAACTTTTTTTGAAAGCAGTTAAAATGTCAAATACGGAATTTAAAAAAAAATTCAATCAACAATAGGCGAGCATTATGTTGCCATACAGATAACACCGGATCGATAGAGCAGCTTCCCTCGGATAGATAAGCACTGATAAGATAGGTGAACCGCCCCCATCACGTCATTCAGAATCCTGACACTAAATAATCAGCAGTAAAAAAGGTTTTACTATAAATAGAGTTGTTGTGGGTTGATTACATGTTTTACGAAAAATCTCTTGAATTAAACTCTTGATTTTAATTATGTTATTGGTGTGGTTTCTATATTTTAAGTTTTTGCTGTCGAAAGTCAATTATACAACAAGTAATCGTCGATTTATACAACTGTTTGCTTACAAAATGATGGGAGAGTCTTGAATAACAAAAAATACTGGCATAGTTGACGACCTCCATGGCGCAGCGGGCGAAGGTCCGCCTGCGACGCAGGAGGTTGCGAGTTCAATTCCCGCCTCGGGACAAATTTGTGTACGATCTGCAGAAATTTGTTCCGTTGGTCTGGATGTTTTCTAAGTATAATAAAAAATATATATCTATGTAGTGTTTGTATTAAGTATATCAGTTATCTAGTTCCCATAACACAAGCTCTGCTTAGCTTGGGGCTAGATAATGCTGTGTAAATTGTACAGCATTATTAAAAAAATCATTTTTTATTTTTATTTATGCTTAGCTAAGCACTAGCGCCAGACACACTCAAGTGTTTCTAGCTAATTTCGGTATTTAATTCGCATCACGTTCTCCCAATTGTATAATAAAAAGAACGATAATTCGACTTTCCCAATGTAGGCAAAAAAATTGTTCGACTATTTTTCTTACTTAGTATCCATCTGTTTGAAGAAAAAACATCAATTTTACAGCGAATAAAGTTTGTAAGTACCGCAGTAAATTAAGAATTAAACTTACAGTTGTACGAAACACTATGGAGAATCTACTTTTATTTAGATATGAATAAGTTTTTTTTTCTTCTTTCGATCCGGATAAGGAAGGAAAACGTTTAAAAACCAATTCTCAAAACCGGGTTACAAGTCAAGTGTGTGTCAAGTGTTTTACCCCGAACACTCAAACACATTCTCACATTGCGATTTTTTGACAGTTCTCAATAAAAAATTACAAAAATTCGGCATTAGAGACATGCTTAAACCTGAGTCGCGTTTGAATATTCTGACGTTAACTTTTCAAATGTATATATCCCACTGAGCAAACATCATTACTTTCCTACTCCAGCTTGTTACCAAGCACTTACAATTTCGTAGTTTACAATACACAGTTCCTAGACCAAGGAGTGTGCAGTGTTGTTTCATAACAACGCCTTTGTTAAAACGTGGTTATAACAAAGCATAACCTGATTTATTTCTATCAGCTGGAAAGTTGCTTTAGTACTTTTCGTTTTCGATTTCGATTACCCCTACAGATAACGAATAGTTACTAAAAGTAAGGTTAAAAACTACCTACACTTATGCCGGCATTTTCTGAAAACTTAAAAAACTACTTAAACCAAGTACAGTCGGACCACCAGCCTGAAATAAAAGAATGTCGTGATCAATTAGGAACAGTCATGCGAGTGGGCAAACTCTCTAATTATCTCTAGTGGCTCCCTCAAAACTCTGCTATCCATTAGGAAAGTTAGCTTCGGTCGGGCCATGTTACACCGTCATTCGATATTAGTCATCTACGAGGAAAAACGGAACAAAGAACATACTTCGAGCCTACTTTTACTATGTTAGGCAGCTATGAGCTATCGGTTACTCATACGGCGATAACTGATGTAGCAGTCTTTTGTTATTGATATCGACTTCGCAGAGGTAATAGGTTTACTGTACTAGCTCTGTTTTAGTCGTAAACGGTTATTTGCCGAGCTTTTTCGTCATAAATCTACCTACGTAATCAAAGAAGACAATGTCGACAATAAACACTATCTCTTTTCAGTCATAAATTGTTAGTTTATTATTTTGCATCTTTTTTATTTTACAAAACTTGGTATGTACTATTATTATATTTTTATAAGTTTATTATGTATATATTTTATATTTAAGTAAAACACCAGTCTTTACGTATACAACTGCTTCGTGTCCATCCCAAGGTTGTCTGGAAGAGATCGCTTTTAGCGATAAGGCCGCCCATTGTGCAACTTTTTATCTCTCTTTTCCTGTAATTTTATTTTTGTATTTTCTTGGTGTGCAATAAAGTGTTATTGTATTGTATTGTATTGTATGTCGGGTAATGAAACCATTTTTATTTTCCATGTTTTCATGATTTACACTCGCTGTATCTCTACGCTAAGTAAATAAATAAACATAGGTGTTAGTTGTCTTTATAAAATGCTTTTCGGTAACATGTTCATCGTCAATCATACTTGGTTAGCTGTTTCCTTTATAATCCACGGTAGTGTGCCGGGAACACGATCCTCGCGCAAATTGATTGAAAGCGACATTTGATATAAAATTGTGTTGTGATTGATGCCGCCCCACGTCGGCGCTAAGTGCTCTGTCGTGGATGTCGGGGATGTACTTACCATGACATAGTTACACGCATTATATACGAACAACATTAGATACGTGAAAGATGTCTCTACCTACTTGTCAGTTTACCTAATGCGCACAGAAAATGTATGAGTCTACTAAAATAAATTTGCATTCACGAAATTAAGATTAAGCATTCAAGTCTTGCTTATTGTAATAGATAAGGCCATTTTAATCAAAAGTTTGCTCGTGACAGCTCATCTCTTTTATTAAAGTTTTGCAGACGTCCTTTTAAAACAAAACCATATTTTTAGATCATTCTGCAGAGGGTGAGAAAATGTTCGACAAATTGCTTCGCCGGTACGCTTAATTTACTTTACAAATGCCTTTAAAGTTTTCAGCTGAATATTCTATCGGGTACCAAATTCCTTATTCACAGTGCGATCCTACTTTAAGCATTTATAACCTCGAAGACTGAAGATAGCAAGTGCACGTAGCAACGAAAATAAGATAAATCATTTGTGGACCTAGCTAGGTACTTTACAAAATGTACATTTATTTGGTGGATGCTAGGCATGAGCTTAAGTTTTGCACCTTATAGTGTAGTTTAAAAGCACTCACATATATAAATAAATAACAAGGTCAATTGGCGTGGATTGATAATCGTGTCCAATATATTTTGATAATCTAACTGACGGACTAATAAGATTTTAGGACACAAACCTATTCTCCTAACGAAACCTTTCACATTTTCAAAACGTCCAACAAATATGAAAACGGAATTATAAAAAGCAATGCAAACAAGTTCTAGTCCCATAGCAATATGTAATAATATAAGCCAGTGTTGCAATCCATCCATCATACTGCGGATTCATAACAGTGTCCTCGTTGCAGATGTCCCATGTATAACAGATGTGTTGTATAATACAGGTGCCACACTGGGCTTAGTTGCCGACGCTGTCAGTATTAATTTAGGCAACTGCGTTCTGAGGGCGCTTACGGGAATATAGTTCGGAATTATGCAGTAGAGTCATCGTTCCAAGAAAAGCAGGCAAGTCAATCTTCTACATAAACTCTCTGTAGATAATGTCACGTAAAAGCTTTGAAAATAAAGTGTAAAATGTTTATATCACAAAAATTTCACGTTAAAACATGTATAGGGCTGTCAACGGGGTGGTATCTGCCGCGGGCATTAAGCGAACTTCCCCACAAACTCATCCTTTAAGAGCCACGCCCTGGCATCGGGTGAACGATGACGTGATTCGAACGCGATATATCGCCGTGCAGGGTAATATTGTGTCGCGGGACCAACTGATAGCTCCGGCCCTTAGCAAAAAATAAGGTCGCCCGTTTACACGAGAGCAAAGGCCTTAAGTGACAGATACTAGATAAATGTTACGGCGATAGATAAGGGTGGAACACATAAAAACGTGCTCGATGTCTCGTATAAAACTGGAGCCAGCTCTGTATGCGAAGTATTGAACATTGACGATGAGCAGCATGAATGTAATTATTGCAAGTATCGGGGAAGTAAGTTTGCGAGTTCTGGGACGGTCCCCATTTCATTATGCAGGAGTGAAGCGGACAGGCGACGGCGACTCTCGGGCGAAACTTAGATTGAAGGCGACGACGCGAGCGCGTGCTTAAACTGTATCCCCGCTCACTTAGACGAAGATTTACGACAACTTTACGCTGTTCCGAACCGCTCCTCACGATGACACAGAGCGGCTTATCGCCACCAACAATCGCTAGAAAGCTAACGTGCTGCTATTTCCAACATACTCGGTTTTGCATGAATTTGGAATAAATATTTATCTCAATTTAAAATTTAAAGTCTGCGTATGCCGGGAAGCCTTATCGTATGTTGAACAGCAGACATCCTCTGATGGGTGGACGGAAGTGCGCTCGTGGGCGGCTTCCGTCGGCGCGTGCGCCGCGCATGTCCTCCACTGATACACGAACAGCGATACCTACTCACCGCACAGTATTGGATTACAACTTACAAGCCACCCGCATCGAATTACAAACCTCACGCAAATACCCAATACCGTATTGATTGATCTACATTTAAATACCTTCTCAAGTTACTGTCTAATGTCGACTGCCGACAATATTCCGCTCGTTTTCGGAAACATTTTCAACAACCGCGCGCAGTAATAAACAGTTAAACACAAACGTAGAAACCTCACAATTGCTTTAATTACCGCCTCCGTTACCAAATCACGAGAAAATTCACGCCCTCAGCCCTCCACATCACAATGAGGGAATGGAAGAAGCCTGTGAAAAAGCAAATTAAATTAATTGTGATGTAAACGAGGGTAGGCCGGCACCATTCGCACTGTAAATAATAATAGATGGCGCGAGCTTCGAACCCCACCCCTTTACAATACAATTTTATTTGTTGTACAAGTACAAAGTGCTAGTTGGATGTTTGGGCAATTAGTAAAACTAATTGGTTATCGTTTTGGGAGTTCTCGAAGACTTGGCGTTAATATATTCGATAAATTAATATGTAGGTGTGTAATTAATAACAGATTGCGGTCAAGAAACGAAGGTGAAAGCTATATGCGGATTTATTGTGAAAACATCACGTAGGTAGAGGCCGAAATAGCGGGAGTGAGACGTCGATCGGTTTACAATTTAAGCTTTACAGCGGTCTATTTCCATCGCTTCATGAAGCGAGACCGATAACTCTCTTATGGATTTATGCAGCGATTTGAACCTAATTCGAAAAACGTTTTGTGATCTCGTATACAATGTAACCCATGTTTCTCTTATGATAAATGTTTTGTTTGTAAATTGACCTAGTTTACTCGTTATAATGTAAGTTCAGCGGACAAAAACGGTTTCAAAGAAACAATAGAATAGGCACCCTATAAGACATGTAGGAGAAAATGAGATATTTACCATGATTTATGTTATTGTGAGTTTTTCAATATTACCGCACAGTTTTATGCGCCATGATTACTGAAAAATCGCGTAAATAAATGGTAAATATCTCGTTTTTAATGGCTTTAGTGTTAATAACTGCGTTAAATTAAAAAAAAATATGGAGAAGAAAAGTTGCAGAAGAAGAAAGAAGACTAAAGAAGAAACTCTCTCGTTCCCAGTTACTCACTCAACCTGGGTGTGATGTTTGCATTCGTGCTCGGCCCATCACAACCTCCTTGAGTGAGCGATTGTGGCAGAGATTCTCTGACATGAAATTACTCTCCAAGCAAGTCTGAACCCTGAAGAACTTTATAAGGAAGCCCTTAAAATAGCTTGAAGTTTAAAGGTTGAGCTCTCAATTATTAAGTAGTCATGTTATTACTTATGCAGACTTTGTAAGCTATAGTCATATAGTCATATAGGTACTAGTAATAGATCTACCAATACCAACTACGTGATTGTATTATAAATACAAAGCCGATAAAATGTAAAATTATTTGTTAAACAATGCAGCAAAAAAAGACATAAGAAGAGCTGGTTTCGTAAAGATAGCTAATTTTGCAAAATGTTGTAGGACTAGCTTATTTAGTTTGCAAGCAATATCAGCTCTACTCATTTACTTGTGATTCCTTGTTAAGACTTTAAAGTCGACTCCATGTATTTTTAAAACAACAATATTTGTAAAGACCATTGCATACCTTAGCGAAGTTTGATAGAAAAACGATTGGCTGCCAGCTGGCTAAAATAGCATCATGAATGTACAGAAAACAGGCACACATCTATTTCGTGATTTATACGATACTGGCTACCGATCCAGCGGCTTACGACATCGGAAAGCAAGGAGATTATAGATGCAAAGAATTTTATACGATAACTCGGGTTTGAAGTCCGTTGGAGTCTATCAAAGCCGCTGAGGAAATGTTACTTGGTCCTATTACTTTATAATATTTAGTATAGATACCTAAATATTTTCATGATATTATGTACCTATGTAGTATGTTAAATGTTTCTAATAAATGTGGTGTTCTTTGAAAAATAATCGGACAAGCAGCTTCGTTGGTTAACTTAGATGTGAAATGTATGAAAACTTTTGTCAAATTCGTGAAAACATGTATTTTGAATTTAAAATTTAATAATGTCTACCTAATCAGTGATTAGGTAGGTAGATATTATTAAGTTTTAAGTAATCACACATTATACTAATATGATAAGAGCGAAAGTTTGTAAAGATGAAGACACGTTTGTGCGAGAAACACGCCAAAACACCGAACAGGCAGAGATTCGGAACCGTTCTAGAGCTGGCGTTAGGCTAGCTTTAGGCTACTTTTTATTCCGGAAAAAGCGTTCTAAGCCGAGGGCAGAAAATAGTTTCAAGTAAAACCTTAGTTGCACGCGAGAGATCTGAATGATTATCTGAAACTGCATTGTGACAATGTTTGTGTGTCGACACGCAGAGAGCACAAGAAAGGGTCCGTTTTTACATTCGTTTTTATGAAACAACGGTTCAAATGATGTAATGTAATTAAAATTCTATTTGCCTCCCTCGGCGTCGAGGCTTAGCTACTTACTTTGCAATGTAATTAAAATAATATTAAAGTTAAAAAGTAAAACGGTTGGATAATCTATAATGTTTTAAGACCAAGAGTTTAACAAAAACTACAACAAATGTTCGTAGGAAAAGAAACTAAATCCACAATACAACGTAAAATTTTGAGTGTCAGAATAACAGTGAATATAGGGTGAATAGAAAAGAAAGTGCATTGTATTGCTTACGTCAAAGTGGGTTGGCAAACATCGTTACCCGAGAAGCGTGCTCGCTCTCCGCCAAGTAAATGCTTTTATCCTGTTTCACATAGCACGTTATTGTCCACCGACGTTGAATAATGGACCCATGATATGCTACCTGAAATCTCTTTACTTTTCAATCAAAATGTGACTTTCATTTTGCTGCATTTTTGCTTGAAACACCGACGGGAGTGCTGCTAATTTGGTGGCACAGGATTACTCGATGGTAGCTCTCTTACTTGTCTTTGTTATAGAGTCATTTGTTTTCTTCTATTGACATTATTCAGACAAGAACAGAACACGGCGAGTTTATTTAATTAATAGCTACTCCCGACAAAAATATCACATAGCATGCGAAATGACAATAAAGTAGTCTTAAATCTAGTGTTTTTCTAGTTCTCTCGAGTTAAGGGAAAAATCTAAAATTTTTGTAGAAAGGGAAAACTATAGGTAGGTACATAAATAAATAAGTGCTACACAACGTACAGACAGAAGCCGAGGATCTCAAGAGGCGCAAATATGCAGGTCTCGAGAGAGCCTACACATCCCCTTGGAGTCGAGACCCGAGGTCCGTAAGGTGCCAAGGCTCTTCGGGTTTTTAAAAAATTATCTGAACGTCTGGTCGAAACGACGCGTGGCCCGAGTGCTGGTGAGTATCTGGCGCAGCGCATCAGCATTGCCATACAGCGGGGCAGCCAGCGTCTTGGGGACGCTTTCGACTGGTATTGGATCAGTTGAGATACCTATAGATTATTTGCAACAGTTTGCAATTAACTCAATTGTAAATACTAGTTCTTATTTATATCTATTATTTGATTGTAGTTTTCTTTGTCAATAAACTTATTGCCTACAGAAATAACTAAATCATCTCAGATTATCCTTCATACTAAAGGCTGTCTTCTCTCATGAAACCTTTAATAAAATAGACCGCTCTTTTCTCTCCTAAGCGTAATTTCGACAAAGTGCTTCTGTCAGTAACTATGGTCTCGGCTCCGATTACTTTGGCCCTTTCGAGATTCCTCCGTAAAAATAATAACGTGGACCCTTAACGGACGAAAAACTTTTAAACTGGCTTGTACATTCGAATTAAACAAAGTTTTTCGTCATTAGAGTTCTTTGATTGGGAATCACAATATTATTAATTACACTAATATAATGGAAAACAGTTGTTTGGGCGGATGTTTGTAACCACTTCATGCAAAATCTACTCACCGGATCGAGTTGATAATTTCATGTGACCTGGAATAACATATCAAATCATCATCGGCCTTGTTCCATCTATAGAAATATTTTTTTAGGTAATGCCTGTGGTTTGGTTGAATTTACATTTCTTGGTGTGGCTATGCGCGAACGCACCGAGCGACGGCAAATAGTGCAGGTGTACGTTGTGATGCTCGCCGGATCTGAGTTTCTTGCATGCCATCTTGCTCTTTTATCAGCAAGAGAAAGAAACCAGCTTCGGTTTATGACATATAGGCTACTTTTTATCCCAGAAAAACGGGTGCGAAGCCGCGGGCAGAAGCTAGTATTTCCATAATGGGAGTTGTAACACAGCAGTGGTTTTCTCACAATCGCAGCTGTCTTGAACAAATTGACTGCACATAACATTATCATAACGATAATGCTATGTCCACGTCCAGTCGACGACACCAGAATACCACATGTCTTAACGATTTTTCGAGGACATTGTTCACCGAGAACAATTTTTATTCCGAACTATTTTCTGTCCGCGGCTCTGCAGACGTTGTTTTTATGGAAAATATTAAAGGATATTTTATCCCATGGGAACTGCTTTATGAGATAAAAGGTTAATATGTTTTATTACAGGCCTAGGACTACCTGTCTTAAAAATAACAGCCCGATCCCTTCCGTAGTTTCCGCGTGAAGGGGTAACAAACATCTAGAAATCCAAACTTTCGCATTTATAGCATTAGTGGGAGAGTAATACGTTGTCCGCTAAACGCCGCTATAGGCGATCTCATAAGTGAGACCAACGTCAAAATATTTTTTAAACATGCTAAATACTTGAACTAATTAGAAAATGTTTCATCACAACATCAGCCAAAGTTAGTTCACTGCTGCCCATAAGCCTAAAGATCATCATAGCTGGAAAACCCCTTCATTCAACCCATATTTTTTTAAACATGCTACCGATTAAATACTTGAACTAATTAGAAAATGTTTCATCACAACATCAGCCAAAGTTAGTTCTCTGCTGCCCATAAGCCTAAAGATCATCATAGCTGGAAAACCCCTTTATTCAACCCGAAATGAAGATATAATTCTTGATCTCGTGCCTGCTCTAACGTTTGCCCCCACAGATAACTTGCCTACTCCAGTATGAAGTATGATTAAGCGCTTCAGTTCCTGATTAGGCACGCTATGTCTCACACATTGGTAGTACCTACTGCACACCTGTCTGATTGCTTGCATTGAGGTGATGGAATCTACCGATTAACTTACAGTCAACTGCGCTAAGGTGTTTAGTAGGTAGAGATAAACCATTCTAAAAATGAACGCCGATTGTACGACGTTTAGTGGAGGGGCCGTGAATTTTGACGTGCATTTTTAGAATGGTTTATCTCTAGTAGGAATAGTACAGAGAGCTGTATCGATCGGTGACTCCCACGACCCCTTTTTAAGTTTGAAAAAACAAAACCTAATGTAATTTACGAGTCTTGGAACCTATCAGGGGTTACCAATCTATAAAGCTCACAGTACCTAGTCGCTTTATTTATTTTACAGTTTTAGGAAAACTAACAGCTAGTTAACTATAATAACAAAAATGGTTTGTAACCTACGGCTACGTATACCTAAATTTCCACAAAAAATAACTATATGACCGGACGACCTCCGTGGCGCAGCGGGCGAAGGTCCGCCTGCGACGCAGGAGGTTGCGGGTTCGATTCCCGCCTCGGAACAAATTTGTGTACGATCTGCAGAAATTTGTTCCGTTGGTCTGGGTGTTTTCTATGTATAATAAAAAATATCTATCTATGTAGTGTATTGTATTAAGTATATCAGTTATCTAGTACCCATAACACAAGCTCTGCTTAGCTTGGGTCTAGATAATGCTGTGTGAATTGTGCAGCATTATTTATTTATTAATTTATTTATTATTATGAAATTATTAATATCAGACGAAAGAAATTGGCTCGTTTGTTTGAAAATAAAAACTTAGTTACTTCAAATACTTAATCAAAATATGAACTACTCAACGAACGTGTAACACGCTTGGTTATGGTATAAAAAAAATCTATATCTACTACTTCATTTTTCCTATGTTGTTTAAAATCTACTTACTCGACGACCACGTTTTGTCTGTCAAGAAGCGCTCCTCAGAATGACAAGACACTAAAGTGTTCACATCTGAATGTAGCTGACAGTACAAGGAAATACCAGAATTCCAATACAGTATTTTTATATTATCTGCGTTTCTTGGTTAATGTTTTCATAACAACATTCTCGATATAAACCTAATAATTAAATCATAGCATTGATTCGATTTGTAATTATTCAATTCTACTGTATTGGATTTTCCCAAAACAGTGTGAATATTGAAATATTCTGTGGATTATTAATCAAATAATATAAGTCGTAAGCCAATTTCACATAAGTCAAAAAACACCTAGGTACTTCTATTCAAAGAAAATGAAAACGGTTGCCGACTTTTTTAACCCCTGACGCAAAAAGACTGTCTGTGTATCTGTGTATCTGTCTGTGATATCGTAGCTCCCAAACGGATGAACCGATTTCCGTTTAGTTTTTTTGTGTCATAGATAATTTTATCCCAAGTTTTCTTAGCCATGTTTCATTAAAATCTGTCGCGGAATTTTTAAAAGTTTTAATTTTGTTCTTGTTATTACGTAAAATTACAAACTTAGTCATCTACCAATCCACTTGGAAAGAAAAAACAAACTACACATTTCCTTAATTTTCAACAAACGTTCTAAATCCACAGCTACCTTAAGCTACAAAATACCCTTACAAATCCTTACACTGTCTTACACCTACGAGTACCGCATAGCGTCTCTCGTAACGTAACGTAACGTAACGTTACGCACTCGGATTATCCGTAGACGCTGGCACTGGCACTACTGGCAGTGGCACCCGTCGCGCTTGCCAGGAGTGCTACGCTAAGCCGAGAGCTGCTACGAGCGCTACGGGGCGTAGGCGTCTACGCATTCATCATTTTATTAATCTTATTGGACCAATAATGAGGTAAAATTAATATTGGTGGGCATTTCACGCAGAACAGCAGGGGTATTTTGATTCGTCGGAAAGACCGTTGTATTCGATATCGGAAACGTTTTTCTTCGTAAAATGCTTCCGATATCGAATCCGACGGCCCTTCCGACGAATCAAAATACCCCTGCAGGAGCCCGGGACTGAAATTAAACTGTGATAGATAAAATAAAAAGTATGTTTATTCAGACAAACAGTTAAGCACGTGTAATTGTTATATTTATATTTCATATTTAGTAATTTTTCTAGCTGTAAGTTTTCCTAAAATTTGAAAAATACATTCATGGTTCATAAAATACACATCATACATAGTTATAGTTTTATAGGAAAATCGTTACGCGGCCAAATGATTTTCTTAAATCATGTTCGGGACTCGACATGTCAAAATAAAACTAAGCAGTCCTTGTTAATTGGAAGCGTGAAGACTGAAATAGCTTTTTTTTAATAGTAGGATAAATAATATATAGTAAAAATTACGCGCAAAACCTCTCATAAGATACAACAGATCTTCTTATCAGAGAAGGTTTTGCGCGGAATTGTTACTAAATATTATTTATTCTAATATTATACAATGGATTTCCGCCTGAATCTTTTATTTATCATAGCTTTTTTTGACAAGAATTCGCTCAAAAAAAAATAGCCGATCAGTTTAACATTTTTCCAGCAAGCATTTGGCTGAAACCAAACCTGTACAAAAAATAAATGCAACCATTAACAAAAGCTAAAAGTTACTGATTACTTGGAAAGTAACCTACTCTGTGACACAAAAAAAACTTTTTACTCTTACTATCCACACGACCACAGCGCTACAGTGGTCGTCTACGCATGAATTATTATGAATCCTATTTGGGGCTGAAATACCCTAATAGTGTTAGGAACACCTACATGTGCTCACGGTAGATTAACGTATTAGTCTAAGCTCGGTTTTAATAAATCGCTTAGTTTGAAAGGCGAAATTTTAGGTCAGATAATCTAATTTGACACTATTAAAAAAGCGGTGTGTTGACGAAAACTATTGCAAATAAAAAAAAAACTACTGTATTTTAAATCAGAAGAGCATCGGCTTAGAAATTTGAACTAACGTAACATTTGAATTAAAATCAATTCAGTTTAAGCATAAACAGTACAAGAACAAAATTAAAAATAAAAACCCCCCGACAGCTTATCATGAAACATGGCTAAGAACACTTGGGATGTGTGGTAGATAATTTTACTACAGAACAAAAAAAAACTAAACGAAAATCGGTTCATCCGTTTGGGAGCTACGATATCACAGACAGATACACAGATACACAGACAGACACGTTAAACTTATAACACCTCTCTTTTTACGTCGGGGGTTAAAAACAAAAAAGCTCGCAATACACAAGTAAACAAAAGCCCGATAAATATCGTTGTCATTTGTTTTTCTGCAGGATTCTGATGGATTCAAGAAATTTTCTCCCGCTAAATCACATGCTGACTACTCCATTAACTCGTTAGGTTATGTAAATGTAAACGGCGGGCTCACTTCGTCTCCACACAAGACTATTAGCATGTAGCTAAAAGGAAACCTCTATAAAACTGCGCTTCAGTTGCGAGAAAACTGCGCTTCAGCTGCTATAATAATGCCCTTCAGTCGCTCGTTTGGACACACTATGGCGATGTAACTAGGGAATAATTGTTGCACTCCGTGACTAGATTTAGACATTTGGTTTTCCTTCTATTACGTCCGTACTAAAATACTGGCTTATTATGGAGAATTATTCCTAGTAGTACCTACAACAACTATTGTCTTAAACTGTAAGGTGACACAAGTTTTGGTACATTATACCTAACTACGTGAATGTTAGCCAATAAAACCACTGATTCGCTTAGAACACCGAACTTACTTCTTTAGCAATGATTAGTCGTTGTAATATTGCTCGTTTGCTTCTATGACAAAGGTAGGTAATATCGCTTAGACAACACTCTTCTAATCCTACAGAGGTAATTGTACACGTAATAATAATAAAAGTTAATACAAAAACATAAGTGTTATGTTGCGACAGAAGCTGTAAAGGCAACTGGATAATTGTTGGCACAGCTTTTCATATACTGTGGCTAGTTTAATTTTATACGTAATTTTGACCTGAATCGTGAGTGAGAATCGTACATTATGATTTTTGATCTACCGCAAACTAATTCTAAACGAGTCATCGAAAATCTTAATCACAAGGCATCTTAAACACTAGCTGACCCGCCCTTGCTGCTCTGTGGTCGTGGCTACAATCTATTTTGATTAGTAGGTATCGCTTCGCTCACGTGGTAGACACCGGGTTAAAACCTAGCATATGGCAAAAATAATTAAGCTTTCTATTAGTGAAAGAATTTTCATTATCGGAGCAGTAGTTCTATTTCTACATCATCACTTAGATTCCTACAAACTATACATCTTTGTAGATGAAAGTCAAATTGTATAACTTTTTGACACGATTGATACAGCTGCCTTCAGTCAGCTACATCCCAGGGTGGTTCCACACACACGGCTGGTAATTTGGCACTTTGGCAGCAACACCCCATTGCAACACCAATCCTACGGGCAGCGTGCAACGTGATTGCTTTTATTAACTACGATATCGTTTGCCAGGTTCTACTGATAGATTCGATGAGTTTAGCGATGATTAGGTTTTCTAACGATGGAAATTTTTGATGTTAATTTCCTTTTCACTCACCAGTTATTAGGTAACTGCATTTACACAAAAATTGAATATTCAGAATTAGTTTTATTACTCTCTGCCAACGCGCATTAGAATGCTTTCATTTAGTAGCACAAAGTGGCTACAGAGTATCCTTCAGCCGGATATTGACCGGTGTAACGGAGCGTATTTTAATATTCGCAGAGAGCATAATACGATACGCCGTGTGCAAAAATTGTCTCGTTGCTCATTGCGAACGCTTTTTTCCCCTGTACTGACTGCACGAACGCTCGCTGTGTAACACGTTACTTTAACCCCGTAACGAAGGTCAACATCCGGTTTTATGTTTACACTGAAAAAATATAGTCCAATTAAGACGCATTTTATCTTAGTTGGCGTTAAAAGAGTTGGAATGGTAAATATCTCATTCAATACTAACAAGAATGCATGGTAGCTGCAACATATCGAATTTGTTTAAAACAAAGAATAGGCATTGGCATATCAATGCTCTAAGTCAATATAAATATTCACTTTGATATATTAAACATTTATTTGCACGGGGTTAGCAAACAACTTTGTTGCATATAATCTCTGAATTAAATTAAATAAGTACACTTTATAAGGCCAATTCATTACTTGGTAGAAGGAGCTTTTACGATTTAACTAAGTTCTCATAGTCACAGAAGACAAGATCTTATCAGGCTCATATGGATTCATGATGCGAACATTTTTTTTTGTGTACATTTACAGAGCTTTTATTTACACTTAGACGGCATTGAAATCTTATACATAATTAATTTTAGTCGCTCGTTTGCGCAGACACTCAATAAGTATATCACGCAGTAGTACGTCCCACCTGACCGATGACTCCATAGAGCGCGCACGTGACTCCCAGTTTGTTCGAGTTCAGCTCCGGTATCCAGTAATTAATCAAGTTGTTTAGTTGCGATTGAGGTTTATCACTGCTGCCACTAATTGTGAAACTTTGTCGGACTGCACAGCTCAGAAATTCAATTGCTCTACCCCAAAAGCGACTCTATTATCAACGTACCAAAATTATGCGTGTAATATAAACATGAGCGCAATATATTCGCACCTCATTGTCATGCACAACAAACAACCTCAGCATATTCACGACATATACGAGCGATTTAAAAACCCCGCGGTGGTATTTCCGCGAAGACGCTCAAATTCCTGGCGGATTTGAGACCGAGGCGTTGCTTAAGATAAAACAATTTCACTTTGCAGATTAAATAAAAAGGCCCCTGAAGTCACTCACGGCATAGTCGAGTGCAATTTTAGGACGGAGTAAACCCTCGAGGAAATTTTAAGGTGTTTACGAACATCTGCATAGGGTAGAGTTGTTTACCGCCTCCGGGTCGGTCTCAAAACAATTTATTTGAAAGGTGTCGTGGCGCAATCCACTCAGCGATCACCGCCGATACAAATATCTAGCCTGAAATAACCTGGGTATAAATCACTCCGAGGAAATAACTCGCTCGACCCATTTACCTAACTGGACGTGTCTTGAGGCTTCGTCGACCACTGCCACATACATTCATGATATTGCGAAAGCTTTGTAGAATGATGAACCTCAGATTGAATTGTCACTCGTTTAAAAAGAACATCGATCTAGATTTTCTAGAATTATCTTCAAACCTTTTTCTTTATACCGAGCTCTTACAAATGGATCAGTAAATATTCGGCTTACGAAGCTATCTAGCGGGTTCCAGCTAACAAATTGGAGAACCTACTTAACTACAAAAGCTTTAGCACGAAAATGTTTTAAATTTAAAAACCGCAAGATGTTACGCCTAAGCTATAAAAATGTGAAAGACGTGATAAGGTTTATATGAAAACGTAATTTATGTTGTCATCAAAATACCAACTTTTTATTTCATGGCACCTTTGTTTTCGCTTGTGAAAATATTTTATGGCTGATCATAACACGATATTTTCGACTTCATATTGGCTTGATTTGCCTTAGCTTCTAATCCGACATGTACATAGGTTATGTCGAATCTAATCTATTATCCATTGGTGGTAGGCGATGTCAGTAGAGCAATGAACCGCGGTACAAATCAATAAGCGGCTCTTCAAACGCTCGTTTCTACTAAAAGTACCTACTAATGCTACCATTTTTTTTTCATTATAAGACGGAGTTTTGAAAGGATTGTAAATACGTTAATCAATGTCATGAAACAATCTGGTTCATATGTTTCAAACTTATAACCTTTCGGTCCAGGGTTTTAGAGCTGCAATTGTAGAGCCAAATTAATGAATATCTATTGTACTCACGAGAAATTAAATAATTAGTAAGAATAAGGAAAAGTCCAAGTCGCTGTAATCTGGGTCCTCTCTTATTATTTTAGACGGTACCCGACGACTCTGAAATTTACTTAATTATGTTATAAAGATACCAATCTGAATAAAGTGGGCTATGAGGGGAGTTCCTGGGATCGGTCGACAATTGCCATCTTATCGCCTCGCCTTAAACTTTACATTCATATTTTATTCTGTAAATTCTTAGTAGTATTCTAGTGCGGGTCTTTCTAAACTAGATGGGTACCTATCTCGAGACAAAATAGTAATAGGTACTTATGATACTAATTACCCTTCAAACTCCAATCAGAACTTGTACTCTTCTGTCGGAATCCATTGGTACTAATAAAAATTTACCTAACTTTTGTAAACCTTATCACCTTCACGGCCCAAGATGCAGATGAACTCTCCCAGCCCCGTGTAGCTGGGCAGTGAATGCGATAAAATGAAAAGACTCAATCTTTCGCACTGAAAATCTAAGGTCCAACTATAGATACCGTCTTTGATCCTTTAATATCAAAATAATAAATTCATTAATACGTGATTAATGCTTATATTCTCGCTTTGATATTGTTGTGTGTTCATTGCCAATCCATGTAGAAGATCATCAACTTTTCATCAGTAAAAATCTAATCATCGAGCATCCCAAAACCAAATTGTATTATTTATATCTACAAAGGCTTTTCAAAGGAATCCCCGTGAATACAGCCCATGCGTTCAGGAACAGCGAGCGAAACGCGGGTTTCTGAAATTCTGGATAAATATTCAGTTGTGGGATAATTAGTTTTGGATGGGAAGTGGCAACTGGATTATCGTGCGATATTGGTTCGTTCAATTATTAAATTGATCGTTTTGCTCCAAAATTGTTGAGATTTTCGTATAAGATTTGATAAATAAATTAATACTAAATTAAACTGTATCAATAATATTCGCAATCAAATAATATCGCAAAAAGTTTCGACGGGACTTGAAGCCGCATCCTTCTCTCAGTACGGGAATGTGTTTTGGGATATTATTTGATTTCTTAGAAATTACCCAGAGTGTGAGGGCTTACGCACTATACTAACAAAAACCTTAAGGGTCCGGCGACGGATGAATTTCCCATACAAACGTAATACCAAAATGATATTTAATTTGAGCATATTTTCACTATGGTCTGCTATTATTTGTATTAAATATTATAGTATTTATCTAGGTTCCTGCCACATTTTTTTTTCAAAATACCTTTCTGAAATGAAATTAAACCAAATCGCATTTTTACATCAAAGAATGAATGTTGTCTTAGTGTAGATAAGTATTTTGAAAAAAATCTTATGACAGGAACCTGTATAAATACTATTCTATGACAAATAATACCAAACCATGATGAAAACATTCTCAAATTACAAATCATATTTGTACTACGTTTGTATGGTAAATTCATCCGTCGCCGGACCCTTAATATTCTCAATATTCGTGATCACCACAATAAGTAAAGAAGACTAATAGAGTGATTACGGTATTATCCAGTAGTTATCGTTATAAGAGTCTATATTGTTATCTATATTGATATCCTTTTTGGATTAATTCTTGCTTGATAATAACGTATTTAGTTATTAAGTCACTTGTGTGTGTGCAATATAACTTATTCCTACAGCTTAAGTATACTACTTCTATCATTTAATTCATAATGAGGCTGTCATTTCTTACTTGCTTCAAGTAATCGTATGGTAAGAATATTTTTACTTTTACTGTTTAAGTAGGTAGGTACCCAGTACCAAAAATTTTGTAGTGGCTCAAAGTTTTATTTAAGACTAGTTTCTGCCCGCATCTTTGTTATAACAAGTGGCCTATTATCAAGGCTTTGTTCTAAATCTACGCTAAATTTCATCCTGATCTATTAATAAGTTTAAGAGATCCGGTAACAAAAAAATCCCAGTTCACAAACTTTCGGCTTTATAATATTAGTAGGATAGGTACATACTCAATTTTAAGATGTTTCCTCACTTAAGTGAAATGTATTTCTTTTGAGAATAAATATACTCTAAACCTAAAAAAATACTCTTAACGCTATGATCCAGTTAGGTCACCTTAAGCTATGGCGCACATGTAGGTGCAGCCTCAATCTCGTTATCGGAGGACCGTTCGTTGAAATAGAAAACGGCTGGTGATTAATTGGCAATTACTCCGCCGGCGAGTAATTCCCGTGCCCACTTGTCGCCTGCCGATAACTCGCATATTATTTTTCAACAGCAAACAAATTGATCGTGTGTTCTCTGTGAACATGTTTACGAGACGTGGTGTGTTTTGTAGGTCTCCTTAACGCTTTACTCTACTTACGTTTTGTAGGACTCGCCTTTAAAGATTCAATTCAATTCAATTTATTTATTCATACTATAGATTCACAGGGAACACTTAGTCAAGTCAAATAGATTCATTACATTTTAAAACACAAAACAAAACTCAAAATAGGTATAAACAGATAAAATACAATAACGTAGCAAGCTTTGTGGCCGCAATAGCATTGTCAAAATGTAAAATAAAATAAAGTAAAAATGTCCAATTTCAAATGTCAATGAAGGTAGGTGGTTACCTACAATAAACAATCGAATTGAAACTAAAAATATTTTTATCAGCAAAAGCTTCGTCAATTCGATAATAGCTTTTATTTAATAGTCTATGTTTGATAAACGATAGAATATTACATTAATTGGTAAAAAATTGTATAATTTGATAGAATTACAAACAAAACTTTTTGAGATTTTAGCTAACCTCGTTTTTGGGACAACTAAAAGTTATTTTTATGTCTTTTATTGTAAACATAATAATCGAAAAGCAAGCAGGATGCATATAACACGATATTAACAAAATCATGTTCTAGGAATGTATTTCTGATAAATTGCCGTTCCGGAATAAACTAACAGCAATGCTCATTAAAATGTTTGATATAGGTAGGTACCTAACATGGATTCGATCAAAGGAGTTCAAACCGCGGGGCTTCTTCTAGCATGTAGGTCTTCTTTTGTTAAAACTTTACCAAACCATATTTCCAATTAAGAACTTATGCTCCAAGTAAATCATAAAACCTAATCCCACTGCTCTACCTACCTCCTCAGTAAGATCTTCGTTCGTTATATCCCCTCAAACATCAGGCTTTAAGTTACGTCCCTAATGCAAAATTGTAATTTGCTATGATATAACTCAATATTTAGCGAGGTGTAATTGAATATTTTTCCAATTTGTTGCGCGTAATGGGGCAAGATTGAGTTGACGGTCCCTAGCGGGCCCTCCGAGGGCGGGACGCCGGCGACCACAGCTCGGGTTGTTGCTTCGACTCTTATCATCACGTTTTACACCAGGAATTATGCACTTGGTTCCTACTTCGATAACGGTGTAAGTAGGTATCTACTCGTTTGTGTTTTAATTTTTAAACTGAAAACATTTTGTGCACATTTTTTCTCGACTGCTAATCAAACTGAACCGTGACGCTCGGGTCAGTTACGCTGATTCGTGTATACTCGGTTCCATTCGGCAACTTTAAAGTTGTCACTTCAATCGTGTGGTAAGCAGGTATACACCCTCTTTTTGTTCAGATTTACCTGAGTGTTTGTCAAGCCTCGAACCAATTTTTCATATTTTTTACGGACCTATGTGTGTCTCTACATCCCAAACTTTTTTAGACAATAATAAACTCGACTTTACAACAAAATGGTAGATAGTATATGTTACTCGGTACTTTCCTTTTATCTTCATTTACAAGTTCCTTAACAGTAAAACATGAGGTTAAAACCGAGTAAACTACTATTCGTAAAGTTTAACAACAGGGTCTATTCGCTTTGGAACTGTAACTGGCGTTCGGAGATTTCCGGAAACGGAGTTTTAAGAGACAAACATCCCAGCTACTAACCTAAAACTTATACAACGAGATATATTAAACCAAACAAAACCGCTTTAACATAGTATTCATTAGGTATATAATTTTTTACATATTCATTCAAAACCTTACAGAAATAATATTTAATATTGTGCCCACGTAAATCGGGGTGCTCGAAAAGAAAATGGCCGACGGATGCTAATGTAAAATCAAAAAATTATAAGAACCAGTTACTGTGATCCAATATAAGTACATCCAAATATTTCCACACATGAATATTATGCCTATAGATACGTACTAACCTACATGTGAGTCCTTTTACGTCCCACGGCTTAGCTACATCCCACGCAAGACACCTCGCTGAACATAAAGCACCGCCTCGTATGCCAGTCACGCACTGTTTTGAGTCAACGAAAAGACTCATCTTTCATCACCCGATTTCCTCCCGAATAGGTTTACGATATATCCCGGTAATAATACTCGATCATTATGGTCTGGAGCGGAACTTCCTTGCTCTGATATTTTATAGCACGGTGGTATGATGAAGTTCAACTGAACTCCTCGGCGAAATGCAGTTTGTATTAGATAGATAGGTATATGCTTTATTATGAACTACTTTCTGCACTTGGCTTCACACGCGCTTTTTCTATAAGAACGTTCTAAGGTTATTTATTTACATCCTCTGGGAAATGATTTATGGGATTAAAGGTAGGCTATGTTTTCTTCCAGGCCTAGAGCTACAGTTAAGCAAATTTCAGCCCAATATGTTCAGAAGTATGGCAATGTTTGTTAGAAAACATAAAAAATACTTCAAAACAAAACAAGAACTAGACAATAAATATAACAGACGAAACAAAAATAAAATAATAATCCCCGAAACAACTTTAACAACGGTTAGTAAAAGCCCCAAATTTAGATTAATAAAAATATTTAACCAACTACCTGAAAACCTAAAATGCGAACCAAAAGATAATATTTTTATGAAACACCTCAAAACTATTTTATTACAAAATGTTACTATACGTTCACGAATTCTTCTCCGATGATAGTTTAAAGCGAATAACCAAAAGTGTACTAGCTGACATACTATCACCTATAGATTAAGTTAGAAAGTAAGTACCTACCTACCTAATCATGACATACACCTATTTTATGAGAATTTATTTGACCCAAAATAATTGTAGCGCCCTGACAGGGTTTTTATGCATTGTGTACCCACTAAGACTACCTACACTTAAGAACAATACCTGTATGCGTAAAATCACAATAAATGATATGAATATGAATATGAATAAGTATTGGCACCATGAAGTAACAACCATCTATGCAAACTTTCGCATTTTTTATATTAGCGATTCAAATACAGGGTGGTTTTTTGAGAAGGGCGGTGATGGCCAAGTCCGAAACCACGAGAGTTAGAGAAAAGACGTGAAAGGAGTCATGCCCTCGATTTAAAAGAAAACAATAACTGCATATTTAGTTTCGTTTAAAACCTTTTACTTTTGACGGAAATCGACACAATAGATTTTTCATAAAAAGGATACCCTGTATTATTTAACCAATGAATTTTGTTGCTGATAAGGATTTATCTTTGCAAAGAAATGTATTACTAAAAATAAAAGGAAAAATCAAATTTTTACATTTTTTTTTTACTTTTCATACTTATCTCGATTTCCTTCAAAAGTATGGTCTTGTTCTTATAAATCGAAGACACCTTTTACGACTTTTCTTTAACCCGCGTGGTTTAAGACTTGGCCATCACCGCCCTTCTCAAAAAACCACCCTTTATAAATACGGACCGATATATATATATATACGGTAGCTTTGTTATTATCAAGAGTTTCAAATCAAGAGTTTGTACTCAGTCTTATAATTTATTCTTATAATAATAAAATCTTCCCGAATCAAATCGCTAGAATCGTGTATTCCGTCCGTATTAATAGTTGGTTGGTATTGAAAATAATCAAACATTCAGAACTGAATCGCTTCACTCGTGGCTATTGCCAACGCAACGATTTCTGGTTTACCGTATTCATGTTATTGCATTTTGACGTAGCAATAGCAACGTCGAAGATGCCGGGCGGAGGTGTCACGTCGGTTCATTCCAGTGGCGATCGCCAGCAGCATACTAATATACTCTCAGCGAGCGATTCCATGTAATCCCTCGGTATTCCGCCGCTTGCCGCCGCTCGCGCCGATTGTGCCAACCACCATCTTGAATATGTAACTGTATCTAATAAGCGACTACCCACACCGCACAGATTGATCTCATCTGTAACTATAGCGATTCCTTTTTATATCAGACAACAACAAGATAGGTTCTGTAGCAATATCAAAATTTGAAGCGACTCCCTTTGTGCATGTCCACTCCCTCTGGGTTTTATCATGACTTTCCTCGTTCTACATGACCCGGAACGGCTGGGATCGTAAAGCACTACGACATATGATTCAGCACTAGTAATACGTCTCGGCCTCCGGCGAAACAAACTCAGCTTATCGCATAACATAAATTGGCAACACGTCGTTAAGGCGACCCGCACACTGCGAGCGGCGTTTTATCAGCAGTCTCTCGTAAACCAACTCTGTCTGTTATTGCAAGCCGGCTGCGACATTTTCCGAGACTTTTTTCATATCGCAAAACACCCGGCCGATCGTAACGCAAACCGACGTCCGGAACGCCGCCTGCCGTCGAACCGCGTAAACGATTTGGATAGTACCGATAAATATGTCCATTTGGCAGTGCGCACCCGCTTCGAGCTCGTATCACTGAAAAAGCGCGCCGCCTTGAGCGCTGCTGTAATTAGAGGCCAATCGTAAAACGAAAGGGTTGCGCCGGGAACGTCCCATCTGATAATGAGCATGACTGGCGCGGCTCCAGCCGCCGCCGCCGCTCGTATTAGGCGGCCTCTCCGCTGCCGCTATCGTTACGACTTTTACACTTTTACGAGTTGTTTAGTTTACAGAGCCGGTAGCGCGACCTCTCGCTGCCAAATGCTAGTTCGCGGCTCACCGCGCGCACACGCTCCCTAAATATCGTCACCGCTACGTGTTAATGAGATGTACGCTTCAGCCTCGTTTGGCATGGTGCGGAGTCGCCGTCTCCCGTCCGCGCCGCGCCGCGCCACCGCGTCGTATGCCCCGACTCATTGAACACGTTGATCATTTCTAGTTTCAACCTCTATTACTTCTCTTTGAGTGCCCCAGTCGATAACGGTTGATTCATGTTTTAATGAGATCCTGAGTCAATTATGTACAAGAGAATATTAAAAACAAAAGAACATCACCCCTGCTATGCAAACTGTTGCCATCCGTTTACAATAATGGCAAGAGTTTCATTCCCGACGATATCAATTTTGCTCAGTGGCTCTTAATTAACATTTCTTTTCTTTCCTTTCCAGGTGAGTGAGGAGCGGAATACGAACCCGGGCAGGCTTTGTGCGGCGCGCCTGCAGGGCCGCAGCCACTCGCGCGCACGTAAAAAGAATATTACACCGCTTTCAATTCGAACACAGCAGAAAAAATATGATCTGCACTTTTGTAAACGCAAATGAGGTTCGCTTTGATGTGGGACTTAATTTAAATAACTTCTCGGTACGGGTGGGTTCTGTCTGATTTCGGCTCTACGGAGAAACAGGTGGGTAATTACGCGACAATGACGCCGCCGGTCGAATAACATGTCAGTCACTTGCCCTCAGATCTTATGAAGCTGCTAATATACGTAGAAGCGGAGACGGTGGAAATAAATTCACTGAATATTTTAGTGTTCCGAGATTGCATTCGCTGTGCATTGTCATCGTATTGATGCATATCGCGCGCGTGAACCCATTTCACCCCCTCGGTGACCGCTAAATGTGTTTCAACTTGTTCCTTGCACCTAGCACCACCGATAGAAAATAGAAAATGCAAGCAATGATTTAGGGCTTACCAACTCGCCGGAACAGATCGCGGCGTCTGCAAAACGTTGCTCGAGAAAAATATTATGATAAGTCGATTCCTTTTATTGCTGGATGTAGTACAACTGCATAAAGTTTTATCACCGTGGCGGATGTATGCAAGCACCTATGAATATTTTATTATCTTCACAACGTTCTTCCTGCAGACTATCAAGATTTAGGTACATCGAAAATTGTTTTATGGTATATCAACAATGAAGACGAGCGGTCTCTATCTAAATCAGGAGATACTTTTACCACCCTGTAACACACTTTATAAAGGTACAATTCCGTGTACGTCACGAACACGACATTCTTATATAAAAATCAAATGTAAATCCATGTTACCAAATTCCCGATCCACTCATACAAAAGCGAGACAATAAAACCGAGTGCAACGATTCAGAAAAGTAAATAATCCGTTGTAACAGAGCTCAGGACTCCGACCTTACTGGAAGCTGTTGAACCCTGTTCCCAACTCGAATCATATTAATTTATGCGAAACGAGAATGGAACTTATTCACGAAAACCAAAGGTTTGTAGGATAGTGGCGGGAGTCTTCAGGAAACTTCAGAACTAGTTAGGTACCAGGTTGTAATTAACAATGGAGTTGATTTGCTCGCGAAGTTTTAAGCGCAAAACTTAAATATAAATTAGTTTCATATCGATAAAAAATTACTATCATAATTTTTTGGAAAGTAATAAACCACCTAAAGGTTTATATTTATCGATTTTTAAACTTACTTTAAACTAGACTTATATGTCCTGACCAATATCTGATGACCAGCAATGTGTCTTGCTGAAAAAGTCGGTCCATATTTTTAATGTTTTTCCCATGCCTGAAAACATCACCCATATATTCCATTTCGGTATTTACACCGAGAGCTTACTATAACTTCGTGTACTGGACTTTCAGTAACAATAATTCCCGATCTGTACATAAAAGTACAATGCCGTTACACAACTCGTAACAAATAGGGACTCCGACCTAGGAGTACGAAGCCCGTGCGCTTACCTCGCGGTCGTCGACTCAACTCAAATCACTACACAGGGTTATTATGCAACATGCTTACTCTGAATACAAAAGAGAGAGAAACTTTTTAAATCTAATTTAAATGTCATTATGGGTGTTGAAAATCTTTGATGATCCTTATTGTGCGTCCTAATTTTAGCTTTGTTTAGTCAAGCCTTGCTTGGCAGAAACCCCCATCGGACTTTAAAATCCTTCATGTTTTGAATAGATACCATGTAGATATCATTCATTTAATAAGCAAGGTTTTCTTTACCGCTCTAGATTTAAAACTATTACGTTACTGTAACTCTTGCCTTACTGGCACGGTTCAAAAACCTGGAGCATCACGGGGTAGTCAGGGTAGAAGACAAAGGGTGCTAGTCCGGGCAAGCACCTCGGTCGGTACCCTCTGGGTTCTTGCACTCACTGCACGCTCTATTTCTGATTATACTTTTTCGTTATGCTTGAAGGATACTCGGAATAAAAGGATTGTTCATTTGCAACGTACTGCACTGCAAACGGAATAAGTGGATATGAAGTTATTTATGCAATTAGTTAGAAAATTCTAGGAGCTCTTTGCAGAAACATTAATAATATGATAGATTAGAACCGATAGAAGACCCTAGATGATGATATTATCATCATCTAGGGCCTTCGGTTCTAACGGACTATCAAATTTTATGTTGTATTTTAGGCGTTTTGACACTCGATTGAAGAGTTTTTGGTTAAATAAAACTGGCAGGAAAAAATAGTTACCAGCATTTAGTAGGTACTTTAAGCATTACTTTTGTTCCATTTGAAAAGTTTCTTCACTCAGAACTTGGGAGCGCAGATGGGAGGATTTCCTTCCAATAGCATGGTTCTGAGGATATTGAAGAATATGTTCAGTTCCTCTGTTTGCATATAAACACTGTCACCTTCCTGTACCTTGAGTTCCTGTGAGGAAACCATTTTCGCATCATTTCCGTTTCTCCTTATCATTAGGAAACTTCCCGAATGAAATTGCTGTTCGAACAGTTTCATATTCAAATCAAATGGGTTTATTCTATTTTAAAAAGAATACCAATGTTAGTATCTCATTCATTCGATGGCTTATAAGTACCCATATTTAATAGTTACATAGTGGAACATGTATTCGTGAAATAAAACCTCTAGTACATTAAGATATTGAAATATTGAATTTGAATTCGCTCGCGTGTTCATATATGAATCATAAATAGTCATTAAAATGAACATAACATTACCACAAAGTGTATTGCTGTCGGATAATTTATTGGTTTATGCCATCTATGGTTTGATGTTTTCGCTAAAGTACCTACCTATATTATACATGGTAGAGGCAACAGCCTGCTTCAATCCGGAACTTATAAATTTGCTTAAACTTGTTTGAGTTGAGAATTCCCACGATGTTTGTACGGACGTGCGGGTCCATTTAAAGCCTAAACCAACCGCTAACTTCTGAGAAAGCACCAATAACTATGCCTTTATGATACATTATTGGTAAATATCCGGGGCCTCTGTAAAATATATTAAAAACATAGGATTTCTGAATTGGATATTTTTAGTTGGACAAATTATAGTGTAATCGGTAAGTGTTTCCAATTTCAACCACTTATTTTTATATACGTTTTTATAAATACGCGTTAGTGACAAAAAGAAACAAAGTAATGAACAGATTTTTTTTAAATAACATAGAAAGATAACGAATTATTTAATATTTCCAAGTAATTAGTAACAGATTTAAATAAGCTTATAGTAAAACGGCTCTATATTAGCAAGCGCAAACAAGAGGGGTGTTCAGAATTGGCTATCACCTTTTTATAGGTAACGCTGCGACTTGTCGTTGACGTATCTGACATTCGTGACTCTGACATTTCTCACGCCGCGTACATTTATGACCGTTAGGTTTTCCCGCGATTTGAAATAAATAATGTCATTCCTTCTTGGAAAGTCGAGTTGAAAGTACACATTTTTACGCTATTGTTTTCGGTGTATTTATAATTTATTGTCGTTGTTGTAATTATCATAAGAATACGATACGGATTTGTGCGGTGCGTGTAATTGTTTGCGTTTGACGTGAATTTCGACGCTGTACGAGACTCCACATATTAGCTCTACTGCTCCGACCGGCCCCTCTAAGCTAACGCTAAGCTTGCCCGCCCAGTGAAGTACAGATCTCCAAGGTATAGTTTTAGCCGTGACGCCCCGAGGAACTCTGGAAAGAGCTGAATACTGCTACGCGCCTCTGATTCAAAGGTTAGTGGTTTTTCGTAACACCCTCGATACACCTCATTCACGCAATTCACGCCTACTCTCATATTCTCGCTCCAAGATTATAATCACTTTCGTTGCATTCGTGTCTCACAATTTCGGAGTAACACAAACATTAATTAACAAAAAATCTACAGTCCATTTATCCACCATTTCATAAATCTAGCAATCGAACAAGGGGACCTCTTCACTTAGGTTCACAACACAATTTAGAGGGTAGCGCAAGGAAACGCTGTTATTTCCCCTGAACAGTCCATACGAGTGAAATTGATTCAGTAACTTGATTATTGGCAAAATGAACTTTGCGAGGAGGCGCGCCCTCCTCGGATGCTAACGAAGCTAAAAGAGCCTAGTTCTTGATAAAATTTTGCGAGACTGCATATTTTTCACTCCTCAGACGAGACGGGTCTGGGTGTTCTGTTTTCGTTTTTCTACCTATAACTTCAGACGAGTGATCAATTTATTTTTTAAGATATTGGTAGTTGGTTGGTAATTGTTATACCTTTATGGTACCATATAGACTTCACCAGTTTTATTGCACTAATTTATTACAAAAAGATACAACAAAATTAAAGCGGCCGACCTATAAATAATATTTCGAAGGTACCGAACCTATCATAGGTATCATGTCGTGTCGCTCTGAAATCCATATTAATACCTCGGATTATCTTTTACCTTCTTTCACAGCGATGTAATAAAATTCAGCTTAAAATACCTATTACCTATCTACATAAAACCGACTTGTGGCTTTCAGTTAAATAAGTTTTTGGGTATATGAAATGTTCAAGAAAGATGAACGCGATTAAGGTTGAGTATTTTGATAAATCCATAAGAAGGTCGGGACCATTTGTTGCTTTATTAATATACATGCATAATATAACGTGTTATCTGAAGACTTTAAAGCTTGTGGAAAAACTTGTATATTATGTAATTTTTTGACGTATTCATTAGTATGTAGTTTTGCGTTAAATTAATACTTGTAGGTGCAAGTACATCCAGTCTATCAAAGCTGTCAAGTACATACATAATGATGCCCATTTTAGAAGTTTGTCTCTACCGTTTCACGAGGCTGATGTTTTGTTTCTGTAAAAGTTGTTTAATTCCATTAAACACCAGCGACGCGATTAAACATTAGTTGAGGCTGCGGGAATGGACGGGAGGAGACGCCGACGGCTCATTTTAAATGTACCAAGAGTTCACTCCAACTAGTTGCAGCCAGCGCCTCGCCGCCGGAGCGTCTGAAAACAATCCCAACTGCGTTAATCACTTATTTACGTCCCAGGTCCACTGCCGCCGGAGTATTTCTAATGAACGCCGAGAATTCTGGAGAATCCTAATGAACCGTGGGAATTTCGATTCTAATGAAGCGGACCGCGGGACGAGTCTGAGAGTTTTCACTCGTTCTTAAATTGAGTTGCGCAGTTTGGTCGGACATTGTTGCGGTGCATCGGGGGAGAGTAATTCCGCTCGCTTCCGGCGGATACATCTCCCAGGACGAACCTGCGACTAATCAGTTTGTCATTTCCGCAATCACTCCCGCGACGCCTCGCTCTGAATATTTCATAAATACGTGACCTTTGTTTACACAACCAGCCTTGTTATTGGCAACACTACAATGTACATCTTGATAAGAACGCTTGGTGAAACCGTTTCCTTGTAGGTCAGCACTTTGGACGCGGAAAAATAAATAATTTCTCAATACACTTAAGTGCTGAACCATTCCCATACGTAAATGGATTCCATAAAAGCCAAGCTCTCCACTACCGTCACTAACCGTACTTAGACTAGCTGTAAAGCTACAATTGGCACTTTAAGAATTCAAGACAAACGCTTTTAGTGCCGAGGTAGATAAGAGAGGTAAAAATAACTTTGGTCTTCTCAAGTTAGATCTAAGTGCATCGGGCGCCAAGCTACGACAAAACTAAAAGAAACATCAAACAATTGACTTCGAGTTAGATCACGTTAGATTGGTTTTATTGGTCTTAAAGCAGACAAGGATTGAATAAGAAATGGGATAAGTTTATAATCCTTGACAAACTTGAAGAAGTCCTTTACGGTGCGGTAGATCAATGAAACATTTTCAGCTCATTAAATCTAATCTATTTTAGAGCGCAACCTGCACTCAGCTTTTATGAGTGGTATGAAAATGCATAATACGTGGATACATTGGGAGAATTCACCTATGCATGTTTGTTTATAATATAATGTACCTAGATAGGCACAGGGCAAGTTTTAAGATTAAAAATTAGGCATTAGTAAGCATTAAATTCACATCAAAAGATACCTAATCTGTACGCAAACTGTCCCTAATTTTTATGAGTATTAGTGAAACGCAAGGTTGAACGTCAGGAAGATTTGCTAGATTCCCCTAATCTGCCTCGGAGCTGGCAGGAATATTCATAAGCGCTCGCAGCGCCCCCTGTTATCAACCGGAACTGAGACGCTGTTCCCGACGCTTGAGCTACATCCAAAGCTTTTGGTGTAAATGACGGAGATAGCTTCGAAAATAGGATTCCTAGCTCAGGTAGACCTGGGATAGGAGAACTAGATAGCTTGGGTCGTTAAGAGTAGCATGAATGTAAATTACGTCAAGTAAGAATAACTTTATTTTGTGTCGATAGGTACTTAGTATGAACACAAACAAATAAGGGATACAATAATAGTGAAAAATAAATTAATATCTTAGCATCACGCTAACGGTAGCGATGTCTCTACTGCGCTCTGATTTTATGCTACAAATCGACGCACATTTGATGCAATTACGAATCCTCCAAATAACAGAATACCGGAATAATGAGAGGAAAACCTGACTTACGAGAAGAAAAACCTGAATGTTCGATTCTAAATAATATACGAGCTGAAAAAGTCACAATTTTCAGGAAGCTAAACCGATATTCTTTTTATTTCAAAGTTTAAAAGCTTTAAACTTAGAACCAACTGTTGTCATCATCTTGTCTTTTCGATGGTTATTGTATCCAGCACGTTTAGTCGCCTCGGCTGCCAAATAGCAAATTATCGTCCCGCTGGCAACTGCAACCAATACTTTCGTGTTCATATGCTACTCAAGCGAGAAGCGCTTTATCGCTTTTGATACCGAGCTTTATTTGATCTTAACATTGATTCAAGATTTTCTTCAGATTTTATTACCGGTGTTTGTAGGTAACTAACTTTTTAGTGGCAATTCGACTAAAGGTTCCTGTCTTTTTAATAAACGTTTAACTGGTTTAAAAGGATCTAGATAAGTGCCCAGATTTATTTTCACGAAAAATTAAAGTTTTATGTTTTAAATTCAGGTCGTAAATGCACTAAATGCGGGAAAGTTGCGGTATTGCAGCTTCGTCCCGAGTTTCCAATTATATCCCCTTTTAGTTCAGGGAACTCATATAAAAGTTCCACCATCACGTGTCTTTAACTAGGTATTAAAGGGTAAAGCCCTAGCGAGCCCGCTTATGGCGTTCCATTGCAATCGATACGGTCATTAAGCTTGAATAGGTACTCCACTATTAAACAGTCATTTCCAGGCCTTTTAAAGAACGCGGCTGAAACAATGGCTTCGAATCGATCCAACTTTGAAGCCATTATCAACTCCGTATCAATGAATGCCACAGTTTGTGTTTTTTCCTATTCGATTGGCTTCCAATCAAATAAATCTTCCAATAAAGATTTCATATCCGATTGGCTTCCAATAAAATAAAAGCATTTCATCCAACAAATTGCACTATCATACAAAACGAAATTCGATATGAGCGAAAAGCGATTTTAGATGCAATCGTAGCACTGAAAAATTGTTTCAATTTGGTATCTGAAGTGGCGCGGAAAATGGCCGGACGTAGCTAGCGGTAATATGCTATTACTGTCATAACAACGTTACTCTCGACTTAATTCAGCCCGGGGCGCTCTGCCGACCGACCGGATTCACTAATTTCTCCCATACGCGTCACCAATCACGTCACAATGTTCCGAAATCCCGAATACCATCCTGCATTCGGTCTCTTTAATTCTCAGCTGAATGAAATGGCTTCACGTAGCGTAAAACTACCGTTATAACCTCCCATAAACATGTAAGCGTCTCACACAATAGAGTGGAAGCGATCACTCGAACTGCATCCATAGAGACGGCGGCAGCGCGGCGCGTCTGGAAATCCTCTCAAATCCCCAAGGAGCGTCAATGCCTCGACAATGGAGCTCGTGAGAGCCGCTGGGCCGACAGCCGACATTCAAAGGAGCTATTATTGAAGGAGCTCACCGATAAAGGTCAATTAGGATCCGACGTCGTATCATTGCGCTAGCCATCTGCCCGTTATTGGCCTCTAATTATTACTGAATATAAACTCGACTGCGTCTCCGCCCCGATATCGACCGTCCAACCAATAATAAAATGCTTTGTGGGACAGTTAAGAAACTCCGGTTTGCAAAATAATGGCGTGCCAATCGCATTCTCTAAATTGAAATTTCCTCATGCCGAAAAGTCGCATTAAATCCTTTATACATCAAAGAATTGAGAAGGTAGAATAGACTGCTATTGAAGTCCCCAGTGAGCATCAATGCCTATTGCCACGTCGCTTATCTACAATGTACGGCGTGAGAATCGGAGACGAGCGTCGCGCCACGGGGAGGAGAGAGGGGGAGGGTATTCAAAGGAGTGCATTACTGTTTGCAGCGAGAGCGGCATCAACAATTATGGCAATCGAGGAGGCTGATTACCCTCTGTCACTGGGACTACTGATATGGCTGTATCGTTCACGAACCGGCAGAATATTGTCTATCAAACGGGATAGAGCCGATCATATTAAATTTATATTACCTACTAATAGCTGCGAGATTCCATAATCTCTACCTACTGAAACAAGGATACAACAAACACATGTAAAATCACTAACAAAATCAATATCATCACACTAATATTATAAATGCGAAAGTTTGGATGTTTAGATGTAGGTATACATGGATGGATAGATGTTTGTTACCTCTTCACGCCAAAACTCCTGAACGTATCGGGCTGAAATTAAGCATACAGGTAATTTTAAACCTGGAATCAAACATAGGCTACTTTTTATCCCATAAATCAGTTTCCATAGAAACAACGCGTGCGAAGCCGCGGGTAGAAACTAGTTATAAAATACAAAAATGTTTATTTCATGTATTACAATTAAACGTGGATCCGTGCTCGAAACCTCCTTTTAAGTATGAAATACCTGTATTAGGAGGTAACGCCCTTCCATAACATACAATATTAATAGTCTTAAAGTTTCTTAACAAAAAACATTTTACATAAAATCAAGTAACATTATAATAAATCAATGTTGAACAGTTTTTAACAAATAAATAGACGGTAAGTTTAGGTGAACTTCATTGTCGTGATATGTGGTGTGGTAAAAGTTATAAATATATATTAAACGCGAAAGTTTGGATGTTAAGATGTGTGGATGTTTATTACCTCTTCACGCCAAAATTACGGAACGAATCGGGCTGAAATTTTACCTGGCCTGGCTTAAAACATAGGCTACTTTTATCTCGAAACAACGTGTGTGAAGCCGCGAGCAGAAGCTAGTTACCCATAAAACATGTTCAACTGGAACTAAAGGAAATCAGAGACTCTAGAATTAGTGTAATCAAAGTTCTATTGAGAGCATGCGGGCTGATTGCTTGTTTTTTATATCTCCCAACAAAACTTACACGAGTGCAGTAAAGGCATTCTAATTTAAAGTCAAGAACGTACATACTACGAGTAGATGTTTATCTATGGTGGTTATTAGCGAGGGTGCGGTGTTCTACTAGTGCCACCAAATTTATACATCCAGGTCGACAAAATTGGAGCTAAGACTGTTATAGCCAAGTTACTACGTAATGGTATTAAGGCCAGGTAGTCCTGCAGCAGGAGGCGTAAGGGAAAATGCGCGCCTGCCAAGCCGCCGCGCTCGTGTTTTTTGTAGTTATTTAAACATGGTGATTAAGAAAATCATTTTATCAAGTCAAACTGTGCGAATTTGTTTAGAAATAGTAAGTGTCCTTAGTTGAGTACAAAAAAAGTGTGATATCAGTAGTTCGCTAGTCATAGTATTGAAAAAACGTTAGAAAAAGGGGTAACTTTGCGATTATTTTCTATCGAGTGAAGTTCATTAGATCTTGTAACTGAATGCTACTTTGACTAGACTAGATCCTTAGGTAATATATATCTTTTATCAGAATTTTAAATACTGTTTTCTTACTCTCTGTAGATGGTTTTAAAAATCACAAAAATGCGGCCTCTGCTGGCCTACCAAGCCTTAAAATGTCCGATAGCGTCGTTGTGAGCCGCAGAGGTATGTTGGTGGCTCTGCAGTGGTGTCATCGCCGTGGATGACAATCGTTGTGACAGGGTTGCCCTCGCCACAGGGGACAATATTCCGCCGACATTTTATTATTTTTATGCTAATTCCCTTGTTCGAGTCCACGTTATTTGGTAGCTCCTTGTTTTTGACATGTGATGTAATATCTGAAAAATTATATGCTATTTCTCCCCGTTTTGTTACATTATCATTAAAATAGGATTATTGGGAAGATATTTTAACAGATTGGAAAGATGATAGAAGTATAGACCTACATATTTTCAGACAACGTAACCTAAGCCTAGCCAAGGCCTAGCCTCAACGGGTTTAGGTAGTATTATAAGGGTAGGAAAAAATGTTTTAAGTGTCTCATATTACACCAGCTTCTATTCCGTCCGCGTTACATCTGACTAATAAAACTGGGACTGGGAACATCTTTCGGACGAATTGTTTTAATAGCACCCTGACAGATTATTTCAGAAAATTAAATTTTAGCTCCTCGGACACAGACCATAAAGTTCGTGCTTACAAATCTGTTTGTTATGACATCGTTATGAGATTATGTCCGTTCCGTCGTGAAGACAACGCCGTCGCCGTCGGTCGCCATGTCGTGATGATATCGCATCTTTTATTATTTCAGCTATAAACAGTAACCGTTCTCGAACCCCTCGAGCACTGCTAAATTATACATTTTAAACGAGAAGGTACCTATCGCGCGTCGTGACACTTTATGACCAATAAATACAACAATGACATTTATTTATAGAGAAAGATATTCATGAACATGCGGGTATCAATCTCCCATCGATGGGAACGATAAATATTTTGTGTTTACGCTTTCATTTTGTGGCGAATGGCTGGACTGTATTGTTTAATTATTTATAGGAATATTGGCTACCGCGCACATTATTCCGAATAGATCGTGTTTTACTTAATTATGATATAATATCACTAGCTGCATTCTTACTACCCGTTGTCCTATTACCCGTTTTCCCGTAGGAATGAAGCATATTCCCGCGGTAAAAAGTAGCCTATGTTCATCAGGAATAATGTGGGCTTCTAATGGTTAAAGAATTTTTCAAATCGGTCCAGTAGTGTCGGAGCCTATTCAATACAAACAAACAAACAATCATATCTTTTTGATTTGTTTGATGATTTACATACCTAAGGTATTTTAATGTAGAAACAAAAACTAAAGTAAATTTTAAGGATTGTTATTTTACTTTACTTTAAATAACTTCGTTTAACCACAATATCAACTAAAAGTAGGTAAGTTATTTGTAACAAGCTCCCTAGTCCATGTCAAGTACAAAGTTTTGATTTGGTTGTATCACGTTTTGGTCACGTATTCCCGTAGTTCACGTGCTCGACAGGCCGCTACCACGTGAATCTACGTCAGGCTTCAGTTTGCCCAACTCCTTCAAACTGGGCACCAAACGTGACTCTTTCGAAACTTCTACAAAGTCTACAAACTTATAACTCTATCACGTGGACTAATAATGGAAAGTTTTCCAATAGTAGTTCGTGGGTAACATATTGTTCTCGAAATCAACTTAATAGTATGCATTAAAATAGAGCCCGATAAAATCTCGAAGTTTAGAGGAAAAACATAAAACAATTTCCAACTAAATTCAGGAAAATTCTAAAAATATTTAATAAAGTTTCTCCTTCACAATATTTCTCTGGCTTCGTCAACAAACCTGCCGCGAAGACTGTACAATTACATTGCCCAGTAAAAAGTTTCGAAATAATTGTATTGCTCACAATGTGCTTGGCAAAACTTAGAACGGTTGGTAACCACGCCAGAAGCGTTACCGGAATTCTAAATTTAATACAATTGGAATGAGAGCTCGCAGTTAATACAATTAACTCGAGTAATGAACAGGTATGAGTAGTTACCTATACCTAATACGTGTGGGTAACTAAGAACGCCCGCACCGTAGCTTAGCTACGCCACTACGCTGCTACGTACCTACTCTAAGCAAACACGTATAATTGATATGATTAGGAGACAATCAGTTTAACAGGGTGGAAAGATACCGGACACATGATTGGCACAGCTGCAATTGAAAAGCATATCTAGATAGAGAATGATGACGTTCAATAATGAACCTTATGAATATAATATTCGGCTTTAAGTGGATGATTCGATTTCCGGATGAATTTTGACCACATCCATTATTTTAGGCTGACACTACATTAAAGTTGGAAATGCGGCTGCGAGTATCATTCAAGGCTTGCAATTAACTAGTGGGGTGATGTAGTGCGAGCGAGCCGCCCATGTTAATGTGGCAATAATAAATTCGGGTCGGTTTCCATCCACTGGTCAGTCTGTGGATACTGTCCCTCGCCATTAAAAGTCTCGATGAAATATCCCGCATATTATTTTATTAGCGCGGTCTGCGGCCGCCTCCGCGTAGAGACATGCACACGTCGGCCAATTCCGAAATTAATACTGCGGCTTTCAAACGCACGAACCAAGCTTTATCTGTGCAAATTTCCCCGGTGTACCCTAATAATTTTATTAAAATACTAGTGGGACGCTCGCGACTTGGTTTCTACGAAGTGTTTTTGAGCGAACATTTACCCACCCGCCGATACAGTTTGAGAAATATTCTAAGAGACTCTCTCTCAGGTGTCTTGATGTGAGACTGCAGTTTTTAAAAATTAAGTTTCAGTGAGTCAGTCCAGTCGGTAATATAATATTTTTATATATCTAGAATGTGTTAACAACGCCCGGTGGTCGCGGTCAGCCTCCACGTTGGTTAGTTTTAATTACCCGCGAAAGCGATATTTTATCCGGCAAAATGTGTCGCCCAGATATGAACAAAATGCAACCGCAACACTGGCAACACTGTTTATTCGCTGACGCTTTAATATTAAATTACGCCTTCGAGCTATGCCTTTTCCAATCGATATCAGCTTTTATAGCTTTACAGTTCATTTTTTCCTTGCTGCATTTTTCCTTATGAAATTAACTAAGTAGGAAATGATTGTCAATGAGTAGATTCTTGACTTTCTTCAGCTATCTTAATGGGTATTAATCACTCTTATTTGCTGGAGCTGCGGTAACAGAATGACGTAACCGGTTTAAATAAATCCCTTCTTTCTGCTCTCCTGTTACGTAAACAACACAAACAATGGTGTAGACTAACGCCTGCGGTTCATTCCGGATTACGGCATTAAGCTTGGACTAGACTCTAATTAAAACCTGTGTAGACCTAATGAGGTCGCGTATAATGAAATGACAAAGCATAAATCCCCTGTAATGAACGGAACGTAACATCGGAGTCACTCGAATTGCACACAATGCGATTATCCTATTAGCCGTTAGCTGCCTAACCACGGGATATGCAGGGAACAACTACAGGAACATTGAAACTGTCGAATCGACTCCTATCTGAATACCTACTAAACCTACTATGCATATTGCTGCAGGCTGCATAATACCCAAGTGTCTATTAACAAGCTAGATCATGGTTACGCTTCTCGTAGACCCTCTACGAAATTCTTATGCTCGGTTATTTTGAATGAAAAACCTTTTTTGACACACACACACACACACAAGTAGGTAACAAAGACATCTTAGACAACTCTATGTATAAATGAAATGAAAATCACTACGGTCACGTGCATAAATGGACCAATAGGTACATTTACCTAAAACAAAGTATAAGAACGTCTTAGGTATTAGTGTAAGTGAAACGCCCTCGTCAAGTATTCTGGAACTAAAAGCATGAGCCCCTCTTAGCACTAATCCTTAAATAGGCGGCTATTGAACGTGAATATGCATTCTCCAAACATCGGCATCAAAGGGACGATTATAGGAACATTCTGGAATAATAAGCGGGGGAACGCGGAAACTTATTGTTTGATTTCTGACTTTTTTCGTGGTGTTCTTTGATCATAATTGAGTGTGCCTAGTTCTGATATTAAGCTTCAGTTTTCATTAAGCGAGCTATGTTTTACTTTGTCGAGTTTTACTCGAAATTGAAAAATCTACTCGGTGAATTTTTCCGTCATAATTTTCGGGATGGCATAACGATTATTTTGACTAGGTACTCAAAATATTATTTTGAACACCACACAACCATGTTCTTCTATAGATCATTCGAGCTACTTTAGAGTATGTGCTACAGTCTGCAGTTAGCGCAACTTTTTCAATTGTAAAACCTACTACTTGGTTCTAATTATTTTCTTTAATTGTAATTTTCTTTGTTTATAAATTCTTTATTAGTAGGCATCTGGACCCTGGCACCTACAGTTTATGAAACGTTTTTTTTGTCCACAGTTTAGCTCAAGACAAGAAGCCCTCGCAGCTGGACACCGGCTCGACGCGCGCCGTGCTGGCCCGCGCGCTGGACGTCTGGCAGCAAGCTTCGAGACTCACCTTCACGGAGATCAACTCCAATCAGGCTGACATCGTCGTGTCTTTTGCCAAGTACGTGTACTGCTTATTATGAGGTTGCGGGTTTGATTCCCGCCTTAGGGGTAATGTTTGTACGATCAGCAGATATTAATTATGAATGTTCTGAATGTATGTATAATTAACAAATATCTAGTGTGTTATCTAGTACCCATATAATACAAGCTCTGCTTAGGTTGAGGCTAGATAATGCTGTGTGAATTCTACAGCATTATTTAATTTTATTCTATTTATAAGACTTATAACTCTACTTTCAGAGCAGAACTCTACCTCGGCCAAAATTTAGTTCGTCAAACGTAGTCCGAAGTCCATTCCCAAAGATATCAAAGTTACCTATTTGAAGTAAACTACTAAAACATGTATATCGAAGCTTTAAATCGCAAAGCCTTTGATTTATTGCGCCGATAATAAATAATAATCAACTGAGGATTTAGAGAAAAGTCCTATCCATTTTAAGGGGATTTGTTACGTCTCGTGCGGCGCATCAGAATAAGGGCGGAAAATGCGAAACTCAGGGCGTCAAAAACAACATTTTCTCATGTTCATAGCAGACTGACAGATAACTACTTTTAGGATGAGTCTTCGGTTGTCCTGTTTCTATTTAGATTTCTTGAGATAGTCAACAACAAAGACTAATAAAAGTTAAAATTGGACCGCATTGATACCTATCCCGGCGTAGGCGTACCGAGTCCCGATCACGATTCAGTTTTGCTCTAAGAACGTGACATGACGCCAAATCCACCTCTCTACTTATCTAATAACGCTACCTTCTGAGACAACATTCAATACCTGTTAAATCTTTGTATACAGCACCTAATCTACCATTAAGTTAAAGATGTCTTGAATCCAAAACGACCTAGATGCTTGGATAAATGTGCAATTTTAAATGCAGAGGGATATTAATGTTTTATCAAGCTAATGTACCTGCTACTGCACTAGGGCTGGGCTTGTTTAGTATTCATCGCACGGAAGAGTCATTCGTTACCAGCCTTCTATTTTATTTACATGTTTACATGCCCATAGGTAAAGTATTGATGGGGTTCGCCTGGATGTATGGCGTACAATAAATTCAGTCAAAGATCAATCACAGGATACTTTGTAAAGCATGTTTAATATTGTCGGCGCATACGGCAACCGCGGTAAGCAAGCCCGTCGGCTATTGTCGTGCTATATCCTGACAAACGACGCGGAGTTCCGTACAGGAGTCGCATATCGAATGAGACTAGGGTGAAGTTTCAGTTATTAAATAGTGGACGATATGAGAAAGTAGCTCGGACAAAAACCTCGAGCGTGGATATATTGCGGCCGCCATATTGTGCGCGAAGCTGCAAACTTGCACCAACTTCTGTATGGTCTGCATAAATTCTTTTTTCGGACGACAACGTGTTAGAGGACGTAGAAACTTGAGTCCGTTGCTTGCTTGTCACGTTCCAAGTGCACTTTTATTATTTGGATGGCCATTTGAGGTGCTTATTGCGGAAACTCTAACAATGCTGTTTTGAACCTTATTTGTGTTGGAAGAACACCAACGTTAACCCGCTTACATCCGTAATGAATTCGTCAAACTACGATAGTTTTTATAGTAAAATGCTGTTTTGTGTTGCACTGCAGACGATTTTTTGGCTTAGCTCTTTTGAACAGAAGGTACCTGGCTTACTCGTTTCTATCGAAGCCCAAGTATACTGCTATGTCACAATTTGAATTAGTACTTTCCATCTAGAGCAGGTAACGATGGAATATCTGCATCCTGGAATACCTACGTACTTCGATAGATCTACCTAGTAGGTAGGTACTATCCCTGATATTAAGAAATGTTATTGCACGAGTTGTAGCCGACTGGTGTCTGTCTTGAATTTTATGTGTGCCGTTAACTTATATTACTCCCTATAAAACTCTTCCCGTTTCTACGATATTCCACGGTAAACTTAACTTCCAATAATGGGCTTGATAAAACAGGTAGGTACCTATCTATGTAAGTGTATAAGTGTACATCCAAAATAACCAAATTAAATAAGCAACAATCTGAAAAGCGGAACGGAAAAACAAAATGAAAATCTGAGTGAGCCGTCCTAATTTTTCACAGAATAATTCACAGATTCGCTCCCAATGCGAATAAATTATTATACCGCATTATGTAAATAAAATGTAGGTTCGTAAAGCTTTGAATTTTCATGTTTTCTATAAATCTTCGGTTTGTTTTCTTACGATTTAATATGATTTGATCAGTTCATCGAATAACGTGTGAAGTGTGAAGTGATTGCATCTGAGGCAGTCATCCGAGCTCCCGAGATTTATTGCGTCCATAAACTGTTGTAATATTACCCGGGCTATAAAGGATAGTACATACCTAAAACTTAATGTTCTCTAACTCCGACTGATATTAAGATGGATGTGGATTGTGGGTACTTATGAATCTAGACATTCAGGGATTCCTAGGAAGTTGTAAACCTATAACGCCATAACTAGATACTAAGCCCAATGAATTTACTAGTTCTCTACCGTTACGTTTTACAGAGCTAAGTCATTGAGTTGTAAGAAAGTCTACGTTATCTCTACTTAGAATTAAAAACCTATTCTTAAATATTTCCCAAAACAAGGAATTTACTTACCATTGCTTCAGCTGAAATAAACATTTAGGTAGGTACCTACCTGTATTGTATGAATTTGAATCAAAACCCTTTCGGTTTTTTCCACCGGATCTACGTGTCGCATACACGGTACAGTCACTTCACATAATACAAACCGTAGCTAAAGCTTAAAGTCCAGCTTGCACGAAAATCACTCGTAAACAGAAATCATTTTGACACCTATGTTTGAAAACGAAAGATTATAGAAACCCAATACATGAACCAGATTTTACTTTAGCTTACGTGCACTAGACTTACAACGTTCAAAATATCATGACACAAAGATAATTCGAGTAAACTCTTGGGTTCTGGATGTACCCTCCACTCCACGCTTGTCGACCTTTGGTTGTTTTGTTGTCGCGAAAAATGATTAGGTGGGTTGCCTGCGAGGCCCACGGGACGTAAGTTTGATTGCTCTGAATACAGTCCACTCCATCTGCTGTTGTTTGTTCAGATGAATTCATTACCGGGATGTGACTATTTTCAGGGTAGACGTGGGGACATACATACTAATCTAAGTTGCGGGGATAGGCAATTGTTACGTAGGTAGAGCAGGATTTTCACTACGAAGAACTGTGACCCTTCTGAACCCTTTTCGGAAATTAGACCAGTTTTTAGAGCAAGCTCAGCCCAACCATGGCTAGAAAATTTGCAGCACTGAGAATGCCAGAGAAACCAGCAGACACCAGCAATTGTGTATAGTCTGACTAAGATTCCCGAAAATCCTTAGTAAATGAATATTTTTTAATTTATATTTTTTTGTCCGCAGACGTTATCACGACGATGCATATCCGTTCGATGGGCGCGGGTCTATTCTGGCGCACGCTTTCTTCCCAGGCACCGGCCGCGGCGGCGACGCCCACTTTGACGACGACGAACTGTGGCTGCTGCAGCCGAAGAATGACGATGAAGAAGGTAAATATACGACAAAAGTACTAGCGTACTAGTAAAACAGAGTTACGGACCAGCAACAGATTAGGCCAGAGCTAATAGCTAAGGTCTTAAAATAAATTAATGGCATTTCAGGTAAACATGAACAGCAAATTCAATTCAACCTTTCACCCTCTGATACGGGTAAAATACGAAGCGAATTTCGAACTGTTACTAGGTAGGGTCTATTCAAATTGTTTGCACGTTGGTATCTATAGCTACGTTAGCAAACAGGGTGGCTACAGGGAACGTTGCGACCGCAGCAGTGCGACAAGCTGCGATTACCGTGCCCTGCGCACACACGTGATAATTTACTGAACGGAGGCTTGCGTGGCACAGGATTGTGTTCGGCTAGCCATGTGTAAATCCACCTTTATTTTATGCAGCGTTGAAGCTAGAATGAATTGTTTAAAACTGTGCATTTTAACTTGATTTTAACTTTTATATCTTTTTTGCTGAGACCTTTTAATCAAAATCGGAAAATGCTAACCGAACCCTATTGTTATGGTAGCTGCGTCATATCGTTACAAACAACAACTTTCGTTACAGGAACCTCTCTATTCGCCGTAGCTGTCCACGAGTTCGGCCACTCCCTGGGCCTCAGCCACAGCTCGGTGAGGGGAGCTCTCATGTACCCCTGGTACCAAGGAATTCAATCAAACTTTGTCCTTCCCGAAGATGACAGAAATGGCATTCAGCAGATGTATGGTAAGTTGAATCATTAGTCGAGATGCAAACCAGTACCATGTTTTATTATTCTCGATCGATGATTGTTTTTAGAACCTTTCTCTGACAATACCTTTTCTTTATTTTAGGACCGAAAGAAGCTAGGAAATGGGGAAAGATACCTTATTACCGGCCGATAGAAACACCACCCCCAACAACTACTACAACGACAACCACAACAACAAGAAGGCCTAGCCGGCACAGCACAAGATACCCTGTCCGATACCCGAGCTATCGTCCGAATACACAGTACCCGCGTGACCCCAGCAGATATCCTTCATACACACCAGAAAGACCACAACGGCCAGAAAGACCGGAAAGGCCGCACCATCACAATCCATCCTATCCCGACCTTCCCACATACTACCCACATCACAGATACAACTCCAGCGAAGAACATCCACGCAGAACTCACCATCACAGACCAACTGAAACCACCACTATGCCGACAACCTATCGTCCTCGACGCCCCGAGTATCCTTACAGACCGAATACGCCTACCGATCCAAGGCAAGATTATCCCAGCAATAGGCCAAATACTCCGACAGATCCGAGACAAGATTATCCCAAAAGGCCGTACACCCCCGAGAAAACAACAACGCGGAGACCCACGCCCACCCCTAGGCCAGATATTCCGGATGCTTGCGATACAAATTACGATGCTGTGGCTCTTATTCGGAGCGAGCTTTTCATTTTCAAGGGCAAGGTAAGGAATTTTAAAAGGACCTACTTCGGTTTTAGAGAGCGACATTATTTTAGCTCCGATTCCTAGTTTAAGAACTTGTTCTGACCTATTTTAAATCGATAAATTTTTCTTTTTAGTATCACTGGCGCATAGGCGCTCACGGAAAGTACGAAGGGTATCCAATGGAGATAAGGAGAATGTGGAATAGGCTGCCAAAAAACCTCACACACGTCGATGCCGTTTACGAGAGACCTGACCAAAACATCGCTATTTTTGTTGGTAAGTTTAAAAGATCATTTGATCAGTTTGCCACTTTAATATTCTTATGGCGCGATCTAATTTAAGCTTTTTTGTTTTAGGTAAACAACTGTATTTATTCAATGTACAAGACCTCGTGCCAGGATACCCGAAATCGCTCGACAGACTCGGCCTGCCACATCATTTGCAGAAGATAGACGCTGCTATGGTTTGGGGATACAACAGCAAGACCTATTTTTACAGTGGAGTGGATTATTGGAAGTAAGTTTACCTTCTTTAAAAAGATCTTTTGTATACTTTCTTTCCCTTATGGCCGAGCCTAGCCTATTTTTGATATAGGTACCTACCTACTTAGATACCTAGACTTGAGCCTCATTCGTAGATCTTTTTGAGAATAAAATAATGAAAAATTGCTGACGGTCATGTTACCTTTTTCAGATACGACGAAGAGATAGGTCGAGTGGAGCCCGACTATCCGCGAAACATGGCTATGTGGAAAGGAGTCGGCTACAACATCGACAGCGTATTCCAATGGAAAGACGGTAAGATTTTTGCTATAAGCATAACACCGACGCATTCATTCAAAGATTATTTGCTTTTCAAGTAGACAACGTAGACGTAAGACAAAACGACATGACCGACTTCAAAATTAATTATTTTACCATTTTTTTCCAGGGAAAACCTACTTCTTCAAAGGAAAGGGCTTCTGGAAGTTCAACGATCTTCAGATGCGAGTGGAACACGAGAAGCAGCGTCCGTCAGCTCAGTCTTGGATGGGATGCCCTCCCGACAGGCACGGAACCAAATCGCCGTACCGCGCTCTTTCACCCCCAGGGTCTACTCTCAGATCATTCAGTGCCTCTGATGCCTCCACACTATACGCGAACATACTACCCTTTCTATTCTCTGTCATCCTAGTACTGCGATGTTACACAATCCTATGATTTCTATTTAAATGGTAATTGTTGTAAATATATCGTTAAACGGAACTGATTATTAGATATCTCTAGCATCTATGGCGTTTTAATAAGGAACCTAAGTATATTTATTGCATTTTATTGTTAGATTTACTCCTAAATTGGTCCTTGCTAAAAAAAGACCATATTCATGTAATGGTAGCATTTTATATCACCTAGGCATGTTTTAACTTTTACTGTTAAAAGTAACACACATATCTAAGATATTATACTGTACCTATTACCAAACTATTGCGCAAAATAACACTGCCTGTTTAAGTATTCTTCTTAGAGTATCTTGCTATATTACTACGTGTAATAAGTACCTATAGCTATAAGCAAGTATTCATAAGTAAAAAGCATAATGTTAGGATTTAAAGTACATTTAAAATTTATGTTATTGTTCTTTGTACATTTTGATCTCATCATGATCGAGAGTTTGGTTCGTTATGAGACATGTAAGGTATAAAACACCACTGAGTAGTTTCTGTACAGTTTGTATTGTCTTTCGATGTCAGTATTAATATATGTTACTTTTATGAAAAGGATTTAAAACTAATATTGGATTCAGTAAGGTATTTAATCTATTTAAAATGATGTCTCTTTAAAATATTACTTTAATTAAAAAGGTGTTTCTAATTGTGTACCTATCACAAGCCTGCCTTATACTCTAATCCTAGAAACTAATTAATTAATACATTATGTCTAATGAATAACTTAAATGTTATACTTATCCATTTTATTATTCATTACTAATAAGCATTTATTATTTACTAGCTGGTTAAAAGAGGTACACATAAAATAATTTGTAAATTTTTATGAATAAGTGTGTAGATATGCAAGGAAAGCTGATGTCATAAGTATAGCATAAAGCTAATTATTTGTACTATAAATATAAACAAATGGCCTTATGTGTACTGTGAAGTTAGCTTCACTATTGTTGAATGAGAACTGCTTTTATAGTAGTATTCGCCAATTGGGACATACATACTTGTTAGAATGAAAATGGTGCTTTATAGTTAGTTTTGTACAGAATAAATTTATCTTTGTGTATTTTTGTAAGTGCTGTTGTGTTGAAGTTTGAATGCAGTTTGTGTCTATAACTCTATGGTATCAACCATAATGTCCCATAGGATCACAAAACTGTAATTAAGGAATCAGCATTTTCTAATAAGAGTATAATCTTGTGCAATCAGCAGTGAGCATAATTACCGAGCATACCTATATGTGTGGAAATCATAAATAAAGATATTATTAAGATACTGCTAAGCATAATAGTCATAGTTTAGGATGTGTAACACAATTTTCACCTCCCAGGTCGCTCATTATTTAGTAGAAAAACAGGTAGTTAGCTTTTTTACGATTCCTTTGATCACAAAATAATTTAATGATAACTGTGATATTTTATTTTATAAAAAGAGCCATAATGGGCAGTAAAAATATCAAAATTTTAAAATTGTCTTCTCTCTAAAATAATTATTTTGTAACCTAACAAATATTATCTATCTTCTCTAACTATAAGTACCTACTATACATTTAATATGTTTTACATAATGAAATAAAGTTTTTTTTAAGATTTGGATGATATGTTTTTTTCTGAATTAATATAAAATATATTGCCATAATTCCCTTTCTATATACAAAATGATTTGACTAGGCAGGTAGGTATAAATGAAATACTCAACATTACTTACAAGCCTTTTTGTTGCATTAAAAACCCACCAACAAGGTCCTATATAATTTTGACAAATCCTGATCAAATTCAGAGTCAGATTGTGCCAAGAAAATAAGTACCTATAGTAAGCTGAAACAGGATGATTACAGACCCAATAGAAGATTCAAGGCTGGATTCTAAATGAAATGACAATCATTGTAGCTTTTAAAGGTAGGTCTAGGTACCTTGTTGTAGGTAGCGGATTTTATGCTCATTTTATCCATATGGATTAGTTGAGCCACCTTTAGATTGTAGTATATCACTAAAAACTGATATCTGCCTACGGTTAACGGGTGGCAACGTAGCGAGTGACATCACACACACTCGCGGAGGTCACTCAGCAAACTTCACAAGTAATTTGGTCATAAAAGAAAAATAAGATTTGCACTGTGTGTTATGGATTTCTTAGCTCTCAACTAAAAACGTTATGGATCCTCATTAAACTGCATCCTGTTTTTTACTGGACAACTGTATCTACTTTGTGGCAAAACCAAAGGACTAGTTTGGCAGATTGGTTTTTTTGCAGGAATACTGTAAATAGGATACTTGTATTGAAAAATTTACACTACTAAATGGGAACCTTCAATAAAGGGGATGTTGCTGTGGGAACAGGCTGTTAGACTACAAAGTAGAAAGGATAAGATTGTTGGTTTAGGGAGCTAGTTCATATTATATTACGGCAACAGAATAAAGAGTGGCTAAAACATTTACAAGCAACTTTTATTTAGAAATTATCTACCCAGTCTTGTTACAATAGTTACACAAAAATGTTGCAATGAAGACTAGGTGTAAGTAAATATCTAATAACTACAAGTAATATAATCTCTTACCTAACTTAATTTCACTGTCACTTCTTACTACTATCCGGGGTGATGTTGTTTTCTTCAGAGAAGCCAAGCTTTGGCCATTCTTCTTTAGCCATTAGGTTATGCTCCATCCTGCAGCCCAAATATTCCTTAGCCTCTGTTCTGCACATGGAATTATCGCTGTTGTTATTGAAGAGGCATTTCATGTACTTTGTCATGGTTTTCTTACAAAGACCTTCGTGATCAAGGGGAAAACTTCCCTTGTCCGGCGGTGTCGGAATAAATGTTTTCTGTCCGAATGTCATAGCTGTCGACATTTTATTTGTTTGGGATGTTGTTCCGTTTGAAAACAAGAAATAAAGTTATTTTATTTATAAATTTAAATAAATAAAGGTAGTCTTCGGTACATTATTTTTGAATTGTTTTGTTTTGGTTTCGAAATGACAAGACAAACACAAATGTCATATCTTATGACAGTGACTGCGCAAATCAGCTGTTCAAAACCGACTGACTGACGACTGTTCAAAAGTGTTGGGGGACGAAGACGATTAGACGACATAAGCGACGACGACGACCCAAGGATATAACATAACTTAATTTATTTCTAATAAGTAATAATTGATTACAACTTTCTATGTTACTAAAGATACATAAAAAGGAACTTTAAGGTATAGTTCCATGGGACGACCAATGAAAAGAAAATGTTTTACAAGCACACCGATCACGAATCACGCATCAAGCGAGAGATGACACTTGGACGAACAAAATCACCCTCGAAGCCTCGAAGGAATTGCGTGACCATGTTTGAGTTGTCAACGTCAATTGCACGTGTTAGTAAATTTCGAAAACATTTCGATTTTCCTTGCAGTGCAGAACGAAAACAATGTACAAATTGATAATTTTTTTGGAAAATTTAGTGCTATGTCGCGTCTAATAGTAAAGAATTTACCGAATAAGGTTTGTATCTTTATTCTTTGAAAGATTAAGTAACCCTGGACTCTTAACATTTACAAATAATCATTTACAGGTAACAGTAGAGAAGCTGAAAGAAATATTCGGCGAAAAGGGTGAAGTAACTGATGTTCAGCTCAAATACACGAAAGATGGCAAGTTTAGGAACTTTGGCTTCATTGGATACAGGACAGAAGAGCAGGCCGCCGCTGCTACAGAATATTTTGATGGCACTTGCATTCGATCCATGAAGATACAAGTCCAACCTTGCGCTAACTTGGGCGATGAAAAGAAGCCCAGAGCTTGGAGCAAGTACGCTTCAGACAGCACTGCTTACAAGAATCTACATAAAGATGAACTAGAAGAACAAGAAAAGCAGAAAAAGAAAGAAAAAAATGATCGAAAGGTGGAGAAAAATAAAAACAAGATAAAAGATCTACTCAAGAAGGTATGCTTACACTGGTTTCATTAATTTGAAAGAACTGGTTTAATTATTTGACTAGCTACTAATTAAAAAAAAGAAAAACAGGTTCTGTATCCCAATTTTCAAGAAATAGTATAATGTCCTCCATCCTTTTTGCAGAGGACCAAGATGCATGAACAAGGTGACGGTGACCTTTGCCCTGCTGGCTGCCTTAATAAAAATAAATGTTGGATTTGATATTTCCAACAGCTAATTTATTTGCTTGTTACAGCACAAAGACGACCCACTGTTTGCAGAGTTCATTGAAGCCCACACAAATGAAAAGACCTCATGGATTAAAAATGCCTTTGTAGAAGCTGCTAAAAGTGATGATGATGATAGTGGAGTGGAAGATGAGGTTCAGGAGAAAGCAGTAGATAAAAGCAAAGAAGATAACAAAGTAGATGAAGAAAGTAAAACAGAGGTGCCAGAGAAGAAACAACAAAAGATTGCTAATAAACAAATCAGTGATTTAGAGGTACCTATTTTTAATAGTGTATAACCCAGTGAATCGGATATTGGCCAATCAGGGCACAAGTGTCTAGAAAAAAAGTCGTTTCTCTGTGCAGATAAATAATAGATTCAGGCGTTACTTTGCGGAAATCCATTGCATAATATTAGGATAAAACAATATTTAGTAACAATTCTGCACAAAACCTTCTCTCATAAGATCCAACAAAATGCAATTCATGTACACCGGCACCCTCCCACAAATTGGCATGCCATGCAATCAGAGAAGGTAAAAAACAAGCTTAGGCAATATAAATATTGTTTTATTCTATTATGTTGCTCTTCGAGGAGGTTTCGTTAAAAATAATAATAAATAGGTAGTTATAATGCTAGATGTGAATTCACAGTGTGTTTGAGCAATATGTTTGCATTAGACTAAGTATGCATCCTGCTTTAGTTTAAAAGTCCATGTCATAAAAATGTGTTAAACAGCTTTGGTGTCGCTGGCCTTCAATATTTATGAACCAAAATGTCAACACAAGTCGCCTGGTACCACTGCTGCTGATATTATTCTCCAAATAATGCCACCGACAACAAGCCTCCGCCCCGCCTCTAGGCTGAGCTAATGGGTGTACAGTGTGTAGAGTCCTTAATAAAAGTATAACAGTACACAAAACCTACAAAATCCTTTCTTCTATTGTAGTACATGAAATTGCTGATGAAAAAAGTTGGTGGCACGACAGATCAGTCACAGGAACAAACAGAAACTACAGAGCCCACTGCTGAAGAACAGACTCCAAAGAAGATCAGGAATAGACCACTATTTCATATCAAGGTAAAATAACTATTCTATTTAATACAGATTGCTTTATGTTATGTTCAAAGATCACGTTTGAGCTCTATTAAATTCGAAAACGTCTTTATTGTGTTGGTCCATCATCATCATCAGCAACTGCAACCACTGCTGGGTATAGGCCTCCAAACTTTTGTGCCACTCCACACGGTTCTGCGCCAATATATTTCTGTTTGTTTGTATTTTTTCACTCAATGGCGTTTTTGGCAAAGTGACTTTCGTACCACAGACTCAACATTGGATTTTATTGGCTTAAAATAAGGATAGGGTATTCTATTCTGTTGATACAAACAGTGTTTTATAGATTACAGGCCTACCATTCAAGTGTAAGAAGAAAGACATAAAAGAGTTTTTCAGACCTCTTGTGCCATACTCCATCAGACTTCCACTGGGCAAAGGGAAGAAGCTTGCTGGCTTCTGCTATGTCGGATTTAGGACTGAGAAGGAATTCAATAAAGCATTGAGCAAAGACAAATTGTTTTTAGGTATGTATACTTTTCTATGTTAGGTACATAGTAAGAACAAAATTGAAGTACATATTAGGTGTTTTGAAATGCGTGCTTACGAGCGTTTGAATGTGTAAAAATATGAATGTACCTTACCTTTAATGGCGCCAAAGTGCGCGCTGTAAAACACCTGATGTGTACATAGTCTAAGGGTAAGGCACACTAAAAGTGAATCTAATAAACCAAAAGCGAATAAAAATGTTGGGGGCATTACAATGAATGGTGCATGACTTTTATACCACTTTCATAAAACAGTGCTATCAAAATATTCTTAAATTCCATTTGATACGCTTGCGTTATTGTGCCTTAACCAATGAATTAAGAAACTGAACCCTAAGAATCTGAAAGAAGGTACTTTAAAATGTTACATTTAAACATACAATTTTTGATCAAATAAGTAAAGTTAGATGTTAAATTGCAAATGGTTCATACTTTGTTATTGTCACTTCAGGAAACCATAGAGTACATGTGAATAAATATGATGACAAAGCTAAACAAGCCGCTGAGGAAGAAGACGAGATCAATAAGAAGAAAAGACAAGAGGTAAGTACGGTTTCTGAATTTTCCATCATTAACATCATATCAAAACAACACACTGCTGGGCAGTGAATGCGTTGAGCTTGAAAGTCATTATTTTGTCGTAAGTGACGCGTCTGAGGTATATCAGTTCATACATGCGGTATGTTTAGAATCACATTTCTAGGTAGGTACTATGGGTTCTGTTTGCGTTTAGCCGGCTAAACGCAAACAGATGGAGTCAAATCACCACGAATTGGTACCCCCGCGACTCAAAACGCAAAAGAGGCTAACCCACTGGAGCGATGATCTGGCAAAGACTGCAGGAAAATTCTGGTCTAGGACAGCTAGAAATAGAATAGATTGGAAACGTTTGAAGGAGGCATTCACCGCCACAACTTTATAACCTTTTTAAGTTCAGACAAATTTGTATTATAATCTCTAACTTAATTTAATTAGTGTTTAGGTACTGTGTGCTCTATCATTTTGATATGTGTGTAAGATTGGTGTAGCGAGTAGCGCTGCACTTATCACCCGGCACCGCTGAAAACCAGCGCTGCTATGGCCCATGTGCCTTAACAGCATATAAGCTGAGCAGGTGACCTTTTTGTGTTTTGCTTAGTTTAGTATTAGTTATAAGTTTTATATTATGTCACACAAATAAAGATTTTCTATTCTATTCTATAAAGGATTCGAAGTCGATTTTAAATATTTTCAAAACAATCAAATTAAATAATATAGAATTATATTATTATTATTAGCCGAGTTCACCCCACTGCATGGGCAAAGGCCTCCCCCCACTCTCTCCAGAAATCATGATCACTGGCCAGTTCCGTCCAGTCGTCGGCACGATTTGTCTAATTCGTCCCGCCATCTCCGTCTAGGTCTACCGCGTCGCCTTCTCGCCTGGTAAGGTTGCCAATCGGTGGCTACCTTTGTCCATTGAAGGATATATAAAATTATAGAATTATATAAAAAATAATTTTATAGAACACAAACACAATTTGATCTTAAATGCATTGGAACTTAAATGTTATTGATTATGATTACAGAAAAACAGCACCGAAGAAAGTATAGGTGAGAGTGGCAGCATATTTGTGAGGAATTTACCGTATGTACTATCGGAAGAAGAATTGACGTCACTCTTCGAGAAATATGGTAAGAACTTTACTTGGCCGCATCTCACCTGGTAGGAAGCAATCGATTAACGGACTGGATATGAACTCCGAGCTTATATTATTATGAAAATAAATTGAAACAGGTGGTCGTGGCGTATGCAGAATCAGCACCGGCAACTCAGCTCGTAGATATAGTAAGAGCCCATGGGGCAGGCATGTTAGCAGATGGATATTTTCTGCGCTGATGAGGCGTATAATAGTTTAAACATAAACCATAAAAATCATTTATTGGACACAATTACAGTGTTTCAGTATAATATTGAATCTGTAGGGTCCTAAACTTTAAAGTTTTGCAGATGTGCCTTTAAGTAAAAATAAGAAAACAATAACAATAGAAGATAACAAGAAAATAAGAATAGAAGTGACGATAAAAATTAAAATAATAGAGTCTTAGGAAATAGTGTGGCACTCCGAAAGCTTCACAATATTCTACGTCACTGTCTAGTTGCCACTTTGCTTAGAATTTGTGTCACCCACGTGACCGTGGTCATCTCGGAATGTCATACCTGGCACAGTATATTATTTCATCATGGGTTAGAGATACATCACGTAAAAGTGCGTTTTAGAATGTATTTTTTTGTTGGATTAACCACGATTGTTATTTAGAATTGCGGGGTTGACATGCCATGTTCGGCAAAACTCTCATGCACCAAATAAATGATTAAAAAAAAAAGCGTTTTACGAGCATAGAGTGTCAACAAAAATTATTTCACTTCCAACAGGTCCACTTGCAGAAGTCAACATGCCCATCGATCCAGTACTGCGAGAACCTAAAGGCTTCGCCACAGTAACGTTCGTGATGCCGGAGCACGCAGTGAAGGCGTTCACGGAGCTGGACGGTACCGCGTTCTGCGGGAGAATGATGCATCTGCTGCCGGCAAAGACTGAGAAACTAGAGAATGAGAGTGATGATGGTGAGTATAAAGCCGGAAACACACTATTGACACGTCACGCGACCCGACAAAACATGTTGCTTGTTGAGTTGAATCAAATCGCATTTATTTTCCATGCCCAGACTTCATTATTAACACTAGACGCGACGATACGTCGGGTGCTTACCATGTGGTTCTTGTCATAGAAAATTAATACGATTTCATTCAACCCGACAAAACACGATGCGTGTTGCTTCGCGCGACGTTTCAATAGTGTGTGGAGACCATTATATTTCTGTTCCTTTGCCATTTTGTTGCTGGTGTTGGTAATAACGCATTTTGACATACGATTTTTCGGATTTGTGGTGAACTCATTAATTACCCAGTGTTCGATTGCTAGATTTATGAAATGGTGGATAAATGGACTGTAGATTTTTTGTTAATGAATGTTTGTGTGACTCCGAAATTGTGAGACACGAATGCAACGAAAGTGATTATAATCTTGGAGCGAGAATATGAGAGTAGGCGTGAATTGCGTGAATGAGGTGTATCGAGGGTGTTACGAAAAACCACTAACCTTTGAATCAGAGGCGCGTAGCAGTTTTCAGCTCTTTCCAGAGTTCCTCGGGGCGTCACGGCTAAAACTATACCTTGGAGATCTGTACTTCACTGGGCGGGCAAGCTTAGCGTTAGCTTAGAGGGGCCGGTCGGAGCAGTAGAGCTAATATGTGGAGTCTCGTACAGCGTCGAAATTCACGTCAAACGCAAACAATTACACGCACCGCACAAATCCGTATCGTATTATTATGATAATTACAACAACGACAATAAATTATAAATACACCGAAAACAATAGCGTAAAAATGTGTACTTTCAACTCGACTTTCCAAGAAGGAATGACATTATTTATTTCAAATCGCGGGAAAACCTAACGGTCATAAATGTACGCGGCGTGAGAAATGTCAGAGTCACGAATGTCAGATACGTCAATGACAAGTCGCAGCGTTACCTATAAAAAGGTGATAGCCAATTCTGAACATTCCGACCACCAAAATGCGCAGTATTTTCCGCAACATAATAAAAAAAAGTATAATTAATCAATTTATAGAATTATGATACGAAACAATTTATCAACAAAAAAGAAAACAAATTTACAATTAACATAGCTAGATTTACCTAATCCTTTCAGCTAGAATTAGGTGGACTGGGCATCAGGTTCGATGTCCTCGTTCATGGGAAGGACACACAATTTGACCACAGGCCGTTTGCATTCTCCTGAAGCCGTCCTTAGAGTAACTACTCGGCAAACATTATCGGCTCCAAGATGGAGCTGCGTTACCCGACCGAGTTTCCACTTCATCGGACTGCATTGCTCGTTGGCAATGAGAACCAGAGTTCCAAGGACTATATTTTCTCGCGCATCCACCCATTTATGTCTCTGCTGCAGCGTGTGCACATACTCGAGGTGCCATCTCTGCCAGAAGTCCTGGTGCATTCGTTGGATGAGCCTCCATCGACGAAGAGGACTTACGTGCTTTTCTAGGATTGGTTCCTCAGGCAGAAGAGTCAAAGGCTCAAGTGTAAGAAAATGACCTGGGGTCAACGCCGAAAAATCATTTGGGTCGGAGCTTAGTGGTGAAAGTGGCCGTGAGTTTAACAAGGCCTCGATTTGAATCAGCAGCGTGTTAAACTCCTCATAAGTCAGGCGTTGCAAACCAACGACACGAGCGAGGTGAGTCTTAACCGATTTAACTCCTGCCTCGACTAGCCCCGAAAAATGTGGGCTACCAGGAGGGTTAAACGTGAACTCCACCTTCTCGGCCTGCGTCGCCTGCGACATTAAGTCTTTTAACAGGTTACTTGCTCCGACAAAGTTCGTCCCTTGATCAGATACCAATCTAGAGCAACGACCTCTACGAGCTATAAATCGCTTCAAACATGCCAAATATGCCTCCGAAGTGAGTTCTGATGCGAGCTCCAAATGGATTGCTTTGGTGGCTGTGCAAACAAAAACACATACATACGCTTTGTATGTTCTGACGCCACGACCACGACCAAGGGCTATGTCAAACGGCCCTGCGTAGTCCACTGAAGCCGATGAAAACGGTTTCAGTTGACTTAGACGATAACACGGTAAATTTCCCATCCGGGGAGGTGCGGACAGTCGTGGTTTTGCACGGAAGCATTTGACGCAGGATGACACCACGGAACGAATTGCTCGCTTTGACGAGAGGATCCAAAAATCCTGTGCGAGAAGACTCTGTAATGTCTGCGGTCCTGGATGTAAAAATTTCCTATGGTACTCGTCGATTAGTAGATAGGTCAGACGGTGAGTTCGAGGAAGCAGCAGCGGATGCTTCTGGCTATAACTCAGATCGCTATGCACGAGGCGGCCGCCCACCCTGAGCAACCCATTGGCATCTACGAAAGGACATAATTTTCTTAAGACTTTGGGGAGCAAATTTGGGTTGCCTTTATTTAGCGCACGAAATTCTGAAGCAAACACGACTTCCTGTACATGCTTCACTAAGAACTGCAACGCATGGTTAGTTTCGACAGCCGATAAGGCGCCAGTTGATTTCACCGATGCCTTTAAATTTTTAGAGAATCGGTAACAGTAGGCGACGATATTCACTATACGCGAAAGTGACGAGAACTTGTTTAAAAGTCCGTCGACAAAACCAATATTGTTTTCTGTCATAAAAGTCAATATTCTTCGCTCCTCGAGTGCGGACTCATTGTTTGCAGCGTACGAACTTTGCGGCCATTCTTCACGAGGGTTCAACAACCAGTTCGGACCCGACCACCATGACTGACACCGGATTAAATCTTCGGGCAGTAAACCTCGCGAACCGTGATCGGCTGGATTATCGGCTGTAGGAACATGTTGCCAGAATTCGGAGGGTATACCGTCTTGGATTTCCGTAACACGGTTGGCAACAAAAGTTTTCCAACGCGACGGACAGGAATTGATCCAGGTTAATGCAACGCTGGAATCTGACCAAGCGAAGAGGGCACCGACACGATGAAGACCATCTAGGGCGAGGGTTAACGAAGACATAAGCTCAGTCAGCAAGACAGCTGCCATCAACTCCAAACGAGGGATCGAGCGTTTGCGGAGGGGGGCAACTTTCGACTTGGCACAACAAAGTCGGACCTCAGTTGTCCCGTCACTGCACGACGCGCGGCAGTAGACAACAGCGCAATAACCTCGCTCAGAAGCATCACAAAAGCCATGAAGTTGAAGAGATGCAAACGAAGGAACCATTCTCCGAGGCAGTGCCACAGCACTCAGCGACGACAGTTGGTTCTTGACCTTAAGCCATTCAGACGAAATGAATTGAGGAGCATCCTCATCCCAGTCAACACCAGACAGCCACAATAGCTGCATTATATATTTGGCAAGGAATACGACAGGAGACAAAAGGCCTAACGGATCGAAGATCCGAGCTATGTCTGACAAGATGGACCGCTTTGTACACCTCTTTTCGAGCGCAGCTGTTCTGAATGTGAGCTGGTCTGCGGTGGGAATCCATAACATTCCGAGGATTTTCAAGGACAAATCCTGAAGGCCTTCAAAGTTGCACATCTTTTCCGAGTACAACTCGGACGGCGGCAAGTCGCGGAGGAACTCTTTAGAGTTCGAAGTCCATTTTCTCAAGTGTAGACCTGCGGATGACAGAATTAGCGTAAGATCACGACGAATTTGAATCGCATTCTCCACCGAGTCTGCTCCCGAGACAACATCATCCACATAAGTGTCCCGCTGTAACACCGATGCTCCAAGGGGAAAACGGGGTGCAAACTCGGACGCCAGACGAGACATGCACCAAAGAGCCTGGTACGGCGCACACGAAACCCCATATGTGACCGTAAGTAGCCTGAAATCGCGAATAGGTAAGTCAGCAGATTCGCGCCATACTACTCGTTGGTAATCAGCATCATCAGGGGTTACCAGGAATTGACGATACATTTTTTTTATATCTCCCGTGAAGACCACTTCGTGCCATCGAAAACGTATCAAAATATCAAAGATGCTTTTTTGGAGTTTGGGACCTGGCAACAACACGTCATTCAACGACCTACCCTCAGCATCTTTGGCGCTAGCATCGAACACTGTTCTTAGTGGCGTGGTGACTGATTCTGGGCGCAGGATACCATGGTGAGGGATATAGTAGAAAGGACCGACATTGGTGGTAGGAGGCTCCACTTCCTCCATATGACCACTCTCCAGATAATCTTTCATAAAGTCGACGTACGCTGACTGGAACTGGGCGTTCACTTTAAATTTACGCTCTAAGTGAAGGAACCGTTTCACAGCAATATCGCGAGAGTTAGAGAAGACTGGTTTAAGTTGAGGATCAGCAAAGGTCAGCGGGACAACCAATCTTCCCTCAGAATTTCGATAACTATTTGCTTCCATAAGCCTATCGCAAGCCACTTCAGTTTTCGAAAAGGCTACTGGTCTGGGCGGCTCGACACTTTCCAATTCCCAGAACCTTTTTATTGAGTTGTCTAGTGACAGGTTGGACACAAAAAAACAATTTTTATGACTATTGGCATTGTTGCCAAGGCGAGCGAATCCGGTGCCAATAGTGCACTCGCCCATCACTATCCACCCGAAGATAGTGGGGATAGCGACGGGTTGACCTGATGCACCCTTAACCAAACCAGGTCTGAGTGCCGACGCCAAAATGTTGACACTTACAAGCATGTCAACAGGCCCTGGTTTATAAAAACTAGGGTCGGCAAGATCCAAACCATCTAAATGCTCCCATGATGAGGTATCAATAAAACCAGGTGGCATGTCGTGACAAATAGTCTGTAGCACAGCAGCTTCCACAACCAAATTGCTTGAGAAGTTCTGACTCTTGGGACTCAATTCACACATAACCGATCCAAGTGTTCTGGTAGAAGCTCTGCCAATTCCATCGACAGATTGGGCTTTTGGGCTCAGCTCTAGTCCCAGCCGGCGTGCGCACGACAAGGTCATAAAATTACAAGCGCTGGCGCTATCCAGCAAGATTCTAATTTCAACAAATTCATTATTATTATTTTTTGCCAAAATCACAGCGGTAGAAAATAATGAATCGGTACTGGATGAATATGCGGCCAGAGCCACTGGCGGTGCCAATTCTTGGGATGTAGTGGAGATAGGAGCAGCTTCATCAAAATGCAACAAAGTATGGTGCCGTTGGCTACATTTTGCGCATGTTACTTTAGAGCTGCATTTTTTGACGGAATGTGCAGGCTTTAGGCACAAAATACACAGTCTCCTTACCTTCACATCCCGGAACCTATTTGCTGGGTTCAGTTTCAGAAACTCCGGACAATTTTCTGGACCATGGCCTTCATTGGGGCAGAACTCACAAGTGGAGTCGGGGGATACAATTAGTGATGTTCGATTTTTTGGTGCTGGCTTAGAGGTTGCGGGTGGCCCATGGCAGTTTTCTAGAGCCCGAGCACGTTTGTCCAAAAACTCCATGATGTCTTCGAACAGCGGAATGTCAATATCCGGGCTAAGTTGAAGCTCGAACGCTTCCCGAGTAGCCCCATCCAGCTTTGACCATACCAACTGAAACAGCATGAAATCCTGACTTGGAAGGGTGTACCTTGACAGTATGGCCAAATTCTCTGTGAATGTCCGATGAACCCGTTCCAACTCCGAGGCACTTTTATTCTTCACCAACTCACATTTTAATAACTTTTCATAGTAGGTGTTGGCAATGGTTCTCTTCCTATCATAGTATTTGTGCAGTGCATTGTATGCTGCCATATAGTTGCTGCCTGTCAGTGGATAATTCTTTATAAGATCAAAGGCAGCACCCTGTACACTTGACAGCAAATAATGTAGCTTCTCTACATCTGGCAACTCCCTACTGTGTATGAGCGAGTCGTATAGCTCCTTAAAAGACACCCAGTTCTCAAACCTTCCATCAAATGGCTTTAAAACTATCTTGGGCAATTTTGCCAACATACTGCCATTCTGGATAGTTGGTTTGTTTATCTGCTCACGTATTTTTGACAACCTTGACTTGAGACCTAATAATTTCTTATCAAAAGAAATGGTGTGCGAAAATTCATTGCTACGATCTGCCTTAGACGTACCTGACAATACGTAGATTTGCGCCGAGTGAAACTCTTTACTAATTATGTTGAGATCTTCTTCTGTTACCCCTTCGAGATCCGAGGACTCCAGAAATTCGATCCGCATATAAGAATAATCTCGAGCGATCCTGTATTTATCTCCGCCTTCGGTTTCCATTATTATTGAGTTGAGATTTCAAAAAAGTATTCTTTATCAAATGTAAACAAAACAAATACAAAGCTACGGCTATTTTGCCGTTTCCACTTCTTTTTTAGTGGCTACAACTGACGCCTATTTGTCAACCGAGCTTAGCAATACAAATAGATAAAACGAAAAAGTACATTTATGACCGTTGGATTGTTTTAAATACGTACCCTCAATATTTTTAGCGAATCTAAATAATATTGTCGGAACGGTAACTAACGACAAATTTACCGATTCCAATACTATCTTATAAACAAAACAATGATGCAAAATGAAATGATAAAGCGAAAATGAAAGCTAGTTAAATCCGGCTCGAAGGACCAAATGTTCGATTGCTAGATTTATGAAATGGTGGATAAATGGACTGTAGATTTTTTGTTAATGAATGTTTGTGTGACTCCGAAATTGTGAGACACGAATGCAACGAAAGTGATTATAATCTTGGAGCGAGAATATGAGAGTAGGCGTGAATTGCGTGAATGAGGTGTATCGAGGGTGTTACGAAAAACCACTAACCTTTGAATCAGAGGCGCGTAGCAGTTTTCAGCTCTTTCCAGAGTTCCTCGGGGCGTCACGGCTAAAACTATACCTTGGAGATCTGTACTTCACTGGGCGGGCAAGCTTAGCGTTAGCTTAGAGGGGCCGGTCGGAGCAGTAGAGCTAATATGTGGAGTCTCGTACAGCGTCGAAATTCACGTCAAACGCAAACAATTACACGCACCGCACAAATCCGTATCGTATTATTATGATAATTACAACAACGACAATAAATTATAAATACACCGAAAACAATAGCGTAAAAATGTGTACTTTCAACTCGACTTTCCAAGAAGGAATGACATTATTTATTTCAAATCGCGGGAAAACCTAACGGTCATAAATGTACGCGGCGTGAGAAATGTCAGAGTCACGAATGTCAGATACGTCAATGACAAGTCGCAGCGTTACCTATAAAAAGGTGATAGCCAATTCTGAACACCCAGATCTAATAAAAATGATAGAAATTGTTTATATGGATACAGCGCGTTTACATCTTTTCTAATCTGTTGTTTATCTTACAGAGGGGCTGTCATTCAAGGAGAAGAAGGCAAAGAAACTGAAAGCCCAAGCTAAGTCCTCCCACAACTGGAACGTGTTATTCTTGGGCGCCAACGCGATTGCCGACGTGATCGCTTCTAACTACAACACCACGAAGGATCAGCTACTCAACGAAAATAGTAAAAGTAAGTTATTTACCCTCTGCTCTCTGCTCTCTAGCTGTGTGGTGCCGACTTAGAATTTGCACCACCGTGGGGGTCTTTCCACGGGTGTCGTAAGAGGTGAAGGTGATGGATGTTTGTTACCTCTTCAAGACAGAACGACTGAACCGATCGGGCTGAAATTTTGCTCTAAACTTGGAATCAAACATATGCTACTTTTTATCGCATAAATCAGTTCCCATGGGATAGAAATGACCTTAAAACGTTTCTATAGAAACAACGCGTGCGAAGCCGCGGGCAGCAACTAGTAGAGAATAATCCCCAGGTAGTCCCATAAAGATTATATTCCCGTGTGACTACTATTTGTTCCGTACACTTAAAACAGTAATAATATTCATAACGGATGTAAGCGGGTTAACTACGAACCTCATTTGTGTTGGAAGAACACCAAAGGTTCATCCCTTAACGAGGGACACCTTCAGGGTGAGTGCGGTTCTAGACGCGCGCGTTCCGCATCTCTCCGAGCACAAATAAGGTTAGTTGCTAACCCGCTTACATCCGTAATGAATTCGTCAAACTACAATAGTTTTTATAGTAAAACAGTAATATTATCCTGAAATTTTTGGTCGCTTTTATGATTTTGTAAAAAATATCTAATTATTATTTATTTCATTTCAGATACGAGTGCGGCTGTTAGATTGGCTCTCGGTGAAACGCAGTTGGTAGCGGAAACGAAGGCGTTCCTTGAAAGCAATGGCGTTTACTTAGACGCTTTCAACAAGGTAAAATTGTGTTATCATTCATTATCTACCTAATGCTGATTATGATTACCAAAGACTTGAAACTCCGGTGAAATACAGTTGGTAGCGGAAACGAAGGTGTTCCTTTAAAACAATGGCGTTTCCTTAGACGCTTTAAACGAGTTAAAGTTGTTTTACTATTCTCTACCCGAAGACAAAAGAGTTGAAACTCCGGTGAAACGCGGTTGGTTGCGGAAACGAAGGAGTTCCTTGAAAGCAATACCGTTTAAGTCAAATTTTATACCAACTCAAACTGAAACTAAAACGTGAAACTTTTGACTAATTACCTAAACCAGGGGTGCTCAAACGGTCGATCGCAAAACCTTTTCGAGTCGATCGCCAGCAATATACTCATTATACCTACCTAGTACCTACTCATACCTACAATAATAGGTAACATTGAACGGTGCGGGCGACGATCGACGATCACACAGAATTTGTTGTTCGTAAGTTACGTTAAGGTGAAGTGAGTCCCCAAAACCCACGTTTTTAATATGCGGAAAATCAATTTTGGGGCAAAAAAACATTGATTTTTTTATAATTAAAAAAAAATCGCTGCGTGTTTTCGGATGTCGTCAACCCATCTTTTTGGAGGGTCTTCCCCGCAGTCAGGTGTGCTGTCGTGATCTCCACTCCAGCACTCTTCGCGTCCATCGCTCCCTATCCATGCGAGCAATATAAATAAATAAATAAATAAATATGCCCCACCCATCTCTACTTTCGCACCCCAATCAGTTCCACCACGTCTTTCACTTTTCTTTTGGCTCTGATCCACTCATTGGGCTTACGGTCTACGGTACTTTAAGGTTAATAAACTATAATTTTTGAATATTTATCGCGTATTTATCGCCTTTTGTTATAATTTCCCCTACGTTCATTCCAATCGTCATTAATTTTGTTAACAGATCGCGAGTTTAAAAAGTTTTATTACTAAACTATGTTTAGGGATGGAAATAGCATTTGGTTTATTTTAGGTCTAGTCTCGACCTACATTTATGCAAAATTTCAGTGCGATAAATATTCATTCAGCAGAAGCCATTTAACAAAAAGTTGAATTTGAATATTCATTCAGTAAGATAGTAATTTTATCGTGAAGAGCTAACAAACATCCATCCATCCAAACTTTCGCATTTATAATCATCATCATATCATGGCTATCGTGTGGTGGCCCACATGTGCACTGCTGGACATAGGCCTCCCCATACGACGCCACAAATAGTGATCCTGAGCCGCCTTCATCCGTCGACTCCATACGACCACTACAATATCATTGTTTCATCCAGTGGTCTTATAATATTATGTTATTACTAGTTTGTTTGTTTCTATGGAAACGTACTTTACTTTAAGTAAAATTTATATCCCATGGGAACTGATTCATGGGATAAAACGTAGCCTATGCTTTGTTCCAGGGCTAGGAATGCATCGATGCTAAATTTCAGCCCGATCCGTTCAGTAGTTTTGACGTGAAGAAGTAACAAACATCCAAACATTCGCAAGTATATTAGGTATTTGTTTTATTTTCAGACAGCAAAAAAGCGATCGAAAACCTGCATACTAGTCAAAAACCTACCAGCTGACACAGAAAAAGATGAAATCAAATCGCTTTTCGAGAAGCACGGCCATATTGCAAGATTCCTGATGCCCAAACATGGTATAACAGCCTTAGTGGACTTTATAGAACCATTTGAAGCTAAGAAGGCGTTCACAAAGTTAGCGTACTCACAGTTCAAGCATGTACCGCTTTATTTAGAATGGGCACCAGAAAACGTATTCGTAAAATCCGTTGAGAAATCTGACCTCCCTGATAGGATAGAAGAATCAACTAAAACTAAAGATTCTAAGCAGCAAAATCTTGACACTAGTACAAAAGAAACGGAGAATAAACAGACTATAAAGAATGATGCAGTTGTGGAAAATATGGAGGAAGAAGAAACTGAAGAACCAGAGAATGATACTACTTTGTTCGTCAAAAATCTCAATTTCAGGACAACAGAGGCGGAATTGAAATCAGTGAGTATCGTTTTAGTAAAAAGGTAAGATTAAAAAAATATTTATTTTATCACGTAAAATACAAATAACACTCATTTAAAATACAGGAGACGTGACAAAGGGTGCATTCCGAAATACGATCAGCGCTGTTAGCGATCAGAACGATATTTTGCGTTCCAAATTAGATATCACGATATTGACAGTTGAGTGCTATCATTAATTCGGAACACTCATGAACGCGGTCACGTGTCGCGGTGTCAATGTTAGTCAGGTACAAGTAAACCAAAAAAAGTGAGAATACAATACTACGATGAATGCTAATTGTCAGTTTTGACAGAGCGCTCACAGTTATATCAGTTAGTAGGATGGTCGGTGATATCGCAAAATGACGTCATAGATGACATCGTTGTCGAGCTCACAGTAATTTGGAACGCATGTGAGCGCGCTAATATCGATTTTAGCGTAATTCGGAATGCACTCAAAAATGGTTACCACAGCTTGTGCTATGACGGAGCGAATTATGCCATAGCGCTGGTCTTCCGTGGTGCCTGAGGTAGATACGTCAAACACATGTCATACCTAAACAAAAAAAACAAGAAAGTGGACAAATTTCCAATGTAACATTTTCTTACCAATCACTAGTAACACGGCTATAAATATGTTTACTTCGTCAATAAAATACCTAGCAACAACTGAGATCTCGCTATTGCGTATTTCGATACGGTATCGGCCATAACGACTAACATAAAAACAAATGCGACGACCTCATTACAGTAGTGGGCGAGGGTCCTTGCCTGGGACGCAGAAGGTTGCGGGTTCGATTCCCAGCACGGACCAATCGTTGTATGATCTGCAGGTATTTGTTTAGGGTCTCGAATGTATCTGAGTCATCATTCCACCCGTAACACTACCCAAACGTCAGCAGGTAGAGAATGCTATCTACCATTATAAATAAATAATACTGGACAATTCACACAGCATTATCTAGCCCCAAGCTAAGCAGAGCTTGTGTTATGGGTACTAGATAACTGATATATTTAATACAATACACTACACAGATAGACATTTTATATTATACGTAAGAAAACATCCAGAACACCCTGAACAAATATCTGCAGATCGTACAAACATTTGTCCCGAGGCAGGAATCGAAGCCGCAACCTCCTGCGTCGCAGGCGGACCTTCGCCCGCTGCGTCACAGAGGTCGTCATGTACAACTTTTGTGCAATAAAGTATAATATATTCTATCTATATATATGTATATAGCTTCGCTTACTTTGGGGCCAGATGATACTGTGTAAAAATGTCCTGTAAGGTACTATTATGACCTTTGCCCAGCTATGGAATAACATTTTAGAAAAAAAGGTTTAAAATTATTTATTTGTCTTGTTTCAGCATTTCTCTCCGTGCGGTAAACTCCACACCGTAACCGTAGCAAGAAAAAAGGACCCTAAGAATCCAGGACAGTTACTGTCAATGGGCTACGGCTTTGTACAGTTCGTGAGAAGGCAACATGCCAACGAGGCCTTGAAGGAACTCCAGGGATCCACATTGGATGGGAAGACTTTGGAGCTAAAGCGATCTGAGAGAGGAAACACGTAAGTTGACTAACCGGTCTATAAAGTCGGTATGTAAAATTTTTAAAATAAGTAGCTTATCGGTAGACCACACAACTGGCGGATCGCTGTAGAACCATGTCACAGTAACAAACGCCAAAAGTGGCGTTTGTTGTGTAAAGTTGGCTTCTAATGGTAAAAGTATTTTTCAAATCGGTCCATTTTTTTTCGGAGCCTATTCAATACAAACAAACAATCAAATCTTTCCTCCTTATAATATTTGTATAGACAAATGGGAGATATCAGAAAAGTTTCGTTATATTTTTTTTTGGATTATCAACATATTTTTGATGTTTTCTATCATTATCAGTCGGCCACCATGTCTAACAGTTTTGTGGATTTCTGTAAGTTTTTCATAATATTTTTCCATGGGAACTATACGATTAGTCGGATCTTCAAAAGTTTCGTAAAAGTCGAGTAGTTTTGTGTCGTAACGGCGGCGTTTCACTTAATTTTTGACTTCAATTTACACATTATTATTAGCTTTTAAAACTGAATAATTGTCCACCGATTTGATGCATTACAAAAACACTCAAAACAAAACAACATCAGCGCCTCTAACGGTAGGTAACGTAACTTTTTTATTATTATATCACTAATGTTTGACCACATCGTGAAGTAGCCGTGCATTTAGCTTTTTTATCGTCAAACGCTGATTATTCATTGATCTAGCCAGACTACATCATGATGTGGACAGTGCGTATTTTCCATTTCATAAAATACAATCGTTTCATGAAATTGTCGGTTACATCATGAAGTGATCAATTCTAGGATATGGCCACGACATATCTATGACTCGCGGTCGCACTAGCCAAACTCGATGTAGAATATTTGTAACCAAACCACGACACAAAATCTAAAACTCACATGCTTGGCGTCGAGTTTCAGATATAATTACGAGCAATATTTACGGAAGGAAGGATCTCAAAACGACAAGTAAGGAATTCCGTATTAAAAGACCCGGCAACAGAGTGAATTTTAGGTTAAGTATTGTCGGCTTGTTTACAAACATTCTACATCGAAGTTGGCTAGTGTATGGAACTGAATGTGGCTATTCTAATTTCCTGTAGGTCAAATTCACGCAGACATAAAGTTAGTGCCTAATGAATGATATGCGAACCGATGACCTAGAGTGACTGAGTCATAGACGATAACAGTATACCTACCTTAATTTATTGCCATTACATGTAACTTGTATAAAAACACTCAAGTAATTTATTTGTTGATTTCAGAAATCAAGTCCGAACATCTAAGAAGAGCGCTAAGGAAACCAAACAAAACGGCACCAAGATCCTGGCGCGAAACGTCCCGTTCCAAGCCAACAGAAACGAACTGCATGAAATATTCAGGTACAATACAATATAATACAAAAACTTTTTATTAAATAAATAAATCATGCTGGACAATCCACACAGCACCATCTAGCCCCAAAGTAAGCGACTCAAAGCTTGTGTTATGGGTAGTAGATAACTGATATATTTAATACAATACACTACATAGATATATATTTTATTTTTTTATTATACATAGAAGACACCCAGACCAATGGAACAAATTTCTGCAGATCGTACACAAATTTGTTCCGAGGCGGGAATCGAACCCGCAACCTAAAAACAGAAAATAAACGCAAAATTGCACAATGAGCGGCCTATCGCTAAAAGCGATTTCTTCCAGGCAACCTTTGGATGGACACGTAAATTGTACAGGTATAGACGGTGGCGTATTACAGACTACAATACTATACAGAACATAAGTAAGTTAAATGTAAATAAATACTACATTTATATCAAAGCTAAGTGTTATTCTGATGTACCTAAAAGCTATATTATTGTAAAGTCTCAATAAAATCCATTCAGTAGTTTTTACGTGAAAGAGTAACAAACATCCATCAATCCATACTTACAAACTTTCGCGTTTATAATAGTAAGATTAGATGAGGATGTGACGTAATTTTTCGCTATTTTACCAAAGACAACAATCCCCGTGCTAGGCCTACAGATCAAAATAGATAAAAAGTTATAGTGAACTTAGACTATTTAGTTCTACTAGAATTCAGTATTGAAGGTTGTAGGTAGAGATAAATCATTCTAAAAATTAACGCCAATTGTATGACGTTTATTGGAATCGAGGGTAGTGGTTTAACTATATCATATCTTTATTATTATATAGTATAAAACAAAACAGCTCCCGCTGTCTGTCTGTCCGTCTGTCCCTATGTATGCTTAAATCTTTATAAAACTACGCAACGGATTTTGACGCGGTTTTTTTTTATAGATAGAGTGATTCAAGAGGAAGGTTTATATGTATAATACATGAATAATATAGTAGAGAAACACTGATAATTTTAGAGGTTTCTATTGTGATGTCGTAAATAAACACATTTTTTGCGCTTATATTGAAATCGCTGGCTAAACCCTACGAGATAGATTAAAATAATGTACTACAGTATTGTACACCTTAAAAAGGTCTACAAAAAAGTCCGCGAGAGTATACGTCTATCTCTTAGGGATAACCCACAATAACCATTTTTATCCTTTACTTTTTACGAGAAATAATGGGTTATTTACGAAGCTATTATAAGCAATACAGCATTAATCCTTGTCCAATTAAGTAGGTACCTTAAATACAATGTGCATTTAATATAGATCAATATGGCCCTTTACATCATGTAATTTAAACGAATAATTTGGAACATATCATAGATCTAAAATGCAGGGACATAGCGGTTGCAGCGGTACCGACCGGGGGGCCGATTCTGTAGTATATTTAGTATCAGCATTGCACCCGTGCGAAGCCGGGGCGGGTCGCTAAGTATAAATACTTACCGTAGTAGGTGCCTTACGAAATGTGAAAAGTTTCTACTCTTGTTTCTTTTCGATTACATTCGAAATTATCAAAATACCTAAATATTTTGCAATCGAGAGTTGCGGGTTCGATGCCCGCCGATGGATAAACAAATAATGCTGGACAATCCACACAGCATCATCTAGCCCCAAGCTTAGCAGAGCTTGTGCTTTGGGTACAATACATAGGTACCTACAGTAATTTACTTCACGTGCTTTGTGGTCCCATTCGCCGGAAGAAAAATAATAAGATTAAATCTATCCGGCGAATGGGACCGTGGTCCCTATACCTAGCGGTCCCAATTGACGGAAGCCTCCAATAGGTACATAAAGAGATATTATCTCGATTGATATTAAATATACACAGAACACCCGGAACAGAAATGTTTGTAGGATCTGCAAACTTTTTAAAATTCCCTGCTCTTTCAAACATTTTGGTAGCGAAGTACCGATTTGTGGGAATCGAACACGCAACCTCTATTCATTCATTTCAACGCCACGGAAGTCATCAATCGGATGATAACATTCAAACATGAAATGCTCATTAATTCGTAGCTTATCATGAAATCGTGCTGGAGCAATGTAACATACCTACATACGTCGTGCATTGCAACATAATTAATTAATTACCTAACCACTACCAGCTACCTAAAGGTACGTTAGCTTCAATATTAGGTCATACTTAAGGGAATAGAGAGTGCACCTGTGTTTGCGCGCGCACTTGTGCACTATAATATGTCCTGCGCAACTGGCTAGTCTCCGATTAGACTGGCCGCCGTGGTCGAAATTCGGCTAGGAGGACATCATACTTAAGAGGGCGCATTACGCGCCATTTTGTGAATAGGATAGGCATAGGATTCCGCGTTCATAGGAGCGGAACGGAGCATACGTTTTTGGAACGGCGGCGTAAGCGCAATAATGATGTTTTTGCTTATTTACAAGAAAACTACACAACTTATGAACAAACTTTAATATGGAATCAAAGAATTAGTAATAACCTACGAATCAAAACATAAATATTTTCTATAGACCGCAGGGTTCCGGAGATCTCGACCAAATTAGGTGCAAAACAGCGCACAGGATTTTTATTGTAATTTTTTTTCGCAATCGTGTATTTCGTATAAGGAAGAAAAAATGTTGAATTTTATGCACGCCGAGTGAATGACGTTTTGTGGAGGGAGCGTGCATTTTTAGAATGCTTTATCTCTACCTACTTGGTACTTTAGTAATATAAGTAGAGGTAAACCATTCTAAAAATGCACGCCGCCGAGTGTATGACGTTTTGTGGAGAGGACGTGCATTCACATGTCTACCTACTAGGTTTTACGTCATAGGTACCTAACCTACACTCGTGCATTTTTAGAATGGTTTATCTTTACGCAGGTATGCATTGAATTCGTAGGGTCAAGCCGAACTAGCCGTATTTCAGGATCTCGTTTTGATTGTTGCAACTTTGTTAATAGCAGCATTTTTACAGGGCCTTCGGCGAGATAAAAACATTGCGGCTACCACAAAAGCTAACTACCGGAGCGGAGCAACATCGTGGATTCGCATTTATTGATTATCATTCGAAAGCTGATGCCAAGGTTTGTAGATCCTACTTTGGTACATACACTGAGCTCCATTATACAAGTACCAATACGCCGGAGGGGATATTCTATATGCAAAGACAGTCGATATTGTGCCGGTTCAAAGCGCCCCTCTTGACCGTCTCTGGGATAAAATTGACGTTTGTTGAGGCGTACCCAAAGAACTTGTAGGTACGGCCGTACAACTAGAATGCGCACTTGCGCAAAAAAACGGTCCGAGCGAAATAGCAATTACCTACCTAAGTAATATTTTCAAACTTACGCGATCTGAACACATTATTATTACTTAGTATTATTTAACGGGTATTTATCGCGTTAAGTTACCTATTTTTTATTGTTATTGGCTGTAAGTGATATTCTTAAGTTAAGTAACTTTTATTTAGGAGAGCTGTGGATTTTGTGTAATAAATAAAATAAAATAAAAAATAAAAATAAAAAAAAAAATTTCCCGACGTTTAAACAGGTTTACTTACACACTGGTCACGGGATGACATCCCGTGACCACGACAAACGCGATAAATACCCGATAAATAATACTAATAATAATGAAATAGCAAGTACACAGGCAATACATCCTACACTCAACTACCTATAGGTATAGATAATTTTGAGTAATTCGTCAGATACGTCATACCTATGTCAGAGAGAACTTCAAATAAGTTTTCGTGCAGCAAAAATGCAACTTGTGTGACTCGGACACCATGCCTGTATGCAAACCTCTCTGTCTGGACCGTAATGGTTTGCTTTTCAGTTTTGAAGCTTTTGTATGAAGGTTAAGGTCGGTTTTTGAGACAACTTTTTCATCGAGTAGGCACTCAGGCCAGTTGTATGTAACTTACCACGTCCTTGGGCGTACCAAAACCACATGACAACCGTAATATTCATTCCATGGACGGTCACGCCACTACTCACGCAAACGCTCAGAGCCAAAATGGCGAAAATTAAATGATCTGTCATCGATAATATTAACGACCTCCAGCGTACTTGTTTAATAGAGCTCAGTGTGTACTGATACAGGTTTATATTAATGAAACTGAGTCCAGAGTTTGGTTTCACGATACTATCAAGAAGTCTCATTTTTCTGTGGGATTTGGTACAGCGGGCCTCTATCGTGCGGACATGAACGCAAATTTCATACAAAAAGGACTCGACACGATCACGTCTCGTTACTAACGTCTTATAGACTCACCCACTTTCGTCTAACCAAACTCAGGGCCTATAAAATTATAACATTGAAGTAGGTAGGTAGTATTCACATGAATTATTATTATTTGTAATAGGGTAGTTGGACCAATAGATGACTGATTAAGCGGAATTCAAGTTGTTTTATTTTTTATCTCAACTCCTATTCAAGGAATATTCTATGTTTTTGGTTGTATACGTAGGTAGATATTTGGTGCATCAACTAGATAAACTGTTTTTACTCTGAACTATTTGTAAATATGTTAAAATTGCAAAAATATCAAAAAAATGACTTTGGCCCTAATTGTGACCGGTTTGGAACTAATTCTGACCGAAATCGGCCCTATTTATGACCGACAAAATAAAAGGCGAAATTCTTAGTAACAAGAGACTTTATTTGAAAGTAGTGGGGTTCCGTATATATAACTTTGTCTGCATATAATACTAAGGTACTTATCATAATTTTAATTGCTTGATAAACAAATAACAATTAGTCTACACAGATAATAATCAGTCTAAACAAATAACAATCAGTCTAAAACAATAACAATCAAATGACATTTATTTTAAAATGTAATTTATTGTAATTTATTTTATTTAAAACAATAATAAAGAACTTAAGAAAAACTATAATAACAAGTAATGTAATGATGACAACAGTTTGTAAGGCCAACGAAATTGGTTTACTTTTGATTACGAAGAACCCTAATAGAATTCCACAACAGTTTTTTTGCAACAGTCAAAATCAGCCGGTCACTATTAGGTTTTGAGGTCCAAATTATGAACGAACAAATTTCTTCGGTCACAAATAGAGCGTTTGGAACAATAAATGACCAGCTAAAAACTAACAGCCCAAAACAACGATTTTTCTTTAATTAACCTCCGGTCATGTTTTGGTTTATAAAATTATGTATCCAAAACCATTAAGAAAAACGTAAAAAATCAATAAAAAATCAAAGATACAATCTACAATATCAAAACAAAATTTGCAGGTCGGAGCTAATTCTGACCGCTCGGTCACAAATAGGATTTTATGTATCTTTTTTAGACCAGTAATTGAACAGCAAATTTCTCGAAAACCTTATTGAAAATTACTTATTTTCTTTGATTTTATACTTGAGATAATAGTCATAAATGCAGGGGAACACATTAATAGGGCCTAATTATATCAAGTAATCGGCAATCCACTCATAAGCTTAAGAAACTGGTTTACTCACCTTAGCTCGTTCTCCATACAAAATGGCGATGGCCGAAACAAGTCTGCACTAAATGAGGACTTGGAGCGTGACTGAGGGTCCAATGACGATGTATTAATTTTTAAAAGAGGGAACAGTATTGCCGCTTCTAAAGAAAAAATACGCCACTACAGGGAGTACCACTCAATTCTTATAATTCAAGAAAATGTGCGTTTCGGTCATCTACTGGGGGGTGGTCATCTTTTGGTCCGACTACCCTACACAGGAAGTTTTATTGATATTTTCAGTAGGTATAGCCAAACAAGTTTGTAAGAAGTCAGAAAACAATTTGGTTACAGAGTTGTTAGAAATGAATAATCTACCTGACTAGGTAATCTTTTAGTATACGTCATCATAAGAGCCTGCCTACCTACTAGCTACTAGGTACAAAAGTACCTTTATCTCAGTTTATTAGAGAAAGGAATCTAAAATGGCGGCTTGTACTTGCGTTGACAGATAGTACAGTTAGCAAATAAAATTGCAAGTCGAAGATTTTTCTTCAAATTGAAAATAATAAAAACATGACCGTGTCGATTTTATTTCAAACTAGTTTGTGCCAGCGCCTTTGCCCGCGTTAAAATTGAAAATTTTAAAGACATTTGGTGCCATCTATTATCAATATCATAAGATCGTTATTGTTTTTATCGGAGAAAGTAGGAACATTTTTTAGGGATGAAAGGCCTTTCTCTTTCTGTACACCTGACAACGTATAAAATATAATTTCAATAGGATCTTTATTTTGATGTTGGTAAAAATAAAAGAACGAATATTTTTTCTGCCAGCGGTACGCGCGCGAGAGTGAATATAGACGGCACTAGTGTGCAAGCGAGATAACACGATAAGCACCGCCATTTTAGATTCCTTTCTTTAATGAACTGAGTTATACTAGTAGGTATAGATGATTATGTAAGTTAAGAATGATAAACCATTTTAAAAATGCACGCCCCCTCCACAAAGTCATAGATACCTACACTCGGCGTGCATTTTTAGAATGGTTTATCTCTACCTGCATAGCATTATCATCATCATCATCGAAAGCCCAGTCATAAGGCACTACCTATAGATATATTTCTTCTCTAAAATTTCTCTAGTGCTTAGATCTATGTGAAACCTTTATTGTGAATTTGTGAGAGGCTGGAGGTTACTTTAAGATTTAGAAAAACCTGTAATAGCATAGTCTATCTAATAAAGTCTATTGTTGCAGACTGCATTCGAGGCGCTTGGGCAATCCACCCATCTTTACGGCAGACGGCTGGTCCTGGAATGGGCAAACCAGTCAGATGATAGCGAGGACATTGGCCTACTGAGGAAAAGGACAGCTGAAGCATTTAACGCGAAACATACGGGCGGAAAGAAATCAAGGAAAGGAGCTGTTGATGCAGACACATTTGTTGATGGCAATGATGATGTACAATAGATAATATAAGGAATTATGTATGTGGATTGAGATTTTATAAAATAAAAAGATCAATTTTAACTATTGTAGTGTTTTATTTTAAATGCCAAAAATTTATTACAATGATGGATGGCATACATGTTATAATTACAATTAACAGGATAACGGAACTAAAGTAATAGTTTAACAAGTTTATTAATATTCACATTTTCAATAGGACTTGCATTGGGTAGTTTGTCACCCATAGTAACATTTGATAAGATCAGTAGGAGCAGGGCAGTAGTAGGCTACAAGATATTCAACCTAATTAACTATCCTAATAGACCTAACTATAGACATTTATTACAATAAATATTTATAAGATTGCTTGCTATATAACTAGAAGACAGAAAGTGAGCATATTTACATACAAAACACATTTTGATTTAATTCTAAGTGATGATGGGGCAATAATTGACTTAACATAGAGGCCAAATCAAATACAGATATAAGATCAGATGTAAATCAAAATTGTTTAGGTAGATATTTATAAGCATTTGACTGTGTACATACTAATCTACTTTATGTAATTAGTCTTGCAAGATAATGATAAGCTCGAAATGTATCAATGTAGAACTAAGGTATGTGTGCCATGGCTAAAATAATTTCAACAATCTCAATTCAAAGTCAGAAAGACATTCATGGGATGCTACAGAAAACATTGTTTACCAACATTTTTTGAAAACATGCCCATCTTAGACTTACACACTAACTTACAGGAATGTGTTCAACCAAAGAAAATTTAAAACCAGGCTATCTTCTGCACTGGTAATGTTTATAAAGAAGCAACAAACAAAACAACACAGGAATAAAACAAAAGTACAGTATTTATAATAGCAAGTACCATCATGTCTCAATCAAACTTCCACATGAATAAACTATGTATTTTACTTCAATCAATCTTCACTGTTGAATAGATCTTTCTGACGAATAAGCTAGTACCCAGATATCCAACTGTGCCACAAATGATTCCTAGAGCAAGACTGAAAAGGGCCATATATCCAAAATAGAATGTAGTTTGAAACAGGCCATACATTTTCGTTTTAAAGAGGAAATAGTAGAATGAATACAGGTAAACATAGAGAGCTGTGCTGCCAGCCGAGAGAAAACTGGTCCACTGCCAACGGTAATCCTCAGCATTCAACAAGAAATAGGTGCAGACAATAGTCACACAAACAGTCACAATCATGAGAATCAAGAATACAAGCAACATAAATCCATAAACATAGTAGATCTTGTAGGCCCAGAATGATGTGAAAATAAAGTACATTTCAATAAAGATAGAGCCAAAAGGCAGGATACCTCCCACAGCAATGATTATCAATGGTTCCATGAACCATTTCTTTTCTGGGATGGGTCGTGGAACAGCGTTGATGCGGCACGGGTAGTCAGGTTGACCAGCTAGATTTCTTCCAAGGACTGTGCCCACTAAAGTCAAAGGCAATATTACAAAGGTGCAGATAGACATGACAGCCACCATGCTGCCAAAAGGAATTGCACGAGATGCATGGTAATACATAGCAATGAAGTTGATGAAAAATGCAGTTCCACAAACTAGCACTGGTAGGAAGAAGGCAGAGAGCAACATCTGTTTAATCCACAACTTGCCTCCCATTCGGGCATACAAAGAGCCCCCAAAGTATCCATTGACAGGAGAAGTAGCTGCATAAATGAATATTGCAGTGGATAGCAGAGAACCCCTCTCAGTGTAAAGCTCACCAAAAATGGTGAATATGATGACTGCTAAAGTGACAACTGTTAACTGATACCCACAACCAATGAGAGCTGAGAACAGTCCCAAATGGGGCACAGGCCTGAAAACATCACCATGAACTTGCTTCCATCCATATTCATCACCTAAATCCTTCTCCAAGTCATCGAGATCATCATCCTTTGAGTACCTTGCATAATCTTTGCGTAGAGTTCTCATTAGAATCATAGAAACTAGTCCAACTAAGAAAATAACCATCATGAAACTGTTGAAGATAGAGAACCAATGTATCCTGTGTTGGAAGAAGTTAGGGTCCAAATACTTATCAAATCGGTCCTCGTAGTTGATATTGCTCTTCTTCCAGTTAACTTCATAAGTAAAGGGTATCTTGGCGACTGGAGTGAGTCGAACTTTGTTTTCAGTTGTGAGATTTACTTCTACAATCCTATTTCCATTGTATCCGATATCAAACTTTTTATGGGTCCAAATGTAAAAGTGTTCACCGTCAATTTCGCCGACGGTCCCCCATATCGGTAAGTCGTCTAGATACATTTGATACCAGTAGTGGTTCTTGACGGCATACACAAGAGCTTTGTAGTGTTGATCATTGAGTTCTATGGCACAAAATTGCTGTGCCGGTGCGTTGTCTTTATACGTAATATCCAGGCCACTCAACTCCAGTTCTACTCCTTGAAGCGCTTCAGACAAGGTTTCATGATAATGTCCAATGGTCACTTTAGTTCCAACGCAAAAAGGTAGTGAGAAATATGCATACGTTTCTTGGCGATTGTGGTAGGGGCCCACTGTGTTCATCCACAGGATGACTTGCTCTCCATCCTTGTAAGTATGAGTATGTTCATCACAATTAACTATAGTCCACGTTAACATTAAAATATAGAGATATCTCATTTTGTGCTTTTTCTATTGGAATTTCAGAATTAAAATTGAAAAATAAACATACACGTAGGAGAAATGCCGATGTCGGACATTTACAAAATCACAAAATGTTACCAACCAGCTCGCTCTTTCAATGTCATCCTTCACTCATTATTTATTGTCAAAGTGTCAACCAACGACGTAGAAAGAGTATGCTATAGAACACGCGCAAATGCTATCGCATTCACACATAAAGAGAGAACGACTTATGCCTAAAATCTAAGAAGAAATGAGATAGAGCGAATGGCTTGCTATCCCTTTCTCGCGTGCCGGTTTTTTCATTGTTTAGCAACTCTAGTTGCTAAACAAATTTCCTACACATCGACGGAGCTCGACACGAGAATCATCGAAATTGTTGTAAAATTTTGATTTCTAAGTATAAATGTGAATAAAGTGTTCCTGTGGATATTCCCGCACCTAAAAACAATAAAAACTAAAGGCAACAATGGTGCGGTGCTGTTTTTTCGAATGTACAAGTGACAGTGAAGCAAAAGTGCCGAATTTATCATTCCACTCGTAAGTACAAGTTCTTTTGACTACAAAATTTACAGATTCACAGATTTACATGAACAATTAAGAGGTACAAGGCTCAAAAGTTATGTTTTATGAAAATTTTAATTAATATAACCTAACATTGCGAAAATTTAGGTTGCCTGCACTCGACAATAAAATTCCCCAAATGGCGCGTTGAAATATTTTTCAATACGTACATAACGAGAAACATTTTCTTAAAACTAGTTTATGCCCGCGGCTTCGCACGCATTGTTTCTATGGAAACGTTTAAGGGTGTGATTTCTATCCCATAGGAACTGATTTGTGGAATAAAAAGTATTTTAGAATTAGATACCTGTATGCAAAATTTCAGCCGATCCTTTCAGTAGTAAGTAGCGTGAAGAGGTAAACATCCATTCATCCATCCATCCAAACTTTCGCATTTATTATTTAAGTGTCATGTTTTTATTTGTTACAGATCTCCTGCAGATAAACATCTACGTTTGCGTTGGAAAGAAGCAACGGGTTGCAAAGATTGGGGACCCAAAATATAGTCCAAATTTTGTAGTAAACATTTCTATGAAAATTTATTAATAAAAATGAAACAGCGAACTTATCTTTTCCCTCATGCTGTTTCAAGGCTGGTACGTAATATATATAAAAAGAATGAAAGTCTGTTTAAGACTCTGAGAAAGTTTGTCATACCTACTTTGTATTATAATCTACCTTCCAAACAAATATAGAAATAACCAATCAAAATATTTAAATATTGGGTAGTATTACTTTTATTATAGGGTGTAACAAAGAGTAAGGACCAAACTTTAGCTTCGATCAAAAAACACAGGAAAATATGAAAATTTAAAACAAATAAATAAAAACGAAATTATCACTAGACTGGGTAATGAATGAATGACTGTTGTCATTTGCTTATTATCATAGAACCGAGGAAAAATGCATTTGTAAGACCTACCTATCACATCTAAGAGGCGTTGTCCGCTGCGATGACGTCGCGGGTCGTTGAACTCCACGGTCAACGACCCACGACGAAGGTGTTTTGTGTTTTAAAGGAGTCGTAAAGAGGTACGTAGGCCTTTTTAGTTTATTTTACCTGAAAACAAGCACAACATTTAGTTTACTTTTTTTTCGAAACTATTCGGGAATTTTTCTTCGGTTCTATAATCAAGTCGGAACCCACCCATGAAAGTTTAGTGCTTACTTTTTGTTACAACCTGTATATTATTCATAATTAATAATTATGATTCAATATTCTTACATACCATAATATAGATTTAATTTGAGAAAATTAAATCTGAGAATGTAAAAGAAATGCAATCCAGTATAAAAATAATATTTTTTTTTAACTAAAGACTATGTGATTTGATGAAGAAAATATTGAAATAATCGTCTTAAAGACTGATCATACATACTTAGTACAGAATATAAATATTTGGATTAGTAGGCAGGAATGTTGGTAATATTGTGGTGTAAAAGTGTCATTTAATTTTGTTGTATTTGCACTTTTTTCATTTTAGCTGCATAATAATTTTAAAAGTGCCATTAAATTTCGTATTAAAGGTTACCTTAGCAATATCTAAACCGTAAGATTTAATTTATTAGGAGAAATGTGATTTCGAAGTCTGTTGGCTAAGCCTGGTTAACGTGTAAGAATTTAATTCCCTAATAAAAATGTTATTTAATTACTATTAACATAAAACTATTGATATTATTTTTCTGTATTCTAGTGTTTAAAATTATTTCTACTCGTATCGTAATAAGTGCCTATACCTACATAACAAAACAAAATTGATAGGTACCTAACTAAACGTTGTTTCCTTTCTAGGCTTAGTTAAATTAAATGTTTACCTATTTCGTACTATACCCACATTCGTACCTAATTTAAGTACCTACTTATATATTTATTTACTAGAAAACTAATAACTTTACTGGAACTGGAACGATTAAACTTAACCAAATACACAAAAAAGTTAAAAGTTTGCTTTAAATCCTAACAGAACAGGATCAATAGGTTGTAAGTGCGCAAGTAATAAAATAAGACCTACCGGACCGAGGAATACCTGCAGGCTGTAACAAATAGTAAGGACCTAAACACACCAGTACTTAAAACATTCACTACAAAGGTCAACCAAGGTTTGGTGGAATTTCCTGTTCTGAATTTGAACACCCAAATTTATGAACTGGAAAATCGCAAATACAATCCACCAACAGAGACATGAAATAAGAAACCTAAAATCGGGGTAATAAAATTGCATGGCAACACTTTCCCCCCACCACCTTGCAATCTTTGGTCTTGCTCATCGGAACGCTTGCCAAACATCTGGTTATATTTAATCTGTGACCAACGACATCGTCCAACGGACGTACGAAAACACACATCACCAAACGTAGAAAGAGTATGCTATAGAACACGCGCAAATGCTATCGCATTCACACATAAAGAGAGAACGACTTATGCCTACAACCTAAGAAGAAATGAGATAGAGCGAATGGCTTGCTATCACTTTCTCGCGTGCCGGTTTTTTCATTGTTTAGCAACTCTAGTTGCTAAACAAATTTCCTACACATCGACGGAGCTCGACACGAGAATCATCGAAATTGTTGTAAAATTTTGATTTCTAAGTATAAATGTGAATAAAGTGTTACTGTGGACATTCCCGCACCTAAAATCAATAAAAACTAAAGGTAACAATGGTGCGGTGCTGTGTATTCGAATGTACAAGTGACAGTGAAGCAAAAGTGCCGAATTTATCATTCCACTCGTAAGTACAAGTTCTTTTGACTACAAAAAGGTTCAAAATTTACAGATTCATAGATTTACATGAACAATTAAGAGGTACAAGGCTCAAAAGTTATGTTTTATGAAAATTTTAATTAATATAACCTAACATTGCGAAAATTTAGGGTTGCCTGCACTCGACAATAAAATTCCCCAAATGGCGCGTTGAAATATTTTTCAATACGTACATAACGAGAAACATTATCTTAAAACTAGTTTATGCCCGCGGCTTCGCACGCATTGTTTCTATGGAAACGTTTAAGGGTGTGATTTCTATCCCATAGGAACTGATTTATGGAATAAAAAGTATTTTAGAATTAGATACCTGCATGCAAAATTTCAGCCGATCCTTTCAGTAGTAAGTTGCGTGAAGAGGTAAACATCCATTCATCCATCCATCCAAACTTTCGCATTTATTATTTAAGTGTCATGTTTTTATTTGTTACAGATTTCCTGCAGATAAACATCTACGTTTGCGTTGGAAAGAAGCAACGGGTTGCAAAGATTGGGGACCCAAAATATAGTCCGAAATTTGTAGTAAACATTTCTATGAAAATTTATTAATAAAAATGAAACAGTGAACTTATCTTTTCCCTCATGCTGTTTCAAGGCTGGTACGTAATATATATAAAAAGAATGAAAGTCAGTTTAAGACTCTGAGAAAGTTTGTCATACCTACTTTGTATTATAATCTACCTTCCAAACAAATATAGAAATAACCAATCAAAATATTTAAATATTGGGTAGCATTACTTTTATATAGGGTGTAACAAAGAGTAAGGACCAAACTTTAGCTTCGATCAAAGAACACAGGAAAATATGAAAATTTAAAACAAATAAATAAAAACGAAATTATCACTAGACTGGGTAATGAATGAATGACTGTTGTCATTTGCTTATTATCATAGAACCGAGGAAAAATGCATTTGTAAGACCTACCTATCACATCTAAGAGGCGTTGTCCGCTGCGATGACGTCGCGGGTCGTTAAACTCTACGGTCAACGACCCACGACGAAGGTGTTTTGTGTTTTAAAGGAGTTGTAAAGAGGTACGTAGGCTTTTTTAGTTTATTTTACCTGAAAACAAGCACAACATTTAGTTTACTTTTTTTTCGAAACTATTCGGGAATTTTTATTTAGTTCTATAATCAAGTCGGAACCCACCCATGAAAGTTTAGTGCTTACTTTTTGTTACAACCTGTATATTATTCATAATTAATAATTATCATGCAATATTCTTACATACCATAATATAGATTTAATTTGAGAAAATTAAATCTGAGAATGTAAAAGAAATGCAATCCAGTATAAAAAATAATAAATTTTATTTAACTAAAGACTATGTGATTTGATTAAGAACATAATGAAATAATCGTCTTAAAGACTGATCATCAGTGATCGGAATTAGGTGGGCTAAAATACCTAAAGTTCAAAGAACAGAGGCAAAAAAAAATGGAGACTTCCTTACTACAATAATTTTATTGGACCCAATTGGGACGAAAATGGAATACTTGTCGCAGTTAGCATGTATATTTAATATTAATGTTCTTATAATATTACGAACTAATTCAAATAATTTTTAACCATTCAACCCAACCAACAATCTTTTTAACCAACTGCAAGAAGTTTAATATTTTATAACTTACATTTCTAGTTGTTATTAGCTCAGGTAAAAAACTGATTCACTGCATTGTTTTCTTTTCCCATAATAGCCGAAGCTTGTTGTCTCTTTCTAGATTTTGCTATCTTTTGTTTGTCACTGGTTTGCAGTGTAAGTACCTATTCAATAAACAATGACAAATAGTTTGATGGGTAGGGTTGAGGGCGTGTTTCGCATTCCTAGAGTCGTCATGCGTGCTTCACTCACTCCTGTAGCTACCCCCGTTATGTACGCATCTCTGACTCGTGAACTTTTATTTGACCAGTGTTTGTTTTATCGTTTATTGGATCTGTTACACATGACTACCTTGGCTTGAATTTACGGACTTCGATTTATTGCTACTGCAACTACATCACAGCCTTCACTGATACCTACTTGCTTTGGCAATCAAACTTGGTAAGTCTTTGTTTTTTTTTTTTTGATTTGATTTGATTTTAACTCAAATTTTAATACATTCTAACGATTAAACTATTTTCGAACTTATGGATCATATTTTATGTTTTAGTCCGTGCACAAATTTTATACCTACTTACTCGCAATTGTACCTATCATTAAACCGTTTTTTTGCGCTAAGAAGACACCTTTTTCTCGTTATTTACAGTAATTGTGCAATCAAATGGCGACCAAACCTACCGAAGGGATTGTACTGTCGTGGATTAAAGATCATCCTGATTTGTACTACGACCCCGCTAGCAGTACGATATATTGTTCTAAATGTGAGAATACTATTCTATGCAAGAAAAGTAATATCAAGAGGCATATTGACGGGCCGAAACACCAAGGAACTACTGGCCGCCGAAATCAATTATTTTATCTTGATTTAATACAGTTTCTTATATTGTGTAAAAAAGAATCGGAGAATAAAAATGAATCTTTGTCATACTATAAATATGTACCTATAACTTCAGTTGATGTTGAAGGATCCTTTTCTACCTATAAATGGATCTTAAGTACAAAAAGAAATCGTTTAAACATTGAAAATATGGAAAAACTCATGATAATTTATTTTAATACTTCAGACGAAAATTCATCTGATGATGACAAAGAAAACTCCATTCCTGATGGTGATGAAACATTTAGCTATTCAGATTAACTGAATAATTTCTACATCAACTGAAATAATATTCTCCTGTGTCTCTTAACATTTGGTTACTTTTATAATTTTTACGTTGCGCGTTGATTCCAATGATTGTACAACATGAATAAATGGTGTGAAAACTATAAAATTGTTTTTTTAACCTTTACTTACCTACTTTGTTAGTCACACTAATATTATAAATGTGAAAGTTTGGATGGATGTTTGTTACTTCTGGGACGAAAAAATAAACGGACGAAAAATTGGGACGAAAAAATATTTAGTCCTAAGGCGTCTCCATTTGGTCTCTGTTATTTTTCGAACTTTAGGTATTTTAGCCCGCCTAATTCCGATCACTGCTGATCATACATACTTATTAATTATAACAGAATATAAATATTTGGATTAGTAGGCAGGAATGTTCGTAATATTGTGGTGTAAAAGTGTCATTTAATTTTGTTGTATTTGCACTTTTTTCTTTTTACCTGCATAATAATTTTAAAAGTGCCATTAAATTTCGTATTAAAGGTTACCTTAGCAATATCTAAACCGTAAGATTTAATTTATTAGGAGAAATGTGATTTCGAAGTCTGTTGGCTGAGCCTGGTTAACGTGTAAGAATTTATTTCCCTAATAAAAATGTTATTTAATTACTATTAACATAAAACTATTGATATTATTTTTCTATATTCTAGTGTTTAAAATTATTTCTACTCGTATCGTAATAAGTGCCTAAATAAGTCCTTTCTGGGCTTAGTTAAATTAAATGTTTACCTATTCCCACATTCGTACCTAATTTAAGTACCTACTTATATATTTATTTACTAGAAAACTAATAACTTTACTGGAATTGGAACGATTAAACTTAACCAAATACACAAAAAAGTTAAAAGTTTGCTTTAAATCCTAACAGAACAGGATCAATAGGTTGTAAGTGCGCAAGTAATAAAATAAGACCTACCGGACCGAGGAATACCTGCAGGCTGTAACAAAAAGTATGGACCTAAACACACCAGTACTTAAAATTTTCACTACAAAGGTCAACCAAGGTTTGGTGGAATTTCCTGTTCTGAATTTGAACACCCAAATTTATGAACTGGAAAATCGCAAATCCAATCCACCAACAGAGACATGAAATAAGAAACCTAAAATCGGGGTAATAAAATTGCATGGCAACACTTTCCCCCCACCACCTTGCAATCTTTGGTCTTGCTCATCGGCACGCTTGCCAAACATCTGGTTATATTTAATCTGTGTCACCAAATGACTTGACACGCATAACACAATCGATGGAATGTCAAAATCTCCGCGACGTCAATCAAGTCAAAGTTCCGTCAGTTCCGCCGTTCCGCATTGCTTTGTTTACGTCGTTTACGAAATTTTGATGAGGTTATAAAATTTATAAACCTTTGTTTTCTAAAATATTTGCCATGGATGTGGACCTTCCGAGTAGTATACAAGCAAAGCTCAAGTCAGATACCGGGGAAGAAACTGGAGGCACCTTAGATATACCATTGACCGTGACGAAAGACCAACTTCAGCTCATCTGTAATGCACTTCTTGAGGAGGTGAGTTTCGCTTTTTCCACTATCTTTTTAAACTTTTTCGTATACGAACCTTTAATAAATACCAAGCCATGCTTTACAGGAGGACAAGCCATTTCTATTCTTTGTGAATGATGTTGAAATCAAAAGCACCTTGCAAGAGGCCCTCGACCTGAAGAGTTTGAATTCAGAAGAAGTTGTAGAGATTATATATCAACAACAAGCTGTGTTTAGAGTCAGACCAGTCACAAGATGTACAAGGTAACTTCAATTTTATTTCTGATGATTGCATATGTACGTGAAGTAACACATTCCTTTGTTTTACCTATACTATGCATGGAGTTACTCGATTACCTATGCCATACAAGCTTGTATTGATTCTTTCTGTTTTTAGTAATTCGTGTTTTATCTATCATTGGTGGTTCATTAAATAAATAAATACTGTGATAAACAATGTTTCAGTTCTATACCTGGTCATGCTGAAGCTGTGATATCCACAAGCTTCAGTCCCTCAGGCCGGCAGTTGGCGAGTGGATCAGGGGACACAACTGTGAGGTTTTGGGATTTAGCTACTCAGACCCCTCTCCATATTTGTAAAGGTAATAAAATAAAAGTCTTACTTATTATAAACTTTTATTTGGACATTTTGTTTGTATAAAATTAAAAGATCATATCTTCAGAACTGAAATTAGTTACATTTATTTTGGAGCCAGATGTTGTATGGAAGTGCCAAATTTGATTAATTGATTTCAGGACATACTAATTGGGTATTGTGCATAAGCTGGTCACCAGATGGCCTGAAGTTGGCATCAGCATGCAAAACTGGAAGAGTAATGCTATGGGATCCCAGTACAGGACACCAGATAGGCAAAACAATGATAGGGCACAAGCAATGGGTGACAGCATTATCATGGGAGCCATATCACATGTAGGTATTGAATAAAAAATTAATGTGAATTGTAAATGTTTAGAAGATGGGATTAAACACAGATCGGGAACAGAAAAATTATTTATTTAGGCTAACAAAGTAAGCACTTGATATAAAGCCTACACCACTGATGATCGTAATTCTTTTTTTAGAAATTTAAACAAGAGATGTTTCAGTATGTCTTTAAATTTTATAACCTAATTTAAACACCCTACCCAAAATTATTAAGTATTATCTGTGCCCAATGCAAAGCTATAAATAATTATTCTTGAATAAGATAGAAAACTGTGTGATCTTATTTGAAATAAGAGCCACACATTTTTCTATCTTAGCCTCATCATGAATGAAAATAAAACTTCATATACAGAAACCCAGAATGCAGAAAACTAGCCAGTTCCTCAAAAGATGGTGATGTTAGAATATGGGACACTGTAACATGTCTAACAGTGCTCAGTCTCTGTGGTCACTCCAAAGCAGTTACCTCTGTGAAGTGGGGTGGCAATAAACTTATTTACACATCTTCTCAGGATAGGAGTATAAAGGTGAGGTTATATTTATACTAATAAATAATTAACGATTGGTGATGAAAGATTTCCACCTCTGGACAGGATATGGGTCCCCATGTCCTGTCAAGCTGTGGAAATCTTTCAGTTGAAATGATGATGATTTTTTTCCTTGCTAAGGGTCCGTCCAGCTAATGTGGTAAATAACATGTCCACAAAATGAAATGTTAAATCATAACATAACACTTCCACATTATAAAATATGTTAAACAAATATGGTTTAAGCATGTTTTGTTACTTAATCAGCATGCACCTTTAGGTATACATTGATTTATTGCACAATGGTGAGATTCCAATTTTAATAATCCAAATCTAAGAAATGTGTTAAATAACATGTCCATATTATTAAAATATTTAATCATAACACTTTCACATTATAAAACACATTAAATAAATATAGTTTATTAGCATGTTTTGTTTCTTAAGCAGGATGCACCTTTAGGCATAAATTATTATTGCACACTAGTTTATGCCCGCGGCTTCCCACGCGTTGTTTCTATGGAAATGTTTAAAGGATCCTGGGTACGCCAAATAGCCTTTCTGCGTTATTTGTGTCTAAAGGTTGGAAAAATGCCGGCTGTAAGGTTCAACGGGGTTGGTATGAGTCAGCCGTCTATAAGGAGGGAATCGCACATACCTTGTTTCCAGGACTTCCTCTAATTTGACACTAGCGACACTCGCGGCGCGCGCGCAGCACACTATGGCAGTGGCAGGGACACAGCGGGACGCTTCGGGAATAAGCGGGATACAAATTCGGGATGCAGAGTGACACCGACCGAATTGCTTGCACACGGAGACAACGTCCATACTGCCTAGGTGGCAGTGGTAAGTCGCGGGGAGTGTATGCGTCTCACTCACTCGTAGCGGTTTATGTGCGAGGGAACAGGATGGGGTATGCAACTAGGAATAAGGGTGTGTGTTGCCACAAATAACGTTCAACTTACGCTGGTAATATCTAAACGTCGAATATGCGCGCAACCATATCCCATGGGAACTGATTTATGTGATAAAAAGCCTATGCTTGATTCCAGGGTTAGAATTACCTGTATGCAAAATTTCAGCCCGATCCGTTCAGTAGTTTTGGCATGAAGAGAAACATGCATCCATGCATCCAAACTTTCACATTTGTAATATGAGTCTGATGTGATTTGTGAGATTTGAGTTTTATTAATACAAATCTGTTCTTAAGCTTTATTTCCATGGACCACCACATTTTGGTAAGTTAAACAAAACAACCTTAAGAAAATTGATTCTTATTTTGCCAGGTGTGGAGAGCAGATGATGGTATCCTGTGCAGAACATTAGAAGGACATGCACATTGGGTCAACACCCTGGCATTGAGCACAGACTATGTGCTGAGGACAGGTCCATTCCATCCAGTCACAGATCAGATAGGCAAGATTGAAGACAGTAAGTTAAACCTTACCCTCACTAACACATAAACTTGAGCAAGTTCAAAGTAGTGTTTTATTTTCTATTAGCAACAGCGAATGGGAGAACAAAAACAAAACACTAGGTACTTAGCAATTCTTATTTAATACCTTATTTAGGCTGGAGCTAGACATATTTTTGTACTTTCAACACAAATTGATGGATAAATTCTTAATTTTGATAAATGACAAATCATTTTGCATTGCCATGTGACTTTTGATGAAACAAGTTGCAACAAAAAACAAGATCCGTCAAGTGCGAGTGTAACTCGCGCGCCGAGGGTTTCGAACGTTGGTCAACAAATATGTACCAAAAGTTCCGGTTAGAGACTTCGTAATTAAACGAATACCTAAAAATAGTAGTAGGTACCTACATTTCAGATGTATCTCTCTGCATGCTTCTCTTAAAGTGGGTAGTTTTTTTTACTTTTTTCAAATATTTTAAAAAGTATGAAACCCACAAAAATTTTAAAAACTATTTTGAAAAGTCAAACTGATACCTTTCATTTGATACCCCTCATGCATGATTCTGTAGGTATCTTTTAAAATTTCGGCATCACAATTTATATGGAAAATAATCATTTTTATTTTACATTTATTTTTCTTTAAATCTTATCTTATAGTTTGACCGAAACCGCTGTACCGCGCCTGAGGTATGCGCGCGACTAGACGGCGGGGAAGTATCGGTCTCTCCGATCCAGCAGTCTGCCAGACAACACAACAGACCATCAGCCAGACAATATCGATCTCATGTATACTCTTGCTCTTTTCTCCTCGGCCCCCACCTCGCCGCACTTTCTTAAGAAGCGGTACAGCGGTTTCGGTCAAACTATAGTACCCATAACACAAGCTCTGCTTACTTTGGGACTTAAATCAAATAAAAATATATGACAGATTTTTTTTACTCGTAGTTTTCCAGTAGTGGCAGCATTTATCTATACTTATAATAAAACTGTAACAGGTCCAATTCTGTACATTGAAGATATTTAGAAAATTTTTTTTGGAGGGCACTCTATTATCGATACTGAAGCCAAAACTGTAATTTTTTTCATTCATGTCTGTCTGTCTGTCTGTCTGTCTGTCTGGTCTGTCTGTCTGTTTCTTAAACGCGCATCACGTCGAAACTACTGAAGGTATTGAAATGAAACTCGGCACGATTTTAGGTCATACTACGAGGAAGGACATAGGATACTTTTTATCCCGGAATTCAGTCAGGTTTCCCTGGGAGAGGGGATGAAAGTAAAATTTCTTCACCGCGCATGACGCCGAAAGTGCTGAATGAGTTGGAATGAAACCTTGCACGATTTGATTTCATACTACGAGGAAGGACATGGGATACATTTCATCCCGGAATTCAGTCATGTTCCCCTGGGAGAGAGGATGAAAGTAAAATTCTTTAACTGCGCATCACGATGGAACAACTGAATGAATTCGAATGGAACTCGGCATAATTTGATTTCGTACTACGAGGAAAAATACATTTTATCCCAGAATTTAGTAAGGTTCCCCTGGGAGAAGGGATGAAAGTAAAATTCCTTCACCGCGCATCACGCCGAAACTACTGAATGAGTTGGACTGAATTGGTACTATTTGAGTTCAAGGAAGGACATGGGATACATTTTATCCTGGAATTCAGTAAGGTTCCCCTGGGAGAGAGGATGAAAGTAAAATTCTTTAACCGCGCATCACGACGGAACTACTTAATGAAATCGAATGCAACTCGGCATGATTTTAGTTCATACTATGAGGAAAGATACATTTTATCCCGGAATTCAGTAAGGTTCCCCTGGCAGAGGGGATGAAAGTAAAATTTCTTCACCGCGCATGACGCCGAAAGTGCTGAATGAGTTGGAATGAAACCTTGCACGATTTGATTTCATACTACGAGGAAGGACATGGGATACATTTCATCCCGGAATTCAGTCATGTTCCCCTGGGAGAGAGGATGAAAGTAAAATTCTTTAACTGCGCATCACGATGGAACAACTGAATGAATTCGAATGGAACTCGGCATAATTTGATTTCGTACTACGAGGAAAAATACATTTTATCCCAGAATTTAGTAAGGTTCACCTGGGAGAAGGGATGAAAGTAAAATTCCTTCACCGCGCATCACGCCGAAACTACTGAATGAGTTGGACTGAATTGGTACTATTTGAGTTCAAGGAAGGACATGGGATACATTTTATCCTGGAATTCAGTAAGGTTCCCCTGGGAGAGAGGATGAAAGTAAAATTCTTTAACCGCGCATCACGACGGAACTACTTAATGAAATCGAATGCAACTCGGCATGATTTTAGTTCATACTATGAGGAAAGATACATTTTATCCCGGAATTCAGTAAGGTTCCCCTGGCAGAGGGGATGGAAGTCAAATTCCTTCACCGCGCATCACGCCGAAACTACATAGGTAATGAGTTGGAATTAAACCGTTTTGAGTTCATTCTACAAGGAAGGACATGGAATACATTTTATCCTGGAATTCAGTAAGGTTCCCCTGGGAGAGAGGAAAAAGTAGAATTCTTTAACCGCGCATCACGACGGGTCTACACGTCGTCCGATTTCATGCATTTTTTTTGTTAGAAACAGTGTTGCAAGATCGAATTTGACTAAATCAGTAGAATAATCTGGAGTTAGGAGAAAAAAATTAGTAGATAGAGGGTAGGTAAGTTCCTATCTATGTATTTTTCCAAGACGCACCCGTTAGTTAGGTTCTTACCTACTAAGGCGTCTTGGAAAAATAAGTGAGGTTCCTACCTTACATGATATTATGGTGGTTTAGCTGGTCCAGTTAACTGTACTACCGAAGTTTGGTTGCAGTAAGTGGTCCAATTAAACTAACTAGACCACAGAAAAATATTTTTTACTGTGGTACACAGCCAACTGTACCTACCTACTAACGAAAAAAAAATTACGGTGGTCCAGTCAAATGGATCAGGAGCCCAATTCTGCAATACAATTGCTTCAGTATGACAATGGAATCGTCGCAGAATCATCACGTAGAATCCTTAGATTTATAAAACTCCAGATAGTGCTTGCGAGATAAATTAATAGTTTCAAACTTGACGCACGTCTCTCCATCTGCATTCATCATAATTTCTTTCATCTGAGGTGGAATACCCAAACGTGTCATTCTGTGTCGATACCCCTGTCATAGTAAAGCGATTAGTATAGCAGAATAGGGCCCCAGCTGAACGGAACCATCAGTAAGAAGTGAAACGAGTATGACACTTCTTAACACTGACGCTGGCCGAGTCGTAGCTAAAAGTCGTGTGGATAAAGAATGGGATTGAAGATGACAACATGCTATCCCCCGTAGACACTACACGATTTTTTGCACGGCGGCGTTTCATAATATGAGAGACTATGGTTAAATGTGAACTTAATTAGTCGGCAGGTGAGGCAATCGCGAACGAAGTCGCGGGTACAGCTAGTCTATATATATAAAAGAAAGTCGTGTTAGTTACACTATTTATAACTCAAGAACGGCTGAACCGATTTGGCTGAAAATTGGTGGGTCGGCAGCTTAGAACCAGGAGACGGACATAGGTTATGTTTTATCCCGGAATTACCACGGGAACGGGAACTACGCAGGCGAAGCCGCGGGCAGCAGCTAGTTATTTATAAATATGTATAATACTGGCTCAATACACCATGTGACATGTCAGTGTAGATCCTAATTCCCCCACTTAGAATTAGACCATAATTGATAATACTTCATTCATAGATTGTAACATTTTTTTTTTCTTTCCAGAATCAGTCCTTAAAAAAAGAGCACTAGAGCGATATGAGGCAGTATGCAAACAAGGTGCAGAAAGACTGGTGTCTGGCTCTGATGACTTCACACTGTTCCTATGGCTTCCAGAGAAGGAAAAACGACCTATGGCTCGAATGACTGGCCACCAACAGCTTATAAATGATATCAAGTTCTCTCCAGACACAAGGTACAATAAAACAAGGAAATAATGCTAGACACCGTGTCATCTGGCATGCCCCTAAAGCAGAGTTTGTGTTATTATGGGTAACAGATGACTCATACTTTAAATACGAGGTGTATTGGACTTGAAACCTGCAGATTCCCGCAAAGGAAGCGAACGCGCAACCTACTGCATTACAGGCGGATCTTCGCTTCTTCGCCCTCTTGCGCCACTTAGGTCACTAAAAATTTGACTTAACCTGCCCAAATCTTTCCGAAACCTTGAATATATTGTAGTTGTTGATAATACTTACAAGATCTGGATATATTTTCTTCTTTAAGGTTAATAGCATCAGCATCATTTGATAAGTCAGTGAAACTCTGGGAGGCAGCCACAGGCAAGTTCATTACAACTTTGAGAGGGCATGTGCAAGCTGTGTACATGGTTGCCTGGTCTGCAGACTCCAGGCTTCTGTTGAGTTCCAGTGCTGATTCAACATTGAAAGGTAAATAAGCATTTGATTTTTGAGATCATAATTTAAGTTTAAAAATTCATACAGAATGAGGAAGAACTTTACCGTCTAGTGGTTGGATAGGCACATTTTCTGTTGTAAATACCCTATACTATAATATTATATACCTATTTCATCAAAATTCCTCATTTATAAAGTTTTCTAATTATTGAACTAAGTCAGCAAGTCAGAGATACCTTCTTTTGACCCACACACAACCCTATGTGTGAGTCAAGACAAGTTTTTAGGTGGGAACTATTTTGTAGATATTGATTCCCTTATTTATTGTTGTAGTATGGAGCATGAAAACAAAGAAGTTGGAGCTAGATTTACCAGGACATGCTGACGAAGTATTTGCGGTGGACTGGGCGCCAAATGGAGCTTATGTGGCTTCAGGAGGCAAGGACAAGGTTTTGAAGCTGTGAGTACTTGCCTCTACCTATACTCTAGCAATTTTCAAGATCATACCTACAATGTTTGCCAGAAGGTGGCCATAACACAGTTTACTTCTCTTTTTGGCGTCGAGATTAAAAATATTTAAGATTGTCAGCACTTAGATTCTAAGTTAGAATACATGGTAGGAAAGATCTTAGAACGACAAGTGCAAATTTATTAAAAAAATCAACAATTGTGTAGCTCCAGCTATATTTGTATTTGTATTTGTATTGTCTCACCATACCATCCTTATAATTCATAAATTAATTGTAACTAACTAAGGGCTTCTCTTTCAGATGGCAACATTAAAAGAAAACAGCATTTGAACAGCTTAAAATTTACTACAGGATCAAGTAATACAATGATATTAAGAATAAATACATAATTTCAATAAATTACCATGTTTTATTTTATCTTTATGCTCTTCTTCACATTAGCCTTGATACCAGAAGCCTCACCACCGTACCTTGAGACTTCGGAGCGAGCCTCACGTACAGCACCCTTCCTCCTTATCTTAGCCTTCCTGTATTTCAGCTTATGTTTCACCCTGGGATTTCTTTGCTCTTTCTTTCTATGTGGTGTCAATCCCTTATTTTTAGCAATCTGGTAGGTGATTTGACGCTTATCTACCACATCATCTGAAACCAGATCAGATGTGGAAGGTTTGTCCTCATCCATTTCAGTGGTAGGTTCAACTTCATTGTCAGAGAAACCACTTTCCTCTGATTCTTCACTTCTCTGGTTGGATTTCTCATCTTTTGCTCTGAAGAAATCACTGCCTTCATAATTCTCTTCATCATCAGATACTCCAGTGTCCTCAGCATCATCTTTCTCCAAAGCACTGATGAGTTTAAGTTTCTTTGGTTTTGACTCTGATACAGACTTTGTCTTTCTCTTTTTATCTCTTTTCTTTTCCTTCAATTCCTCAACTTGTAATTTTATATTGTTCTGAACAGCATCTAGAATTTTGTCAATCTGAGGTTTTATAACCTCCTGGTAAATGGGCTCCATTTTGTTCAACATCTGTCTGTACTGATACAGTCTTTTTATAACTGGATGATTCTGAATGTTTACTCTTTGACTTTTGAGAAGGAGATAGAAGCTGATATTGGTGCAATAATTTAAAATAAGATCATAATTTGTCTTGACAAATTTAGAAGCAGGACAAGTTGGTAGTTTGCCATCTTTTACAAGTTCTAAAACAGGATGCAAGTCATCCTTGGCTACTGTAAGTTTTGTTTTGAAATCATTAATCAGTCCAGAAAATTCAGGACTTTCCTTCTCAAGTAGTTGTAGTTTTTGTCGTTTAGACATCTGACTCAGATCACTTTTTACAACTGTTTCCTTGTCCTCAACTTCTGCAACTTGTTTGGAGAAGTAATCCAAGGTGAAATCTTCTTCTCCAAGTTGTTCCAAAAGCCTTTTTTGAATGTTCTTTGCCTCTTCTTCCTCCCTGAGGGCCTGTTGCTCCTCATTACCATATCCACCATAGTCTTCATCGACATAATCCGTGGCGTAAAAGGACTTTTTCTGTTTTCCCCATGCTTTAGAATCTGGTAAATCATCATCTGATTTTTCCTGACCTTCTACATCGCTATCAGCAATGCCAATATCATCATCGGCATCAGAATCTTCCGATGGGGAAAATGCATACATTTCCTCCTCACTTTCCGACTCATGTTTCCTTTTTCGCACTTTATCCAGCAACTTCTTTTCTTTAGCAGAGTACTCATCATCAGAGTCTGAAGGCTCATAGTTACCCTTCATATCGAAACGGGAATTAACTCTGTAACAAGGTCAATTTTAGTATTACAGCAATGCATATGCAGATTTTGTTTTGAGTATTGACCTAAGTATTTTTGAGATCATTTTTTTATTTCGAAAGGAAACGAGCGACGCAATAAGTATATTTTTACAAGAACCACTGGGATGCCATTGGGCACCCTTGAGGAACATTCTTTATCTCAGACATCATCAATCTTAGAGACAATGCATGCTTGTAAATACTGCCTAAACATGGAAAATTGAAAGGGAAAATCTGTGTCAACATAATCTGAAAAACTATAAAAGTGATCTGATCAACAATCAGGTGATTCAGTGATGGACTGGATACAAGACCGACAAAGTCGATATCATGATAGCGTAGGTATCCAACCGTCGCGAACTGGTATATACGTTTGTCTCGCGTGGTAGTAACAATTTTTTACCTTATTTTATCAGCCATTTTCGAGTAAAATAGGAATTTATCTTGAGACCATCTGTGAGAGGTTAACCAGTGCACAAGTGTCCTGCAGAGTTTACTATTGTATGCGTTGAATTAAACTAATCAAAAGTAGACTTCATCAAGAAAATAAACTAAGTCTTCATGTTTCCTTGACATTCAAACAAAAAGAAAAACGTGCTGAAAATCGCCACACGAAATCAAATTCTGACACGCACAGAACGCACCACAGACACAGACAGATGTAGTAGGGACGCAACAAAGTCAACTTCACGAACGTCAAAGTCAAAAAGTCTATCATTTGATCATTTGCTATCAAGCATGACAACGACACACAGATTAAATATAACCAGATGTTTGGCAAGCGTGCCGATGAGCAAGACCAAAGATTGCAAGGTGGTGGGGGGAAAGTGTTGCCATGCAATTTTATTACCCCGATTTTAGGTTTCTTATTTCATGTCTCTGTTGGTGGATTGTATTTGCGATTTTCCAGTTCATAAATTTGGGTGTTCAAATTCAGAACAGGAAATTCCACCAAACCTTGGTTGACCTTTGTAGTGAATGTTTTAAGTACTGGTGTGTTTAGGTCCTTACTTTTTGTTACAGCCTGCAGGTATTCCTCGGTCCGGTAGGTCTTATTTTATTACTTGCGCACTTACAACCTATTGATCCTGTTCTGTTAGGATTTAAAGCAAACTTTTAACTTTTTTGTGTATTTGGTTAAGTTTAATCGTTCCAGTTCCAGTAAAGTTATTAGTTTTCTAGTAAATAAATATATAAGTAGGTACTTAAATTAGGTACGAATGTGGGTATAGTACGAAATAGGTAAACATTTAATTTAACTAAGCCTAGAAAGGAAACAACGTTTAGTTAGGTACCTATCAATTTTGTTTTGTTATGTAGGTATAGGCACTTATTACGATACGAGTAGAAATAATTTTAAACACTAGAATACAGAAAAATAATATCAATAGTTTTATGTTAATAGTAATAAAATAACATTTTTATTAGGGAATTAAATTCTTACACGTTAACCAGGCTTAGCCAACAGACTTCGAAATCACATTTCTCCTAATAAATTAAATCTTACGGTTTAGATATTGCTAAGGTAACCTTTAATACGAAATTTAATGGCACTTTTAAAATTATTATGCAGCTAAAATGAAAAAAGTGCAAATACAACAAAATTAAATGACACTTTTACACCACAATATTACCAACATTCCTGCCTACTAATCCAAATATTTATATTCTGTACTAAGTATGTATGATCAGTCTTTAAGACGATTATTTCAATATTTTCTTCATCAAATCACATAGTCTTTAGTTAAAAAAAAATATTATTTTTTATACTGGATTGCATTTCTTTTACATTCTCAGATTTAATTTTCTCAAATTAAATCTATATTATGGTATGTAAGAATATTGAATCATAATTATTAATTATGAATAATATACAGGTTGTAACAAAAAGTAAGCACTAAACTTTCATGGGTGGGTTCCGACTTGATTATAGAACCGAAGAAAAATTCCCGAATAGTTTCGAAAAAAAAGTAAACTAAATGTTGTGCTTGTTTTCAGGTAAAATAAACTAAAAAGGCCTACGTACCTCTTTACGACTCCTTTAAAACACAAAACACCTTCGTCGTGGGTCGTTGACCGTGGAGTTCAACGACCCGCGACGTCATCGCAGCGGACAACGCCTCTTAGATGTGATAGGTAGGTCTTACAAATGCATTTTTCCTCGGTTCTATGATAATAAGCAAATGACAACAGTCATTCATTCATTACCCAGTCTAGTGATAATTTCGTTTTTATTTATTTGTTTTAAATTTTCATATTTTCCTGTGTTTTTTGATCGAAGCTAAAGTTTGGTCCTTACTCTTTGTTACACCCTATAATAAAAGTAATACTACCCAATATTTAAATATTTTGATTGGTTATTTCTATATTTGTTTGGAAGGTAGATTATAATACAAAGTAGGTATGACAAACTTTCTCAGAGTCTTAAACAGACTTTCATTCTTTTTATATATATTACGTACCAGCCTTGAAACAGCATGAGGGAAAAGATAAGTTCGCTGTTTCATTTTTATTAATAAATTTTCATAGAAATGTTTACTACAAAATTTGGACTATATTTTGGGTCCCCAATCTTTGCAACCCGTTGCTTCTTTCCAACGCAAACGTAGATGTTTATCTGCAGGAGATCTGTAACAAATAAAAACATGACACTTAAATAATAAATGCGAAAGTTTGGATGGATGGATGAATGGATGTTTACCTCTTCACGCTACTTACTACTGAAAGGATCGGCTGAAATTTTGCATACAGGTATCTAATTCTAAAATACTTTTTATTCCACAAATCAGTTCCTATGGGATAGAAATCACACCCTTAAACGTTTCCATAGAAACAATGCGTGCGAAGCCGCGGGCATAAACTAGTTTTAAGATAATGTTTCTCGTTATGTACGTATTGAAAAATATTTCAACGCGCCATTTGGGGAATTTTATTGTCGAGTGCAGGCAACCTAAATTTTCGCAATGTTAGGTTATATTAATTAAAATTTTCATAAAACATAACTTTTGAGCCTTGTACCTCTTAATTGTTCATGTAAATCTGTGAATCTGTAAATTTTGTAGTCAAAAGAACTTGTACTTACGAGTGGAATGATAAATTCGGCACTTTTGCTTCACTGTCACTTGTACATTCGAAAACACAGCACCGCACCATTGTTGCCTTTAGTTTTTATTGTTTTTAGGTGCGGGAATATCCACAGGAACACTTTATTCACATTTATACTTAGAAATCAAAATTTTACAACAATTTCGATGATTCTCGTGTCGAGCTCCGTCGATGTGTAGGAAATTTGTTTAGCAACTAGAGTTGCTAAACAATGAAAAAACCGGCACGCGAGAAAGGGATAGCAAGCCATTCGCTCTATCTCATTTCTTCTTAGATTTTAGGCATAAGTCGTTCTCTCTTTATGTGTGAATGCGATAGCATTTGCGCGTGTTCTATAGCATACTCTTTCTACGCAACGACACGACACCCAACACCCAACCTTCAAAGTCACAGATTAAATATAACCTTCAAATCAAATCAAATCAAATCAAATCATTTATTCGCAGGAATGTAGGTACAAAAGTTCTTAATAATAATGGTAACTCCAATACATTCTGCCTCGTCGAGGCATGCAAAATTAAAATTTTAGGCTTTATTTAAAGTAACATGTCATATTTAAGCAAGCATTATACATTTCAAAATGTGTGTCAAAAAAAAATATTGTCCTACGTCAAAAAAAAGTTTTAAAGTCAAAATATTCCTTTATGTCATAAAAACATCTCTCCATTAACCACATTTTTAATTTAATTTTGAATAGATTAAATGGCATTGCTTTCAGTTCTTTGGGCAATTTGTTGTAGATTTTTATTGCCTGGTGATAAGCATTATTTGTTACAATTTTTACTCTGTGTTCCGGGACATAGAGCCTGTCTCTATGTCTCGTCCGTCTCTCCATCACATCGGCGTGTGTCTTAAAGTAATGAGGATATTGTTTCACAAACAGGCACATATCCCTTATGTACATGCAGGGCAATGGTAGTATACTAAATTTCTTAAACAAGGGTTTGCAGCTATCCGTATTCCAAACGCCACAGATGGCTCGTACGCATTTTTTCTGAATAATAAAAGCCTTACCTGCATCTGTTGAATTTCCCCACAAAATTAACCCGTACGCCAAGGTCGACGAGACATACCCGTGGTAAGCTTTCAGTGCTGCGTCTGTGGACACCCGAAGTCTTAAGCTTTTTATTGCGAAAACAAATCGGTCCAACTTGTCACAGGTATGCTTGACATGTGTTTTCCAGTTACAATGCTCATCAATCCATATTCCTAGGAATTTGGCTGTATTAACTTCAGCGACCTCCGTGTTATTACAATTAATCGTAAGATTTAATTTCTTACGCTTATAAGTCCCAAACTGTATCATATTTGTTTTGGTCAAGTTAATTTTCAAATTATTATTATTTAGCCTTTCTATGTTCAAAGCACAGATTAAATATAACCAGATGTTCGGCAAGCGTGCCGATGAGCAAGACCAAAGATTGCAAGGTGGTGGGGGGAAAGTGTTGCCATGCAATTTTATTACCCCGATTTTAGGTTTCTTATTTCATGTCTCTGTTGGTGGATTGGATTTGCGATTTTCCAGTTCATAAATTTGGGTGTTCAAATTCAGAACAGGAAATTCCACCAAACCTTGGTTGACCCTTGTAGTGAATGTTTTAAGTACTGGTGTGTTTAGGTCCTTACTTTTTGTTACAGCCTGCAGGTATTCCTCGGTCCGGTAGGTCTTATTTTATTACTTGCGCACTTACAACCTATTGATCCTGTTCTGTTAGGATTTAAAGCAAACTTTAAACTTTTTTGTGTATTTGGTTGAGTTTAATCGTTCCAGTTCCAGTAAAGTTATTAGTTTTCTAGTAAATAAATATATAAGTAGGTACTTAAATTAGGTAAGAATGTGGGAATAGGTAAACATTTAATTTAACTAAGCCAAGAAAGAAAACAACGTTTAGTTAGGTACCTATCAATTTGGTTTTGTTATGTAGGTATAGGCACTTATTACGATACGAGTAGAAATAATTTTAAACACTAGAATACAGAAAAATAATATCAATAGTTTTATGTTAATAGTAATTAAATAACATTTTTATTAGGGAATTAAATTCTTACACGTTAACCAGGCTTAGCCAACAGACTTCGAAATCACATTTCTCGTAATAAATTAAATCTTACGGTTTAGATATTGCTAAGGTAACCTTTAATACGAAATTTAATGGCACTTTTAAAATTATTATGCAGCTTAAAAGAAAAAAGCGCAAATACAACAAAATTAAATGACACTTTTACACCACAATATTACCAACATTCCTGCCTACTAATTCAAATATTTATATTCTGTTATAATTAATAAGTATGTATGATCAGTCTTTATGACGATTATTTCAATATGTTCGTAGTCAAATCACATAGTCTTTAGTTAAATAAAATTTATTATTTTTTATACTGGATTGCATTTCTTTTACATTCTCAGATTTAATTTTCTCAAATTAAATCTATATTATGGTATGGAAGAATATTGAATCATAATTATTAATTATGAATAATATACAGGTTGTAACAAAAAGTAAGCACTAAACTTTCATGGGTGGGTTCCGTCCGACTTGATTATAGAACCGAAGAAAAATTCCCGAATAGTTTCGAAAAATAAGTAAACTAAATGTTGTGCTTGTTTTCAGGTAAAATAAACTAAAAAGGCCTACGTACCTCTTTACGACTCCTTTAAAACACAAAACACCTTCGTCGTGGGTCGTTGACCGTGGAGTTCAACGACCCGCGACGTCATCGCAGCGGACAACGCCTCTTAGATGTGATAGGTAGGTCTTACAAATGCATTTTTCCTCGGTTCTATGATAATAAGCAAATGACAACAGTCATTCATTCATTACCCAGTCTAGTGATAATTTCGTTTTTATTTATTTGTTTTAAATTTTCATATTTTCCTGTGTTCTTTGATCGAAGCTAAAGTTTGGTCCTTACTCTTTGTTACACCCTATATAAAAGTAATACTACCCAATATATAAATATTTTGATTGGTTATTTCTATATTTGTTTGGAAGGTAGATTATAATACAAAGTAGGTATGACAAACTTTCTCAGAGTCTTAAACAGACTTTCATTCTTTTTATATATATTACGTACCAGCCTTGAAACAGCATGAGGGAAAAGATAAGTTCGCTGTTTCATTTTTATTAATAAATTTTCATAGAAATGTTTACTACAATATTTTGACTATAATTTGGGTCCCCAATCTTTGCAACCCGTTGCTTCTTTCCAACGCAAACGTAGATGTTTATCTGCAGGAAATCTGTAACAAATAAAAACATGACACTTAAATAATAAATGCGAAAGTTTGGATGGATGGATGAATGGATGTTTACCTCTTCACGCTTCTTACTACTGAAAGGATCGGCTGAAATTTTGCATACAGGTATCTAATTCTAAAATACTTTTTATTCCATAAATCAGTTCCTATGGGATAGAAATCACACCCTTAAACGTTTCCATAGAAACAATGCGTGCGAAGCCGCGGGCATAAACTAGTTTTAAGATAATGTTTCTCGTTATGTACGTATTGAAAAATATTTCAACGCGCCATTTGGGGAATTTTATTGTCGAGTGCAGGCAACCCTAAATTTTCGCAATGTTAGGTTATATTAATTAAAATTTTCATAAAACATAACTTTTGAGCCTTGTACCTCTTAATTGTTCATGTAAATCTATGAATCTGTAAATTTTGAACCTTTTTGTAGTCAAAAGAACTTGTACTTACGAGTGGAATGATAAATTCGGCACTTTTGCTTCACTGTCACTTGTACATTCGAAAACACAGCACCGCACCATTGTTGCCTTTAGTTTTTATTGTTTTTAGGTGCGGGAATGTCCACAGGAACACTTTATTCACATTTATACTTAGAAATCAAAATTTTACAACAATTTCGATGATTCTCGTGTCGAGCTCCGTCGATGTGTAGGAAATTTGTTTAGCAACTAGAGTTGCTAAAAAATGAAAAAACCGGCACGCGGGAAAGTGATAGCAAGCCATTCGCTCTATCTCATTTCTTCTTAGGTTTTAGGCATAAGTCGTTCTCTCTTTATGTGTGAATGCGATACCATTTGCGCGTGTTCTATAGCATACTCTTTCTACGGTTCAAAGTCAATCTTGCTTGAAAATCTTGTACTCATGAGCATGAATATTTCTACGATGAATATGGTAGAATTGTGTCAAACCAGATGCAGAAGCCATTTCATTAGAAGTTGAAAATTGAGCATAAATATATGGAGTAAACTGGATCGTGCACAGGCGCGGTCCCAGGCCCCCCTGGGACCGCGCCTGTGCACGATCCAGTTTACTCACTTTAGGTCACGGGGGTCGTGACCCCCAAAATCTTAGTTTAGGTACTTATAAAATTGGAATCCACAGCTTGATTATTTTTTCCTATATACTGCTGTCACTTTGATTAGATTACCAATTGCCGCGGATCGCCGGCAATGCTATTGTCTGCCTTTGGTCATGGGCTCACACGCACAGTCAGAGAATAAAAATTTTCAAGGCTCGCTTCAGTCGCTGTTGATTCTATAGGTCTGTTGTCTTCGTATTTTGTTGATATTCAACAAACTCATAAATTGTTCATTAAGGATATAAGCAAACTGCGAACCATATTTGTGTTGAAAGAACACCAACGTTTGACCCACAACGCGAGACGTAATGAATTCATCAAACTAGATAGTTTTAATTATAAATTGTTCTTAACTCATTATTTAGCTTCTTTGTCTTGCTACGCATGCCTCACCAATTTCAAAAAAGGCTGCGAGTAGAAAGTTTATAATCAGCAAATGGCATTCCATTTGCTGATTATAAATTTTCTAAGCATCACAAAATTTTCAGGGCTCGGTGTTACTTCTTTTCTCATACTCTTCTGGACCAGTTTGCGACCTCTGAATTTCGCGGCTCGCTCCGCTCGCCGATACTATTTTGTCTTCCGCTTTTTTTGGTCCAGTGCTCTACCACCCGTTTAGATCACGTTGCCCACCACCGAAAAATTTACAAAAACCCAATTTTTTCACGGCTCGCTCCGCTCGCCGTTACGTCTTTTTGTGTCCCTGTTACATCTGTTATTCTCGCTCGCATCGCTCTCCCTATGTCTACCACAGCTTTTCGGGGATCGATACGCCGCCGCCATATAAAATATATTTTGCTATTGGTAGGTAGTTTCTCTCTTGCTTAGGTACTTTTCTCCAAACATCAGAAAAATCTCAAAAAATAAGAGGCTCGCTTCGCTCGCCATTACTTATACTTGCTAGGTTAGGAGTTTAGGTTAGGGCGGGATGTCGGGCTTGCAGCCAATATACACTGGAATAAAATTTAACGGAACCACAACATTTTGCGGCTCGCTCCGCTCGCCACCGATAGTATTTTGTCTGCTTCTGTGTTTGGTCCATTACTCGACACCCGTTTAAGACCTTCATGGCCCACGCATACCTGCCTCCGGATCCTCGTGTCGCGGCGACGCGGGTCACACCTCCGAGGCTGGGCAATGGATGCGTTAAGATGAGTTTCGGCACCACCACGAAAAATTTACAATAAGCCTAATTTTTCGCGGCTCGCTCCGCTCGCTGATATCGTATAGTGGTTTTCTTTATAAGTCTGTGCACACCCCCCCCCCTCGAAACTAATTCTTTTGGGGCATTGGCTACGGCCCTGACAAAGTGAGACGCCCCCCCCCCCCCCCCCCAAAGTCCTGGGCTGCGACCGCGCCTGATCGTGCACGAACATATTTCCGCAATATTGCAGTTAAATCGATCGGTTAGCGATCGCCCGGCCATACCGGCCATTTTGGCCACACCTAAAATGTTTGGCAATTATTGCCGGGCCATTACTGCAATCTTACATAGCCTGGCTGGTATTGCGAGCAATGTTGCCGGCCATTGTATTCCAGCCACATATTGCAGAAAACTGTAGCCCGTTTCGAAGCACCTTTAAAGTACGACCGAAAAGAGTAGAAAATAAATGAAGGCGCTGCTGTCGTTAAGATGGCAACACGAATACTACGACGCAAACGGTCACGATCCTTGCGTTTAGCAATTAAATTTTGTTGAAAACGCGGATGTCAATGCGATCAAAAATTGTAGAAATTATTTATCAAGGAACAAAAATTAACTGTAAACTGGTAACTCTTTATTAATGTTGTTTATAGACTAAATTAATTTACTATTACAAAAGTAATCTTATATTCTTATTAGTATCGTAGTCATTTATTCTTAAAACTAATAGAAATAATTTAGCATAACTAGTTTACTAAACCACTTTTTAAAAATAATCTAATAAAATATCATAGGTAATCAACAAAATAAATAAATATAAATAAATGTTATAAGGTCTTCCTTTTCTTTTTTCTACTCACCCCCTTTCGGCTTATTATATTACACAATTTCCGTGGCATCCTGTGTAACTTTTATTGTGTACCGAGATTTTGAAAAAAAAACATGGTGACCGATGATGACTCTCCATGCAAAAATCACTATAAAAGTTATATTATATTTGTTTACAGGACACTAAAATAAATTTTAAAAAATGTGTGCTACCTAATGCATTAGATTTCTGAGACATTCACAGTCACATAGGAAGTAAACATACCTATAGTCATTTACTGTATGATCTGTGAATTTCTCAGAAACCTGGCGCTTTAGGACATTATTCTATGACATTTTTATTTATTTTAGTTAGTGCCAGGTCAATTATAAATAATTTATATGGGGCGCGGCAACTGTGAAAACAAGATCCATCAAGTGCGAGTGTAACTCGCGCGCCGAGGGTTTTGAACGTTTGTCAACAAATATGTACCAAAAGTACCGGTTAGATACTTCACAATTTAACGAATAGTAGGTACCAACCTACATTTCAGATGGATCTCTCTGCATGCTTCGGTTAAGGTGGGTAATGGTAAATTTTTCGACTTTTTTCGAAATATTTCAAAAAGTATGAACGCTACAGAAATTTGATAAACTGGTTTGAAATGTCCAAACCGATACCTTTCATTTGATACCCCACTCGGCGGGGTAGCCCCCCTTTTGAAAATTGTTCCTTTTTGACCATTTTTCAAAAAGTGTTCTTTTAACAGACTTCTCTACAAACGCTCCATACATTTTAAACGGATCGCTCTGCAAACTTCGGAGATAGAGGGGGGGGGAATGGGTATTTTTTCGACTTTTTTCGAAATTATTTAAAAAGTATGAAACCTACATAAATTTCAAAAAATATTTTGAAATGTACAAAATGATACCTTTCATTTGACTCTGTAGGTATCTTTTAAAATTTTGGCATCACAATTTGTATGGAAAATATTCATTTTAATTTTTCATTTGTTTTCATTTATTTTTCTCTAAATCTGTACAGGCGCACGAAATGTATTATTATTTTAAATTTCAAGTTGATAGCTGCAGTAGTTCTTGAGTTATTAAGGAGGGGAAAAAGGACAGACAAAGCGAGACCATAAGGGTTTTGAAATCGATCTTCGATCTTCAAAACCCTAAAAAATTGGTGACCGATGTTAAGGCCAAAATATGTAATGTTAGGTCTGGGTTTCGGGGTTCTTCCTGGGGTCAAACGAATTGAATTCATCAAAATTAAATAATGCATCTTCGTGGTATAATATTAATATTCTCTTTGAAATGTTGGGCATATAAATTGGACAAACATATTTGACGAGTGGAATACTTGTGGAATACCACCCACCCACCAGGCTTCGTTCGCACGAGCGTAAAATATCCGTCGTGGTAAAACTCGGCGTTGGCGGATTTTAAACGCTCTCGATGTGAGTGTTCATACGAACGCGTAATCAGTTAATCACTCTTGCCTCGTATCTCGCCTCAGTAAGACGTTGAAATGAATAAAGCTAAATTATCAGTAGTAGCGCTGTGTCGCTAGAAGGCAAAAAAGGGAAACAGAAGGCATTCTGGGTCCATCCTCTGAATGAATAGAGAAACATAAAAGGGCAGTTTATAATACTGTACGAAGACTTGAGGCAATATCCAAGTATTTTGTTAAATTATTTTCGAATGACTTTATCAACATTTGAGGAATTGTTGGAATTAGTGCGGCCTCACTTAACACTTCAAGATACCAACATGCGTTTGGCGATACCACCTGCACGCAGCACAAGCAACACGCCCGTCCGACCGCTTAGGGAGCACGCGTCCACAGATATTATAATACTATACTAGACGCGGCACACAGAACGCTGCGCCGCCGCCGGCGTTTTTTTACCGCCCGTGTGAATATCAACACGATGATTCGTTCGTATGGTCTATTTCTTTCACCGCCCAACGCTAAAATAGAGTACTGCGCGTTAACAATACGTCGCGTTTGAAAAATGCTGACGTGCAAACAGTTAGTTGGAAATACATTTGTTCTATTTGATTGAGCGGATTTTTAACACGCGGTAAAACAACGCTCGTGCGAACGAACTCTTAAGTCAACCTGCAAGAAGTTGAAGAAACGGGTCATGCATGAACGTAGAAAGAGTGCATGAATCGTAGAAAGAGTATGCTATAGAACACGCGCAAATGCTATCGCATTCACACATAAAGAGAGAACGACTTATGCCTACAACCTAAGAAGAAATGAGATAGAGCGAATGGCTTGCTATCACTTTCTCGCGTGCCGGTTTTTTCATTGTTTAGCAACTCTAGTTGCTAAACAAATTTCCTACACATCGACGGAGCTCGACACGAGAATCATCGAAATTGTTGTAAAATTTTGATTTCTAAGTATAAATGTGAATAAAGTGTTCCTGTGGACATTCCCGCACCTAAAAACAATAAAAACTAAAGGTAACAATGGTGCGGTGCTGTGTATTCGAATGTACAAGTGACAGTGAAGCAAAAGTGCCGAATTTATCATTCCACTCGTAAGTACAAGTTCTTTTGACTACAAAAAGGTTCAAAATTTACAGATTCATAGATTTACATGAACAATTAAGAGGTACAAGGCTCAAAAGTTATGTTTTATGAAAATTTTAATTAATATAACCTAACATTGCGAAAATTTAGGGTTGCCTGCACTCGACAATAAAATTCCCCAAATGGCGCGTTGAAATATTTTTGAATACGTACATAACGAGAAACATTATCTTAAAACTAGTTTATGCCCGCGGCTTCGCACGCATTGTTTCTATGGAAACGTTTAAGGGTGTGATTTCTATCCCATAGGAACTGATTTATGGAATAAAAAGTATTTTAGAATTAGATACCTGCATGCAAAATTTCAGCCGATCCTTTCAGTAGTAAGTTGCGTGAAGAGGTAAACATCCATTCATCCATCCATCCAAACTTTCGCATTTATTATTTAAGTGTCATGTTTTTATTTGTTACAGATTTCCTGCAGATAAACATCTACGTTTGCGTTGGAAAGAAGCAACGGGTTGCAAAGATTGGTACGTAATATATATAAAAAGAATGAAAGTCAGTTTAAGACTCTGAGAAAGTTTGTCATACCTACTTTGTATTATAATCTACCTTCCAAACAAATATAGAAATAACCAATCAAAATATTTAAATATTGGGTAGCATTACTTTTATATAGGGTGTAACAAAGAGTAAGGACCAAACTTTAGCTTCGATCAAAGAACACAGGAAAATATGAAAATTTAAAACAAATAAATAAAAACGAAATTATCACTAGACTGGGTAATGAATGAATGACTGTTGTCATTTGCTTATTATCATAGAACCGAGGAAAAATGCATTTGTAAGACCTACCTATCACATCTAAGAGGCGTTGTCCGCTGCGATGACGTCGCGGGTCGTTAAACTCTACGGTCAACGACCCACGACGAAGGTGTTTTGTGTTTTAAAGGAGTTGTAAAGAGGTACGTAGGCTTTTTTAGTTTATTTTACCTGAAAACAAGCACAACATTTAGTTTACTTTTTTTTCGAAACTATTCGGGAATTTTTATTTAGTTCTATAATCAAGTCGGAACCCACCCATGAAAGTTTAGTGCTTACTTTTTGTTACAACCTGTATATTATTCATAATTAATAATTATCATGCAATATTCTTACATACCATAATATAGATTTAATTTGAGAAAATTAAATCTGAGAATGTAAAAGAAATGCAATCCAGTATAAAAAATAATAAATTTTATTTAACTAAAGACTATGTGATTTGATTAAGAACATAATGAAATAATCGTCTTAAAGACTGATCATACATACTTATTAATTATAACAGAATATAAATATTTGGATTAGTAGGCAGGAATGTTCGTAATATTGTGGTGTAAAAGTGTCATTTAATTTTGTTGTATTTGCACTTTTTTCTTTTTACCTGCATAATAATTTTAAAAGTGCCATTAAATTTCGTATTAAAGGTTACCTTAGCAATATCTAAACCGTAAGATTTAATTTATTAGGAGAAATGTGATTTCGAAGTCTGTTGGCTGAGCCTGGTTAACGTGTAAGAATTTATTTCCTTAATAAAAATGTTATTTAATTACTATTAACATAAAACTATTGATATTATTTTTCTATATTCTAGTGTTTAAAATTATTTCTACTCGTATCGTAATAAGTGCCTAAATAAGTCCTTTCTGGGCTTAGTTAAATTAAATGTTTACCTATTCCCACATTCGTACCTAATTTAAGTACCTACTTATATATTTATTTACTAGAAAACTAATAACTTTACTGGAATTGGAACGATTAAACTTAACCAAATACACAAAAAAGTTAAAAGTTTGCTTTAAATCCTAACAGAACAGGATCAATAGGTTGTAAGTGCGCAAGTAATAAAATAAGACCTACCGGACCGAGGAATACCTGCAGGCTGTAACAAAAAGTATGGACCTAAACACACCAGTACTTAAAATTTTCACTACAAAGGTCAACCAAGGTTTGGTGGAATTTCCTGTTCTGAATTTGAACACCCAAATTTATGAACTGGAAAATCGCAAATCCAATCCACCAACAGAGACATGAAATAAGAAACCTAAAATCGGGGTAATAAAATTGCATGGCAACACTTTCCCCCCACCACCTTGCAATCTTTGGTCTTGCTCATCGGCACGCTCAGCGTTGCCATAAGTACGGTAATTACCGTTTCATACGGTAATTAGGCCTCCCGATTGCACAATGTACGGTATACGGTCAAGTGGTTACTACCGTACGCTAAAATACGGTAATTTCATCACATAAAAAAAAAGGATCTTTCACAGGACTTGTTGAGATTGTTGCCAAGTGCCAACTGTCAATGTCAACTGTTTTTGAATTTATTAAAACCGGATGCTGTCAAATTAGGAATAGATATGATTTTTCGAACGAACTATTGCAAAATATATAAATTTAGTCGCCGAAAAACGCCACGCTCAAGTTCAAAGGGTAGCTGAACCTTCTTTACTGCCCTTAATGTTAGAGGTTCCCTGCATCATGCTAGGTAAGACAAATGAAGAAAAACAGGCTACTGATGATGAATGGCGTCTTTTTCCAGATATTTTTTTCTCTGACGATACGTTTCTTAATGCAGAATAAATGTCACCGGACGAATTTTGGGACATATAATACATTATTTCCGAACCATTGTTTTTAAATTTGGCGAAATTTGTTCTTGAAGTTCTTTCTTTGCCACACGCAAATGCCGCCGATTCTGAGAGAATCTTTAGCGCCGTTAATTTATTAAAAACAAAATCTCGAAACCGGCTCATAACATCCACTACCAATAGGACGCTTTCGGCAAAACAATGCATTCGTAGAAAACCGAGTGAAAGTTGCGTAAATTTCAAGCCAACACCCGAAATGATAACAAAAATTAAAAACCCGTCTTCATACTACAAGCCGGATGAAGCGAATGAAGATGCCGTGAGAAACGTCGTAGATTTATTTGGAAGAGAAGAGTAGAAGTAGTGTTTTATATATAAATATATGTTTTATTTAGAGAGTACGGTATTTTTCTGTCACAAACGGTAATTTTCGCACTTGTGTACGGTAGGACCAAATTTAGGTAGCGGCAACACTGGGCACGCTTGCCAAACATCTGGTTATATTTAATCTGTGGCATGAATGATCTATCCATCCATCCACAAGACAAGACCACAACAAGAGAAATAATCGAAAAGTATGAAAATCTAAATGAAATACTTACTAAATTTGAGATAAAATGGTGAAGAAAGTTTTATTTCTATACCTGTGTTGCTTCAGTGATATATCAATTTTAGAAACACTAACCGGTGTAAGCGCCCAAAAATTTAAACCTGTAGAACTGGGCGAATGTGATCGTTGTAAGGCTTTGACGAGCTCTTTTAATCACTGGTTAGATAAAACCTCTCGCGGAAAATTTGAAGGGGGTGATGTATCATGGGAAGAAGCAAAGTTGAAATCCTATTCACGTAGCGAGGTTAGATTGGTTGAAGTTCAAGAGGGCTTATGTTCAGAGCTCAGGAAGCATCAAAACGACTGCTATATGTTAGCAGAAGAAGCAGAACAGATGCTCGAGCAATGGTGGTTCCATGAAGATCCTACTACATCCAACTTACAAACATGGTTATGCATTGAGACACTGAAGCACTGCTGCCCTACCAATCATTTTGGAGAATCATGTTTACCTTGCCCTTTAGATAAAGTAGATAGAATCTGCAATGGCCGTGGCAAATGTGATGGTGAAGGCACAAGAAATGGAAATGGTTCCTGTATTTGTAATAGAGGTTATGCTGGTCCCTTTTGTGAGAAATGTTCAGAAAACACTTATGAATTTTATGATTCTTGTGAGAGTTGTCACCAGTTTTGTAATGGCTGCACAGGTGCTGGCCCAGGTGCCTGTATAAATTGCAAGGATGGTTGGGCTAAAGATTCCGGAGTATGTTTGGATATTGATGAATGTTTAACTCCTTCAACTTGTAATTCTAATGAATACTGCATAAATAAGGAAGGATCTTTTAGTTGTAAGAAATGTGATAAATCTTGCAAAAGTTGTAATGGTGCAGGACCTTTTAACTGTACATCTTGTGAACCCAATCAATTTTTCTTATGGAATGGTAAATGCATAGCTGATAGTTTCAAACCTAAAATTGTTAGAAGTGCAATCAAGCAAATGACAATATACATTGGATTGCTTTTGATACCAGGAATTTTATACAAAATTAAGAAAAGTCTGGCAATCTTTGCTTTGATTCTCTTGGTTTTTTATGTGTATTTTACAGAAAAATCACTAGAACATGCTAGCACCTTTGATGTTTATTTCAATAACTTTGGAGGAAAAGAAGGGCCCTGGTCTTTTTAAAAAGTCTAATAATGTAAAACCTAAGTAAATAAGTGTTTGTGATATTTATCCAAATTTAATACCAAGTTGTTTTATGTGGTGTGTGTGGTGCACAATAAATAGTTCTTTTTAAAAATTAATTGTTTTTTTTTAACAAATAATGGGAAAAAAAATACATTGAAAAGGTGTATTAAAAATACATTTATTGCAAACATTATATAACTAAATTTTAGTGTCATTTATATACAAAAATTAAATACATGGTTAGGATAGTACTATAACCAAATTGTGTAAAATACTTTATAATACATGGATATTACACAAATAGTGTAACTTTTGAAATACATTGACTTACACTTTGTTCAGAAACTACAAGGTAACATTTGAAGAGTTAAGCTAATAAAATAAAGACAATAGCAGTTTCATTATTTACCTATAAAGAGCAAGGATTATGTAAAACTACTTATCCTTCATCATGAAATTGGCAACTTTTTATTTGGCAACAGAAGCTTTTGTATAAAATTCCTATTTCAGTACAAACGCAGAATTGCAGTCATTGCAAAAAAAATACATTATCTAAGTGTGAGCGAGAACACATTGATTCCTGACATGTGTAACTAATCAATTCTTGAAAGTTTTTATGTAACTTTTATGGTCCCTACCTACAGGCTTGCATAATTTGAAATAAAATTTTAACTATTTGTTTACGACTGCAATTCTAAAAGAATTCTTATTAAACCAACTTAAATTTAGACTAGGAATTGCGCTTTAAATAGTACTCTAGTCTATTGTTTGATTCTATGGAATGCACAAAAAAAATTGCAAGCTCTAGTAGACTATGGATCACATTTTAGTGCCTTCCTCAGTTCATTCAAATGCCTAGTGATTATATTTTCTTTGGTGAAAATAATATTGTTTGTTCATCTTTTTAGCCACTATGGTACCTAAATTAAAAGTGAGCACTTGCTCACTAATCCTTCAATAATATAATCCAACAAAACATTAACACACTAAAATGAACAAGTCTAATTTTTAGAAATTTTTGGTAGAAAGAGTTTTAAGTACTAACATTACATTGAGATAAAACTACATAATATGTATTTTGTGAAAGAAACACCTATACTCCGGCCAAACTGAAGATACAATGTCTGTAAACATTGCGCCCATATCACCTAAAAATCACTTTCTTGTTGTTGATTTTTTGAGATAATTTACACTTTCCGATGAGTTATTTCCTATAATATAAGCATAATGCCGTCAATTTTTCTAACTCGACGCCAAACAGAGATTTTTTGTGTTGCGAGTTGTTTTCAAACATTGTACCTTGAGTATAGATATTGGTGTGCATATTAAAGACAACTACTTCAGCAGAAAAGTACACATTCATCATATCTACTACCCATGATGCATAAGTGTTGTTGTGTTCATACACAAGTTCTTACAGAAGCGCTAGGAATTAATTACATTAGGTACGCAAAAATTAATAACCAATATAAAAATGCATAAAACAAGTAAATAATTATCATACTGACTACATAAAAATAATAGAACAAAGACCAACTCATTTTCTAGAATACCACAACCAGTATTTTTTCCATTTATATTTATAAAGGCAGATTAAATACATAGTTCTATACGATAAAAATAAACTTTACTTGTTGATACTTAAAATTTTAATAGCTAATTTCTATTGACAATTATTTTTGAGACATTTTAAACTACCTATGCAGTTAGGTACCTACTTTATGAATCAAAAAAATTAGCACACCAATGTACTTAGCTCAACATAAAATATTAATTTATCTACATAATCTTGATCATTATCAGCGTTAGACATTTGGTCTATCTTAAGATTTGTGCTATAATTTTGCTATGTGATGTGGAAATCAAGCAAACTGACATTTTCGATTTTAAATATATTTTGTTTAGCAAAATCAGGAGTTTACTTTGAAAACCTAACGGAAACGGATGACGTTGGATCATTGCACAAAACGAAGGACGGCCGATCCGTTATTTCGATCCGGCGACGCACCCGAAACAACTTGATGGTAAGGTTCTTGATTTGTGTTCGACGTCTTATGTCAAATTCGTTCGTTTTTCAAAGTAGAACTCCAGATCCTACAACTTGATGATCAATGTACCGTAACACGCGCTTCTACGTTACGAATTTTTTCGATAGAAGTTACCCAAGATCCTTGTCAATACACCAATTTCAATTTACAAACATGTTCACGCATTGTGTGTCACTCAAGACATATCTAATTAAAATACTACTGCTCACAATTTTAGTTTTAAAATCAGTCTGCTCCAAATTACGCTAAAAATTGCCGTAATATTAAATTTCGGTCCCTCTTCATAATACTCAATAAACAGTTTCTTACGCTTAGGTGATTAATAATGATTAAAAATGCGCGAATTTCAATTAAGACGAAATCGTAGGTTTCTTTCTTGTTCAAGCGGCACAGTCTTAAATCTATATATTTTATAATTGGTGTCAATTCAGATGTGGCCAAAACTAAACGAAACCAATTTGAAAGAAGTGAAAAATGATGCCATCCTCTTTATTTTGATCGTTATGAAAAGGACGGCATTTTTGGTGCTGTCACATTAGTTTAGTTTCGGGCACATCTCAATTGACACCACTGTCAGTAAATATTAAATTAATTACGATAAATAGTACAATTTTCGTGTCAATAATAATTTAAATAAATTTAAGCAATAAGTGTTTGTAAATCCGCTAAATTTAAAAAAAGCATTATCTTTTTCAACATAGCTAAAAATAGCCATATTATTATAATGTTCAGTCAATTACAAATCCGACGGCAACTTTAATGATATCGAAAAAGACGTACTTCCGAAATTGCTTTATAATAAATTCAGTCTGTCAATCATGTATGGAATGTGTTTATTAGAATGAAAACCTATCAATCGACATCTCAACAGGTTTCGTTTCGAGGATTTCCTCAAGTGCCTACCTACTTCGTAAAATTCTTATATCAGAATAAAATGTGAACTTGGCAAAGTTTTACCGACGACGCTTACTCTAACTCATCTCACACAAACATCTGCAAATAAAATTACAGGATTTCCTACAAGGTTACGGTACTAGGTTTTTTTGTTTGAGCTACAAGCTGAGTCTACTCTATTAGACCTACACACACTCGCTCGTCGGCTTGCTCAGTGGGCTACTTAGTACCACCCCAATACTTGGTACATAGGTCCTTGTGTTAACAAAGGTACCTACGTATTGTGTTAGTATTGTTCACTTGTGTTTTTGTAGGTATGTGTTACTAAGTAGTCTATTATTTTATTTTATTAGTAGTGTAGTGTTTAATAAATATTTTACTTTTTCTTTCTTTTCTTTCTACAAAATTTCCTGCAACATAATGTGTGACTTACTAATAGACTATTCGAGAAGCGTAGGCGTGCGGTGGTGGGAAGATAGCTGCGCTGCTAGCTGGCGCTGCTGCAGCAGACAGTAGAGGATGCCCGCTTGCGCCATGGCGTCCACTGTCCCAGCTGCGAGCAGGTCCGTGCGGATACTTGAGCCGGGTTTGGCGCTCGCAGGTCGGAGCAATGTCGGCCCGAATACTGTGGCTAGGTTGTGTAGGGACATTTTGTTCTCAGCTTCGTGTTGATTCACCCTGGAAAACAAATCAATAAATAATAAATAAATAAATAATGCTGGACCATTCACACAGCATTATCTAGCCCCAAGCTAAGCAGAGCTTGTGTTATGGGTACTAGATAACTGATATACTTAATACAATACACTACATAGATAGATATTTTTATTAAACATAGAAAACACCCAGACCAACGGAACAAATTTCTGCAGATCTTACACAAATTTGTTCCGAGGCGGGAACCGAACCTGCAACCTCCTGCGTCGCAGGCGGACCTTCGCCCACTGCGCCACGGAGGTCGTCAATAATTAAACGATTCACTCACGGTAATCGTATTTAGGGTTTTCTAAAGAAGAAAGTTACTGCTGCATTGACAAGTTTTGAATTGAAAACTATAAAAAACCGGCTTTTCTACTTTTTTGCAAAAATAGGGGGCAAATGTGTTTTGATAGTTCATTCACCAAAATCACTTTAGCCGTTTTGATGCTGTGAGGCCATAAACACTCGAAATTACCCACGCCTCGCAAGAAGTTGTTTTCTAGGATAACCAATTTTCTGCCACCAAACCATGTTTAAACTGGAACACCACAAGTTGTCGTTCAAACGTTTTCTGCTGAAGTTACAGACATATGTGAATTTACGTCTTGCATGGCTCAGGTTTGGGGAAGAACATCCCTAGCGTCCGTTTCTTGCAAGGTGACGCTCTGTTCCACCATAGTTAGCATCAGATAGACAACATCAACAAATAATCGAAGTAATACTTACTTGACGAAATGATTGAGTAGGAAATCGATGCAATTTTTATTGAGATCCGGTAGTTGAGCGTAGCACTTCAGAAGCGCGTGACGCCGGTTGTGCGCTGGCCCTGAGTCCACTGACGTTCCCACTCCCTGTAATCAATCATAACATTACCGCTGAATACTTACTCAAACGCTACTCAGATTTAAGGCTTGGTAGGCCAGCAGAGGCCGCATTTTTGTAATTTTTAAAACCATCTGAGTCTTAGAAAATAGAGTTTAAAATTCTGAAAAAAAGATATATATTACGAAGGATCTAGTCTAGTCAAAGTCGCATTCAGTTACAAGATCTAAAGTACTTCACTCGATAGAAAAAAATCCCAAAGTTACCCCTTTTACTAACGTTTTTTCAATACTATGACTAGCGAACTACTGATATCACAGACAGTTTTCAATGAAAATCTGTCAAAAATTCGACACTTGAAACGTGCTCAAATCAGAGTTGCGTTTGAGTATTCGCGGGTTACCCTCTTAATTATAAATCCTCTTAACTCGAAGACAAAACACTGCTTACACTTGTTGTTCTGCAATGCAGTGTTTTGTCTAACGTAAGTCAACAAAAGAAAACAAACGAGTCGCGATTGCTTATGGTATGGTATGCTGACTCCTTTCATAACGTTTGTCCGATCTAGTACTGAAGTAAAGTCGTATACAAGTGTTATTTTCCGTGAAATTAGAAACCTAGAAGAATAACCCTTTAATAAAGACTAGTTTCTGCCGGCGACGTCTTCGCACGCTTTTTTTGGAATAAAAAGCAAATAATTATGTTACTCCAGGTCTAGATCTTTATGTGTGCAGAATTTCAGCCCGATCCATTCAGTAGTTTTGGCGTTATCTTCGTCCAAACATCTTCACAACGCCACAAACTACCGTCTTTATAATATTAGTAGGATGTAGGCACATGCAACCGTCCATCGTCTACCTACTAGTATAACGGGTATTTAGTTTTTGTACCAAAAGTAAATGTCGGGTTTTTTTAATATTTTTTAACGCAAAGTTCTAGATACAGGTCTTGTTTGTAGACCGCGAAAAATACAAAAAAAAACTTTTTTTTATTTCGCTCGCAACTGAAGGCGGAATGGCACATCATTCCGCCTTCAGAGGCGAGCCTAACAGGTTTGGTTGTCAAACTAGGCCTAGATCTAGGTATAATAAAAATAAATAAAGATAATGGAACCCAATGCAATCTTAAACTATAAAATGTACCTGATTCGAGCCCCAAGCTTTCAGCAGGTCCGGGTAAAGCGCATCGGTGAACAAAGCTTCAGGCAGCTCACGTAAGTACAATTTTAGCACGCCCGTCACTGAATGGATGTCCACTTCCTTCAATAGCTGTTCCGCTTCGTAGGCATCTGTGAACAATTAAATAATTTAGAGAACGGGCTTTAATAATGTGTGTGTGTCACGGTCATGGCGATCGTGTCACCAGTCGCCCCGTGACCACGATCGCTGTAACGCGGTACAAACGTAGGGGATATAAAAACAAAAGGTACGCGATAAATACCCGATTAAACCATTAACTATGTAACTTGTATTTTGAGCAAAGTAATGTTTAGTACAATGAACGAGCAAAGTAATGCGAAAGTAAATTACAGGCGAGGGAAAATGTATACGTCTTAGGCCGAGCTGTCCAAGAAATAATAGAACCAGATCTGCTTGCTCTGGTTCTATTATTTTTTGGATTTAGTAAAATCTTCGCTATAGATCTAACACACAAAATGAACAAATACATTTTCGTACGAAAACATGTATCGTCTATATTATAGTCAGCGGAAAGGATTTTTATTTACAAAATAGGTCACTTTACGGGCTGAGTAGTTATGCATGCATACAAAACTACGTTTCAGCTAGAAAGTCTTGAATTAAAATTGGAAAATATTTGGATTTCCTACTGCTAACGAAATGACCAACCGTAAAGTAGAGTAGGTACACTCTAATACGGGCGCAGGCGCTTATAATGAACGGAATGTTGTGTTCCACCGTCATAGTACAGTAGAGTAGGTACTTACTTGTTTCAAAGCTCTTCTTGAGCCGGTTGAGATCGGACGCGCTGCCGGAGACGCGATAGACGCCCACCTCGTGGATACCGCGGCGCTCCACCTAGCGGACGCAGGCGCTTATAATGAACGGAATGTTGTGTTCCACCGTTATTGTACAGTAGAGTAGTAACTAACTTGTTTCAAAGCTCTTCTTGAGCCGGTTGAGATCGGACGCGCTGCCGGAGACGCGATAGACGCCCACCTCGTGGATACCGCGGCGCTCCACCTCGCGGACGCAGGCGCTTATAATGAACGGAATGTTGTGTTCCACCGTTATAGTACAGTAGAGTAGTAACTAACTTGTTTCAAAGCTCTTCTTGAGCCGGTTGAGATCGGACGCGCTGCCGGAGACGCGATAGACGCCCACCTCGTGGATACCGCGGCGCTCCACCTCGCGGACGCAGGCGCTTATAATGAACGGAATGTTGTGTTCCACCGTTATAGTACAGTAGAGTAGTAACTAACTTGTTTCAAAGCTCTTCTTGAGCCGGTTGAGATCGGACGCGCTGCCGGAGACGCGATAGACGCCCACCTCGTGGATACCGCGGCGCTCCACCTCGCGGACGCAGGCGCTTATAATGAACGGAATGTTGTGTTCCACCGTTATAGTACAGGAGAGTAGTAACTAACTTGTTTCAAAGCTCTTCTTGAGCCGGTTGAGATCGGACGCGCTGCCGGAGACGCGATAGACGCCCACCTCGTGGATACCGCGGCGCTCCACCTCGCGGACGCAGGCGCTTATAATGAACGGAATGTTGTGTTCCACCGTTATAGTACAGTAGAGTAGTAACTAACTTGTTTCAAAGCTCTTCTTGAGCCGGTTGAGATCGGACGCGCTGCCGGAGACGCGATAGACGCCCACCTCGTGGATACCGCGGCGCTCCACCTAGCGGACGCAGGCGCTTATAATGAACGGAATGTTGTGTTCCACCGTTATAGTACAGTAGAGTAGTAACTAACTTGTTTCAAAGCTCTTCTTGAGCCGGTTGAGATCGGACGCGCTGCCGGAGACGCGATAGACGCCCACCTCGTGGATACCGCGGCGCTCCACCTCGCGGACGCAGGCGCTTATAATGAACGGAATGTTGTGTTCCACCGTTATAGTACAGTAGAGTAGTAACTAACTTGTTTCAAAGCTCTTCTTGAGCCGGTTGAGATCGGACGCGCTGCCGGAGACGCGATAGACGCCCACCTCGTGGATACCGCGGCGCTCCACCTCGCGGACGCAGGCGCTTATAATGAACGGAATGTTGTGTTCCACCGTTATAGTACAGTAGAGTAGTAACTAACTTGTTTCAAAGCTCTTCTTGAGCCGGTTGAGATCGGACGCGCTGCCGGAGACGCGATAGACGCCCACCTCGTGGATACCGCGGCGCTCCACCTCGCGGACGCAGGCGCTTATAATGAACGGAGTGTTGTGTTCCACCGTTATAGTACAGTAGAGTAGTAACTAACTTGTTTCAAAGCTCTTCTTGAGCCGGTTGAGATCGGACACGCTGCCGGAGACGCGATAGACGCCCACCTCGTGGATACCGCGGCGCTCCAACTCGCGGACGCAGGCGCTTATAATGAACGGAATGTTGTGTTCCACCGTTATAGTACAGTAGAGTAGTAACTAACTTGTTTCAAAGCTCTTCTTGAGCCGGTTGAGATCGGACGCGCTGCCGGAGACGCGATAGACGCCCACCTCGTGGATACCGCGGCGCTTCACCTCGCGGACGCAGGCGCTTATAATGAACGGAATGTTGTGTTCCACCGTTATAGTACAGTAGAGTAGTAACTAACTTGTTTCAAAGCTCTTCTTGAGCCGGTTGAGATCGGACGCGCTGCCGGAGACGCGATAGACGCCCACCTCGTGGATACCGCGGCGCTCCACCTCGCGGACGCAGGCGCTTATAATGAACGGAATGTTGTGTTCCACCGTTATAGTACAGTAGAGTAGTAACTAACTTGTTTCAAAGCTCTTCTTGAGCCGGTTGAGATCGGACGCGCTGCCGGAGACGCGATAGACGCCCACCTCGTGGATACCGCGGCGCTCCACCTCGCGGACGCAGGCGCTTATAATGAACGGAATGTTTCGTTTCTCGCGTCTGAAAAATTACAAAGAACATTAAAAGTTGCTCGAAATCAAAATCTTACTTCCTACCAATATGCAAAAGTTCTGTGAATGTTTGTTACCACGTATCTCCGTAACTACTTAACCGATTTAGATGAAATTTGGTGTATGTATATGTATAGTTAGGTTCTAGAATAACACATAGGCTATTTAATTCTCAGAAATAACCTCTGAGGGGGTTAAAAAGGTGGTAAAGTTTCTGTGGAAGATTATAATTCCTTGGTTCGATTCACTAAAAACTCGGTATAAATGACCTTTATAATAAATAATGAATCACGTATTTTTTACATTTACAAAACTACCCCTAGGGGGTGTGCAGTTTTCTGTAATTTCCACGCTGGCGAAGCAGCGGGGCGCAGCTAATAAATAAATAGCTAGGCTATAAATAAACGCTAGGTGGTCTTCTCTGAAGCGGAGAGAAGCGGAATGGCCTATCACATTTGTTGAAAATACTTTATTTATTTATTTGGCACACAAAACAGAATACAATCAAATATTATACAAATAGAAGGACACAATAATAGCAACTAGACTGTATCCCTAAATACGCAGTCATCTCGCACTGGTCCTCTATGAATGTGTGATTGACAACCTCATAGTCGCAGCGGGCAAAGACCTGCTATTATTACTAGTTCTTGATTGGTTGATTCTGCCTTGATTTGCGTTATTGGGAACACATTAAATACGATAGTGTCCTGGGTAAAAAATATATTATTAGATTTAGTCCGTCAATTAGATTATCAGAAGATATTGGAAACATATTTTTTTGCTCAATCAAACAAAAAATTACAAAAATAAAGGGTTTCAAAGTTTAGGAGGCTAAAAAGTGACGCAATTCCTTCAAATTTTTATGTTTAATCGACAAATTAAAAAATACGTGTCCAATCTTCTAATAATCTAACTGACGGACTAATTAGAATTTTCTAGGACACTAGCCTATTATCAGTGTAAGATATTAACTCACTTGGCGACATGTGTGATCTTAGCGCCGAACAGAGCGCCAGGCTTGGCCGTGGGCACGCGTCGCGCCGACCTCTCCGGCGGAAGGACGCGCATGCGCAGCGGGATCGTGCCGCCGCCCAGTCCCACGGTGCGGTTCACGCCGCCTGTTGCGCTCTCGCTCACCCATTCTCGGAGCAACTGAGAAAACATTGATCAATTAGCCCAAAAACTCGCAGTACTCCGAGTATAGTTAATAATATTGTATAGTTCAATCAAACAGCGAATGGAAGCTATAGCTTGTTTCTACAGATGACGACCTCAGTGGCGCAGCGGGCGAAAGTCCGCCTGCGACGCAGGAGGTTGCGGGTTCGATTTCCGCCTCGGAACAAATTTGTGTACGATCTGCAGAAATTTGTTCCGTTGGTCTGGGTGTTTTCTATGTATAATAAAAAATATCTATCGATCTAGTGTATTGTATTAAGTATATCAGTTATCTGGTACCCATAACACAAGCTCTGCTTAGCTTGGGGCTAGATAATGCTGTGTGAATTGTCCAGCATTATTTTCTTATTTATTTATTTTATTTACAGATAGCAACCACATACCAAAATACCAAGTAAAATTATTGTTAAGTAACTGGTTGAAGCAACAAGACTATAACAAAATAGAAACCTTTCTTAAACCAATGTCATGATTATTTTGCAGAGCTGTAACAACTATATTTATAATTTATGATAATTAAAATTAATAATAAGCTCTAATTAATAGACCAAATTTGACCACACATACATACACTCACACAAACACACCACGTGCGCACGCACATATACAACACACACACATACTTATCACAAAAGACATTATAGTTTTTAGTTTTTTAATCATTTTTTTTTACTATTTTGTATTTACCTATGTTATAGTTCCTATTACTCACCTTCTATTGTACACCTAGCTATAAGTTCATAATCAGTTATATTAAAAAGTTCACCTTTATTATTTTAATTCTACCTATCTCGAATACAAGTCAAGTCGACTAAGACAGGTACCTACTGAAAACACGGGTACTGTACGAGTCCGTGGAGTGAAGCCCTGGTGACCTGTAATACAGGTTTTGCTAAACCTACATCAGGCACCAGTCTTCACAATACAGGTTCGATCTATATAGTATACCAAATGGCTCTAACTTGTCTACTTTAAGAGAACCTTTGTGAAAAAAAATAAATGATTATTATTATTATTATTATTATTATTACATAGCAGCCACCATTTATTAAGGATACCTTTGTTTTTTACACCGGAAAGATCAAGAAATTTCCTCAACACAAAGGTGGATCGATTTTTGTGTTGTAGAAAATTTCTGGGCCTTCTTCTCAACAGTTTAAATTTCTGGGCCTCAAAGTTAGTTCACACGAATTCGAAAACTCCCCATGATGATTTTACTTTGAACGGCTGTATCGATTTTCATCTTACATACCTAAGAACCTTGATGGAGTCACCTATCAAACAATAAAAACTAGATCAACATCTGTTCACCCGTTTCTGAGCTATGATGCCATACTACACGTAAAACTTTTGGGTAGCAAACACCTTTCTTGTTCGATAGGGGTTGATTACATCAAGTGAATTAACATTATTTATTCTATGTTATTATAATTAGATTGACATGTGTAATTTATTTGACAATTATGAGTGACGAATTTTTATATTTTTATAAGGTTTGACATTATGTAATTTGAAGTTATTAATTTAAGAATTTTATATTTTTATTGTGTAATTTTAATTTTTAGTTCATGTTTATATTATCTAGGTCTGACAAATAATATTTATGCTATGATTGTTCCCATTGATTTTTTTACACTATTGCATTAGTTGCCCCTATAAAAATGGTGTAAGTACTTTTTATAAATAAAATAATAAATAAATAAATATTATAACATAATCTCACCTTGATAGTACATTTTCCTCTCAGTACAGGTCTAGCCGCATCTTCATACAGTAGCAAACGCAGGTTCTGAGAGCCCTCCAGGTCCAAAGTAAAGCTCTCGTTCCACCGCGGCTGGGCAGAACGGCAGACTAGTTTGGACTTCGCTTTGCGGAAGTAGTGGCCGTAGGAATCCACCTCGACGACTATGTAGTAATCTGTGGAGATTTATGTAAAGTTTGGTGAAAGGTTGCTTTCCGTTTGACGCTGAGGTGAGCGAAATCAACCAATCACATGCCGCTAGTTCCTGATTGGTCAATTCCGCTCCGCAATAAGCTAGTGCCCTACAAAATTCTAATTAGTCCTTATGTTAGATTATCAGAAGATATTAGATATGTACTTTTTTTGGCGCTTAAACAAAAAAATTATGAAGATATAGCCAGTACGAGTTCCGCGTGACGTTACGCCTCGCGACACTTTTTAGCAAGGTATTACGTCACTCCCAAACTTTGCCGAGCTATATTTTTGTATTTTTTGTTTGACAAAATAAAAAAATATGTGTCCAATATCTTCTGATAATCTAACTGACGGACTAAATTGAAAAATATTTTTTTTACCCAGGACACTACCATAACCACTCCCGTGCATCGAAATGGTTGTAATTTGTTCTTATCCAAAGCTAAATATTATGTGGCAAATGATGATAACTTAAGGATACCTAATCGTGTTGCTATGAGGTTAATTATGCAAACAAGAGATAGAAGCTTGAGTTTTAATTGATATTATAAAAATCAATCTGGTACACGTCACTTCTCAAAATCCGACATGTAGTCCCTCCCTTGTAAGAACCCATGTCAATCTGAAGGTAAGCATGGCTTGAAATTCTATTTAGATTTAGTAGATGGATAGGACCATAGACCAAATCTAAGCAGCACTAAACGGTCCCTTAAGTGAATGTCACTTAAGGTACGAATATACTTTAGATATAACCTTTAAAATGTAACGTTAGCTTGATATTGTTTAATATAAAGAACCCATGGAAGGTGGTCCCCAAGATACAGGTTTATCCTAGTTTGGGGATCAATGTTGTAATAATGTACCAGGAAAACAGCAGTTCTAGAGGAATGGCGCCGGATTGAGGCGTCTAAGAATACCATAGACGGTCTACAGTTCGCTTACCGGCCGCAGTATCGAGTGGCGCCACCATCCCTCCGATATGCAGCTGCAAATCTCCAAGCAGTAGCGAGTCGTCCCTCCCACTTCTCAGTAAGTATGAACCCATGTCGGTCTGAAGGTAGCTTCGGCAAGCGGTCACCCACGCTTGAAGTTCGAGCATTGATATTGAGCTGGAGCCAGCTGGGGGCGCTGATGATGACTGTGGAGATTTGCAAGTATAAGAAGAAGAGACTTGGTAACAAGTTCACTTTTATATATTCTAACATTAGAACGGTCTGGCTGACTTTCAACTAATGTAAGAACAACCCACCTAAAAAGAAGAAATCTAATTCAAAATCTGATCACCCGTTTCGGAGCTACGCTGGGACAGACCAACACACCAACGACAGAGAGATACACAGAAGAACACGTTGAACTTATAACACCGCCTTTTTTGCGTTAGGGGTGGAAATAAATACACCAATAACTCTGTTAAGTGCTATGGCAGGAAAACTCTGTTATTAGTTAGTCTTCCATGGACATTTCCATACATTGTTAATGAATTTCTGGAGATACTGACGAGGCCGTAGCCAGGAATTCATTTCGAGGAATCTAGCTCTGAACCCCGAAAAGAACAGCCAGATATATTATCGGCCAGTGAAGTAACAAAATGTTTCTCAATTGCAATAGTATTTCAGCGATTATCTGAAAAAAGACGGTAATAAGAAAGCTAAGTGTTTATGTAATAACTAGTCTTCTGCCCGCGGCTTCGCACGCGTTGTTTCTATGGACTCGTTTTAAGGTTATTTCTATCCCATGGGAACTGAAAGTAGCCAAGATAAAAAGTAGCCTATGTCAAACATATTCCAGGATTAGAGATACCTTTATGCAAAATTTCAGCCAGATCCGTTCAGTAGTTTTGGCGTGAAGAGGTAACAAACATCCATCCAAACTTTCGCATTTATAATGAGTGTGATGTAACGCACCTGCAAAGCATGTATCGAGTCAATCCACTGCGTCCGCTCATACTCGGAGCTCAGGAAGAATATATGCTGTCTCTGCAAGGCGGTGCCGCCCGCTGCTTTGGCGCCCACTCGGAAGATTAAGTTGGGCGACGCTAGGACAAGTTGTCCTTCCAGTTCTGCTAGTTTCTTTCGTTGTTTCTCCGCTGTGCCCCGGCCGCCTAGTCGCATTTTCTGTGGATCAAGTGGTATTGGATTATAGGCCTTAATTAAGTTATAAAGTTATTTTTTTAATAGGAGCACGAAATAAAACGATTGTTAGACGTCGTTTCATCCTAAAATTCGCGTTCTTTATTATCTTTATCGCTTAAGCCTACGGCTTGCTGCGCAAAAAGGCTAACTATAAAATATCAGATTATTTAGAAGATAAAAAAGCTTGGGACGGGTTTTGCTCCAACTCGAAAGATAACAACTAACAGGCTAACTAAAGGTTCTTCGTCGCTTCTTTACTTTAGTCTACATACCGAAGCGACAGAAATCAAAAAAATCACTTTATTTCCGTGTCAGTGTATAGTTTTATAATTTGACCTTTTCGAAGTGTACATTTATTGTATTTATGGAAATAAATAGTTTTTTATTTTGATTTTTGGCACCAGTAGATATAATTAACACTTTGTGTGCCCACAAAGCACATACCGAAGTACGTCAGCGTGGCGCGACGGGCGAATGCTTTTAATTACCTGCGCCTTGGGAGGCGAAGGTAATTTAAAGCATTCGCCTCACACCGGGTGTCTCCTGTTACCCAGACTCTTACGAGACTGATGCCTCAGGAGCACTCAACAACACGACACACACACACACACACACACACATTATACAATACACGCACGCAGACTGAAACACACGTCGTACAAGCCATTGAAATAAATTTCTCACTTTACTTTTTATTTGTATTTCCTATTTTATTTGTTTTCATAATAATATTTTTCTTTTATCAGCTTCACCTATCTGCTAATTATTTTTTCTTTCTCTATGTATTCCTTTATTTGGCCTTATTTTACCTTCTTTGTCCTTGTTTATTGTTTTACGCGCGTGTCACAGCTGGTGCTGGTGCGCCCTCTAGGTGTCGCATACAACCAGCGCACAGTAGCACCATCGTTACTGTGCATTATATTGAGCGACGACCTTTTTTGATGTCACGGTTGTAACTTTTATTTGTTTGTACCAACTTTACTTGTAATTTTTGTGACACAGAATAAATACTTTTTACTTTACTTTTAATTTCAGCATAAGTTTTTTAATACTAAATGTGCTGTTGAATTATTTAATAAATTAGGATTAAATTACCTTATCATCACTAGCAGCCCTCTCCTCAGCCAGTATCTGGTCCCTCACAGTAGAGGCTTGCGACTTCAGAGCGACGATATTCGCTGGCGACGTCTCCCTGGCGTCGGCCGCATTCGCTAAGGCACTTTCCTCTTCCACGACCACTATGTCTGGTAGCGGAATGAACCATTTCAGCTCGAACGTGAATTTGTCACGACCGGATGCCTGGAATTTTTAATTATAAATAATCAAAAACAAATGCGGTAGATTGAATTGCCAAGACGCAAACTAAATAATGAAACAAATTAAGATTAGGAACTGCTATGAAATCTATTGAGATCTCAGCTCTTTTATCGGTGAAGCCCCTATCTGAACGAACTTGGCTAGTTTTCCCATTATGTTTTTGATTTGATTAGTATAACAAAAACAATGGTCCAAAAACAATTTTCTTTATACTCGTATCTATAGTACCATAACACAAGCTCTGCTTAGCTTCGGTCTAGATGATGTTGTGTGGATTGTCCAGTATTATTCTTTTATCATCTCAACGCTTTAAGCAATCTCTTTGTAAAGTTTCTTGGAGACTGATTGCCTCAAATAACAGCGAAAGAATCTAATAAGTATATTATTAGTTATCCGTACCATAAGCTCTGCTTAGTTTGAGGCTAGATGATGACTTATATGCAAACAGTTGTTCGACGAAGGCATTTTGACGTGGTTTTGACGGGGCAATCGTGTAGGGGGCAAGGGACGGGACGGGGAAGGGACGCTCCCGAATTGCATACATCACCGCCTTAGTAACTAGGCAGCGTCCCCCCTCCCGACCCGTCCCTTGGCCCCCGCACGATTGCCCTGTTAAACCGCATTCGTCGAACGACTGTATGCAGATAGGTAGGTTGTGATGATACTGTGTGAATTGTCCAGCATTATATAAATTATCGTCATCATATTAATCTGTAACATACCTTATATTTAGCACAGGCAATGACATCGTTGAACAAAAAGAGATGCCTTAATTTCCTGTGTCCATCTGAGAGTTCAACTATGAAAGAGTTCTTCACAAGCCGCCTTTGAGCTCGATCTGCATTCTGTAACAGATACATTATTTGTAAACCCTTTGATGAGAAAGTTTGGTTTTATTCAAGAAACGTTCAATATGATTAACACTGGACTTTTCTATTTATGAGGTTGATATTTCGACTGCTCGAGAAGTATATTGATAGATATAAGTATAAACCCATTTACCCAATTAATAAGATCAATTAGCTATGAATATCAAGGGATCTTATTGGGTGGGCTTGGTACATTCCGCCTCTTAGCTACTTGTGTACTGGCGAACCAAAACAATCTGCTCTACTTTCATGATAAACGCGGCCAAAGAGTGGAATGAGCTTCCTGCGTCTGTTTTCCCGTTAGAGTACAATCTTGGAGTCTTCGAATCCAGGGTGAACAAGTTCCTTCTGGGAAAGCGTGCTCCATCTCCTAACATACTCCTACCATATCTTCACTTATTTAAGTGTGTTGGTGGCCATACGCTTGACCGAATGACAAATAAAAAAATTAAAAATCTTCTTTAAAGCACTATAATGTATATTTATTATATTGAATGGTACCCTAAGGCCTCTTGTTCACAAACGGATGTATGGATCACTATGGAAGCCTGTTGACATACGATGATCCCGTAAACCGTAGATTATTACAGCGAAAAACTGTGCTCATGACACTCTTAGTATATTTTATGATTTAAAAAAAAAAGGAAAAAAATCCCTCTTAATATCAAGCTTTGAAATAAATGTACATAAACTACACCGGTACTTACAGGAAACATGGACTTGGTCTGAATGATGTTGAATTCGTCAAGGAAATGTTGCGTCATGTTTAGCGCGTCAGTCAACATTGCGTGATCGGGGTGGCTCGCTGGAGTGTACTTTATCAAATCCTGTAAAAGACAACATTACACATTGGTTTGACTTTGATGACATAAATAGAGAAGAACAGGGTAAACAGAACAACATGTAGCTTAGACTAGAATATAGGAAATCTCTTAAAATGCAATACGCAAATGATTATGTGAAGTGAATGAGAGTTGTAGGAATGAATTTCTAATAATGTACACTTTCGAAGTGATTACCTCCCATACACAAAATCGTGTATACTGTGATAATGATCATGCAACACCGGCTGATAAAACAAAACCTGAAAACAGTTTATGCAACAAATCACCAACCCTAGTTGTAGGCGACCTCTAGGCGACAACGGCCGAACTACAAGGCTAACTTGTCAATAGAGGCGCAAACAGCGAAAAAACGACGAAGCATAGCAAAACCCTAAGTGCTTCAATAAACATCCGTTAGATGTCGTGTCGTTATAAACAATCTAAAAACAATCGGAAGAAGCAAAAAGAGACAAGTATCCTGGATCGCGCAAACACTTGATTCAGTAACAACTGGCTATATACAACTATCCGACATCAACTGTCGGTCGAAAGACCACCGGGCTCAGTGGACCAGATGGGTCGGGCCCGGTTCAGAGGAGATCTCCTTCTGTTCCTATTTGGGGGAAATCCACCTTCACCCCCAAACTGGTGACCTCCGTCGTGCCAGCCGTCGACTACCTCGGACGACTCCTGCCGAAACCCGACGACTGGATTCCTGAACACGATTCCTTCAAAAAAAAAACAAGCAGCGCAGCACTCCAGCCATCAATGACAATCATCATCATCATCATCATCAGCAGCAGACATCTACCTTCGTCTCTTCTCTCTCCCTCAAGCTACCTTCCGGACCAGCAACTTCGCACCGCACCAGCATCATCCCTCAGCCTCCGCAGTTCCATCGCAGCCGCCCTGACCTGCAGGCTTCTCCCCTCCTCGATAACGCTTCGTGGAGTTCCCTAGCGGCATCATCTGGGCATACAGTCTCGACCCACCGTAGACTCACCTGGAGCACCGCACCGCGCTTCGTCCCGACTCACCGTGGACCGTCTCGACTCACCGCAGACTACAAGCGCCGCGCTTCGTCCCGACTCACTGGGACACATCTCGACTCACCGCAGATGACAAGCGCTCTCCCGTCCTCAACCTGCTCATCGCACCAGTCTCGACTCACTGAAGACTACGATGAGCTAAGCTGGACACTGGACATGCTGGTATCAAGAACTATATCGACCTTCGGTCTGGAAAGGGAGTGATGTAGGCGACCTCTAGGCGACAACGGCCGAACTACAAGGCTAACTTGTCAATAGAGGCGCAAACAGCGAAAAAACGACGAAGCATAGCAAAACCCTAAGTGCTTCAATAAACATCCGTTAGATGTCGTGTCGTTATAAACAATCTAAAAACAATCGGAAGAAGCAAAAAGAGACAAGTATCCTGGATCGCGCAAACACTTGATTCAGTAACAACTGGCTATATACAACTATCCGACATCAACTGTCGGTCGAAAGACCACCGGGCTCAGTGGACCAGATGGGTCGGGCCCGGTTCAGAGGAGATCTCCTTCTGTTCCTATTTGGGGGAAATCCACCTTCACCCCCAAACTAGTATAGTATATTATAATATCTGTGACCAAACTATGCAAGATGGCTGCTACGAATGCCAGCAAAAAATCCACAACTTTTTTATCCTTTCGGAACTTTTCGGAACAATCCCCGCTACACCTATTCCATCCAGCAAGAGGTGTGCTTATATAATGTAAAACCAAGGCATTATTCTCCACGCGTTGTTTCTATGGAAACGTTTAAAGGTGATGTCTATCCCACGGTAGCCGGTTTATGGGATATAAAGTGGCCTATGTTTGATTCAGGATTAGATTTGTATGCAAAATTTCAGCCTGATCCGTCTAGTAATTTTGGCGTGAAGAGGTAACAAACATCCATCCATACATCTAAACATTCGCAGTGTGATTCGTCTAGCTAGCGACATCGGCTGTCCTTTGCAGGATATCTGGCGAGTTAGATTGACGAAGTATCTACTTCTTTCATGTTTATGCTCTCCTAGTAGCTCGAAAAATAACAACTAACAGGCTAAAGGTTTCTTCGTCGCTTCTTTACTTTAGTCTACATACCGAAGCGACAGAAATCAAAAATATCACTTTATTTCCGTGTCAGTGTTTAGTTTGATGATTTGACCTTTTCTAAGTGTACATTTATTGTATTTATGGAAATAAAGAGTATTTGATTTGATTTGAGTAGTTAAGTAAATATTGCGATGGAAAATGATACGAGGCCTAACCGCAGGGGTAGGCCCGGTGATTGCTACATTGAAGGCAAACCGCGTTCTGCTTACTTACATGTAAAACCAAGGCGTTCTTCTGCACCCTAGCGACGGGTTTATGCAGTAAGTCGTCGAGCGACATCGGTTGTCCGTTGCAGGATATCTGGCGAGTCAGGTTGGCGAAGGTTTGCGAGCTGCTGCATCGGCGGCGAACCGCGTCCGTGGCGCGACCGTAGTTGTGGAGGAAAGCTCCGTAGATGTTAATGTTTTCAGCCTGTTAAAGAGAGTAGGGATCAGGAAACAGCTAAGGCATGTGTTCTTCAATAAATAATCGGAAATTTTAATTGACGTTTTTGACAGAAGTTTTCTACAGATAATGTCAAAGTTAACCAACGAAGCTTCTTATAGTTAAATAATCTTTTGGTGAACAACAGACTGCGCTGAGGTTTGTAATTCGCTGCCGAACTCAGTCGTCCCTTCTAATTACAAACTGGATGGGTTTTCTAGGCAAGAGTGGGAATAGGTGTCTTCTAAACCTTCGTGATACATAGTTGTTTACCATAAAGTGATATTTATTATGGTCAAATGAAAGTCTGGTGATATTTACTATTTCAAATGAATGTCATAGTAAGCCTCCGCTGCTTTATCACTCGTCTTAACGCCCATGACGCACATGCTATATTTAAGGCCAAAATACATTCGTCTTTCTGGCCTATCTTTCTGTGCCGGAAAAAAATACAATGAAGAAAACTTCATTTCAGCTTGTGCCTCTCCGTCGCTCTAAAGTTGAGCCTATTTAAAACCAAAAATGTTTATTCATAACTTACCATTTTCTTGAAATGAACGCCAACTGAAAGAGGCTCTTCCCAACTCGCGACCGCTGCCTTCAACCCTTCCAAAAAGTTCTTATGGAGTTCGTGCAATTCTGAGATCTTGTAGAATATTGTATTGAACTCTTCTTCCGTTATAACGGGCTGGGATGTCGACAGCGTCGCTTTTATTGCGTTCATATACTGAAGACAAAAAAGAAATGTAAAAACACGTTTATTTTATTAAACTGTACATATGTACATAGCACAAACAAAAGATAAAGTTTAAACAGATAGCTTTCGGAAAATTCGACTAAAAACAATTCAACTAACGACTAAAACAATACGTTTCAACAACAATAAAATATTGTGTCAACACACCCTTTCAATCACAGAGTCGCCACGAACCAGCCCAACGCCCCCAAGCTTCGCGGGGGTGGGACGCCTACAGGTCGGGTCAACTCAAGGTCGAATTGCTTTAGTCGAATTTTTACTATTGAAACTGTTTTTAGTCGAACGTTTTTCTAGTATAATTGTATAAGACGAATTGTTTTCGTCGCATTTTCCGTAGCCGGGTTCACCAGAGGACAAGCAAGTGCGGTACTGGTTATATAAGAGTGATCATTAGAGCCTTAAGTTACCGCTAAGAGAGAATGATACAAACGCCCTGATGACTTTCGAACTCTACTCTCAAATACTATATTTCCAAATCACTAGATAAGCTCCGAGGCGGGAATCGAACCCACAACGTCGTGCGTCTCAGGCAGACCTTCTCCTGCGGGGCTCCAGAGATTGTCAGAGATTAACGTGTGTATTTGTAAGATACCTTCTCCATAACATAAAGGCATTCAACATAAACAGTCTCGCTTTCAATGATGCTGGTGATGATGCACCGATGCATCGTCAGTCTCTCCGCCTCTGCATTGTTGCTTATATTCGATTCCTGTAAAAGAAAAATCAGTATAAACATGTAAAAATGTTACGCTATCGGTTGCATAAAAATCGTTTCACAATAGTAGGGTTAAAAGCTTGTTTGGAACAAACAACGTAAGCCAGTATAAACAAACTGGGTAACGATATAAGTTACTGAAATGAACTCGTTCATTCTGTGCGGAACGCTTCTCTAACCATGAAGCTGATGTTGATTTTCGTCGGAGTATTTCTGATTAAGTCGATCCAATGTCATGAATCTGGAAGTAAGTAAACCTAAATAACCTGAATTAAAATGAGTAAGTAAACCTAAATAGAAGAATTTGGTATAATATTATAATAAAATTATTTTCTGTTTTTAGGCGTTGAATCGTCGTCGTTAAATGGAATGGAATTGAGCCCCTTTCACGACACTATCATCTTCAGTGACATTGCTGATATTATGAAAGATTTTGAAAGTAGCGTAAGTATTATTATAAACCGCTTTAAATAAAAAAAAACACAATCGTTTCAATATATTCAACGAATATTTGGAGCATACTTCATAGCAATTTCGTTTAGTGGTAGGTTTGGACATTGCAATCTATTATTTTTATTAGTAACTATCTTTCTGTCCTACATGAATTTTAACTAATGGTCGTACATTTGTAGGGCTTACCATTTATTGCCAATATTCCTAAAGAAGAGAGCGAAAGCGACGAGAACGTCGAAGATTTACTACGAGAGTACCAAGAGTACTTAGACAAAGAACACAAACAGCGAAAAGACTACATTGAAAGAACTAAAGTCAAAAACAAAGTACCACTTTTACGCCACGATCGGTTTAGTAAAATAAACACCGGGAACGCTGGCAAACATGGCGATTTGTATAATATGTACAAAAATAGCTATTACAACTTACAGAACACACACAAATTGAAGAATGCTCTAGATTTATTCCTTCCAGTTAAAACAAAAGGTCAGTACAATCAGTTCGGTACTGTGGAACTTACTACAACTTTACCACGCGACAGCATGGAGTTAAATACTTTCAAGAAAATTATGTTAAGTGAAGACGGTCGGGCACCATCGTTTTTCCCAAAGATGTTCCCCCAAGCTGCTCCTTGTTGTAAGAATGGACAATTCATGCCAATGGGTGTATGTAAGCAATGTATGACTGCAAAAGATCACTTACGAACCAGATTAGAGCCAAAAATAAGCTTGTCTTCAGACGATAAGAGATTTGACAATTTGGATAATGAATTGGCCGACCCTGATGATGCTCTGAATATTCGAATCAAAATTGATGTTCAACTACCAAAAATACACGACAGATTAGATAGACACCAAAACACATTTGGCCCGGATGACGGACAAAAAGAATTTCCGCTAGCTATAAAAATGCCATCAGCTTTTTACAATGTACCCGTTCCATTGAATCTATATGGATACAAAAGAGTAGCAAAATCATTTTCTTCCCCTCTTCACAAACTTACTATACATAAGAAGAAAAAGTCAAAGTCCAGTACTGGAGGCAAAAAACACAGGAAGAAGGTAATAACATTCCATAACATAAAAATGGAACCACAACAGATTTACGAAGCACCGTTCGGCAAAACCACTAGTGAAGGATTCAACGACGATACACAACCTACAGATTCCACGGATACAGTATCAACCATAACAGATATATTAAAAACAAACAAAACAACCACAGAACATTTAGAAAACTTAAATGAGACTCAAACAGAGGAAAACGTATTTTTACTAGTTAATATTTCTAATAACGAAGCTGAAGAATCTAATAAAACAAATAACAGTATAGAAACAGAATATACTAATCCAAAGCTAAATGTGACTACAGAAACTTCTCTGCTAGTGAGAAACAAACGCGGTATATCGGCTGATAACAATAATAAAAGTGTCATTGTGGCTCTTAAATTAACAAGTGAAAATGGTAAAATAAAAGATAAGATTATTTCAGAAAATGATACGAAAGCTTCTGAAAAAACTATGAATATTGCAACTAAAGTCGTGAAGCTCAATAAAACAGATGCAAGTGAAAAACAGAACATAATTAAAACAAAGGTTTCCAAATCGGATAACGCTAAGAAGACTGATAGAATGTTTTATATTGAAGAAGATTTACTATACTGGCCTAACAAAACCGGAAGCCAATCCAAAGTTTTATCAAAAAATATAACAACTATTATAATAGAGAGTGAAAGTAAAAAGGGCAAACTAAACTTGACTAAAGAATCTATGCGAAAAAATCATACTAGAGTCTTAGAAAAAGCTATATTTGGCGATGTTGACTGGAATGACGTAGACGCCGTAGCACCTGCCTTTATGTCTTTCATTGGCAAATATATCGAAGGAGCATTAACTTTCTGTTCCGAGGTCATATGTCATTCTATGAAATGTGGTCAGAAAGTTTGCCAACATAGAGTGTGCATTCCCAACGACAGATTCAATAATAAAGGTCATTGTTTGGGTGCTAACAACACTGGTGAGTTGATAAGTTTACCTAACTTATATTGTCATACATAATTAAATATAAATAATGCTGGACAATTCACACAGCATTATCGAGCACCAATCTAAGCAGTAAATATCATATTATATTTCCTTACCTGTGTTATTTTTGATATCTAAGGCTCAAATCGCGTGCGAAGCCGCAGGCAAAAGTATAGTTATTTACTGTGAAGCAATCTAAAATGTCACTATTCTTTCAGATAGCGTAGCAACAATGGAGTCGATAATGGATTTACCGACAAATATTGTATTTGAAATTGTAGACATTTTACAAGACAAAATGGCTGGTAAGATGTTCGGTAAGATGACTTTATGCATCAGCCCCAAGTGTATCACGTTTGCGTCCTCGAAAAAGCGGTTCATTAAGTACAAGTGTACTGCGAAGGAACTCAATCCAAAGGGCCACTGTGTAAATACAAAAGAAGGAAAGGTTGCTTAATCTATGTTGCGTAACGCTACCTACATTGTTTACAAAATATAACACTGAATGACCTAAACATGTTTCTACACCCTTTGTTAAAGCTTTAGTTTATATAATAATGATAAGAGAGTAATGTGATAACAGGCTCATAAAGTGGAATTCTCAGTGGAAATTGGACGTTAGGACAATGAAAATTACCATTGCTTTGGCTTTGCTAACTACTCTATCACCGCATTCAATTATCACCGAGGTAAGGTCATTGTTTTCCTAAAATATAATATGTGAGTCCTGCCAATCAAGTTGTTTCTAATTTAATAAATTTTCATAGAAACATGCAAATTATGTAAACCCATGGACAAAAATTATGAGACGACATCCAAAAATATTACAATTTTCAAAAAGTGGGGAAGTTATTTCAAGAAACATGATAATTAAAACAATTAAAGTTGGTGGAAAACAAATGGAAAGTTTAATAAGTAAAGAAGATTATCAACATACTTGGAATAAAACCAATATTTTCAATAATGTTCACAGGATGATAAGTTCTATTTATAAACAAAATAGTGCAACTAAAATAAAAGTACTGACTAATTGCAATAGACATATATGCAGATTTCTAGCATGCCCATATTGGAGAGACCACTGTACCCTGTGCGAGGTATTAAAAAAAGAAAACAAGTTAAATTCAACAAACTGTGAAAAATTTTCAACTAAATTCTTAGTGTCACAAGTAGACGTGCGCTACAATTAGTATCTACCATGACCAGACCTTACCAAAAGCATCACCAAGATCATTGTTCAGTTGGATTATTGGTTGAAATTTTGTAAGTTATAAATGGTTTGTAGTATATACTTTCAGTTTACTCACAAGTAAAACGTATCTACTCGGGTAAGTACTTCGTGAAATGTAAATCTCGGTAATATTAAATGTTTCCTGTTGCAGTCGTTTGTTTCTCATTAAGTAAACATTCCCGAGTGTGCCTTATCTCTTAGAAGATAGGGAAATATCTCCATGCAGGTATATAAGGTAAGCGAGACTTTTAATCGTTTCATTCCCGTGAAGACTGCCGTGCCACCACTATGATTATCAAATCATTTGTAATTTTTTTCGTGTTGTGTTTGGCGCAAGATTGCCTCAGTAAACCGGCGGCTGAAGGTAAGTACCTACAAACAATGTGTGTGTGTGTGCGTTTTAAGTTTAATATCGGATTATATCTAACTCAACTAACATCGCTTACAGGTGACATAACTAAGAGTCCCGGAGTCTTATCAACAATATGGGATTGGCTAGCTTATCCGTATACGTGGTTGACTTCCAAGTCCGAAAAACCACCGATCCATGAACCATTCATAGCATCAACCTCCCCGGACAGTATTAAAATCTTCACGCACAACGTCACGGTTTGGTGCAACAATCAGACTTGTACAACCCAAAAGTGCCACGAATATGGCTGTAGGAACATAACATGTAACATTTATGAGACGGATCTCATGGGAGAGTGTAGGGTGTACAACATAATTTCGACACCGGAGGAGACTGCGCCTAATCTAGCGGAACCTGCACCAAAGCCGCCTCAAGATACGGTAGCGGAGGATACAAGTGCACTTGAAGTGGCATCAACAACCGTTGCAACAATTGACTCTTCAACGCCGAATGATGGTCTTACTCCGACGGCGAAAGTGGAACCTATACTGCAACTAGAGGGATTTCTATCGGCAACTGTCGGGAGTGAAAATAAGGGATCAGCCAGAAAAAAAGATCCAATCATCGAAGATCAAGAGGTTAGTGCATGATCAGGTTATTCACCGTCAACATCGAAAATTACAAATAACCCGGGACCACGTCACCCATAGCTTTATTTTGCTAAAATCATAGTGCAGCAGACCAATAGTTGGTTTATTATCAGAGATTATGTAGATTACCCCTAAAACCTATACATTTACATCAAACAGGAAAGCCTTGTCAACCCAATATTTATGTAATAGGAAGGTATTACGAAAACAACCCATCTAATAAAACCCTTTAATTTTTTTCAGGTATAACAGATGTCAGATCGATAACAGAATCATCAACGTTCCTTGAAGAGTTAAATTCAATAATATCTAATTCTATAGCGATAATTTTAGAAGAATACGCAACTAAGCTAATGAACGGAATTATCACTAACGCAGAAATTAATGCGTTTTGCGTAAAAGGAATTTGCTATTATATAACATGTGAAAATAATAACAATTGCAGAAATCTCTATTGCAAATATTATCTATTGACTATGGAAGAATGTTCCATAAGTAACAACGCTGGGAATGTTTATATGGATCTACTATATAACAATAAAATTCCTCAGATATCAAGCAAGATCCCAAAAAGTAGTGATAATTCCGAAGATAACAATATAAATTTAATAAATAGACTTTTGCAGAAGTGATTAACATCAGTGTTTTATTTTTAAAGCTCACAGGCAGGCGCTCCTTCGTTAAGCAAACTTTAAAATTATTTTCAAGAAAGCTGGCTTATCTATACCCCTTCGAGATAAGGGTTTTGTATACAGCGGCGGGTAAGATTAGAGACCGACTCGAGCTTTGTTGTTCTTTTTGAGTTTTAGGATAAGATTTTTCTTTTGTTTACTTGGTAATTGTCTGTTGTATTCACATTAGTTTTAAACAAGTTACGCATTCCTTTCATGACTGACGAGCGCAATTAAAACTACTTGTAAATAACTTCCTTTTGTAAGTTATTTTTATGGACTTAGGTACATCACGCTAATTTAAATGCGAAATTTTGGATGTAAGGAGGATGTATGGATGGATGTTTGTCAACTCTTCACGCCAAAACGACAGAATTCTGTACAGGTATTATAGTCATACAGGTAATTATAATCCTGGAATCAAACATAGGATACTTGAAACATAAATCAGTTGCCATGGGATAGAACTCACCTATAAATGTTTCCATAGAAACAACGCGTGCGAAGCCGCGGGCAGAAACTAATTTTTAAGTAGATTTTCAAACAGACTCTGAATTCATATGTTTTTATGTATTACGTGTTGATAAAAATCTGGGCATAGAGATTGCAAACTCGACCTACTGGACTAGATCAAATCTAATGAAAGTTTTTTTGTAGTTTTGAATTATTTTTCAAGGCATATTTTTCTACAAATTTAATTAAACTCGACGAAAAAAATTACCGTTAAGAAAGAAAATTTAAAAGTTATATTATTTATTTCGCGACCGTAACAACTTGATAGATAGTTAACCATTTATTCTGTTTAGAGTGGTTTTCTTCTACATGATGATCAGGCGATTATAAGTCAACTTTTATGATAAAAAAAATTATACGTAAAATGTATTCGACGAAGCTGATCGTCTTATTATATTTTAGATAACAACGTTGTCTAATGTGAAGACGTTCCACCTTAATGCTAACTTGCTAAAAAAATAACTGAACATACTGAAGTCCTTGACAGAAAGCTAGAATAACGTATCGTTCCAGCCCGTTCCGAACCTTTTCTGCCTTGTCTAAAATACACACAATTCTTCATATGGCTACACTACAAAATCAGTCAGTTGGGAACCCGCATCACTTGGTGCTAAATATTCCTTGCCACCGTAGGTCAATTACAACTTTTTTGACTACCTCTGTGGTGCAGCGAGCGAAGGACCACCGACGCAGGAAGTTGCGGTTTCGATTCCCGCTTCGGGACAAATGTTCATACGATCTGCTGATCTTAGTACCCATAACACAAGCTGCACTGCATACTTTGGTTTTAGTTAGATAATGCGGTGTGAATTGTCCAGCATTATTAAAAAAAAAACTCAGAGGTTGGAATAAATATTTTCGTAAAAGGTGTGATGTGATATATATGTGATAGTGATGGCCCTCAGGAACAGCGGCGTATCGCTGAAGCCAGCCAGTTCTGAACCCGCTTTCCTCGGCTCTAAACCTTTAATTGCCACCGTAGGTCCCTATTTAAACTCAAAGGCTAGAATAAATACCTGTGTCTGTAGTTTCATAATAGCAGGCGGTGTGACACTGGCCTCGGTGCCTGAAGAGATGGCCCTCAGGAACAACGGCGTTTCGCTGGATTCAGCCAGTTCTGAACCCGCTTCCCTTGGCTCTAAACCTTTCATTGCCACCGTAGGTCTCTATTTATACTCAAAGGCTAGAATAAATACCTGTGTCTGCAGTTTCATAATAGCAGGCGGTGTGGCAAGAGATGGCCCTCAGGAACAGCGGCATGTCGCTGAAGTCAACCAGTTCTGATCCCGCTTCACTTAGCTCGAGCTCTTCTCCGCCTTGTCTAGAATATACACAAACCTTCACAGAAGGCTACACTAAATACCTGAGTCTGCAGTTTCCTAATAGCAGGCGGTGTGGCACTGGCCTCGGTGTCTGAAGAGATGGTTCTCAGGAACAGCGGCGTATCGCTGGAGTCAGCCAGTTCTGAACCCGCTTCACTTGGCTCTATCCCTTCCCCGCCTTGTCTAAAATATAAACGTTTTCATTAGTCACTTTTTAGTAACATATTGAAGTTAAATGTTAGGTAGGCTTTCATTGAGTGAACATAGGTAACTCCTTAATCTCGCTCATGGTTTTAATGTCTAACTAGAGGGCGCCTCTATTGCCTATAGGGTGAAAAGAATATACGGGGAAAATTTTAGCACTTGTGTCGTAGCTGTAGACTGACTGGTTTTATTTTTGTACTAGTTTATGCCCGCGGCTTCGCTCGCGTTGTTTCTATGGAAATGTGTAAAGGTGATTTCTATCCCATGTGAACTGATTTATGGTATAAAAAGTATGTTTGATTCCAGGATTAGAATAACCTGTATGCAAAATTTCAGCCCGATCCGTTCAGTAGTTTTGGCGTGAAGAGGTAACAAACATCCATCCATCTATCCATCCATCCATCAATCCAAACTTTCGCATTTATAATATTAGTGTGATTTTATTAATAAAAAGTCCAGAAATAAGATATCATATTGTTCTCAATAATTCATCTCTGGGGCATGTGGCCACATGCTTTTGTTCTAAAGTCATAGTGTATATCCAAAAAAAAGAAGGATTGAGAGAATAAATTCATTGTTATAGGTATGTTTATGGAACTACTACCGAAAAGAAAAAGACGTGTGAAGAGATTTTAAGGGACACCCACTCCAAAACGGCATTCTTTTCATCTCTATCTACATAAACTAGACCACTTTTGTGGGAATGTAGCCCCTAATCCTCAAAATGCTAACTTTACTGACAATTAAATAAAAAACTGACTTTTACTGACCTTAGCCAAAAAAACTGACTCCTACTGACTTTACTGACCATTTTCCACCCCTGAAATTCTCTAACTAGCATAAGATGTGAAGGCAAGTACTCAGACATATCAAGCACTATGTCTACTAACTTAGGGCTGCGAACATCCTAACTTCGGTTTTTTCACGTTCTTTCCTATTTGTTTATTATTATTCTTTTATAAGTCTATACTTCTAAAAGAATAATGAGAAAGGAGAGAGTACATCAACATTCTACCTAGTATAACTACTACCTCTACCTAGTAGAAACTCACTGTATAAAGTAATGTATATTGACGTAGTTGGGGGCGGTGGTTTGCGGAGAGTCGGGTGCTCGAGGCGCGGTGGGCTCGGTCGTGCAGGGTATCGTACTGCCGCTTCGAGTGTCGTCTGTACTGGAACCGGTGCCACCTAAAACAAATTAAATATGTAAATAAATAATGTTGGACAATTTACACACTAGGATCTTGCCCCGAAGTAAAAGGAACTAGTTTGTTTTTGAGAAAGTCACACTTCATCATTTTGACGACCTCAGTGGTGCAGCGGGCGAGAGTCCGCCTGCGACGCAAGAGGTTGCGGGTTCGATTCCCGCCTCAGAACACATTTGTGTACGATCTGCAAAAATTTGTTCCGTTGGTCTGGTGTTTTCTATGTATCATAAAAAAAGCTATCAATGTATATAATGTATTAAATATATCAGTTATCTAGTACCCATAACACAAGCTTTGAGTAGCTTACTTTGGGGCTAGATGGTGCTGTGTGGATTGTCCAGCATTATCATTATCATCAGCTTATGTGTAAGTCGACCAATGTGGCGCGACGAGCGAAGGTCCGCCTGCGACGCAGGAGGTTGCGGATGCGATTCCCGCCTTGAGACGAATGTTTGTACGATCTGAATATTTTTGTTTCGGGTGTTCTTGGTATTTTCTATGTTGTGTAATAAAATATATCTATATATCTAATGTATTGTATTAAATATATCAGTCATCTAGTACCCATAATCAAAAGCTCTGCTTAGCTTGGGGCTAGATGATGCTGGGTGGATTGTCCAGCATTATTATTTTATTTATACTCCCCCCTGATGGACATAGACCTCCCCGAATGAGTCATATCAAGTCAACTTACCTTACTCTTAATTTTCACTGCCCAAATGAACGGATATGTTTTCCAGCGACATTGGCACTGACTTGTTAAAATATAAGCAGTAGGTATGCACTTACCAGCCTGAATATAAACGTACTCTCCATCATTGATGCTGTCTACCGGCACTTGGTCGTAGTAGGGCTCATCTTCGCTCCCCGGGACTGCCGGTATGCTTTCCAGCGAGATGGGCGCTGACTTGTCATCCGTGCCTTCGCCGAGGTCCGGCGTGGATGTAGCCTCCTCGTCGATAGAACGCGGGGTTGCCGCGCCGCCGGAACGCTTCCGTTCCGATGATAGGGAGTTTATGGACTCGTAGCTTTTCACCTATTGATTGGTATAGAAATAAAATAGGTGATTAAAATACAAGTTATCGGTTGATTACTTATCGTGGCTTTAGTGAGGCTCGAAACGAGAAACTCAATAAATCTATACATTGATAGGTGATTATTGTGGCTTATTTGTTAACCAATGTCCGAAAAGGAAAATAAACGTAGAACACGAAAGTAAATAAATAAGGAAAAAAGAAAATATTTATTTGTTAGGTACATTTATGTATTTGTAACAACACACTCAAACATTTAAATGTACTTGTAGCAGAGTAGGTACTGAAACCTTTCTGAATTCATCACATCACCCTAACACATAATCAACATTAAAAACGTACAATCATAATTACATTACAAGTGCGTAAAACTAACAAGTCTGACTCACCCTTTCACTAATGGAGGGTGTGGACGCGCGACTCGCGATAGACTCCCGCGAGTCCGCATTGCGGAGTCTACGCCCCAAGGATGAAGGTGGACTATCTTCTGGCAGACCACTCTCAGGGAGGGAGGCACCGCGTTTGCTGAACACTTTTGGTGGTGGTCTGCAATGATAAGTGACATAATTATTAAGGCAGATATTTGTTCAGGGTGTTCTGAATGTTTTCTATCTATACTTACTATATTATAAAAAAGGAAAGATTTGATTGTTTGTTTGTATTGAATAGGCTCCGAAACTACTCGACCGATTTGAAAAATTCTTTTACCATTAGAAGCCCACATTATTCCTGATGAACATACGCTACTTTTTACCGCGGGAAAATGCTTCATTCCTACGGGAAAACGGGTAATAGGACAACGAGTAGTAAGAATGCAGCTAGTGTATAATAAAAAAATATCCTATCTATGTAGTGTATTTTAGAATATCAGTTATCTAGTACACATAACACAAGCTCTGCTTAGCTTGGGGCTAGATAATGCCGTGTGAATTGTCCAGCATATTTATCATTATTATTATATAAAAACATTGTCAGTGATCTCTTTGAAAGATAAATCTAGCTAGAATGTAAAGACTGGCTTGCTTTAAGAATAAAGGGGCCCATCGCTGGGAATTTCTGAACGCGGGTCGCGCAGGAGCGGTCATTGTGGCGATCTTCGGAGAGGACTATTTCCAGCCGTGGACGTCGTTCGATGATGACGAAGAAGACCTATTAATTATGACTACTTTTAAGGCAGGACAACGTGACCATCTGTTAGATACATGTTTGTTAAACTCCTTATCATTATCATAAATTACATCGCATCAACAAAGAGGTGCTAAAGCATACTAATGTACCTATCGCAAAAATCGCGAATTTAAATTTCGCAACACGCTACACATCGTGAGCTCACACTAGATTTCTCTAGCGTTACACATTCGTTTCTGCCACACTCATCACTTCTCGTGCATTACGTGCTATCCGTCTGCGAGTTACATTCTTGGATTCGCTTTCGTAGAATGTCATAATCGTACGTAACATTCCTCTATACAAGTTGGATTTTTTGGATGGGCAGAATGGGAAGTTACCTTATAACCATTGTAACTACAGGGAAATGGTCTTAGGAGACTTTCTACAATTTTCCGAGAAATGTTCATGGTTTCAACAGATTTTTAATAAAATGAACAAAAAGCACAAAAAGAAAAATTTATGCCATTCGATCCTGTTTCGTATACTAATCAAAAAATTCTAATGGACCAACTGAGCTTGGAGTACTAAAAAAGTCGGATATAAACTTTTCCTTATAATCCGTTCCGACACGTTGATAAACCCTGAATGAAGAGATATGAAGAAAGATGATCAAGATCATCAACCCTTTTCTACTCAGACCCATTCATCATCATCATCCACAGCCTGACTTCGACCGAGTGCTGGGTTTAGGCCTTCATGGTCTTGTCTGTGCCATCACACTAATATTTTAAATGCGAAAGTTTGGATGTATGGATGGATGGATGGATGTTTGTTACCTCTTCACGCCAAAACTACTGAACGAATCAGGCTGAAATTTTGCATACAAGTAAGTCCAATCCTGGAATCAAACATAGGCTACTTTTTATCCCATAAATCAGTTCCCATGGGATAGAAATAACCTTAAAACTTTTCCATAGAAACAACGCGTGCGAAGCCGCAGGCAGAAACTAGTTATCTATGGTCCTACACGTGGATTCCGCTTCAGTCTGCGACGTTTTATTCACAATCTTATTTATTGCATTATTACAATCAGGTCTTAGGTGCTAACTAGGTGAGCTTAAATTATGATCGATCACAGTATGTACCCATGGGTGTGGCAATGGAAGACTGGCCTGCTATCTTGCCTTTCTACTTAAGATGAACTTCCTTAATATTTATCTACTACTTTGCTTTTATAAGATCAATAACAAAATTAACATAACCCTCCTTCCGCAGTCCGGTAATCACACATGTTTAAAAGATGAATTACATAAAGGAGATGCCTTTCTTGGATCTAGATAAACCAACGTCATCTAGATAAAATTACCTACTAATCTCTCTCGGCTACTCGTATATAAATCAACTAGCGACCCGCCCCGGCTTCACACGGGTGCAATGCTGATACTAAATATACTACAGAATCGGCCCTCCGGTAAAAATAGACATATACCATCGCGGACTTTTTTGTAGACCTTTTTAAGGTGTACAGTACTATACTGTAGTACATTATTTTGATCTATCTCGTAGGGTTCAGCGTTTGCGATGTAAGCGCAAAAAAATGTGTTCATTTACGACATCACATTAGAAACCTCGAAAATTATCATCTCTGCTATATTATGCATTTATTATACATATAAACCTGAATTACTCTACCTATTAAAACGGCATCAAAATCCGTTGCGTAGTTTTAAAGATCTAAGCATATATAGGGACAGACAGACAGAAGGAACCGACTTTGTTTTATACTATGTAGAGATGATGTTGCCTTCGTATTCTTAGCACGAACACGAGCGACGTTGTTCGAGCTACAATACGAATAGATACTTACTGTATTATTAAACGCTTTACGGAAATGTCTAAAGAAATTGATGAATTACCCTCGGAGGTTAAGTACGTAATCCTAGGTATTACATAGGTACTAGGGACGAATGTATAGTATTTGTAGGTAGGTAAGATATATAGGTAAGGCAGACCCACGAAATACGTAGCTCATATTGGTCTTTAACCTATTGAACGCCTCTGTCACCTATACATGATCAGCACTTTCGGGTCCTTAACGCGTAGGTATTTTTGTTCACTTTGTGCCTTGGCGTAGGACACGGAAATGCGTTTATGGCGTGGCGCTCAAAAGGTAAACAAAAGAAATGATCAACAAACCAATCAACAGAAAAATCATCCTTGTGGTGTCTAGAACTGGTGATGATGGTACATTGTACAGTCAGTAACGAAAGTCGCTCAACATTTTATGTTTTTAAATCTCTAGTTACTGCTGAACTGGGTCTTTTCATATTTTTTTTATGCTAAAATTCAAATTTTCGCAGTGATTAATATCGAATATAATATATTATATGAATAATATATTATATATTAAAATAGTAATTTTCCCATTCGATTCGGAATGCTTTGAATATGAGCATATCACCGGAATATATATTTCTGTGGTGCATATAGTTTCGTTATTGACTGTACATAAGTTCATCAATGAGCCACATATTATTCGGTTCTCGAATATTTTATGGAAACAAAGGCGTTTATAAATGAACACTTCAAGAAAATGAGATCGATAACGCAAGAGAGATTTAAAATCTTCAAAACTAAACATAGTTTCAATATTCTACGATTTGATCCGATGATACCAGTGTCGTATATTTTCCAAAAACTTTATTGATTTTGATTAAATAAAAAAAATTTAAGACTCTTGAATCAAGTGTATGCAGGTTCATTAGGTAGGTATTTATATTGTAAAAAAATCTGCATCTGCAGATTTTTTTGTAAGTTTACTTACTTAGGTGGAACTTTTTTCTTAGCAGCTAATATGGGATCCGAAGGACTGCTTTCTGACTGAGATGATTGTGATGTTTCCTCCGCTTTCTTGGCAGCATTCTCGGCTAACTTCAGACCATTTACTTCGATGACTGTTACAAAGTCACCTGTTTGTGACTGAGGACGGTTTTTGGCTTGATTCGGACTTTTTTCATCTAAGGCTACTGGGAAGAAATAAACATATTAGATTGACCTAGTATATTATCAACTAGCAAGACTATTGTATTATAAACAACATAAACAATGGATGGAGATATCCTTTTTCCCATCATTGATGGCTAGAGAAATAAACATTCAATGGGATGATTCACATTCACACAATGACCTAGACCACATACAGGAAATAAAACCTAGTAATATTATTAATGCGAATATTTAGATGGATGGATGGATGTATGTATATATAGTATTGCACCACCCCAACTCTACTAAGGGATATACACCGGGTATACAAAACAATTCTGCCACCGAATTGCGATCCTCAACCTGCATGCCCAGCGTGGGGATTATGGGTATTACCCCCCATGTGATAAAAACCAATAGGCGCTTATCAGGGGGAGGCCTGCTAGTACCAATACAGGCTGTTGAGGTAGTTCTAGAACTGCCGGGCACGCATCATAATGTGAGCCGCGTCAGCATTTTGTCGTGAGTTTCATATACGCAAGAAAAAGAGCGAGACAACAAGAGTAGACAAATTTTGTAGTGGCGCGCATCTTGGGTTAGCTGGATTAACATACGGGCTTGTTACTTTTTATGTCAGAAAAACGCACGCGAAAACACGGGCAGAAAATAGTTGAACATAACTTACCACTAGCATCTTGACTATTATCACTGCGCTGTACTATCTCACTGTTACACCTCCTGCGAGCCTCCGCCACCAGGTTTGAAGATAGTTCATTGATGCACTGGTTAACGGAGCTTCTCTCCGCAATGTGAGGTGGTTTCGCCCTGAGCTGAACATGCTCAAACTCAGGTAATTCAGGCACTGTGGCGGAGTCATCAGTTTTATTACTGCTGGTGCTATCTTCTTCACTTTTCTTTGATAGAGAGTTGGTGTTTGAACCCTGTAAATAGTTTAAATAAAAATTAAGTAAATCACTGCATTTTTGATGAGGTATTACAGTGACCAATGTATTTATAATTATTAGGTGTACAGGAAAATAGCACAGAAATTTATTTCGATTTACATAATAAGAGTTTTAATAGAGTTTATTTTGGTGCCATTATGTAGTTAAAATTTAAGTAGGTACCTATGTATTTAACCATTTTCTACAAGAAGACAGAATATTCTATGTGGGAAGGCTAAAGTAGGCTTTTACGTAACTTGTTTGATATCAAATGGTTAAATATGTGAGTGGGTGATGATTCACCTTAAATTCATGCATGAGGCCTACATCCAAAATGAATTGGTGCCTAATTAGATAATCATAGCCTTTCCACTTTACTTTTATACATTCTCTCTTACAAAAATCCGTATGCTTGCTACTGTTTAAAATTCAGGGCTATTTTCCACAAGGCCTCATCAAAACAATACCCCCCTTATGCCATCAGAATTCTCGTGTTGCTTTTTATGAAATGTGTCAGCCTTGAAAGGGGCACTTTCATTCCAATTAAGCAGGTGTGACCTGTTTAATAGGTGTGTCAGTCAACACTGCCGGCTTTAACACAAATGTGCCAATCAACATAATTACCCACAAATTACCAAATACTACTACTGTATGGGTTATTGAACAACTAATTAGCACACAATGTCACACATTACAATGTCTTTAATTTGGTATTTTTCAAAGGGGAAGTGTCCCCTTTGAAAAATACCAAATTAAAGACATTGTAAATCCAAACAAAGGCTCATCTCTTCATATTGGATAATTTTGATGGAATAACAAAGGCAAAAAAATTAAATACATAATTAGATACTTATTGCTTTGATGTTATGGCTCATTTATATTTCTCACACAGTTCCAGCTAACCTCTGCTGTTCCTTGATGATTCATCTACCACTATAAATTGAAAACATACATGGGTAGATTTGAAACTTAACAGAATAGGTATCTTTGCTACATGCCATCATCAGAATAATTAGGTATGGTGTGCAAAAAACGATTTCTGAGAAATGAATACAACAGCCTAGATAAAACTGGGCTAGTGTTGAAAATATTCCTGATATAACACTAATATTAACATGCGAAAGTTTGGATGTTTATTACCTTTTCACACCAAAACGACTAAATGCATTGGGTTGAAATTTTGAATAGATGTAGCAGGTACTGCAATAATATATAGGCTACTTTTTACCCCAGGAAAAGCATGTGAAGCAGGCAGGCTAGTAACGACTAACAGGAAATGTGAACTCTCTGTGCAAAAAGATGTAGATCTTTACTGTTAGATTTCATGCTTCAATAGCATGAGATGGTCAGTGATCAATATTATTATAGAACAGTGAAGTAGGCATTATCATAGATTAATAATGTATTTTACAGTTATGAATAAAGTATCCTTCTTGGAAATGTTTAGGTAATCACAGCAACACTTACATAGAATTTATGTTTGCTTATTAGATGATGAAAGGTGAATAATGTGCTCCAAACTTAGGCTAGTGTTATGCATAGTTTACAATTAGCAGTTATAGGTACCGCATTAAAAGTATGATGTAGGTATAGATAACAAATGATAGCTCTAATCAAACAAGATAACAAAATGAGTAGGATTGCAATTTAGTGGGCAAAGAAACTTTGGGATAAACAAGACTAAGTATTTGTATGTGCAAATCATGTCAGATCCAGGACTAAAAATTCAACTAGATTATGTAGGTAGCTAAGGTACCTGTATACTGTCCGAAGTTTTATCATCAGATTCGTTCACGTCAGATCCCGAGGGCGGAGCCCCCCGTAGAACTTGAGCTGCTGCTTTATGTTTCTCAACATCAGATAGCAAAGTCTCTAGGTATTCAACATAAAACTCTTCTTTCTCCAATTCTTCTCTGAGTATAGCAACTTTTTGTTTGTGTTTAGCCAAATTGGCCCTGACATCTTCTTCCCAGGCGGCTGGCAGAGCACTCTCAGGAAATCGTTGCACCCATACACGTTGAAAATCCCCAAAGACACTCATCTCTCACCAAACGATTTCATGACAAATTTATGTTAGATTTTTCAAGTAAATTCACTGATTTATTTTCATTTACAAAACGTATTCACATCACAAAACTCTGACATCGCATCGAAAACTATTTTTTTTTATGATTCACTCACTCACGTCAAAATGAAAATATAACATCACAGATTATAAATATAATACTAGTGAGAGAAACAGATAGTGGTAGATTATGGTAGAATTTCGTAGTAGGTACGAAATCATGAGACGAATATGTTTTCGGAAAATTTCGGTTTTATTTTATAAGTTCTCGGTCCTCGTCAAACGACGATTGACATTGACATGAGAAACAAATCAGCTGTTCATGAAAAATTCTTCAATCAAGCAATCAAAATGTTTTGAAAATAATTTACAAAGAAAATGGATAAAAACTATGTGAAAACTGTGATCGACGGACTTCAATCCACCTCATCAACTCGTGTCCAAGAAGCTCTATTGAAGCTAAGGAGTAAAGTTATCGCCGATGAGAATGGCCTCCAGTTGTTCAGAGATTTCGGTGGTTTGGTCTACTTGGTTCCGCATTTACGCAAGCCAAATGAAAGAATTCTTGATTTATCGCTGAGTATTCTTGGCAATTGTTGTTTAGATGAACAAACATGCTTAGCAGTAAGTTTGGATGGCTATATCCTTTTCCCCTAAAAGTGTAATACTACTTCCTACTTGCATAGGTACTTCTTTACTATTACTATTGAATTTGCAGGCAGGAAAACTAAACATATTTGCGCCGCTTATAACCGTGCTGAAAACTGTGTGTCGTGACAGTATTGTTGGAAGAGCCTGTAGAGTCATCGGTAATTTAGCACAGAGACCTACAAATGCAGAGGAACTTCACAACCACGGGGCAGTCTCAGCCCTCATAACTCTCATTGAAAAGAGGGACAAAAATACTTCATATCCTACTTTGACTATGGCAGTTCGTGCTATAAGGTATGCCTAACTAATAAATCTAATTCATCATCTATGGCCTATACTAGTCCACACTGGACATGCTGGACATAAGCCTCCCTTAATGAGGGCCACAGGAGACCTGAGCCAACATAATCCAAATTGCCTTCGATAATTTCTCAAAATGTTCATTTTTTAAAAATATTCACCCCTTGCTATCCTAACAGGCAACTATGGATGGTGACAGATAAAAGAGAAGAGATGTTAAGCCTAAACACAGTACGCTGCATAGCTATCCTGCTTACCACAGAATGTGAATCAGCCGGTATACTGAAATCTAGCAACCCACAGAATGAGTCTGTTGAACTTAGAAAGAGCCAGGAAGAACTAATCAGTGGTATACTAAAATGTATTGGATACTTCACAACTCATGCTACCTCACAATGTGCTGAACAGGTAAACAAATCCTTGTTTAACCTTATTTTACTTTTCAGCTACCCCTTACTTATTACCATTATTAGCCTTGTTCATCACACTGCTGGGCAAAGGCCTCCCCCCACTCTCTTCAGACATCACAATCACTGGCCAGCTCCGTCTAATTGGCCTGTAATTTGTTCAACTCATACTTATTTGCTGTGCTTTGTGAATTGTCCAGCATTATTTATGACGACGTCCGTGGCGCAGCGGGCGAAGATCTGCCTGCAACGCAGGAGGTTGTGGGTTCGATTCCCATCTCGGAACAAATTTGTGTACGATCTGCAGAAATTTGTTCCGTTGATCTGGGTGTTTTCCATGTATAATAAAAAATATCTATCTATGTAGTGTATTGTATTAAGTATATCAGTTATCTAGTACCCATAACACAAGCTCTGCTTAGCTTGGGGCTAGATAATGCTGTGTGAATTGCCCAGCATTATTTAATTATATATTAATAAAAAAATAGATTGTACAGGTATAATTACAGGCACACCTCTAATAATCCTGTCTTAACTTTAAATAGCTGCTAAGCAGTGGTTTATCAGACTAAAATAAAAAAAGGCATGCCAGCCAATGGCTTTAAGTTGAGACAGGTTCATAAGACACTCGGTAGGATATGAAGAGGGCGCCACGTGCGCGTCATTTTGTGAAAAGGATAGGCATAGGATTTCACTTTTATAGGAGCAGGACAAATTATTTAGAAAGGTGTAAGTGCAAAAATTAAGTTATTGTTTACTCAAGGGAAAACTACGTAACTTATGGAGAAACTGGTTCAAGGAACCAAAAAAAAATTTGTAATATATTTAACTAAGAATCAAAACATAAGTCATTTCAATAGACTGCAGTGTTCCTTAGATCTCTACCAAATTATGTGCGAAATGGTGCAGTTTTAGAACTTTTTTAATTTTATGTAATTCTAGTTTTTTACAATGGGGATCCTTAGAGTACTGAGATCTAGGCCTAGTTTAACAACCAAACCAATTAGGTTCGCCCCATGTGACCAATAAGTAAACATGAATAAAGATTTTTATGAAAGCTAAGTAAAACTACAATGGTTCATGTATTTTCGGTTGTTCTGGGTATTTTCTATGTATACTTAAAATATCTATCTATGTTATGTATTGCATTAAGTATAGTACCCATACGTAACACAAGCTGTGCTTGGCTTGGGGTTAGATGATGCTGTGTATATTGATTTTACAGCATTATTAATTTATTTACACAGCAGCAACTGATTAAATTTTATATTATGTTTCAGATGCAAGGTGATGGTAAAGGCTTTCAGAGCCTTGTAGCATTGACCAAGAAGTTTGAATCACTGGCTATGAAGTGCCTCATGAATTTGTGTTATCTGTCCACATGTAGACCTTTACTAGGCATAGCAGGCATGGTGGAATGTCTGGTAGGAATATTGCAGAAGAACCCAGGTAACTTAATTACAAAATTAATAAACTTGTAAACACTGTTTGATTAGTAGTGATGAGTGATGAAAGATAGATAAAACTTTTGTACAATCACACAAAATACAATATAAGTAAAATATAAAGAAGAAATGCAGAAAAATATGGGAGCACAACACTACGGCCTTATCGGTACGAAAGATCTCTTCCAGGCAACCATACATCATTATCTTTATCATCACATCACATCACACTTATGTTATAAATGCGAAAGTTTAGATGAATGGATGGATGTTTGTTACCTCTTCACGCAAAAACTACTAAACGGATCAGGCTGAAATTTTGCATACACGTAATTCTAATCCTGGAATCAAACATAGGCTACTTTTGTCCCATAAATCATTCAAGTTTCCATGGGATAGGAATCACCTCTAAACGTTTCCATAGAAATAACACGTGCGAAGCCGCGGGCATAAGCTAGTAATCTCATAAAGTAGTCCTGTTTTTCCAATTTCCTAACTGCTATATCCTCTAATGAATGGGACTACATTTAACATATTCCTATAAACACCAACATATTCCATTTAAGTATGTGAATGGTTATTTCAGCAATACTATGGTGGCCAGACGGCGCAGCCCGCGCCCTCTCGCAACTGAGTGGAGAATCCGTGAACCGCTCACGGCTGCGCCATTGTGGGGGCCTTCCTTTACTCGTGGCCGCAGCTAAAGAGGATATGAATGCCATGCGCGCACTATTGCAGTATGTTTTCGATGATACATGTGAGTAAAAAAGTGTGTGATAAAGATGATGCATGTAAACTACACTTGCGAGCTTTAAAATGGAATCGCTTCATCGCGAGTTGATCAAAACAATTTTTTTACAATTTATGTACAATGAACTATAGATTGTGGTATATCATTTGAAAGGTAATTTTGTTACCTTTCAAGTGATATCAAGAAGATTTAAAGTTAATTAAATTGGCTACCTAAATTTTGGGAATTATTGCAATAGGTCGAAGTTGCATCTATCGGCTTCTATCGGCGCCGGAGCTGGATTAGCTGGATTTCTCCCCCGTATCCGCTGTTTTCGCTCGTCCCACATATGCCAGATTGGGTTCAAGTCAGGAATAAGGGCTGGCCAGTCTAGTGTGGGAATGCCGACATGGAAGACGTCTGTCGGTACTGTCTAGTCACTGCTGCGGTGTGGCAGCGGACATTATCGTGCATTAAATCAAAATTTATCGTCGCCAATAAATCCTGCGTAAGGGAAAACATAACTTAACTCATAGTTCACTGCAAATAAATTGTAAAAATTAGTCTTGAACAACCCTTGAAGCGATTCCAGTTTAAAGCTCGCAAGTGTAGTCACATCATGTTCATAGTACTATTCCACCACCGATGTCCACCACCTATCAGTGAAAACCTTCAATTAGCTTTCTAGTATTTATTAATTTGTAATTCTGTTAATTTTTAAGCCTTTGGTTTTCCCCTAAATAAATTAATAAAGCTAAAGTGTTTATGCTAATCGTCAATTAGTGTCAACCGGTTTTTTTAAGTAAAGTAAAGTGTGTACCTATGACGTAAGAGCCGACAAAGGGAACCTACCAGTTAAGGGAGCTGCCTTCTGTGTATTCGGTATATGTTACTTAACTAAAGTTTTTGTTTTTATAGTGCGTAAGCCTCACACTTTGGCAAATTTCTAAGAAATTTAATAACATCGCAAAAATACGGAAGGATGCGGGTTCAAGTCCCGCCGAAGTCGTAAATTTTTGCGATGTTATTTAATTTCTTATAACTTAACTTTCATTGCCTACGACGTAAGCGGCGCGCAACCTGCGTCGTAGGCCATGAAAGTGGCTTGCCCCAGCTGGTCTCACCGCCGAGGCTGGGCAGTGAATGCGTTAGCACCTCCATTTCGTTCAAAAATCCGCCTAGTAAGCGTGGTGATTAAGACAAAAAAAATTGTAAACGTCCTGTGTTTCCTGATGCGGATAATTGATTAGCATTCTATTAATATTACAAATGCGAAAGTTTGGATGAATGGATGTTTTTACCTCTTAACGCCAAAACTACTGAACGGATCGGACTGAAATTTTGCATAGAGGTAATTCTAATCCTGGAATCAAACATAGGCATACTTTAATCCAATAAATCCTTTCCCATGGGCTGTACCATGGGATAGAAATTACCTTTAAACGTTTCCATAGAAACAACGCGTGTGAAGCCGCGGGCATTAGTGGTACATATTTGACGACCTCAGTGGCGCAGCGGGCGAGAGTCCGCCTGCGACGCAAGAGGTTGCGGGTTCGATTCCCGCCTCGGAACAAATTTGTGTACATCTGCAGAAATTTGTTCGGTTGGTCTGGGTGTTTTCTATGTATAATAAAAAAAATCTATCTATGCGTGTGAGAGAGGGCGCGACAGTCGCACAAGCAGTAATAAGTTCTATCGTAAAAGTGATTTAAAAATATAAACAGTGCATTATTTAGTGAGAAAACTATATAATTCCGATATAAAAGACTGGAAAACAAACTACAATTGGTTTCAAGGACTAATCTTGCCAAACAACGACAAAAACACCCTAAAACTAGCCCGGCGATCGTAACCACAATATGTAAACAAAAAGTTAAGGTGAAGTGAAATAGACAGATTTGTGTATACTGTGCTCGAATGTGGACATTATTGAAGTTATTTATCTACAGACAGTGCAATTAAACCTCAAATCAAGGACAAAGTGATTGTAATTTAGACGTTGTGTGATCTTATTTATCTGCTTGAGGGTGGATGCAAAACTTTTGAACTCAATCCTTCCCGTATATCACAATCAGCGCCATCTGTGAAGGAGTAGCTGAAGTACTCGAAATTCAAAACATTGCGCGATACAGGGATAATGTAAGCTGCACTTTATCTACATCAAATTAAGTCCAGCAAATAAACACCGATTAATCAAAAACCTTGCATATTTAAAATTGCTAGCAAAACCTCTTCCGAATTGTACAATCGAAAATCGACCAGATAAAATCAGTGGACCTACTTATAGCGCCATCTACCCAATATTCGCAACACTGATATCGAGCTTAACTTCAATCTGATTAAGTGCATCTGCTACTCACCAGCTGCTGGCACGACCATAGAAAATCGCATAGAGGGCGCTGCAAAAAACTTGTTGAGTATAAAAACTGATTTTTGCTCTTCAAAAATGGAAGAGATGATGCGAATTCTCAAAGGAATAGAGGGAAAAATAAAAAAGCAGGAACAGGATTTAAAGGACATGAAGGAGACAATTATACAAGACATAAATACAAATGTCAATATTAAGTTTGAAAATATGGAAACAAAAGTTACCGGCCTAGAGAAAAAGATTGAAGAACAGCAAATCGCTTTAGACAGATTGGAGCAGAACATGAAAAAGAAAAATATTATTTTCTTTGGTGTAGCTGAACAAGAAAAATCCTACCAAGAATTGGAAGACCTAGTACTGAAAATAATCACAAATGAAATGAAAATACCCTGTGAAAGCCGTGACATCGAGTCTTTAAGAAGAATAGGAAAGCGGTCAGATAAAGTAAGACCAATTACAGCTACCTTGAGCACTTTAGGGTTAAAAATTAAAATTTTAAAGAATCGAAAATACCTAGAAAACTCACCGATCTACATTAAAGAAGATTTTACGCCTAAAATCTTACAGAAGAGAAAGGATTTGCATGAAGAACTTAGAACTCGTAAGGAACAAGGAGAAAGCGTAGTGCTGAGGTACGACAGAATTATTACATTACCAAGAAGAAATCAACAGCCACAGCCATCGAGCTCCGCACACCCCACGCCCATGCAAGGCCATCACCAGCTAAGAAACCAAAAAAGGAAACAGAACCCATCTGTAGCTTCAAAATCCACGCAAGGTATCTTGTACCAAAACGCAAAGAAAAACAGAACTATACAATCATATATGCGTACTAGAACTAACTCACTTATAGCGGAAACGGAAGCAACATTAAGCGACTCCGAAGTTGAAGAAGGACAACAATAGCAGCGACCCGTGGCCTCGCTCCAGAAACCAGATTGTAAGCACATAAAACACACGAACAATATCGCTCCCAATACGGCTGGTCACCGAGGGAGTAGTAGACCACCACCCCCCATCCTAAGCAGAAAAGAAGATGAAATATCTCAAAACGAAAAAGTATACATATGCACACTGAACGTAAGATCTCTAGTTGGAGTCGGCCGACAAGAAGAGCTAGAACACGCAACAAAAAACATAAAATTTGATATTATTGGCCTATCGGAAAACAAAAGAGAAGGGACTCACATTATAGAGCACGCTGACTACATTTATATGTACACAGGCAGGAAAAGCGGAAAAAATGGCGTAGGATTCATGGTAAAAAAGAAATGGAAACAAAACATACTTAATTTTATACCTATTTCCGATAGAGTGGCCAGACTAGATGTAGCTCTAGGGACCTACGAGCTTAATATTATTCAAGTGTACGCACCAACGGAATGTTCATCCCGAGAAGAAGCAGAAATATTTTACCTCGACGTAAGAAGCGTCCTTGAAAACACACGATCAAACACAATCTTAATGGGTGACTTCAACGCAAAAATTGGTCAACCTACTGCGGACGATAGAGCAGCTCTGGGCCCATGTGGATACGGATATCGAAACAGTCGAGGAAAAATTCTCATTGATTTTTGCCTGGAAAATGAACTCTACATAATGAATACTCACTTCAAGAAAAAGCCTAAACTAAAATGGACCTGGCAGTCACCCGATGGAAAAACGTTCAACGAAATTGATTTCATTATAACAAAAAAGTCACATATAAACTGTATAGAAAATATAGAAGTTATGAAAACCTCCCACCCGACAGACCACAGAATGATTCGCGCTACAATGACTTTAAAAAGAAATGTGCCATCCAGAAAAACATTCCAAAATAAACCTTGTCATCTAACAACAATACAACGAGAGTCAATGAAAAATACATTTAAAGAATTAACAAAAGAAGCTGAACCTGACAAAACCATTCAAGACACATATAATGACTTATTGGACAAAATCAAACACTGTGAAAGTAAAATACCGAGAATAGAACAGAAAAACAGACTAGATTACATCGTAACTGAAAAAACAAGAGAAATGATAAAAGAAAGAACAGAACTGAAGGAAAAAACAATGAAAAACCAAACAGAAAAGAAAAGATTAACAAAATTATACTCAAAAATTAAAAGACATATTAAAAGAAACAAAGAAAAATATAAAATGTCAATATTTGAAGAAGAACTTGACAAAAGAGGCTCAGTAAAAAGAGGAAACAGAGTATACAATGTAACTAAACAGTGGATCGAAACACTGAAAAGTAGAGGTACAAAAATCACCAACAGAAACGGTATTTTAAAAATAGCTACCGACTTTTACAAAATTCTTTACAGTACGCCAAGCACACTGACAACAGCCCGCGAGAGTTCACCAAGAGTTCGAACAGCCGACACCGAAGAAATACCTGAGCTCATACCTATAGAAATAGCTCATGCCATAGAAAAGCTCAAAACTATGAAGAGTCCAGGTGACGACTACGTAACAAACGACACCCTCAAAACACTCAAGGAGCCAATCACGCCTATTCTCACCCGGCTATTTAATGAGATCATTACCCAAATACAGATTCCGATACAATGGGAAACAGCAACTTTTGCATAAAAAAGGAGATCACCAGAACATAAACAACTACCGTCCGATTAGTCTGCTACAGTCAACATACAAACTATTTACAAACATCATACTTAATAGAGTCAAAAAACAGTTAGAATCTCAGCAACCTCGAGAGCAAGCCGGATTCAGAAGCAACTACTCAACACTGGACCACGTGTTTGCTCTGCGACAAGTAATCGAAAAATATCTAGAATACGGCAAGCCACTCTACATAGCATTTGTCGACTATTCAAAAGCTTTCGACACAATACTACACAATGAACTTTGGAAAGCTCTGGAAAAACAAGGAGTACAAGAGAGATACATACAAATACTAGAAGAAATTTACAGAAGAAGTAAAGCCATTGTTAAACTAGAGAAGAAAGGTGAGGCATTTGAATTAAAAAGAGGCGTAAGACAGGGAGACCCAGTTTCGCCAAATCTTTTTAACGCAATCTTAGAGCACATATTTAGGAAGCTAAATTGGACTACATTTGGTATTAATGTAAACGGCGAAAGGCTAAACCATTTAAGATTCGCTGACGACATTGTCATAATGACTGAAAACCATGAAGATCTTATATTTATGCTTGAAACGCTAGACTTTCAAAGTAGAGAATGTGGACTAGAAATGAATCCTGAAAAAACCTGCATTATGACAAACGGACAGAGACACAATACAAGTGTAAAAAACGAAACCATTGGCTACGTAGATGAATATAAATACCTAGGCCAAACCATATCGTTCAATGGAAACCATATAGAAGAAGTAGATAGAAGAATTAAAAAGGCATGGAGTTCCTACTGGTCGCTCAAACATATATTTAAATCTAAAATGAAAGTTCATCTCAAGAAGAAAGCAATGGACTCAGTGGTTACACCAACCCTTCTATATGGGTGCCAATCATGGCCCATTACTAAAGAGACTATCAACAAAATCCAAGTTTTTCAAAGATCCGCCGAAAGGAGTATGCTTAGTATAAAACTAACCGACCGAGTCAGAGGTAAAGACATACGCGCTAAAACTAACATCATCGACGCAGCAAAAATGGCATGTCGCCTGAAATGGCGATGGGCCGGACATACTGCGAGGACTTCAGACAACAGGTGGAGCGAGAGGCTGATGCACTGGTACCCACGTGGCGAGCGCCGCCCGCCCGGGCGCCCGCGCCGCCGCTGGGCGGACGACATCGTTTCCATCGCCGGCGCCACCTGGACACGTTTGGCTCAGGACAGGAACGAGTGGAACAGGATGGAGGAGGCCTACGTCCAAAAATGGACGTCCCAACAAGAAAATTAAGATTTAAATCGCATTTTTCATTTTATAAATTCAAATTAATACATCTAATAGGTAAATTAATGCATGCAATAAGTAGTTTTATTATCATAATTAATTACAATTCTAATTCTAATCTAATACACATTCACTGTTTTGTAAGAAATGGGAATAAATGGCTATATTATTATTATCTATGCATATAATGTATTAAATATATCAGTTATCTAGTACCCATAACACAAGCTTTGAGTAGCTTACTTTGGGGCTAGATGGTGCTGTGTGGATTGTCCAGCATTATTATTATATTTCATATTTCTATTTCAGCATTCCAAATCCTCGTCAATGAAGGCCTAATTACATTGCTCACTGACGAACTTATAAACTACCTCACTACTATGAAAGTTGAACATAATTTCAAAGAAATATCGGAATCTGAGCTAGACGATTCTCAATCCAATGACTATTCTCAAGATGCGTCCACTTCAAGTAATGTACCTAGCAATAAATCCGAGGAAAAACCAGCTTTATATCAACGCAGGAAAGGTCCATTATCAAATACAAATGAGGATGAGCTTAAAGTTGTGATAGAAAGAGACAATATGATAGTTGGTTTTATAGACGCGATAGATAGCGCCACCGACGATAGCGCTAACGAAGACGGAGAAACGCCGAGGCGTAAGAACTTGAAGCGGGCTAGATCGAGTAGTCCCAACAACTGTATAAAGGTAAGATATATCACACTTAATATTATAAATGCGAAAGTTTGGATGGATAGATGTTTGTTACCTCTTCACGCCAAAACTACTGAACGGATCAAACTGAAATTTTGCATACAGGTAAGTCTAACCTTGGAATCAAACATAGGCGACTTTTTATCCCATAAATCAGTTCCCATGGGATAGAAATAACCTTAAATCGTTTCCATAGAAACAACGCGTGCGAGGGCGCGGGCATAAATGCCAGCCTGCGCGCAACTTCACTGTCCGTTTCTTATAAATTTGTTAATTGCACTAAAATAACACTCTTTCGGAAAAAAAGAAAACCATAATCGTCTAAAGTACTTATTAGGGAACACGTAGACCAAATTTTATTGAAATATGATAAGTAACTAGCAAATGAAACTGCTTTTTCCGTATAAGTATTTGTGCAAAAATGAAGATTTAGAGGAAACTGTGCGATTTTTTTGTATCGAGTCAAGTTTTGTCAATCGTGTTTCGACTCCCTTAACTTACTAACTAGAGTCCTAAACTTTTGATGCTTATCAAAAAGTTATAAAAATTCAATACCCTTCCATAGCATAGGCTTAGCTCAGTTTGGGGCTAGATGATGATGTGCGAATAGTCCAGCATTATTTATTTATTAATTATCATAAGACAATTATCACCCATTGCTGCTGATCATATGCCTCTTCTCCGCGTGCTTGCCATTCCCTTCGGTCGTACGAATGTTCCCAAACGGGCGCAGGACCGAAGTAATTAAAATTAATTTGATCCATTAGTGAGCAGTGTTAAAGTTGGTATTTGCTTGCAGAAAAACCAGGCAAGGAACAAAGATTGGTCGGCGGGAGTTTACTGGGAGCCGAAAAGTCCCGAATGGCCATCAACATCCCGAATGAGGAGTCCCGAACAAGGCCCACTATCTCCCTACTCCGACGGCAGCCAATCAGGGTTCAGTCCTGAGTATAGATTCGGCAGTAAGAGGGGAAGATGGGACTTGAGTCCAGAGTCGGGGTTTGGTAGTGGGGAGGGCGCGGCGTCGCCGTATTGGACGGAGTACCAATGGAGTCCGAGTAGCTCGGCCGGTCCAGCCTCGCCGTTCAGCAATAATGATGGTAAGGACTCTCATGACTGTGGGTCCACCCATCGAGCACATACCCAATAGAGAGGAAATGTCATTAATTTTGTTTAGACAACAATTCCGCCAAATCACTGCGGCGACCGCTGCGCTTCGATTGGCCGACTCAAAATCAAGCATCACACCCAGTTGGGAAAACATTTATTTTTATCGATATCGATAGTCAATGTTAAACAAAACTATGAGCATCGCGAAAATTATTGAGGTAAATAATTTTCGCTAGTGCGGTTTGCGGGTTGTGCGAGTGTAGTTTCAATAGTGAATTTATAATTTTTTTAAAGCAAACAAATCAAATACGGGCCTACTGGTGTGGAATTCTTATATTAGATTGGAATTTAATAATATACCCTGAGGTATTTATAAAACTTATCATCAACACTAATCAAAAATAAATCAAATTGATACATTTTAATTAGGTACTTCTTGTTAAATCGGGAGTACCTATCGATAGGTACATAATTTATTATATCAGCACAACACTAGTATTATGATAGACATTTATAAGTGACAAATCACTGATGAGTTTCGAAATTCGAATGACCATATTTCCTCTCTATTGTGTATGTGGTCGATGGGGTCCACCATACGTTACGCACGTTATAAATTATTTATTACTAGCTTCTACTCGCGCCTGCACTTGCGCTTTTCCCAGATAAAAATTATGTCTACCTACCTCCCTGTAAAATTTCATTGAGATCCGTTAACCCGTTTAGGCGTGAAAAGGTAACGGACAGACAAACAGAATTACTTTCGTTCGAATTTTTATTATTAGCCTATTTATCTAATCATTATGTTAAACGAAGGAATTTTCAAAAATTGGCCAGTTTGTGAATCCTATCATAAGCTTTTTATTTATGCATCTTTAAATGTTTTATTTTCTATAGTGTAGGCAGAGATGCGCAGTTGCTCTTTTTTGTCACCATTTTGGCCAAAAAGAGCAACTTCGCATCTCTGCTTAAAGTATACAAAATAAAACTTTTACAGAGGCATTACAAAAAATTTAAGGATAGGTTTCACAAACTGGCCAATAAATTTTTGAAAATTCCTTCGTTTAACAGAATAATAAGTTAAATTTAAAGCTTATTTGGGTCGGGGTAGCGCCTTAAATGGGGCGTAAATCCCGGTTATATAAATAAAATAAATAAATAATGTTGGACAATTTACACAGCATTATCCAGCCCCAAGCTAAGCATAAGGTTATATGGTGCTTTTGTTTAGTTTTCATCATCATTGCAACCTTTTTGGTGCACAGAACTTATGGGAATAGCCGTCTAAGTAACCCACTGCTGAGTATAAATAGGTCTCCTTTAATTCTTGGCGGCCTTCTCTGTCTTGAGCTTTTTGCATCCAGCCGCGCTACGAAACGCACCGCGACGATTGTTTGTCGTGCATTTGCATTGTTTCATATTCGCACCAGCTTTACCATTTTAGCTGTGTGGTGCCGGCTTAGAATTTGCACCACCCCAACTCTTCCCGCGGGTGTCGTAAGAGGCGACTAAGGGATATCCACCGGGGGCGGGCAGCAGCGCCTCCTGCAGAACAATTCTACCACCGAACTGCGTGTCGTGGACTCAACACGTTTTCGGGCGTCCATGACTGGTGGTGGGTGGATATTGACCACCAATGGGTCATAGTTTTCGTCATAGTTACGTTTATGGCACAAGAACCCCCAATAACGTAAACGCCTGTTTTCTTTCTCAGATTCATCAGACTCTGAGATTTCCGGCCGTTACTCACCAGTTTGCAGCGAAAACGACGCTTCCGAAGTGTCTGCAAGTGTGACCACAAGCGCAGCCACGGTCGAGATGGACGCGGCGCAAGTTGCCTTCGATGAGTTGGCAGTTGATGATGGGGATATGGCCAATGATGATGAACCTTTGGAAGAACTGAGAGGTATGGATGTTATAAGGTTTACGTTGCGTGGTTATGACGCGACAGATGTGGCCATAAGCGTGACCACAAGTAGCCACGGTCGAGATGGACGCAGCACAAGTTGCCTTCGACGAGTTGGCGGTAGATGGCGAGGATATTAGCAATGATGATGAACCTTTGGAGGAACTGAGAGGTATGGATGTTTTAAGGTTCATGTTGCGTGGTTATGACGCGACAGAGTGACCACAAGCGTGACCACAAGTAGCCACGGACGAGATCGACACAGTGCAAGTTGCCTTTCATAAATTGGCGGTTGACGATGGGGATATGGCCTTACAACATTTAAAAAAGTCTTGTCTAAAGATTTGGCCAATGATGATGAACCTTTAGTACCTAGTTTGTTACTTCAATACAGTTTGTTGCGTATCATCATCATCTTTCGGTTTTTATCCCACGCTACTTGGATTCGGCAGATGTATTTTTCTTCCACCCTCTTCTATCAGCCGTCATGTCACACAAGCCTCCTGATAAGCCCATAATCCTCACGCTGGGCAAGCGGGTTGGGGATTTGTTCTGGGGGTGCTGTGAATCCCTTAGTTGTTGCTTTACGACACCCGCGGGAAGCGTTGTGGTGGTGCAAATTCTAAGCCTACGCGTATATCAAAGTTAATTTAAGTACTTATTTACCGATTTACAGAAGAAACATTCAGCATAGATAAAGCGTCATCAAGAATAGCTTGCGTCCTGGTTCTAATGTTCCGTGTATCGCACGGAGCTTGTGAAACGTACGGCTTGGCGGGAAAAGAACCGGCTCCCAACAATATGATGGAACTCCTGACCGGCAAAGAATGTTTGAATGCACTTTTGGATTATGTGGAACGGTGTAGGAAGCCTATGGGACGAGCGGCGAGGATTCTTACGAGACTTTTGAGGTGAGGGGGAAATTTAAAAACAATTGTTTTTAAACTAGCGTCTTTTCGTGGTTTTCTTTGCGTTATTTTGGGATAAATAGTCGCCTATGTAACATGAATGTTATATGAAATGAATAGCTTCGACGCGATGCTTGACTAAGGTCTGGTTGAATAAGATCTAAAAAAAACTACTAGCTTCTGCCCGCGGCTTCGCAAGCGTTTTTTCAGGACAAATTTTTTTCATTTTTCATTTCATTTTTCATTTATTTATTCTCAAACAATTAAACACATTAAAATAGTAAGATACTATATAAAAAGAGAAATTACAAAATTTATCCAAAAAAAAATGAATCCTATGTTCTTTCATGGGATACCATGTATCTCCTTGCCAAGTTTCATAAACATCTGTTCAGCCGTTTACAAACGAAGTTGCCCTTAGTGGCCACCAAGCTCTATTTTCGATTCTCTGTCTAAACTATACAAAATAAAACTATTACAGAGGTATTAAAAAAAGCTTATAATAGGTATCACAAACTGGCTAACGTTATTTTTGGAAATTCCTTTCTTAAACGTAATAATAAGATAAAATAGGTGGCGACGCTAGTGTGCAGGGAGGCAGCGCCTTAATGCTAAGAATAGAGAAAGTACAAAGGGGGCCCTTATCTCTATGAGGGATCTCTTATCTTTTCCTATATTTACCTTTTAAATTGATTGCCGTTTTATCACAATAAATATGTAAGAACTATTATTTTTTGCAGCAATGCCCTCTGTTTGGTGAATGTACTGAAACATAAGTTAGCTTTAAGGCTGCACAGAATGTCTGTAACGTCCATACATCCCGTATCTAGATGCCAACAATGTAAAGAAGTAAGTAAAAATACCTTATCCTCAAAATATATATATAATATAAGTACTCTTACCTCACCTCACCTCAACAGCCTGTATTGGTCCACTGCTGGACGCAGGCCTTCCCATGAGAAGCGCCTTATTGACTTTTATCACATGGGAGGTAATGCCCATAATCCCCACGCTGGCCATGCGGGTTGGGTAGCAGTTCGGTGGTAGAATTGTTTATGCAGGGGGCGCTGCTGCCCGCCCCCGGTGGATATCCCTTAGTCGCCTCTTACGGCACCCGCTGGAAGAAATGGGGTGGTGTAAATTCTAAGCCGGAACGACACAGCTTAAGTACCCTTATTTTTCGTCAAAGCGGAGAAAAGAGAATACTCATCGCTCACACACGTGTTAATTTACCGACGACCAAAAAATGGGCTGTTATAGATTTGTCTGTGTTATGTGTGTCTGGCATTGTTAGAAAGGTGACAGTGGAGTGTTTGAGCTATGTTTCAAGAAACGGTGCAGTCGTTCAAATGTTGTGATGAAAGCATGTATTTGTAACTTTCATCAATTTTCGACGTTTTGTTTATCATTTTACAGATACAAAGTTAGCTTTTTTTTTACTGTTCCGCTCCTCTCCGCTCTGGTGGAAATCAGCCTTTAACGCTCATACATAACTGGCCATTCTTATTGTTAATCTTGATGAAGTAAAAAAAAATTTGCTATTCCTTTAATTTTAAGTTTATTAATTAATATTAGCCATAATTTTATTATTGTATGTCCGAAAGGACAAACTGTTGAACAATATAAAAGTAGTTCATATGACCAACTATGTACCTACATAGTATGAACAATAAATGTTTGCTATTCTTATTCTGCGGCGCGACCCGCATGGGCAGGACGCAGGTACTCGCAGAACTAGATGTACGTAACATTATTGTTTCAAAATAATAAAGTGTGAAATTTGTTTTTTTTTTCAGATAAAAAGGCTAAGCGTAAAGCTATTGACACAGTTGACGATACTGGCAGAGTCTAGTTATGGTATTGGTGAAATAAGCTACCAACTGCTCAGAGGTCCGCCTCATATGAAGGAAACACTTACCATGACTCTTCCTTACATTGTCAAGTAAGTAAATTTTGTTTCATGAATATCATCTTAACCGATAGACATCCACAGAAGCCACGGCTAGACATAGGCCTCCACTAAAGACCACAACAGTGAAATATTCTTTACTAGCTATACCCCGCGGCTTTGCCCACGTAAAAATTTCAGAAATTTATTGCATAGGTACCTAAAATACGTGATTCATTATTTCATATACTGAATCATATTCATTATGACGACCTCTGTGGCGCAGCAGGCGAAGGTTCGCCTGCGACGCAGGAGGTTGCGGGTTCGATTCCTACCTCGAGACAAATGTTCGTACGATCTGCAGATATTTGTTTAGGGTGTTCTGGATGTTTTCTATGTATAAGCAAGCATTATTTATTTATTTGTTATTTACTTTATAGTTTATTTATACCGAGTTTAGAGTGAATCGAACCAAGGAATTATAATTTTTCATATAAACTTTACCACCCTTTTTCAACCCCTCAGGAGTTTAATTTTTATTTATATTCTAGAACCTAAACTATCTATACACCTGCGTTCCGCAGGATTGATATCAAATATCAAAGTGCTTTTTTTCCTTTAGACCTTACAGGACTCTTGGACACATCACAAAAATTTAAATTGATGATTTTTTGTTCACTAAAGATTTCAGCCGTGAACTCAATATGTGAATGTTCTGTAGTGTCGCTTGACCACTGTTGTTTTTATTACAGGGCAGAAAGAACGTTAAAAAAGTTCTTCATAGACTGCAGGGCCCTGAATCTACTATTCACAGCTGTAGCAGAAGACACGGAAGATTACGACCACTACGTGACAGCTATAGGGAAGATAGCCTCAAATATTCGGATAAAAGATCCTAAAGTCCTAGAAAATAAGTTTTCGGATCACGTCATTGTAAGTTACGATCCTATTCTTGATAACTTATCGAAAGAAGAAATAGTTGTTTTTGAATTAGACGACTTATCGACCGTGCCGGCGAACAAAGTATTCCTATGTCAAAATTCCGATGTGTTCAGTGCAATGTTGATGGGATGTTTCAAAGAGTCTATAGAAGAGTGTGTTCGCATCAAAAATGTCACGAAGCAAGGTCTCGAATACCTCTTCACTCTCCTTCATCTAGGATTGAATGATTCTAAGAACGAAGTGCAAGTTTTTCCAATGGCTGAAAGCCTTGAGACGAATTTAGAAGTATTACTGCTAGCTGATAGATTTTTGTTCGATAAACTGAAAGAGTTATTAAATAGTGCGATTTTACAGTTTCAAATGACTCCTGAAACTGCCGATAAGATATATGTGTGGTCGTTAAGTGAAGGCATGGGGTTTTTATGTATAGAAGCAGTAGCTTATCTGTTGACTGGTAGAATGACCGAAGCGGAACGTACGAGGTCTTTTAAAGCGATACTCAATTTGGAGTATAAAGAGCAATGGTTGGATGACGTCAAAAGTATTATAGTGAGGCAATTGGAAGGGGTAGGTTATCGGAGTTGATGTGTAATTGTTCAGTGAAAAATTCACTGAACGAAAGAGAAGATATTTTATTTTTTATGAACTTAACTTGAAAACAATGCAGATTAAAATCAAAAATTCAAGATAATTTCGAGAAATCCCCTTTTTGGTATAAGTAATATTTAATTTTAATTTCCTACCATGAAACCCAATTTAACAAAAGTTTCTCAAAATTAATTATCGTTTTATATGTTGTTATTATTAAAATAGTTATGAGTTTTACCTGTTTTATGATGTATGCAATGATTATAAAGACAAATATTTATTTCACAATGTGTGCATTTAAAGTACCTTAAATCGCAATTAAAATTACACATTATTTTACTGGTTCTGTAGCTTAAGCAGTGATTGTTGTCTAGGGTAAAATAGAGGGTTTTACCTACCAATAAAACTTACCTATTATTTTTCCAACGATATCCGGAATCCATATTGAGTCAAGCACCTGTCTTTCAGCGTTAGTTCCTAGCGATTTCCTCCCTTTTGCTTCCGGCGCCACTGTCGTTTCCGTTTTGGCGGGCAACGTGGTGACGACCGAAATGGCGGTACTACTTTTCTTCATTATACTCACGATATACCAGGTAGATATTACCTGGATTCCGGATATCGTTGGAAAAATAATAGGTAAGTTTTATTGGTAGGTAAAACCCTCTATTATTTGTTCCGTGCCGATATCCGGAATCCATATTGAGTGATGTGTTTGTTATCTCCTGGTAGCCAAAATGTAGGTAATGATGATGCTATAATGTGTTAATTAAATAAAAGACAATGTGATAATAATACTATATTATTGATAAGCAATGAAATATAATCAGATTATGTACAGACATGAACTTCAATGTTTACCGCACTGATTTAAAATATTTTGACAATGAAACTGAATCAGATAAATTAGTATTACTCGATTGTTGATTATCGATTTCCTTCTGGTAATACTTCCTAAATGTATGTTCCTGTCTCCAATTACTTGTTTCAAGAATTTGATCAATTGGAAATTTTTCTAGCCAGTTAAGAGACGCTACTGCCGAACGTACCGAGCCCGGCGGCGCCTCAACACCTGCATCTTTGAGCACCGACTTGATCCAGCCTCCTATGATCGTTCTAGATGCTGCCTTCGGCTCACCTCTGGCGGTTATAAACAATTCTGTAAGAGTACCTGATTTTCGACGATCCTGTGAAGTCTTAATCAGCTGACGAATCCAATAAATGCAATCTAGGTTTCTCTTCGGATGTGCTTTTAGTCTCCAGCCAGATTGCCTGTAGTTACAGTCGTCGGTCTTAGATCCAAAAGAAGGCCAGAAGACAAGCGCGTTACCCTCGTCGATGTAGTTTTCAGCATCTATTCTCAGCAGCGTCAGGTCATGAACTCTGCGTCCCGATGCCAGCAACAGAAGTATCGCCGACCGCCTGGAAACTTGATACAGATTAGTTTTATCAGGTCCATGGTTTTCTAGAAATTCTAATACATTCTTTACACTCCAAATCGGTGGTTTTACTTTCTTTTCTTTTGATACCGAAATAGCTTTAATCATGTGTTTTATAAAAAAGTTTGATGACAGATCTGTGTTACCTGATATATTTGTAAACGTAGCTATTACAGATTTATGTACCAAAATAGTTCTGAGAGCTAAACCTTCGCTGTTGTGTAGGTGGGCTAGATATCGGGCTACCTGCTCCGGGCTCGGATTTTTATACGAAATGTTTGTTGAAGTACACCATGCCTTCCATTTGTTCCATGCTGGTCTGTAAGTATTGAGAGTAGATTTCCGCCAACTAGATAACAAGAGTGATTTTTCCTCTACTGACCAGTCTTTGATGAATTCTGCCCACCCGAAATCAGCCATGCTTCCAAACATATGTCTTGGATCTCCGGTGGGTGTGTCCCGGTCCTCGTGTCGATCAGTACTCGAGGAAGTTCCGGAATGAGGAACGGCTCCCGGAGGGACCGGGCTTGTAGATCTGCTCTCCAAAATACTCTGTGCCACTTCGGTGCTATCAGAATGTACTGACCTTGGGCTGAGTTCAGTTGAGTCAGTACCTGAGGCATGAGGTTTGGTGGTGGGAATAACCATGCGAGCTCGTAGTCCCATTGGAGAAGGAATGCGTTGTGAGACAGTGCCTCCGTGTCTTGTGTGTCCAGTGAAACATAATTGGCTACCACATGAGCTGTTCGCGATGCAAATAGGTCGACTTGAGGAGTACCCCACATCGCAAAGATGTTCTTCGTTGCTGCAGATGTCAGGTGCCACTCCGGGCATGTCTTGCCGCGCGACAGAGCGTCCACCTCGCAGTTGAACCGGCCCGGGAAGTACTGAGCTGTCAAATAAACATTTACCTTGTCTAAAATCGCTAACAGTTTGTGCGTTAGATTGAGTAGTCTCTTTGATTTCGTTCCACCTTCCTTGTTGATGTAGGCTACAACTGTGCGGTTGTCTGTCTGTAATAGGATGTGCGCATTGTATAAGTGACAGTGCTCTTGTTGAATCGCTGCGTAGACTGCAAACAGCTCTTTGAGATTTACATGCCACGACAGTTGTTGTTTTGTCCAGCGCCCCGACATATTCACCTCTCCCAGCTGGGCGCCCCAGCCGAAGTCCGATGCATCTGTGGTTAGAAGGTGAGAGAACGGACCTGTATGTATTGGTAGTGAGCCCTGCGCTGCTTTTATAACCACCACTTTATTTCCATAATAACCGGATCTGGCAACTGTATACGCTTGTATGGGTGCTCCTTGGGAAGGAATCGACTGTGGTATTGTAGAGTGCGACAATGTAACCTTCCCCTGCGTATCACGAACGAGGCAAAGTTGAGTCTCCCCAGAAGGGACTGGGCCTGTCTGAGGGACCAACAGCCTTTGGACATCTGATGTGCAAGTGCTCTGCGTAGCGTATGGCACTTTGGTTCCGACAGGGACTTCGTGTTGAGTTGTGTGTCCCACGTAACGCCCAGGAATTCGAGACGGCGAGTCGGACGGAACCAGCACAGATTTGTCCATGTTGACAGTCCAGCCGAGTTGACGCATTAGATTTACTGTGAATGCTATGTGATCGTGCAGGACTTGTCGGGACTGGTTTGCTAGTAAGAAATCGTCTAGATAAACCACGCACCTTATATTTCGGCTTCTCAGGTATTCTGCTATCCAGTTCGTCACTGATGTAAAGGTTCGCGGCGCTGACGACAGACCAAACGGAAGACAGGTCATCTGCAGGAGCTGGCCTTTGTAACTGAGTCGTAGAAACCTTCGATGCTCCTTGGCTATGGGCAGGTGGAAGTACGCCTGGCTCAGATCCATCTTCACCATCCAGTCTTGGCTCTGTAAGAAACTTGGCATTCGAAAGTGACTGAATAGTTGGAAACCTTTTAGCCTCACAAAATTGTTCAAACGTTTCAAATTGAAGATTGGGCGGAACGTTCCATCTGTTTTCTTTACAAGAAAAAATGTCGAAAGATAGCCTGGGTTCGTCTCGGCTTTTTCTATTACATGTGTGTCTAGCATGTCCTCTATCTGTTGTGTCATATGGGGACTCTGCTTTGTCGCATAATTTTTTAGTATGATTTGATTTGGATATATCAGGGGTGGCTTCATAACAAATGGGATGCGAACTCCTTTCAATAGTTTGCAAATATGGCCGGGGGCACCTAGATTTTCCCATACATGCAAATATTGCTTTAGACAGCCCCCCCGAAATGGTTGCGAGTCATAAGCGATTGTTTCTATTCTGCGAGTTCGATTGAGGTCGCTTACCTTTGGAATATTGCTGCTTGTTTTTCCCATCGTTCGGCTTCTTGTAATTACTGTTTGATCCTTTCGAGTTTCCCTTGGCTTTGTCCTTGTTATAGTTGCCTCGAAAATTATCATTCGCCTGCTTGCTCGTAGACGGCTTGGGTTTAGCATCGTAGGCACGCCTTGCTCCAGAGGTCGACGCTGCGGCTGAGTGTTGTGCGGGCTGAAAGCAAGCGGTTAATTTGTCTGCCCCCCCAATTTTCTGAAGATAAGAGGCAAGCATGTCGCTATTAAACAAACTCTCAGCACTAGGTGGGATTTTCTGCAAAGCCCCGTAATGATACTCCTCGGGGATCTTCTTTAGAATGGCCTCTCTTCGCAAGTTAATGCAATCGGCGCGCCTACCGCAAGATATTTGCAAAATATCATCAGTTACCTTCGTGTAGTTCGAATCTTTCGAAAACGTCTGCTCTATTTTATCAAAAAGAGTTTTAGGTGAGAGTGTAGTATCCTTATCATTAGACCAATCTACTAAACCCTGTAATGCGGTACGTAATTCATCTTTCTGTGTCAGTAATGCACTTGTTAATGCAGCACAGGTTCGCTCTAGTAGGTATGTTCGATCCTCATTGGAACCGGACGTATTAAAACGACGCAACTCATCATTTACACCAAGCTCTACAAAACCGGGGCTGGTTACATATTTCTTTTGTGCTTCCGAAAAACGAATAGCGTTCCAATCATTACAGTTAAATCTTTGCAAATGTGTAATTTTCTCCAAATGCTTATCGTTAGATCTGGGAATAGGGGGATCTTTCAATGTAGTTGACAAATCTGACAATTTAAGCTGTTGCTCATCAGCCTCGCTAGTACTAGGCGGCGGGCGCAGACCTAGATCATCATCAGTCGATCTGGATGGCTCTTTAGCGGACTCGACTACACGTGAAGCGTTTGTCAATTGAGGTTCAAATTGTTTTTGAGAAATCAGATTTGTCAAAAAAGCCACTTGTTGCGACAAGAATTCAAATTTCAAATCGCTCACCCGTTTTTTCTTTGTTTTCCTTGCATCCAAATCCTCGTCCGACGAATCACTTTCCGAACTTGGAGAACGACTCCTTTTCCGTGACACGTGGTCTTCACTATCACTTTTTTGCACTTCCACATAATCACGGTTTTCGATTTCGTCCTCCATTGCGAAGGGAGGAATTTACTTTTAAATATAATTTCGTTAATTTATTTTTTAACGTTAAATCTTTTTTTTAAAATTGTTATTTATCGCGGACACGTGTTAACGCTACGAAAGACGACGCTATAATGAAGAAAAGTAGTACCGCCATTTCGGTCGTCACCACGTTGCCCGCCAAAACGGAAACGACAGTGGCGCCGGAAGCAAAAGGGAGGAAATCGCTAGGAACTAACGCTGAAAGACAGGTGCTTGACTCAATATGGATTCCGGATATCGGCACGGAACAAATAATAGAGAAAAATACGTCACTCGTAATGGAATGCGTAAAATATTTGAATTCATTCCTTCAAACTTCATTAATTTACGCATTCTGTATGACGATGTGATGTCATTTTTAACGCCCGACGCAAAAAGAGGGGTTTTATAAGTTTAACGTGTTTGTCTGTGGTAAGTATCGTAGCTCCCAAACGGATGAACCGATTTTCGTTTAGTTTTTTTGTGTCATAGATAATTTTATCCCGAGCATTCTCATGTTTCATGAAAATTTGTCAGGGGGTTTTTTAATTTTTAATTTTGTTCTTGTCTATTCTAAACTAGACGATAATCGTTGTGCTTGGCCTACTGGTCTTCTTGACTGAATAACGGAACATTTAATTGTTAAATACTACATTTAACCTCCAAGATTTCATGAATTTAAAACTGCCATGTATTCTAACATAAGGTTTATTTTAATTTTGCACTTAGCTTAAATTATACTTTATTTTTAAACTGTCCATCCTCTTTCATTCGCCGAAGTGAAACGCCGATCTTAATAGCGCTATCAGGAACAAGAACACCAGAAGTAATAGGTTTCACTTGATTCTCATTTAAATATTTCAAATCGAAATTATTTACAATCTGAAAATAATAAAAATAAAACTTTAAAAAAGACAGATACTTAAAATATACTTCATTGCAATAAAAAAGTTGTAAGTACATAGGCAAACGTAATGCTATACTTAGTTAGTTACATATTTTATAGTTGACGACCTCCGTGGCGCAGCGGGCGAAGGTCCGCCTGCGACGCAGGAGGTTGCGGGTTCGATTCCCGCCTCGGAACAAATTTGTGTACGATCTGCAGAAATTTGTTCCGTTGATCTGGGTGTTTTCTATGCATAATAAAAATATCTAGGTATCTATGTAGTGTATTGTATTAAGTATATCAGTTATCTAGTAGGTACCCATAACACAAGCTCTGCTTAGCTTGGGGCTAGACTGTGTGAATTGTCCAGCATTATTATTATATTATTATTTATTATACTCATGCCAAAATCAAAATACAATGTTTGTAAATATTCATCAAAATACAATGTTTGTATATACATAATCTAAAAATCACTTTCATGTTGATTTTTTGGCAGAATTTTCACCCATACTTGTAGATTTGAACTCTGTTCTACTACAAATAATTCAAACACGACGCCAAAACGTGAACTTTGGCTTTTTGTGTTGTGAGTTGCTTATAAACATTATTTTTCTTCATAGCTTGAGTATAGATATCATTAGCTACCTCTGCTAACCTTTGGGAAGTGTAACAATTTAGTAGGTAGTTTATTAATTTTAGACATTAAGTTGCAATGCAAAAAAAAATATGCGTCGACTTGAGTAGCTCCGTTTTTTCATCGGTTAAAAAATAATCTGCTGGAGCCAATAAAATGCTGTTATCTAGTTTTGTATCATAAGATCATATTTTTAAATCTTTACCTGATAAATCAGCTCTGTCATCTGTACCATGGCAATTTTCTTTCCAATACAAGATCTAGCACCCAATGCAAATGGCAAGGAAGCTGAAGGTACATGGTTTTGTAAATGATTTCTTCTGGGGTCATTTCTGTCCCAGCGATAAGGCAAGAACTGGTCAGCTTGACTGAAGTAACTTTCCTCACGCCCTGATGTATAGATGGATGCTATAACTGGTGTCTGTAAAGGTCAATAAAGATGAAATTAAGAGGTCAAATACTGAAAAATACACACTTTTAGGAGTGATTTAGATGAAGGTAAACTAAACAACATACACTAGTCTGATTTCTTTGGTACAATTTTCTGAAATGTGTTACTAATTTCTTCTTTTATATGGCTATAGGGGTTTTCCAGTTCACTTGGGGCTTCAGGAATGCCCAGCTTTCTCCTCAATGGTGGGGACAGAAGAATCAGGTTATGTGCCAATCCAACACTGCTAGATGTCAACCAATACAGGCACATACAGGAAGGAACACTGGCTGCCACAGGTATCATCACAATAGAAAACCCTCGGAATATGTTTGTAAATACATTATACATTTTTGATGGTTTTCTTATTTTTGACATTCTTTGTAATTCTATGATGCTCAAATTAGTCAATCCAAATGCTACTGGTAATATCCAAGAGTGGTCTGGTTCAGTCAAGTTGGGGATCCATCCTATCCCTCCAGCAGACATCTCCATGAAGGTAACTATAGCTGCAGGGTCACCACTTGTCATGTAAACCAAGTTCCTCAGAGCAAAGGACATACAAATCCAAATTGGTATTTGAAACCACACAACTAAACTTGCTTTCAAAGGATGGCAGTTGTCTCTCTCGATAAGTTTTACCCACTGCTTTTTCAGAGATCTCTTGAATATGATTGCTGTTTGCTTGTCAGTCAGTTTGAACGTTTTTCTTGCTATTGCTGTTTCTCTCTTCAACTCATTGACTAGATCTTTCAACTCTAAGCTGATGTTTTCTACTTTAGCAAGGATGGAATTTGAATATACTGTGAGAGGTAGGGTCATCAATGATCGTATGAGAACTGTAGAAGTAACCACAGTTGCCCACCAAGGAAGACCACTTACATCATGAAAGTACAATAGCCCATCTTGAATAAAGTGTACAGGAGAACTGTTTGAAATACTTGTGTACAAACCTTCTTGCCATTTTACAAAACCTTCTAGTGATAAATTTCTTTTGTGGGTTAAAATCGGCACTAATTTCTTGTTTTGGGAAGTACCCGAGTAATTATTATATTCCGGTTTCGCGCCACACAGAGCACTGAATGAGCGGATCTTAATTCCTGATGTGTTTGTACACAATCTAAATGCATTTTTACAAAAAATCATTATTTTATTTTCAAACCTCTGAAAGAAAACACGGAACAATCTTTTTGTTTACAAAAATTCCAACCTCAAAATGTAAATGACATTGACATGCACAATTCTTTGTCGAAGGCAAAAATATTTGTCGGTGTTACCACATTGCATTTTTATAACTAAAATGATTCGTTTCGTTGGTTTATAGGTTTCTGATAACAAATTAATTTTGTTTGATGAAACCACGTTTTGAAAATAAAATAAAAACGTCTTCTACTCACCCCACTCTCGAGCTTATACTCGCTCAAAACACTGGGCTTTGGCACAATCCTCGTTAAAAACGGTGCCACAGGATAAAGTCTCATTGCCTCTCTAATGACATGTTTTATTTTTGCGTTGTCTCTATCTCCGTTCCGTATTTCTTCCACGACATTGGCGTTGTTAGACAGAAGATAAATTATCCACAGAGAAGTATAAGCTGTCTGTAACACAAAACGTAGTTAACAAGTCACACAAATTTTCTATACAGGGTTATTGGTAATTCACTGACTCTACGTGAATTAAGAATTTAAGACCTGGCGTCATCCAATACCAAACTTTTGTCGCCAATGCTTGCTACTAACGTAAACGTTAGATTCTTTAAAAGGACAGACCAATAACCTATTTATAAAGCAACAGCACCAGTATTTCTTTTTACTTACTGTATCTCCAGCGGCAATAACGAAGTCTACAACAATGCGAGTGATCATTTCGTCGCTCATATTCTCATCACACAGGCGTCTTATTAGTCCTTTGTTTTCATGTCTCTTGTTAAGGATCTCATTTACAAGTTTGTGTGCTAAAAAATATCAATTTAAGTAATTATTTTGTAAAAAAATATCATGGGTTTTAAGGTCGCTTTACAATTGGGGTGGTGTTCATCATAAAGGTAATTGAATTTAAGGTAAATAAAGGAATTTCCATTTTAGCAGAAGTGTTCATACATTATACGTTAAAGCTAATCGTCGAAGTTGCTGATCGTCCTCTTATCTTTGAGATATCTTTGAGAGAACACAACCATTAGTGTTCTTTTTTTTTTAATAATGCGGAACACAAAAACACCTTCGTTAACAGTTAGAACTTACCCAGTGAAAGAGACATATCAACAGAGTCTTTGAAGTCTGACCATCTTTTCAAATTAAACTTATGATACCATTCAATAGGTGAGCCGTATAGCTTAGTTGTTGTTTGAAATATCCTCTTGACAGACGTGGAAAATAAGTTCAACAGCATTGGAGAATATGTTGTTGATTTTTCTGAAGGACTATGTCCCAACAAAATGGAAATTATAACTGTAAAGAGGAAATTAAAATTGACAAAACAATAATTAGTGTGGATTTAATAGCCTTTAATTTAATTAGTCTTCTATTCCGATATTCATTATTTTAATATCTTGTAAATGTTGATGGTTTTCCACAAATAAATTAAGTACATCTAATATTACGGTTTTGCTTCACCGGACAAGTAGTTAGGTACACTAGGTACTACCTACCTACTGAAATGTCTGCTAAATCTTACTTTTTCTTTTTTGCTATTTATTTTGATATTTACCTTCAGTGGAAAACCTATAAAACTCTGATTCCATATCGGGCACAAAATAATCTTTCTCAGTTTTTTTTCTCCAGGTCTGTACAAAAGCCGCTACAGTTTCTCGAATGGGGTCTTCTATTAATTTTTCAACGTCGTCCCTCAAAACATGTTTATTCATCACACGACGGTTGACGAGCCATTCTTCGCCATTCATGAAAAAAAGCCCTCTTTTATTCCCATAATGCTTTTCATACAATACCCAGGGGTCAGGCAATAAATGCATAGGATACTTTCCTTCGTGATTATGGAATAAAGATTTCATCGTTAAAGGGTCACTGATGAACACAAGTTTTGTATTGCTTCCAAGTTTTTCATAAAATATTGGTCCAAGTTTCCTATGACGACAATCTATATAATCGTGTAATCTGAAAATAAAATTTCTGTACCAAATCGGCAAAACTTAAAAATACCAAAAATGTACTTAAGCGTTGTTTAGTGTGTATTATAATGTTTGTATGTAGGTAGGTACTATGTACTTACTTAGTTCCTCCACCAGCTGCTATCAACTGTAACTTGGTACCAAAGATGGGAAATGATTTCGGATGGGGCATATCATTTATTGTTAAGGATTGAGCTTTGGATCCTCGAACAGATATTACTGCGTTTCTTGCCAACATCTCTGGCCTCTTTGGTATTAAGCGAATTAATCTGTTCATTATTGGCTGAAAAACGATACTAAATATTTAAATAGTAAACGTACTATTTACTACTAGTACTAGGTATTCTACTCTCCATACAATAACAAGAGAGCCACATTGTAGGTAGGAATGTACATTTACTTACTTACACGTAGGTAACCTACTACTTATCTAGGTAGGTAAGAAAGCGAAATGTGATCCGAATTAGTAATGTGAGCAGACAACACGTCAACACCACTACACCTAAGGATATACTGATAAAAACTGACCATCTCGCAGTTCTTCCAATACAGTTTTGTATGATAATTATTCAGTGAATAATGTATGTAGCTGTTGCTGACAGGCTGTTATTACCTATACAGCATATAAAATAGCCTGGCCATGCACATTTAGGCTGGCTAAATAGATAAGTTAACATGTAGCTATGTTATGTCCACGGTTTATTATGTAGGTTCCTAATTTAAAAGGTATTTTAGGTATGTACTTAAATCAGTCATCTCATCTAGTACCCATACCACAAGCTCTGCTTAGCTTGGGGCTAGATGATGCTGTGTGGATTGTTCATCATGATTTAAGTATTTATTTTTGATTTATTTTTTACCGACTTCAAAAAAGGAGGACGTTATAATTATGTTCGCCTGTACATACATTAACTATGTATGTTTTTTTTATCTTCACCTATTTCTCCGTCAATTGTGGACCGATTTTGATAATTCTTTTGTATAGAGAATGATTCTATTTAATATTTTATTTCAAATAAATGTACATAAATGTACTATTTAGTACAGCAAGTAAAATAATTGTACATAGTTTTGGAGTTATATTAAATTTAAGTTAGTCCGTATGAAACGTGTCGTTCTGTACGGACCACGGCGCATTTTGCATATATTTGGATTTTTTTATATAAAACTACTATCTTTCTTTTGAGATCTTTTAAACAAAACGACTATCTGGAAATGTACTATTTAGTACAACCAGCAAAAAAGCTGTACCTATCGTAAAATAGTAGTTATAACATGTTTAAGTTGGTCCGTGCAAGACGAGTACACTCTGTACGGACCATGGTGAACTTTGCATCTTTTTGTTTTTTTTTTTACAGGAAGACTATTTAAAAGTGTGCTATTTAGTACAAAAACAAAATAGCAAAATAGCTGTAGCTTTTGTAAATTAGGACTAATATTAAAGTTAAGTTGGTTCGAACAAATGTGAGTAGGTACGTAACGTGTTGACCATTTTCCGTTCTCGTATATTAAAGCTAAGCAGAAAATGCCATGCATGGCCGCCAATCGTTGGAGGTAGGTAGATTAGAACTACATGTAGTTCAAATAACATTTAGTTTTGATCTACCAATCTCCAACGATTTCAACGGACGGTAAACGGACTAAAAAGGAAATTCATCATGGTCCGTACAGAATGTACTCGTCTTGTACGGACTAACTTAAACCTGTTATAACTACTATTATACGATAGGTACAGCTTTTCTGCTGGTTGTACTAAATAGTACATTTCCAGATAGTCGTTTTGTTTAAAAATAAATTCCAAATATCAATGGTCCGTACAGAACTACACGTTTCATACGGACCAACTTAAATTTAATAGATAGAGATAGAGATAGAGAAACATTTATTGACAAACACAACTTTGATACAGCACAGAACAGAAATAGTAGGTACATAACTTAAAACAATAAATGAATACAGTTATACATAAATAGAAGAAGGAGTAGGTATGTACCTACCCACCCACTTACATAAAGGGCTAAAATTAACTGAACTAAAGAAAGAAACACACAACAGGAAAAGTACAGATTAATTGAAAAGTTAATAAAGCAAAAAGCAGAGGTAATTAGATATTCACTATGTAGGTAGGTAGGTACCAGCCTTCCAGGTACAGCCATATTAAGAGGTAACTAAGTACCTACTTAGCGATGAGTAGGTGAGCTACCGGTGTGTGCTCCGCGCTGTAGCGCTGCGCAGGTCAAAGGGTTCCACCTCAGCTAATGCTATCTTACTTAATATAACTATATTAAATTTAATATAACTATATGAACTTAAATTTAATATAACTATTTAAATTTAAGTTGGTCCGTATGAAACGTGTCGTTCTGTACGGACTACGGTGCATTTTGCATATATTTGGAGTTTAGGATTTCCAAAATTACACAATGCACAATTATTTTACTTGGTGTACTAAATAGTACATTTATGTACATTTATTTCAAATAAAATTTCAAAAAAAATAGGTTATGCTCCGTACGCAACGTAGAAAGAGTATGCTATAGAACACGCGCAAATGCTATCGCATTCACACATAAAGAGAGAACGACTTATGCCTAAAACCTAAGAAGAAATGAGATAGAGCGAATGGCTTGCTATCACTTTCTCGCGTGCCGGATTTTTCATTGAAAAGCAACTCTAGTTGCTAAACAAATATCCTACACATCGACGGAGCTCGACACGAGAAACATCGAAATTGTTGAAAAATTTTGATTTCTAAGAATAAATGTGAATAAAGTGTTCCTGTGGACATTTCCGCACCTAAAAACAATAAAAACTAAAGGCAACAATGGTGCGGTGCTGTGTTTTCGAATGTACAAGTGACAGTGAAGCAAAAGTGCCGAATTTATCATTCCACTCGTAAGTACAAGTTCTTTTGACTACAAAAAGGTTCAAAATTTACAGATTCATAGATTTACATGAACAATTAAGAGGTACAAGGCTCAAAAGTTATGTTTTATGAAAATTTTAATTAAAATAACCTAACATTGCGAAAATTTAGGGTTGCCTGCACTCGATAATAAAATTTCCCAAATGGCGCGTTGAAATATTTTTGAATACCTACATAACGAGAAACATTATCTTAAAACTAGTTTATGCCCGCGGCTTCGCACGCATTGTTTCTATGGAAACGTTTAAGGGTGTGATTTCTATCCCATAGGAACTGATTTATGGAATAAAAAGTATTTTAGAATTAGATACCTGTATGCAAAATTTCAAAAATTTAGCAGTGGACTAATTTAGGTTGATGATGATGATGATGATGATGATGCAAAATTTCAGCCGATCCTTTCAGTAGTAAGTAGCGTGAAGAGGTAAACATCCATTCATCCATCCATCCAAACTTTCGCATTTATTATTTAAGTGTCATGTTTTTATTTGTTACAGATTTCCTGCAGATAAACATCTACGTTTGCGTTGGAAAGAAGCAACGGGTTGCAAAGATTGGGGACCCAAAATATAGTACAAAATTTGTAGTAAACATTTCTATGAAAATTTATTAATAAAAATGAAACAGCGAACTTATCTTTTCCCTCATGCTGTTTCAAGGCTGGTACGTAATATATATAAAAAGAATGAAAGTCTGTTTAAGACTCTGAGAAAGTTTGTCATACCTACTTTGTATTATAATCTACCTTCCAAACAAATATAGAATAACCAATCAAAATATTTAAATATTGGGTAGTATTACTTTTATATAGGGTGTAACAAAGAGTAAGGACCAAACTTTAGCTTCGATCAAAGAACACAGGAAAATATGAAAATTTAAAACAAATAAATAAAAACGAAATTATCACTAGACTGGGTAATGAATGAATGACTGTTGTCATTTGCTTATTATCATAGAACCGAGGAAAAATGCATTTGTAAGACCTACCTATCACATCTAAGAGGCGTTGTCCGCTGCGATGACGTCGCGGGTCGTTGAACTCCACGGTCAACGACCCACGACGAAGGTGTTTTGTGTTTTAAAGGAGTTGTAAAGAGGTACGTAGGCCTTTTTAGTTTATTTTACCTGAAAACAAGCACAACATTTAATTTACTTTTTTTTCGACACTATTCGGGAATTTTTCTTCGGTTCTATAATCAAGTCGGAACCCACCCATGAAAGTTAAGTGCTTACTTTTTGTTACAACCTGTATATTATTCATAATAATTAATAATTATGATTCAATATTCTTACATACTTCTTCTGAAGACAGGGCGCTATGGCGCTCATTAGGGGAGGCCTATGTCCAGCAGTGGACTAATTTAGGTTGATGATGATGATGATGATGATTCTTACATACCATAATATAGATTTAATTTGAGAAAATTAAATCTGAGAATGTGAAAGAAATGCAATCCAGTATAAAAAATTATAAATTTTATTTAACTAAAGACTATGTGATTTGATTAAGAACATATTGAAATAATCGTCTTAAAGACTGATCATGCATACTTATTAATTGTAACAGAATATAAATATTTGGATTAGTAGGCAGGAATTTTGGTAATATTGTGGTGTAAAAGTGTCATTTAATTTTGTTGTATTTGCACTTTTTTCTTTTTAGCTGCATAATAATTTTAAAAGTGCCATTAAATTTCGTATTAAAGGTTACCTTAGCAATATCTAAACCGTAAGATTTAATTTATTAGGAGAAATGTGATTTCGAAGTCTGTTGGCTAAGCCTGGTTAACGTGTAAGAATTTAATTCCTTAATAAAAATGTTATTTAATTACTATTAACATAAAACTACTGATATTATTTTTCTATATTCTAGTGTTTAAAATTATTTCTACTCGTATCGTAATAAGTGCCTATACCTACATAATAAAAAAAAATTGATAGGTACCTAACTAAACGTTGTTTCCTTTCTAGGCTTAGTTAAATTAAATGTTTACCTATTCCCACATTCGTACCTAATTTAAGTACCTACTTATATATTTATTTACTAGAAAACTAATAACTTTACTGGAACTGGAACGATTAAACTTAACCAAATACACAAAAAAGTTAAAAGTTTGCTTTAAATCCTAACAGAACAGGATCAATAGGTTGTAAGTGCGCAAGTAATAAAATAAGAGCTACCGGACCGAGGAATACCTGCAGGCTGTAACAAAAAGTAAGGACCTAAACACACCAGTACTTAAAACATTCACTACAAAGGTCAACCAAGGTTTGGTGGAATTTCCTGTTCTGAATTTGAACACCCAAATTATGAACTGGAAAATCGCAAATCCAATCCACCAACAGAGACATGAAATAAGAAACTTAAAATCGGGGTAATAAAATTGCATGGCAACACTTTCCCCCCACCACCTTGCAATCTTTGATCTTGCTCATCGGCACGCTTGCCAGACATCTGGTTATATTTAATCTGTGGTACGCAACGTATCACACGTTCAAATAACTTAATTATAGTTTTTAAAGCCTCCACACACAGAAAGCGTGGCCGGGCTGGAGGCGAAGGCGTGCGGGTGGTAATGCGTGAATTTTTATGAGAGACTACACTACACATACACCGCCGGGTTGCGTGTGTAGTCTCTCATTTATATTCACGCATTACAATACAACTCGCGTTTCTGTGTGTGACGGCTTTCATTCTTATATTCGTGCCATTTGGTAGAAATTAAAAAATGGTAAATTTTCTTTCATTCACTGTGGCAACTCTGATGCCAGTGACTTGTCAAAATTTTGTAAAAATCATTGCGGTGTAGGCTTTTTGTTCAATTCGAAATATATTTAATCCACGATGACTGGGAAATTAAAGCCTGATGAACCGAAAAAGGAGAAAACTGCGGAACCAACAGTACCACCATCTGATGATTTGGTATGTGAAGTCCTAGGATTATGTTTGTTGATAGGAACAAAAGTCTAGAGTTTCTGACTTCGGTTCTTATGTTTTTCTATTTGATTTACAGTCTGAAGAGGATAAACGTCTTCAAGAAGAGCTCAATATGCTTGTTGAGAAGCTATTGGTACGTAAAAAAATCATATTTGGTGTGAATAATAGACAACATTGGCCTGACCTCATCCTTTTATTTCTTTCCAGGGCCCTGATGTAGAACTCTACTTTCCATCGTTACAAATGCTGAGTAATCTTATCAGAACATCTACAACATCAATGACCTCAGTACCAAAGCCCTTGAAGTTCCTCAGAGAGCATTACCCAGCCCTGAAGCAAGTTTATGAAAAGATCCATGATGCAAAGACAAAGAAATTTTGTGCTGATGTGGTTTCAGTTCTTGCTATGGGTGTCAGTGGATCAACTGTAAGTTTGCTAGTTATTGTTATCATAATCACGGTTACCACTGTTAAAACACATGGTTAATGAAACAAATCAATTTTCTGTGATAGTTCAGTCAAACACCACTCTCCCCTCGATTAGGGGCGGCGTGTTCACCAGTGGACATGTTTTATGTGTGTTGATTAGTTAAAAACATAGTTGGAAATCTATTTTTGTTGAGGAAAAGTTTTTCATGCACCATATCGCCATAATTATCAATCTATAATATTTTCAGGAAGCTGCAGAGAAACGAGAATGCCTCAAATATTGCCTTCTGGGAACTCTGTCAAATGTTGGCGATTGGGGCCATGAGTATGTAAGGTAAAGTATCTATTGTAAACACTATTAATACTTTATTTAATTTATATTGGAGTATTCACCATCACTTTCAGCCAATAAATAGTCCAACAGAGCCCAATCTCATATTGGAGCTGAATATCTATCATACTATTTATTATAAAAATGTGCCACATTGAGGCAAACTTTGTTTTGCTTAAACAGTTTCACAAAATAATGATAATAAATTAATTTTATAGAGTACTAGTACTTACTACTTAATTTTATAGACTACCCGCAGCTTCTCACATGTTGTTTCTATGGAAACATTTAAAGATTATATCTATACCATGGGATAAAAAGTAGCCTGTTTTAGGCCTACAACTATGAGTAGGTATACAAAATTTCATCCCGATTCTTTCAGTAGTTTGAAGAGGTAACAAAAATCTATTCATCTAAACTTTCATTTATAATGTTGGTGTGATATCAGTCATACACAACACAAGCCACAGCCACAACACAAGCCTTGCTTAGCTTGTGGCTAGATGAAGCTGTGTGGATTGTCCAGCATTATTTATCAATCTTTATTTTGCAGACAACTTGAAGGAGAAATAGCCGAAGAATGGAATGTTGATAACATGGATAAACTACTGCCTTTGGTCCGAGATGTGATCTCCTTTGACATGAAGCATTCAGCGGAGATCCAAGCCTGTGATCTGCTGATGGAGATAGACAAGCTGGATCTCCTCACACAGCACATGGAGGATAGCAACTATCCTAGAGTCTGCCTGTATTTGATTGGGTATGTATATAATAGATCTTATGAAACTTTTTGTTGGTGACTCTAGTATTGAAAATTGGTACATACCTTAAAGCTAAATCTGTTTCTTTGCTTTTTGTAATATCTTTAGTTCAGGAAAATTCACAGTCATCATCATGAGTCACCAGAACACTTTGTACTAAGATACCCAATTTTATTACTAAATAAACAAGAGAGAAACTTTTGTGGTACAACATGTTTTGTGGCTGCATAGATATAATAAAGAAACTGTATCAGATTCCTCCATCTGTGAAGTGTTTGTAATTTGAAAATGCCTGTTAGTGTTAGGTCATGTTATGCAGTGAAGGGTTTACTTGAAGGAGAACTTATTTACCACTTGCATATAAAGGAGGGCGGGAAATATAATGGGAATATAAAGGCAGGAGATTGCGGTTCGATTCCCGCCTCAGGATAAATGTTTTGTATCAGCACTGGGACTACAACTGGCGGCAAAACACATGCTTCTGGATACAACTATCAAAGAACCGACCTGCCAGATACAGCTGTTCTTCAAGACAGACAGCGCGGCATTAATAAACGCACTCAAAAGGACAGACACAAGATCAAAATCAATTGTAGAATGTCACAGCGCTCTACAAAGTCTCTCTGAACAAATGAAAGTCAGCATAGTATGGACGGAGAGTCGATCCGATCCAGGTAACATAAATGCAGACAGACTTGCAAAGAAAGGATCGAGACAGACCCCAACAAAACAGGACATCAGTCTGTCCAACCCACCCACAGCAGAAGTCAGAAACAGACTAAAACTATACTCAGAAAAAGAACACCAAAAACTATGGGAGCGCCGAACAGACTGCAAACATACAAAACTAATACTCCCCTCTAAAGATAGGAAAACCACAAACACATTGCTCAAGATGAGCCGCGAGGACCTAAGAACAATGGTGGACCTCATCACAGGTCACTGTGAACTGAACCATCATCTTCTTAAAACTGGAGCCACAGACAGTAGCCTGTGTCGTGGCTGCTTCCAGGAAGAAGAGACTGTGGAACACGTAGTGGTACACTGCACAGCCACAGAGGACGCCAGACGGAAAACGGGACTGAAGACTCTCATAGAGGAATCAAACCCGTCCACGCCTACAGAAAAGCTGAAACGAAGCTGTAAATCGCCAAAGGTCCTGCTCCGATATTTTAAGGAGCTGGGCTGGTTAGGGCCTGGATAGGCAGGGGGACAATGCACAATACACTCCTATACGAGATGTCAGTGCAGATCCCAGTTCCCCCATTCAGAATCAGAAATGTTTTGTACGATCTGCACATATTTGTTTAATATATTTGTTCTGTGTAGTTTTTTATAATAAACAAAAACAAAATTAAAAATTTTAAAAACCCCTTGGCAGATTTTCCTGAAACATGGCTAAGAACACTCCGTATAAAATTATCTATGACACAAAAAAACTAAACGAAAATCGGTTTATCCGTTTGGGAGCTACAATACCACAGACAGATACACAGACATACACATTAAACTTATAACACCCCTCTCTTTATGTGTTGGGTGTTAAAAATATGTATAATGTATGTATTGAGAATATAAGCTATATAGTAGCCATAACACAAGCTCCTAGATGATGTTGTATGAATGGACCAGCATGATTTGTTTTTTTTTTTTCAGTTGTGCAAGCTATGTAGTAGAGCCAGAGTCCACCCAGATCCTTCAAGGCGTGCTCGACACGTACCAGCGTTTCGGCGAGTACCCGCGCGCGCTGCTCGTGGCTATGCAGCTACACGACAAGGCCAAGTGTGAAGAGGTCTTCAATGCTTGCACTGATCCGTAAGTCATTGGTTGATAACAAATTACCTGTTGATCAGACTCTTATGAGACTGGTGTTGTTCGGGTGAACCGACCACGCAGCAGATATGCATTTAGCTGCGCTTGCAATTGATTGCGTATTTTCTCGCGTTTACCTAAATTAACTCAGTTCGCGATCGACCGCCATAGTCGCGGGTTCAAATCAATTCAACCATTCCGTACCATTCTTACCATAAGTTGGCGGCTGTAGTTTAAATATCTATATATAATACGTGTCTTGTGAATATAGTCCATACCATTACCATTGACTTTCCTTGACCACATACCAAACACCACACCAAATACCAATCTCAAAGGGCAGTTTGGGGATCAACCACAACCATAACCCTTTTCAGGTGTACTCAGGCATCACATGTTCACTCACACTACTGTTTTACTAAAATATAATTTAATGTTTGCTTCCTATGTGTTTTATGTCAAGAACCCAAGGAAGAAGGTCCCCCAAATACAGGTTAATCCTAGTTTAGGGACCAACAATGTATTAATTTGAAAAAAAAAAAAAAAAACAATTTATTTATTTTTAAAATTATATATAGTACACCTAAATAGGCTCCTTCTGAATGAGCCTAGAATTAGTGGTGGTGCGCAGTGACGACCGTGTTTTAACAGCCTACAGGCGCAAAAGCGCCGCAGCAGCATTGCTGTTTTATTTAATGATCTCATACATAATATGGAACCTAAACAATTAGTTCGACTTCAATTAAAATATTGTCGAAAAAGCGCATTGACGACTCAACAACACTCGTCGTGTTTATATGTATTATCTACACATAACACAAGCTCTGCTTATCATGGGGCTAGATGATGCTGTGTGAATTGTCCAGCATTATTTGTTTATTTATTCATCTAAGTGCTAATATGCATCAGAACAGAAAAAGTGCAAATGCTAATCATTTGTGCATGGTATGTTATAAATCAAGTTTCAAGATAGGCACTGTTTGTCGTGTCATTTGTTGTTGTTTTCAGTTTGTTCTTGAGATTATTAATATGGTTTACCTGTGTTTGCGCACACACTTGCGCACTATAATTATGTCCTGCGCACACGGCTATTTGTCGTGGACGGACCGTGGCCGAAAATTCGACTAGAAGACATCAACATCATTAAAATGGCATGTGCTACAGAGACCTTAGTAAATACGTATCTTTTATTTACAGCCTTGTCAAGAAACAGCTTTGCTACATGCTTGCTCGGCAATACGTGCCTTTAGACTTAGAAGATGAAGATCTCCGCACAATCCTTCTCAATGCTCATATCAATGATCATTTTCTGAGCTTGGGCAGAGAGGTAAGACATGTTTCGTAATTACTAGCTTTAGACCACGATTTTGCGACGAATATTAATTATAAGAGCCACCGGCGCTTATCAGGGAGGCCTATGTCCACCTGTGGACTAATAAAGGATGTAAATATTGATGAATGATTTATTTTTTTCGTATTTTATAATATAATATTTTGTATCTTCTTGATTTTGACATGATTCTGCCAATTTTACTATAAAAACTTTCGTACTTAAACGAATTCGTTATGAATGTAAGCGAGTTAACTACGAACCTAGTTTGTGGCTAGTGGGTTTACTACCAGCAAAAACTAGGATCTCAGTTGACACGCTTACATGCCTAATGATTCTGCCAATATTGTATGAAACACTCCTAAATAATTTTTCTTCAGCTTGACATCATGGAGCCAAAAACACCAGAGGAGGTCTACAAGACCTGGCTAGAATCAGCTGGATCAGCCCTTCGACCCTCCCTTCTAACGGAGCACCCTGTTGACTCAGCCAGGCAGAACTTATCAGCTACGTTCGTCAACGCCTTCGTGAACGCCGGCTTCGGAAGGGACAAGCTAGTCACCACTGAGGATGGAAACAAGTGGATGTACAAGAATAAGGATCATGGTAAGATTTTATGAAAATTTAATTACCAAAACATGCCTATCTACCGAGAAAAAAAACATTTCTGTATTGTATCTGTAGTGCCACAAAAGACAGAAATGTTGTTTTTCGTGTACTTTTAACACAAAAACTGTGTTGTTTCTGTCTGACACAATCTTTTAAATATACATATATTTTTTTAAATAATGTTGGACAATTCACACATAGCATTATCCAGCCCCAAGCTAAGCAGAGCTTGTGTTATGGGTACTAGATAACTGATATACTTAAGATAATACACTACATAGATATTTTTTTTATTATACATAGAAAACATCCAGAACATCCTGAACAAATATCTGTAGATCTAAAGAACATTTTGTCCCTAGGCGGGAACCGAACCCGCAAACCACCACGGACTTTCCCCCGCCGCGCCACGGAGGTCGCTTTAACCCTCGCACAAATATAAGGGAGGGACGATCACTAACCTATGTTCAATTTGCAAATAAATTATGGAGGATGATGTGTGAAAATGTCCAATATTATTTATATTCATTAGTTATGATTTGGTCATATTTAAAATTAACTAAATAAAAGACACCGTTATTTCTAAGAAACTAAATATGTAATATAAAAAAAAAATTGCATATTATTTGATTTAAAAAATGACCTGAGTGTGAGGGCTGACACACTATATAATAATAAACACCGTTATGCCCCACAGGTATGCTATCAGCAGCCGCTTCTCTCGGAATGATCCATCTCTGGGACGTAGACGGCGGGCTCACGCCTATCGACAAGTACTTATACACCGCGGACGAGCACATCAAGGCCGGAGCCCTACTGGCCTTGGGCCTCGTCAACTGCGGAGTGAGGAACGAATGTGACCCGGCGTTGGCGCTGTTGTCAGACTACGTGCTACATTCTAGCTCCAATCTGAGGATTGGGAGTGTTTTGGGTAAATCAAATATGTCATTATTTCCTTACTCCATCAGGATGATTTACGTATCGAAGTGTTCTGTATGAGGACACTAATCCACAATTTATTTAGAAAAGATGTTAGAAACTCATACCTTCATCATCAGCCAATGCTAGACCTGCTGGGCATAGCCCTCCAATAATAATGCCCTGCTAGACCTGCTGGGCATAGCCCTACAATAATAATGGGGTGGACGTATAAAGCCCAGTTGTTATTAAACAGCATCCAGTATCTGCCAGCAGTCTTTGGCAGATAACCACAGAAATATATCTAGACTAGTATTTTATAAGTGCGCGAGCTGCAAGCAGCTCGCGGCGGTGGCTGTCACAGGGAGTGGTGGGCTCTGGGGGGGCAAATCTCTAAAAGTCGGGATTTTCCCCAACTCACCCCCGACCCGGCTACACGATTCTGCAAAAAAAAACATACCTTCCCATCCACCATCAGGGAGAACAATCGTGTCAATGAGTCAGTCAGTCAGTGAATCAGTCAGTCAGTGGTAATGGAGCTTTATATATTATTATTATTATTATATATTATTATATTTCTGTGCAGATAACCATCGCACCCTACTATAGGATGCTGGACATCCTATAGTAGGGTACGATGTTTCCTATGTATGTACAAGTTCGCCAAGCACAGTTTTCTTGTCTAGGGAAGAATAGAGAAAAAATACGTCACATCGTTATCAAATGAGTAAAATATTTCAAATTAAGTTTTAATAATTTACGCATAACAATGCAATGTCAGTTTTGTACACTGGCAGAAAAGTAGCAAACCGGGCAAATGCTGCCTGCCATTAACAAAGAAGTCAAGTCTATTCTACCCAAGACAAGAAGTTTGTTATCCACTTATTCTAATCTTTTGTTATAACTTATTTTAATGTTATTTCATTGTTCAATAGGTTTGGGTATCGCATACGCGGGTACGCAACGCGAGGACGTATTGTCTCATCTACTTCCAGTGCTGAGCGATACGGCGGCGCCGCCCGAGATATGTGCACTGGCGGCCATTTCCTGCGGTCTTATTGCAGTGGGATCCTGCAATGGCGATGTAAGATATTATGAACTTTCCTGTATAAAGTAGGAAATAATCAATTTGCAATTTATGTTTTCTCGAAAATTGAGCCCATGTCTCCTTTCACGATTTTTCTCTAACTCTCATTGTTTCTGGTTTGGCCATCTCAATAGGCTTATTGAGATGTGAGTGGATGGCCATGTGTGGTTACCTATAATCCTACTATAATGTTATAAAGGCCAAAGGTTGTGCCATTGTGAAGATGTATGGTCGAAGACAACGCCAAAACCACTAAATGGACCGGATTTAAATTTTGCACACATATAAAATTGGACCTGGAATAAAATTACGCTAAGTTTCCGAAAAACGCGTGCGAAGCCGCAGATAGAAACTAGTTAACACTAAGGTTAAAATTGCGAGAATATGTGTCTGCAATGTTAATGTATTATGAACTTTATTTATTCACTACTAGGTTGAGAATAGCTGTATAAGAGGTGTTGTTTTCAGGTAACATGTGCGATCATTCAACGTCTTATCGACGACAACAAGGATCTCCATTCGTCGACTTACGCGAGGTTCCTGCATTTGGGTCTTGGATTGTGCTTTTTGGGTAATAACTACTTTTCTTATTCTATCTGTAGAAACCGACTTTAAGATGTTTCTTAGAGGACCATGTCAAGTGAGATGCAAAGAAACATCTTGGAGTATTTTTATTTGGCTATCATGTTACTGCGGGCATGATATATAGGCCTATTGAGATCGCCACTGTGTGTTCACTTCACACTTTTGAGTAGCATACTGAAATCTCTCTTGACATCTTGTATTATATTTATTTGCATCATCATTCCTTGTCAACTCACTAGATTTCACTAGCGCATATGAATGTCTTATGTTTATTACCCCTCTTTGTGAATTTTAACTTCCTGCCTCTACCATGCATGTACATTACATAGTATATTCATGGAGAAGTCTGTGTATTTGTCAAATCTTACCCAGGTTACTAAATGTGGAGATGTTATGACTAGACAGAAAAGGGCCAAGTTTCAAAACTTGCTCTATAAACCTTAATATTTACAAGAAAAATGTTTTTTACGTGTGCTTAATTATTTTTAACAAGCTACCAGAAAAATTGAAGGATTTGAATGAAAACTTATTTAAGAAAAAGTTAGATATTTGGTTGCTTTCAAATTGTTTTTATACTGTAAACAAATACTTTAATTTAAAAGCTTAATGATATTTTATACGACATATACCTAAAAATAATAATGACGTTTAATATTTGCACATCTGCTTGCGGGTTGAATAAATTGTCATCACATAGCTCTAAGATCTTGGCATGTAAATATTATATTTTGCAAATGAACGATTGATTCTGATATGCGCCACGTTCTACGCTAATCTAGGCCTGGCTCTATATTAGAGTGAACACAGTTTTAACACACACGGAAGACAGTTTTGTGACAATGAATCAGGCTGCCCTGAATGTTTGTTTGTTTTTCTAAAGTAAACATCTTCATTTTCAGAAGTTTTGAATATTTCCATAAAAATCATTTGTATAGAAAAGATAATTTATAATAATATTTGTAATATTTTTCATCAGGATGCAAGGAGAAGACAGAAGCGACAATGGCCGCCCTAGAAGTTCTACCGGAGCCGCAGCAGTCCCTCTGTCAAACCACGCTGTCGATGTGCGCGTACGCAGGCACGGGCGACGTGCTCGTCGTGCAACAGATGCTGCATATCTGCTCTAAGCATTATGAAACTGATGTACGTATTTTAAATAAGCATTCAAAATAAAAAATAAAATGCACAACTCTAGAAATCTTACGCACTTTGTCCGGCACACTTCTGGGGCATGCCAGAGACTTAATTGCCGGGCTGCACAGCAGGCTCCTATTATCTATAATCCTATAAATCCAGTGTCTCGGAAAGCACGTTAAGCCGTTGGTCCTGCGCTTGACCTCTCCCCGGCAGTATTGTAGTAGCCGACGACGTGGCCGCTATCGTGGCTGCGCCCACTGTCGATCTGCTGGAAGCGAAGCTCAATAGTACGGCGACACTACTGGCGGAATGGTTTGGATTTAATGGGCTTGCCCTAAATCTGAGCAAAACCCATTTCATCCACTTCAACCTGTCAGGCCGTGCCCCTAGCCCACTAACAGTATTAGTCAATGGAAACACTATCGAGCAGGTTGATAACACCACATTCCTGGGCTTCCGCATAGACAGAGGACTGCAGTGGGCGAGCCATATCGACAAGCTATGTGGAAGGCTGGCTGGTGCATGTTACGCGCTGAGTCGGATGGCGCGAGTGGTGTCCGCCGATGTGGTCCGAGCTTGCTTCTTTGCAACTGTGCAGTCGCTGCTGCAGTACGGCGCCGAGCTATGGGCGCGCGCAGCCGACTGGGAACGCGCGTTCCGGATGCAGAAAAGGGCCGTACGAGCAATAGTGAAGATCCCGAGCGACCAATCGGCGAGACCACACTTCAAATCCCTTGGCATCCTGACATTGCCATGTCTCGTCATTTACCAGGTGGCCATGTACGTGCGGCAGAACCACGGGACATATGCGACACTAGGCAGCACGCACTCGTACGCCACGCGCAGCCGCGACAAGCTCGCCGCCGTGGAGCGCTCATTGACAAAGTCGTCCAAGCAGTTGACGCATGTCATGGGTCCAGACGTCTACAACCGGCTTCCTAATTGCATTACAGAAGCCCGCAGTCTGCCTACATTCAAAAACAAACTTAAACGCTGGCTTCTTGAAAAAACCTTCTATAGCTACGACGAGTTCGTAGCATATAAGAGTTAGTAGATACCAATGTAGATAATTCGAGATAGATTTATTTTATATAACTTTGATTATTTTTTTTTATTATTTAATAACTCGATTTAATTTATTATTATTTAATTATATTGAATGTTATGTAATTATTAATTCTTATCAATTTATTAAGTTATAAGTACATTTTCAAATCAAATGTATTTTATAGCAATAGATTAGGTATACATAGCAAAATATGTATACAATTTTTGACATGTAATTATTATTACCCAATAAAGACTATTATGACTATTACTATTATTGGTCGGCCGTCCCATCGGATGAGAGTGAGGGAGTAGTGTACCTGCGTTTATGCACACACTTGTGCACTATAGTATGTCCTGCGCATCTGGCTAGTCTTCGATGAGATGGACCACCGTGGGCTGCTCCACCCCAGCTCAGTACTGCTCTGTCCCAAATACCTTTGCGATATCGTGCTTTTCTCAGCGCGCATAATTTTGAGCCATGCTTTTGCAAACCTTTTGAGCTCGCCAAAGTTAACCGCGATGCTAACTAGGTCTGCGTGGTATATCGGCCCGCTCTCTCTAACTGTACGTCGTTGATTACAGAACGAGCAGTCTTCAACTGAAGACACAGCATTCAAGAAGACAGAGAAGAAGGATTCCAAAGAGTCTGTCAACTCGAGCGCCAGCGCGACTGCGCCCGCCGCCGGCGCCACGCCCGGCAGCTCCAAAGATGATAAGAACAAGAGTAAGTTCCTCATCAGCTCACATGCGTCCACTGCTGGACATGCCTTCCCCGAACGAAGGGGGGTTTACTGAGAAAGGTGACATTTTGATGAAGAGTTGTCAGAGAGAATGTAACTACTAAACTGATATTCTACGCCCAACATTTACAAGAACCAAGGAAAGACGGAACTACTTAGGCTAAATGCCTCAATGGCCAACTTACTAAAGAAAAGGAATATAATAGTTAAAAGTAAAAAGTAAAATCGGATTTTATCATCATCTAGCTCCAAGCTAAGCTGAGCTTGTTTTATGGGTACTAGTTAACTGATATACTTAATACAATGCTACATAGATTGATATTTTGAACCCCCGATGCAAAAAGAGAGGGGTGTTATAAGTTTAACCTTTTGACCGCCACGCCCCAAACGCATTCTCGTATCCTCTACGCCAAAGCACAAAAGTGACCAAAAATACCTACGAAAAAATGGTGCTGCCAAGAGTCGATAAAATGTATATTGTCGATAAACACATGGAGACTTGATTTCGTTGGTTTTTTATGCAATAAACAACTTTTTAAAATCTGGGATGTTTTATTACCTTTTGAACGCCACCTTAAAATGATAAAATCTAACTCTCCAAGCCATCCAAGTTACAAAAAGAAGGGCTTCAGGTTAGAAGCACTACCTTCAATTTTCGAGTTTTACTTGATACCAATTTACTCTATAATATATTAATTGTTACGCCGCAGTTGCCGATGTTTTGCCTATATAAAACCAGAAATCAGATCGACAACAAATATTTTCAAATAACAACAGCACATCACTATTCACCCACGTGACGTCTTCTGTTGTCGTGAATAGCCGACATAGGCGCGGCTGGCACGATGTTTGAAAGCTTGCTTACATCTGAGGTAGTGATGTGGTAGGTTATAGTCGCTGATTATCGATAAGGGCAAGTAGGTATATACCTGTCCACTCTTGAAATGAAACTAAAATGGTCATCACATCACATGCATTGAATGCCAAATAACTAGTTGGGTACCTACCTACCTACCATGTAGTAACTGTCAAACCACTAAAGATTGAAGACACAAATAATATTATCACTACACAATGCAGAGAAAGAAACGGTACCTACCTACCTACCAGTTATACCAACATACCTAGTCCCTACCCATCAGTGTAATAAGTAGGTAGACGCAATAATAAGTACCTACCTACCTACCCTAGTCAACTGCACTTAGGTACCTACCTAGGTACAATACAATACACTTTATTGCAAACCAAGAAAATACAAAAACAAAACAGGGAAAGAGAAATAACAGAATTGCAGAATGGGCGGCCTTATCACTAGAAGAAGAGAAAAACTAACAGTATAAGACTAAAGAAAGAATCCCCGTATCGGGTGAATGTTATTATTTAGTGCTAGAATTTGTGTTCTTGGTAGGTAGGTCGAAGTAACGGTCAATGACCTTTCTAACCGTTATTGTACCATGAATGCTATTAAAGTATTTTATACCTAATTATCTTCCTTGCTACTTGCAGAATTTCTTCTCATTAATTATCATTCATGCATGGTACAAATTCTTGCCGCTTTTTAGGAAATTTCACTAGGCAGGTAGGTACCTAGGTATTATTTTATTTCCTTCATTCTTTATTCCTTGTAAATTTTCTACGCATTACCAATCCATCTAACATCTTTTATTGATTTTCTGTCCACGTAATTATTTCCTTGAGTCGGATACCTATCTCATAATCAAACCGATTTAGGTACCTAGTACCTACACTACCTACTTACCAATGATGAAAGTACCTACCTATCTAGTACACAAAAATTTATCCCGTTCCCAACGTAGGCAGGCACCTACTCATCTTACAAGAAAGAAATAAAATGTAGGTAGGTATGTACCTACCCACCGAACTACAGGGAACCTGTGTGCTTCGAAGCAGAAACATGCTTTTGTCGAAGTTTGAAACAAGAGATCTATGAACCTACAAATACCTACATTTTACCTATGAATCCAAAATCAATAGCAGATAAAATCCAAAATCAATAGCAGATCGGACATCTTGGAATGCACTTGCACGTCACTACCATTGTCTTGTTACGCTGATGACGTCACTTACGGTCGTGTAGTCCCGACCGTGGCGTACGCTACACTGTTATGGGATGATGAACCAGTGATGTGCTTTGGTGGGGATTATGAATTATCGATCCTGCTCATGGATCATTTTTATTTTCATTATGCGTTTGCAGAGTTAAAGTTTGGGTTTATTATGATATCATAATAGATATTTATTATTTATATCATGAGAATGAACATGAAATAAATAATAAATATCTTGTTTAAATGTAAATTGTCTATTTTTTATCACCTTCGCTTGGTAGCTGTATACCACAACACTAGCGGTCGTCTCCTGCCGACAATGGCGTGCGAATCACGCCCGCTGACGGGATTTTATTTCAATGTTTCATCATCGAAATTTTTATACAACTAGGGGTTTTTCTTATAAACCTTTAATATAGATGTATAATAACTAAAACAATGTTCCTTTTAGGATAAATAAAACGCAGAACTAACAGTTAAAAGATTGTGTATTTCGTTTTTTTCTTGGAGCAGTTTTGGTCGTCTAATAACGACACTGGCGTAGTAAGCACAATTTGAAATGTCGAGTATAGACGACGGTGGCGGTCAAAAGGTTAACGTGTCTGTCTGTGCATCTGGTGTATCTGTCTGTGGTATCGTAGCTCCGAAACGGATGAACCGATTTTCGTTTAGTTTTTTTTGTGTCATAGATAATTTTATTCCGAGTGTTCTTAGCCATGTTTCATGAAAATCTGTCGGGGGCGGTTTTTGAAATATTTAATTTGTTCTTATTTATATACATATACAAAGAAACATTCCTTTGTATATGAGAAGAACACCCAATTATGTAAAATTTATTTGTTTTCATTGATTCTGTTCACAGGCAAGTCAAAGGACAGCAAGAGCAAAGAGAAGGAAAAGGAAAAAGACGCCAACAAGGAACTATCGTCAGTGCAAGCGGTGGCCACGCTCGGGGTCGCCGTCATCGCGCTGGGCGAGGAGACGGGCGCCGAGATGTGCACCAGGATATTTGGACAACTGGTAAAAATAAAAATGAATACTTGTTGTTTTAGTCTTCGGCGTCAATGTGAACGGAAATCGATCCATCACATACGTTCTAAATACATGTCTCCCGCTAACTCCCGATAATAGTCGATTTGACACCATGAAGCATACCCAGGCATTATGTTTTCTCTCTATCTTTTTATCTAGTTAACAAGATTGGTGTGTATATCCCCTTTTCCTTTCCTGACCCGAAAATCTAGAAAGCTGTTCCCAAACGTGTCTTCCTAAAAATAGCACCTCTGAAGAAGAACGGCGTGCGTTATTTATCTATCAGCTGATTGTTTTTTGTTTTAAGCACAGTACACTGGCACAACTATTTATTATAATTAACTAGCTGAGCCCCGCGGCTTCGCTCGCGTGGAAATTTATGGTTTCTAATGCTTCGCGCAACTTTTTTATTTTTTTATTTCATAAGAACCTACTGACAACTTATTATTTTAAGCCTGACAGTAACAAACACAACAAAAAAAGAATAAATTGGTCCAGCCGTTCACGCTTGATACCGTGACTAAAAGAAATAGGGATTCATTTTAATATGTATAATTAATTAATTATTTATGTGTACAGGGTCGTTACGGCGAGCCTGCAGTGCGGCGCGCGGTGCCACTAGCGATCGCCCTCTGCTCCATCTCAAACCCGCAGCTCTCAGTGATCGACGTGCTCAACAAATACTCGCACGATTCTGATAATGATGTCGCCTATAACGCTATATTCGCTATGGGTCTCGTTGGTGCTGGAACTAACAACGCCAGGTATTATGAGCAGATTTGTATACCTGTTTTTTTACTAAAAACGGAATGGTGAAGGTGCTTACACATAAATAAATAATAAAAAATTAAATAATCCTGGACAATTCACACAGCATTATCTAGCCCCAAGCTAAGCAGAGCTTGTTTTATGGGTACTAGTTATCTGATATACTAAATACAATACACTACATAGATAGATACTTTTTATTACACCTAGAAAACACCCAGACCAACGGAACAAATTTCTGCAGATCATACACAAATTTGTTCCGAGGCGGGAATCGAACCCGCAACCTCCTGCGTCGCAGGCGGACCTTCGCCCGATGCGCCACGGAGGTCGTCTTCTTATATGTCTCCCGAACGGATAAACTTTTCATTTATAATTTTTAAGAACGCCTGTTTTTGGAAGTTTTCTAGCTATGTTTAGATTTATTGAAGATCTGTGTTGGTTGTCATGTTATGAGACTAATTGACTATTTATCGCAGCACTGCACCCGAATTTCCAAGTCAATTAGTTGGGTTCCATAGCTATTTCGGTTTTATGAATGGTCTGATAAATATTACTTAAATTGACGACTCCGTGCTCGGAACAAATTTGTGTACGATCTGCAGAAATTTGTTCCGTTGGTCTGGGTGTTTTCTATGTATAGTAAAAAAATATCTAGCTATGTATACAATGTATTAAATATATCAGTTATCTAGTACCCATAACACAAGCTTTGAGTAGCTTACTTTTGGGCTAGATGGTGCTGTGTGGATTGTCCAGCATTATTTATTTATAAAAATTTCCTCCTACAGATTAGCCACAATGCTGCGCGCGCTTGCCCTCTACCACGGCAAGTCTCCCGTTCACCTGTTCATGGTGCGCCTGGCGCAAGGGCTGTGCCACGCGGGTAAAGGCACCATCACACTGTGTCCGGCACACAGCGACCGTCGCCTGGTGTCGCAGCCAGCGTTAGCTGGGCTGTTGGTTGTGCTCACTGCGTTCCTTGACTGCAAGAACAGTTAGTATATACCTCATGATAAATATTAATACATGCCTCCAGGGTGTTGCTCCAATGTTTTTGATGTAAATATGTATTTTAGGTAAAATTGTACACAACTTTTCCCGCAAGTTATCCTTCTCATGACCAGCTGTGGACTAGCATAGCCTGATAAGGATGACTCATTTCGAATAGCTCGCGCAATTATCGTTTCATGTCCATAATTATTTCTCACTTCTCTTCATGTTTCCAATTTTGTAAAAATAGCCTGTGTTAAATTATGCTAAGACATAATTTATTTCTTGCAGTAATCCTGGGCAAGTCCCACTATCTTCTGTATGTGCTGGCGACGGCAATGCAGCCCCGCTGGCTCGTCACACTCGACGAGAATCTGCAGCCCTTGAACGTCAGCGTACGCGTTGGACAGGTTAGCATGCAGCTTTAGTACTAACAGTATGTTAAAAATAGAACAGAAGTTCTTTGCACTGGACTTCTTCAATAGCGCGTAAATCCAACTGGCTCAGGATCATCGTCACGAAGGCCTCAGGGGAAAAGTACCATATATGTACATGACAATGGGATGTGTTGGACTATACATATTATAGTTAAATTGTTTGGAAGTTTTTTATGTAAACAGCTAGAAATGTAAATTATACAGCTGAGGATCTCAAGAGGCGCAAATATGCAGATCTCGATAGAGCTTACAGTCTACACATTTGCTCCCTTGAAGTCAAGACCTCTGTCCTAGGTCTGGGGTACAAAGGCTCTTCGGATTTTTAAAAATTATCTGAGCATCTAGAAGCGCTGACGCAAGAGTTGGTGAGTATCTGGCGCAACGCATTAGCATTGCTATACAGCAGGGCAATGCAGCCAGCAGCGTCTTGGGGACGCTTCCGAATGGTCTGTGGATCAGTTGAGCTACCTGTAGATTTCAATTTAAATACTAGTTCTAATTTATTTCTATTATTTGTTTGTAATTTTCTTTGTCAATGAAGTATTTTGACAGTTCTATAAATAATAATAAACACCTTACAGGCTGTTGACGTCATCGGTAAAGCTGGAACTCCGAAAACAATCGCCGGTTCGCACACACACACCACGCCCGTTCTCCTCTCGTTCGGCGAGCGTGCGGAACTCGCCACAGATGAGTACCTTCCTTTGTCGCCAGTAATGGAAGGCTTCGTCATACTCAAGAAGAATGAAGATAGCATCATGGCTCCAGTTGTGTAGGCTCTTAGATATAGTTAACAATAATGTATCGTATGTCAGTTTCTAAATATATTTACTATTATGATACTATGAAATATTTTTTATTAGAGTCTGCCTAGCATGATTCAAGGCTTTACAATGTACGACCCTTTCCCACGGCCGCCGTCCATCTCTGCGGGAACGGTTTTAACAGGATCCTGCAAAAATCATTGGTGTGTTCACACACAGTATTTATTAGATCCTTTAAGAAAATTCCTTATTTTAAGATAACTCCCCAGCACTCCATCCAGCAGAAAACAGCATGCAGGAAGTGGGAACACTTCCATTAATTAACACTGTGATTAAACTGGATCCTGTTTTTTACTGGACAACTTGGATCCAGTTTGTAGTGGCAAAACTGAATGTCAAATTTGAAGGGTTAAAGTTTTTTGCAGGATACTCGTGTAACATAAACTTTTTTTTTCCATGATTGATTACTATCAACCATAGTATTAAAACATGTTCACTATATCTACACACAACTGGTGGATCTCTGTAGAACCATGTCACAGTAAGAAACGCCAAAAGTGGCGCTTGTTACTGTTTGTCATTTGTTTTCTTATTGTGACAAGGTTTTACAGAGATCCAACCAGTTGTGTTGTCTACCTGTCACCGAAAGGGCACCTAAAGGGCGCTTAGGGTTTAGGTGATTTTTTTCCTATTGACTTTCTCGGTTAATAAATCAAGATATCAAACTGTCAGGTAAAACAACATAATTTAAAAAATAGATTTTATATATTTAATAACTCTTATTACTAGTAATTAGAAATTTGGATGGTAAGTAAAGTAGACTTTGAGTCAGGTTTTGTTCTCTGCTTCATCACTATCACCTGATGAATCATTTTCAGGGCTATTACTTGTTAATTTATGTTCATTATTGCATTGTCCAGATACTTCTGTCACTTTATCTGGCAACTTGTGTTCTTCAGATTGGGGTTCATTATCAGTTTTGCTTGGATTTTTATCTTCAGTGTGTGTCTTGACTAAATCTTCATCCTCATCCTCACTGCTATCAGATTCTGAAGAAATGTTAGCCTTATTATCTACCTTAGGTTTTTTCCCTTTCAATTTAGCTAATTTCTTCTTTTTCAATCGCTTTGCTCTCTTCTTTGCTGTTTTTTCTGCTGCAAGCTTTTTGTTTTGTTCAATTTTACTGTGATATTCTTCATCCAGCTTTTCCTGAATAACAAAATGATTAAATTAGTAGAATATTCAGGGGCAAAGATTTGACTACTTTAGGGTTTATAAATTTAAAGACCTGGTGTCTTCACAAATGTGTTTGTGATGATGGGCAGAACCTGCAGTTTATGCAGTGTCCGTGCATTACCAATAACCCTGTATATAGTGTCCGAAATTATTTATGTAAAGCCTAATAATGCTAGTACCATGGTATACATGGATCATGGCTAGTACTACAAGTAAGAATTACGTAGGTTTACTTACCTTTTCACTTTTTTCCGATATGAACTTCTGTCTGGCGTATTCCTTTCTTCTCAAATGGCGGTAAACATGAAACTCCCCGGACCCGGCACCTGCACTGGATCCCATGACATTGCGGACAAAATCTGGCGCCGCCGATAGAGCCTTGTCTTTTGGACGATCAGGAATAATTATGGGTTTGTCCTGCAAGATAAACCGCATTCAATTATGTTGGTCAAATTCATGGTTTCATTATTTATTATTAAGTTTATTTGGATCATTGTAAATTGAACAAAACATTGGGACTAAACTTACTGGGTTCTTCATAAGTTTTTCCAGTTTCAACCTTTGTAGATCGGTCGCATTTTTTACTTTGACAATGACCTTTTCTTCTTTTTCTTTTTTTGAGTCATTATCACCCATTGTGCCGTGTAACTATTTTATTTTCGAATTCTCGTTATTCGGGTCGGAGTGAAATCGTAAAATTGATTTTGTTGTTGTTCAGAATGTCAATTGTCTGGGTTGCCACAAAAAAAAAATACTGCCGTGTTGTGGATATCGAATCGTCGTGTTTTGAGGCATGAGAAATTGCCGTGGCTCATACATTTTCATGAAACATACCTATTTTGTAGCTTTGCTGTCCTTAATTAAAGGTTTAATCTTAGAATAAGAAGACTTAGAATGATAGTTGACACAAACGAGGTGAATCTAAAAAATTGCGACTAAACGTCGCAATTTTCATTTTGAGCCGTTAGTACAATACTTGAAATGACGCGGAAAGCAGCTCTCACATAAAAATATAAAAATGATGTGTTGTGCGGTGAAAGGGTATTTAAACACCAGTAGCAAGAAAAATAATACGGCAAATATCTCATTCTACTAGTCTACACACATATTACATTTGTAATTTTGCCTAAAACAGTCATCAAAACTCATAAATAAATTTAAAAATCTCGTCCACCATTTTCGTGAAAATGTTGCTATGCACTGGGGAAAAAATACCCCGGTTTTGTTACTTAGTATAGGCACAGATATTATAATACTATGTATAGGTATATATAAATAGTTGACTGCCTCGTTTGTCTAGCGGTCAGCTTGTTCAACCGCTGATTATGAGGTCCTGGGTTCGAATCCCGGGTCGGGCCAAAAGTTGTTACTGGGGTTTTTCCAGCAAGAAAAAATCACAGTAGCAGCCCGGAGTCAGGAAGTTGGCGGTGTTACACCCCCGTGCCTAGGAAAGCGCGTTAAGCCGTTGGTCCTGCACCTGATCTCTCCCCGGTCGTGTCGATCTGTCGTCCCATCGGATTATGAGAGTGAGGGAATAGAGAGTGCACCGGTGTTTGCACACACACTTGTGCACTATAAATGTCCTGCGCATCTGGCTAGTCTCTGATGAGATTGGCCGCCGTGGTCGAAATTTGGCTAGGAGGACATTATAAAAATAGTAGAGGAGAGGGTGGACTTCACTCAAGTTAGGACTTAGGAATCAAACTGCGCGGAATATCATAATTTTAAAATTTCTGTCACTCGACGATATTCTGAATAGATTCATATTGTAAACTACGAAAAAAAAAACGAAACCTTGGTTTTTTTTCAGTGTAGGTACTTGTCTAACTTGGGCATTATTATTCGTGGAAAAAATGCTGGTAGTGGGTGGTGTGATTTAAAAGGAAAACTGCACAGCTACAATATATTTACTAGTTGAGTACTTAATAGTCCTAATCAACTTAAAATATGTAGGTACTTTGGTTGGTAAAAAGGAAAATTTGAACAAATTTTGTTGAAAATAACTTAATTAAGGTGGTTCGATATGTAAAACAGGTAAATAAGTTTGTTTAGATACGCCATGAACCGTGCAATTACTTACACTTGTCTAAAATATTTGAACGTGCAATATCAGACCGCATTTATAACTACTTAGAAAAATATAATCTCCTAAGTGAAACTCAATACGGCTTCCGTAAAAACTCCTCAACAGTTCTTGCTATTTTTAAGTACAACCTCGAAACCCTTAACTATATTAGAGACAAATACTATGCAATAGGTATACTCTTAGACATGAGTAAGGCTTATGATAAAGTCTCCCATAAAATACTTATAACCAAACTTTTTGAAATCGGAATCAGGGGAAAAATACTAAATTGGCTGAAATCATACCTCCTAGACAGGAAACAGTTTGTCCAAATTGAACATTGTTGTAAAAATTCAGGGATTATACAAACAGTAAAATCAAAAACAATTACCATAAACAATTCAATTCCACAAGGAAGTGTTTTAGGATGCATTCTGTTCCTAATCTACATGAATGACCTGCCTAAAATTGCTGACTCCTTCTGCATCCTTTTTGCAGACAATGTGTCCCTTCTTTTCAAATGCCCCCCCCCCCCCATAAAATTTGACTTATCAGAATAAATGAAAGTTTTCATAACATAACCAGCTGGTTAGAAGCTCACAATTTGGAAGCAAATACAAAAAAGACAAAAATCATACAATTTACCCCGTACCAGAAAACACCTCTAGATCTATCTCCACTAACAAGTAGCTTCAATATTGAAGAAGTCCAAGATCATACCCTTTTAGGCCTAAAAATTGATACTCACCTTAATTGGAAAGGACATATAGAAAAAACCAAAAGCAAACTATCTCAATTTATTTATGCCTTATCTATCTTAAAAAGTAACACAAACATTAAAACAGCTTTAACTGCCTACTATGCATATGCTTATTCATGGCTACGCTATGGCATAGGTAGTAATCTGGGGCAACAGTGTAGATACAAACCAATTATTTATATTGCAGAAAAAATGCCTTCGTATTATTGTTAATATCAGAAGACGCACCAGCTGTAGACCACATTTTATAGAACAAAAATTACTAACTTTGACTAGCCTTTATATATATGAAACAGCATTATTTGTTAGAAAAACCTGAATGTATACCTACCAATTTGATAAAAATCCACGAAGAAAAACAAACCTCATCCTTCCAACACCTAGACTTGAACTATACAGACAGAGCCCTTATTACATGTCCTGTCCATTAAAATACATAATAAATTACCAACATTCCTTAAATCTGAACCCAAACACCATAATATTCGCATCAAAACTACAAGAATTGCTTATAAAAAAATGCTATTATGACATAAAAGACTTTTTTGAAGACAAACTATTTGGATAGAATCCCTACATTTTCTTTTTAACAATGGAAGAGCTTCGAAGTGTTCTTAATAATATAATAGGTTATAATATTGATTAATTATAAGATGTTAAGTATAACCTAGTCACACAAATTAATAAAAAGTAAACTATTTTGTTAAAAAGTGTTATTGTACCTACCTAAGTAAATTTATATGTATTATTCTAAACTACACAAATGTTATTTATTGTTCATAAAAGATCTCCTAATTTTGTATAAAATACAAAATACTTAATTTAGTCCTTAACTTAAGTCCTAGATTAAGATATATTGCCATACTGACAGGGTACATTAATACTTACTGTATGTAATATTTTTGTTTCGCAATAAAAATACTGAATACTGAATACACTGCACGTGGTCGAACACGCACTTGACCGTCTATTTAAATTATTGTTCCGTAAACGATCGGAGCCGATCTTATTTTGCGGACTTGGAGTAAAAACTTTTTGTCGTTTGACCGAGGAAGAATGATAGTAACCAAAGCTACTAGCTGATATTTCGTTTAATTAAAAAAGAAATAAGATAATATCGAAAATAAAAAGTAACATGATAAAAAAATAAATGGCTTATTTTTTTAATTGAAACTTTGCTTCAGTTACCCAATTTTTTAGGGAAAATGCTATTCACTAGCAACATTCAATCATTTGAATGTGTGAGTGAGAACACTGTATTAACGTGCTGTTAAAACACACATAGATCGGTTTTTGGTTGCATAAATTGTCAAATTGTTGAATGACACTATCCCTCTGCTGAGACAGCAGCGAGTTTTTACTCTATGGGTTTAATGAAATAAAAATAAAAACAAATAGCTGTTTTATTCATTAGAACCATCATGTACCTATGTACCTATACTATATATCTAATGTCACTTAAATATATTTCTTCTTCTTTCTTTAATTTGTACCTATGTATTTTGAACTGTCTTTCATGTTAATTAGCAGAATTTAGCATTTCTATATTGAACATTGGTCCATAACGTCCATGAATGAATGAAATGTTTTTGAAATTGACGTGACGTTGAAATAGAAAATACCTAGCGAAATTTCAATAACAATGTTAGAATGACATAAAATGAGATGTTTTCCCAATGAAGCCGGCTTTTCACTATGGGATATAATATAATATATATTACATCCCGAGATATAATATTTTATCGCTCACCACACATTTTCTATGGCACCGTTTACACTGTGCTATAATATATATTACATCCCAAACTATAAATATTTTTTCGACCGAGTGAGCGATATTTGAAGGTCATTTGAAGGTGTATATTTTACCTCACGTCCCCGGACGCCGCGCCTCCCCCGCTTCGCCCTCCGTTTGAATGTTGGCGTTCGTGTGCAGACGTGTAAACTGATCATTGTGTGCTCCAAAATATATATCTTACAGCATAGAGTAAAAACTCGCTGCTGTCTCAGCAGAGGGATAGTGTCATTCAACAATTTGACAATTTGTGTAACCAAAAACCGATCTATGTGTGTTTTGACAGCACGTATATACAGTGCTTTCACTCACACATTCGTATGATTGAATGTTGCAAGTGAATAGCATTTTCCCTAAAAAATTGGGTAACTGAAGCAAAGTTCCAATTAAAAAATAAGCCATTGTTTTTTTATCACCTTACATTTATTTTCGATATTATCTTATTTCTTTTTTTAATTTGACGAAATATCAGCTGGTAGCTTTGGTAACTATCATTCTTCCTAGATCTAACGACAAAAAGGTTTTACTCCAAGTCCGCAAAATAAGATGGGCTCCGATCGTGTTCGGAACAATAATTTAAATAGACGGTCAAGTGCGTGTTCGACCACGTGCAGTGTAATGTAAGTAATTGCACGGTTCATGTCCTATCTAAACAATACAATACAATACAATACAGTACTCTTTATTGCACACCAAATAGAAACACAGGACAGGAAAAGACAAATACAAATAACGTTGCACAATGGGCGGCCTTATCGCTATGAGCGATCTCTTCCAGGCAACCTTTGGATGGACCGGAAGTGAAAGAACAAGTATAGACGGTGGCGTGTTTTACAAATAGTGGTAGCTATAAATACAATAAATATGACAGGACAAACTTCTTTACGTGTTTTACATATCGAACAACCTTAATAAAGTTATTTCCAACAAAATTTGTTCAAATTTTCCTTTTTACCCACCAAATTACATAATTTAAGTTGATTGGGCCTATTAGGTACTCAACTAGTGAAGTGTATTGTAGCTGTGCAGTTTTCCTTTAAAATTCACACCACCTACGACCAGCATTTTTTCCACGAATAATAATGCCCAGGTTAGACAAGCACCTACACCGAAATAAAACCAGGATTTCCTACGACTTCTTCAGCGTTAATAGTAATAATGTACAATTTTCTTTGTAAAATAGTAAGTTGAGTTTACAATATGAATCTATTCAGAATATCGTCGAGTGACAGAAATTCTAAAACTGATATTCCGTAGTAGCGTAGTTTGATTCCTAAGTCCTAACTTAAGTGAAGTCCACCCTCTCCTCAACCATTATTAATAATGTAAAATAAAAACCACGGCGGCCAATCTCATCGGAGACTAGCCAGATACGCAGGACATATTATAGTGCACAAGTGTGTGTGCAAACGTAGGTGCAGTCTCTGTTCCCTCACTCTCAAAATACGATGGGATGACAGATCGACACGACCGGGGAGAGGTCAGGCGCAGGACCAACGCTCAACGTGCTTTCCGAGACACGGGTACCTACTGTTATTATTTTTACGGTACTATTTTTATATACTTATACTATGTGACAAAACCGGGGTATTTTTTCCCCAGAGCATAGCAACATTTTCACGAAAATGGTGGACGAAATTTTTAAATTTATTTATGAGTTTTGATGACTGTTTTAGGCAAAATTACAAATGTAATATGTGTGTAGACCAGTGAAATGAGATATCTGCAGTATTATTTTTCTTGCTACTGGTATTTAAATACCCTTTCACCGCACAACACATCATTTTTATATTTTTATGTGCGAGCTGCTTTCCGCGTCATTTAAAGTATTTTACTAACGGCTCAAAATGAAAATTGCGACGTTTAGTCGCAATTTTTTAGACTTACCTCGTTTGTGTCAACTATCATTCTAAGCCTTATTCTTCTAAGTCTTACAGTGTGAATAGCAATCGCGGGATGTAATATATAGCACAAGATGTAATTTATATTATATCCCATAGTCAAAAGCCGGCTTGACTAAAGAATCTTTAGTCATTGGATATTTCCAATTAAAAGTAGATTTTTATCGTAGAGGGAGGTGTGACCAATAATGGACTACACTTAAAATGTCACTTGTCGAATGTAGTCGATTCGCGTGATTGTGTTCTTTGCTGTGTTCGATTTTAAAATAGATTGCGTTGATTGCCGTGTTTTATGATACGGCAATGAATGTTCTGCCGTGTACCGTGTTTTTTTTGCCAAGCAGCCCCAATTGCCGTATAACACGGCAATTGCCGTAGCAATGGCATCACGTCAGTTGTTATTGTTGTAGAATTCAGTGTTACCGGCTGTCAAAATGAAAAGCTCGAATCGAACGAAAATTCAGGCGTCTAGAAATCGCGCTTACAATAACGCAGCTGTGTGTAAGGAATCGCGCTACAAGACGAGAGGCGCTTCAAAATCACGGCTGTGATGTGAATATTATCTCAGAAACCTGACGCTTTCATAGACATTTTTTTATTGATTTTAGTGTCTTCTATCCAAATATTTATATATTATGCGCGACGATTAAAAAAAAAAAAGGTGCCGTGCTTCGGTCACCATTTTGTATTATGTATTTTATATTTATATATATGTATTTTTTAATCACGAAAATCTTCAAACCCCTTACCTTTTTTATTCGTTCATGTGTAGGTATCCTCAAGCTTCCACGATGTCGGCGCCGCCCGCCGGCCGCCGCACTGTGGTCAAAAATTCTTAGTTGCCGTTCATAGGATTTTTTTATGGTTTGGGTTGTTTCAAGTAAACAGCTTTGTTGCAGACATCAAGACTTTACATAATTCTGTAGTTTTTTTTTTTTTTGTTAAACACGACACAATAATATGAGTTTGTGTGTTTCAAATGTATAAAAACGAAATTTGCTTTCATCTTAACCTTTTTCGTATTCGATTGTAAAGTTGAAACTTCTAGCGGGGCTTATAACAAAGTTACGAAGCCTTCGATCTTAGTCCCGAACGATCCCATTCAAAATATACGTATTTTAAAATAGCTTTATTGAGCGGTATTGATGTATGGGGTCAATGTACTACATGTTCGGGTTTGTTCAAAATAATGGCCATTATTATAGTCTCATCAATGCGTAAATACTTTTGATTGGCTTTTGAGCACATACTGTTTAAAAGATATGATAAAAAGGGGATATATAATGTGTAATATTAATAAACCTTCTTCGTTCAAAAAATGTGTTTTACAATCGAATACGAAAAAAAGTCCAGATAAAACAAATTTCGTTTTCATACATTTCAAACATAGAAACTCGTATTGTATTGTGTTTAACCGAAAAAAAACACCTAACTACAGAAGTAATGTTTTGATGTCTGCAACAAAGCTGTTTATTTGAAACCACCAAAAAAAAACAATTCTTTGTCCCCATACATCAATACAATCAATAAAGCATTAAAAAAAAACATATCTTTTGAACGAGACCGAGACTAAGATCAAAGGCTTCGTAGCTTTGTTATAAGTTCCGCTATAATACCTAGAAGTTTCAGCTTTACAATCGAATACATAAAAAGTTATGATGAAAACAAATTCCGTTTTCATACTTTTGAAACACACAAACTCGTATTGTATCGTGTTTAACCGAAAAAAAACCTAACTATAGAATTATGTTATGTTTTGATGTCTGCAACAAAGCTGTTTACTTGAAACTACCAAAACCGAAAAAAAATCCTATGAAAAGCAACTAAGAATTCTCGCTCACTATGCGCCGCCCCCCGTTGCGGTGCGTTGTCGCTATAGGGTTTATTCCGTAGGTTTTATTAAAAAAATACCTAAATGACGGGTGGTTCGACCAATGAAGAAAACCCCTTGTTTAATATCCACAATAATAACAATTTTATTTCAGTCAGTGTAGCAGGCTGGCCTGCGGTTTTACCCATACGGAAAACGTACCATATTCTACCATGAACTTTTATTTCGGAAAGCTCCGGTTTTTTTATGTACTTTGCTGCGTGCTGTTCTGTTCACCTTGAGAAGGTCAAATCATTAATGACCTCGCAAAATCTCCTTTCCTCCTTCTTGTTCTGTCTTGGTGAAGTTGCTGAAATTGTGCATTTTTAAGATTTTAGGAATAGGTAAGAACCCAAACAACCGGAATTCGATGCTAAGTAGTGAATGCATCTAACAATTTAGTAATAAAGTGAATGCATGTAACAATTTGGTGAATACCTTTTACAACCCAAAAATATTGATTGTCTTATGTTTTGATTATGTAAAACCTTAGTAGCAATGATTGTAGAGGTGCTGTACATCTATGTTTGCATACTGTCTTACGCCGCCGGTGGATAATTACGTTCAACCTCCACATGACCTTTTACTGAGAAGGAACGCGCCGGATCACCGGCAACCGCACATTTACAGATAAAGTTCAATTGGATTTTGTAATAATAATTGGAAATTACTCATGAAACTTAGTGTTTTTTTCAGCAAAATGCCTATCAAGTCCATCAAAGCCCGTCAAATCTTTGACTCTCGTGGTAACCCCACTGTGGAGGTCGACCTGGTATGTACAATTTTTTTGTAGAATTGTAGTCTGAACACAAACAGATACCTAATTATTATCTTCTGCCATTCAAGGTGACAGAACTCGGTCTGTTCCGTGCTGCCGTGCCCTCAGGAGCCTCCACTGGTGTCCACGAGGCTCTAGAGCTCAGGGACAATGTGAAAGGAGAATACCATGGCAAGGGAGTGCTTACTGCTATCAAGAACATCAATGATGTCATTGCTCCTGAACTCATCAAGCAGAACATTGAAGTCACAGAGCAGAAGCAGGTAATTTTGGATAATAACTTCTAGACTTCACTTCCTATCATTAAAAACATTTTCACTAAGTATTTTTTTAATTGTCGGTTTTACTGAAATTGGTTTCTGAATTCCAATAATTACTCGGAATTTTAATATCTTTTCAGATTGACCAATTCATGATCAACCTGGATGGCACTGAGAACAAGTCCAAGTTTGGTGCCAATGCCATCCTTGGAGTGTCGCTGGCTGTGGCGAAGGCTGGTGCTGCTAAGAAGGGAGTACCCCTGTACAAGCACCTGGCTGACTTAGCTGGCAACAGCAACATCATCCTCCCTGTGCCTGCCTTCAATGTCATCAACGGAGGATCTCATGCTGGCAACAAGCTTGCCATGCAAGAGTTCATGATTTTGCCCACAGGTAAAACATTTTTTTTTAATTCTAACCAAGTTAACAAAACTACCCTCAAGATTTTTAGGAAATGATAAATTATAATAAATAAATAATAATTAATGCTGGAAAATCTACACAGCAAACCAATACTAATATAGTTGTAATTTGTCTCTTTTAGTTGCAATTTTATTGAAAACATATGTGTTTCACAGGTGCCACATCCTTCAGCGAAGCCATGCGCATGGGTTCAGAGGTCTATCATTATCTCAAGAACATCATCAAGAAGAAGTTTGGTCTGGACTCCACAGCTGTAGGTGACGAGGGTGGCTTCGCTCCTAACATCCTCAACAACAAGGATGCCCTGTTCCTCATTCAGGATGCCATCCAGCAGGCTGGATACACTGGCAAGGTAAACAGATCTTCAACCCTGCTCTTTTAAAAAAGCTTTCTGAAGCTTTTCTGATAAAATAATTCATTTTACAGTAAAAAAAATTGCTGGACAATCCACACAGCACCATCTAGCTAACCCTAAAGGAAGCAGAACTTATTTTATGGGTACTAGATAACTGATTTGCAACTTCCAACAGATATTTTTTTGATACCTAGATAGGATAGGTACATAGTTCAAGTGGATTGAAATATTTAGGGTGGATTTTTTGGATGGGACAGTAAGGGGAGGTATCTTTCACCGGCTCCATACTGTACTGCACAAAAGCCGTAGCCTGTCTCACTGTGCCACTTTGAACTTTCTTCACATTGACGACCTCCGTGGCGCAGCGGGAGAAGGTCCGCCTGCGATGCAGGAGGTTGCGGGTTCGATCCCCGCCTCGGAACAAATTTGTGTACGATCTGCAGAAATTTGTTCCGTTGGTCTGGGTGTTTTCTATGTATTATAAAAATATTTATCTATGTAATGTAATGTATTGTATTAAGTAATTCAGTTATCTAGTACCCATAACACAAGCTCTGCTTAGCTTGGGGCTAGATAATGCTGTGTGAATTGTCCAGCATTATAAAAAAAAAAAAAAAAAACTAACCAACATTTTGTATGTTACATTTTTAGATTGAAATCGGCATGGACGTGGCTGCCTCAGAATTCTATAAGAAGGAGACCTATGACCTTGACTTCAAGAACCCTGAGTCCAACCCCGCAGACTACCTGTCATCCGACAAGCTTGGAGACCTTTACTTGGAGTTCATCAAGGACTTCCCTATGGTTTCCATCGAGGATCCCTTCGACCAGGACGACTGGGCGGCGTGGAGCGCTCTCACCGCCAAGACTCCAATTCAGATTGTTGGAGATGATCTTACGGTAAAATAACAATTACAAAATCTACATGAGTTACAGTGAATCAAACAAGAATAATTTTTTTTGTGATCAGGATGAAAAACGAACGAAGTTGACGGATGACGTCGATCGCACGGATCGAAGAACTTCACCACCTACTTGCTTCGGGCGGTTACTAACCAAGACCTTTCGTTTTGGATCTCTAAGAAATAAATGTCAGAATCATTAAGGTCATCGAAAGAACAGATCGTTCGTTCTGTGCGATCCGACGTCATCCGTCAACTTCTTACGTTTTTCAAAGTAGATGCAAAACACAAGACTCTGACGCCGACCTGAGGGCAAGCGAGCCTTGGTTATTATATTACGTCAAAGTCGCGATCAAAACGAAATTTGGGTCGTCGCCAAAATAAACGCAGATTCTTACGATCGTTTTATACAGTACTGTGTACTATACATAAACCAATAAATACTTGTCTAAAAATTCAATAGAATTCAACATTATATAATCTAAAGATTTTTGTTACTAGGGTGCTTACCCACACTTAGGGAAAATTGTTGAGTACAATAATTGGTAGCACGTTCCCGCACTAGGTTGGTTGCCGGCTCAATTCATAGAATATTTAATGTCTTTGAATAGGTGACCAACCCCAAGCGTATCACGACAGCTGTCGAGAAGAAGGCCTGCAACTGTCTCCTGCTGAAGGTCAACCAGATCGGCTCCGTCACCGAGTCCATCGATGCTCATCTGCTGGCCAAGAAGAATGGTTGGGGAACCATGGTCTCTCACAGGTTTGTTTTAAGTATATTCAGACTATATGAAACAGCGATATTTTTATTCAACACAACAGCCCTTTTAATGAATGCTTCTTCAGTCATTCACGTCACATCAACACACACATGCATGGCGTGAGACCAGCTTTTCTATGACTAAAGCGTTATTATAATAATCGGTTAAGTACAGATCTATAACTGAGTAAGCATAATAAATACTCGAACTCTCTAACAACTCGTTAAAAATCGCGCGGGAATTTTTTTTCTACTGTGTTTTTGTATTTTTTGCATCATACAAGTAATAAGCAGAAAATTAGTTTTGCGGTCATTGTAAACCATTTGCTTTGAACCCATGCTAAAACAAACTTCGAGTAAATTGTCGATTCTATTGACTTGTAAAAGATTTGTTACTAAAACAACATAAAGGGGGTTCCAACGTTGGGTCCCACCCAACGTTGGACCGATGGACCGATAATATCTTCGGATGCGGTCAAACTTCACGTAAGGTAAATTTGTTTAACCTTAAATTATAATAACGCACTCCAAAGTGACAGTCAAAATTAAATCTTCTACAAATGGAAAAAACCAGACGCAGAGCCATTAAACCAAGAATTTAATTGAAAAGGTTGACAATGGTCGAATACTACTTTTCTGCTAGCTACGAGTAATAATAAAGAAATAAAAAATCCCGCGCATCCCATCCGCTATCTAAATTGCGTTTGAGTATTCGGCGGTAACTCATCCATCATCTAACATCATTACATTATTCATTAGCTTCTGGTCTTGGCTGGCTATTCTGTTTACTCTCATATGGCCTGAATCAGGCATTTTCCATCGTATTTTCCGCGCATGCGCCTGGGAGTGGGAGGAGTTTCCCCTATTTATTCTCAAGTGTGAGAGTTAAATTATACCTCATTTATCTTAACAATATCCCTGATTCTTTTTAAACAGTTGCATCTATTTTTTCTAGATCTGGAGAGACTGAAGACACGTTCATTGCTGACCTGGTCGTGGGCCTGTCCACTGGTCAGATCAAGACTGGTGCGCCTTGCCGCTCGGAGCGCCTCGCTAAATACAACCAGATTCTTCGCATCGAGGAGGAGTTGGGAGCCGCCGCCAAGTACGCTGGAAAGAACTTCCGCAGCCCTGTCTAAACTATACAGTTGTTTATTCAGCCCTAATGCGAAAACCCTCAACGCATTTTGTAACAATGTAGAAGGGTAGTGCTGGTTGATCCAGTAACAATGTTATCAGTGTAGTGTACATGTGTTGAATGTATGGTATATTTATTTAAAACTAAGCATACTTTATTTTATTTGTGATCAGATGTTGATAATCACCATTAAATTTACATAAAGAATAACCTGTTTTGTTGTGATTACCTGCTACATCACCCGTCATTCATAACGTCTTGTGGCGTTATTCGATCTAGACATTTTTGCTAGATAAAAAAAAAGTGGTGTAGTTACATAGTACTTACCCCTTCATCACCCTGCCTTGCTGATAGGTATGCATTAATAAATTGTTTATTTTTGTCAGAAGACATAAAATTAGGATTTTAATTAGGACGACCTCTGTGGCGCTTCTGGCGAAAGTTAGCGACCTGTGACGCAGGAGGTTACGGGTTCAATTCCCGCCACGGGGCAAATGTTTGTATGATCTGAAGATCCCTTAATTGTGTGTTGGGTGTTTTAAATGTAATGAGTAAAAAATGTTTTTGTAGTGTAATGTAATAAGTAGGTATATCTAGTATAGGTACCAATAGAACAAGCTCGGTTTAGTTTAGGGCTAGACCGCTGCTGTGTGAATTGTCCAGCATTAATATTACGTTTTAACTACCTATTTTAATTAGACGGTAGTTATAAAAAAACTTATCTTGTATGTGACAGTAGGAAGTTAGCAACAAACAAACAGTATAGGTATACCTATAGGTACGTTGTTAAAAGAGAGTACGCTAGTAATAGTAATTCAATGGTAGTATTAGTAGAAAAGCTTAATTCACACGTTGAGTTCAATGAAAGGTTGAGATAATCTAAAAATTCAACCCACCTACCTTTACGGTAAATGGAACATGACGTAATTAAATTAGTAAACAGAAACACGCTTGAACCGCGTGTAGTGTGACGCGGTCAGCTAACAGCGGACATAGCAGAAACCGGTTGCCTCATGACCGCAGCGTGAATGTTTATCGCGCATCCCCAAGATAAATAAATACACCTCATTACTTGATACAATAAATAAAACGATTAACGGTATTGTCAGTTTTGCATAAAGATCTCAGTCTCTCCGTGTAATTAAACACGCACGGGCACATTTACGCCAGTAAAATGTCTCAATCAAAGCCGGAGTTGCGCGTGGTGACATATATGTGTCCTACCCATCCAGTTCAATTGTACGAATTAATCCTAGAGGTACTAGAGGACGCGCTGAATTGCGACACCACTCTGCAATATGAGAGTCGCTCGCCGGGACCGTTTCCTGACCGCCCTGATCCTTTTTCAACCAACAAAGTGGACTTGGGTAAGTTAATCGTCGCACCACACGTTATCTCTGGTTCCTACCTATCACGATTTAAGAAAGGATCCCTGCTTAACACCTCCCGCTTAATGTACCTAGGTAATTGGTATGAATACGTTTAAAGGAACAACGGATGAATGCAATTTATTAATAAATATGTGCGTACTACGACTGAGCAGATTATGGCGGGTGTCCCAGGCTCCCAGATTGCGCCGTTACAGACTCTACGTAGGTATGTTGCGTGTTTGTGCGACAATATTAACAGATTTTATTTGTTTCAGCGTTTATGTCTGCTGCAGCCTATATGAGTATTCGAGAAAAGAAAATACCTGAATTAGAATTATTACCAGTTACACCAATATTCGCGCATCAAATGAATGTGGAAAACAAGCCGGGATATTTTTCTGATATTATTATACATAGCGATAAGAAGTAAGGTCCTTAGTTCAGTACAGAACAGCCGAGACTAACCAAAGCAAATACCTAGACAGAGATAAAATATTATCAATCATGTCATTGACTTATGATAACAATGAGCAATTCTATTATTCTACAACTAAATAGCTTTGACTGTTTGGTCAAAATATTCGTTCGCTCTTACAGGGCCCACAACGTGAATACCCTGCTGGACTTGCGCGGCTGTAATTTTGCTTACAGTGATGAAGAATCTTTGAGTGGAAGTAAAATAGTGTTGCAAACGTTAAAAGCAAAAGGCGAAAATGCGTCTTTCTTTGGATCTCAATTAAGTATGTATTTATGGTCACTACTTACCTACTCTGCACTAAGATAATTGTTTGGATAACATTATTGTACAAAATAATATTATTAACAAAACAATGAATTTGTTTGTTTTAGGATCTGGGTCACATTTAGCATCAGCTCAAATGGTTTTATCCAAACAGGCTGAATGGGCTGCAGTGGATTCCACTACACTACTTTACTCAAAAAAGTACATGCATGATGGTGGCAAAGAAATTATAACACTGGAAACATTGGGGAGGCTACCCCCTTACCCCATTGTATCTAATGCTAAGTTATCCGGTGAGTTAAAAGAAAGTCTTAGGCAGGGCAAAGTCTATAAAAATATATTCTATATTTTTAAACAAATTTGATAAACTCTGCATACCTACTTTACGGCTCATCATCTGATGCTGTGAGAAATATCCAGCAAATAAGTAATAGGTTTGTATTATTTATTTTCAGATAAAATAAAACAAGCATTGATACAAGCTTTACTACATGCTCACGAAAAACCTAATTGGAAAAGTAAGTTTGCAAAGTTTGGTGTTATAAAGTTTGATCACAACAGTGATGTCGCCTACAATGGGGCGGCTGCACAGGTGTGGGCCATCTCGAGTGAAAAACTCAACATTAGATATTATTAGGTTATTTCTTATTGCCTCTTTACTATACATACTTTATATTCTCTACATGGATTACAGTCCAAAATAATGAACTGATTTTTTTATTAGCTGCATATTTAATAAATAAAAGTTGTCATGGCTTTGTTATTACTGTATTAATTCTCATTTAGATACAGTTTGTCTATATGTCTACTACCAGTCTGCAAGGGTGCATTTAGTGAGTTATTCTTTTACTTCTTTTCCATTCCTCTTTGCAAAGTAACATTTAAGGATACAACTTGTCCTTTGCCACCTGGAGACTTAATAAGTATTCCTTTAGGTATTTTAAGTGACCCTAACATTTGAGGGGCAGCACGCTTTTTTGATGATGAATACTTTTTTGTCTTTTCTCTCTGAAAGTAATAAATTAATTGTAATTACTAGGTGTAACAGTAGGTACTATTATAGTTTCAGCCCCACAGAAATAATAGCTATCTACATTAGATAATTTTCTGGACACAAAATAATGCACTACAACCAACACCTACCTACCAATTTATATAGTACTGTATGCCATACTAAAACTAGTTAACAAAACAAAACTGCCTTCAGTGTAACCAAGATCTTTGAAAGACTAAACTATTCCGCCTCCGTTGACAGAAGCAATTTCTTCTTCTGAAAGTGGTGCCCTTCGGTAGCGCGCCGGCAGAGCATAGTCGGGTAAAGTGCTCAAAGTGGCAGTTGGTTGACTGTTAGCCTGCAAAGAAGACCATGCTTATCAAAAATTCAGGAGCTCCGGGACTTACTATTCATCAAATCAACAACTGCACATACAGGTCCCCCGACTTGTTGTGATCCACCAGTCGCTCCGCTCACGGTAGTACCGCCATTTGCAAGACCACCCTTTTTGAACTTGATAGATGGAATACGTGATAGCAAAGGATTAAGTCTGACTCGGTTCATTCTTAAACTTTTTGATTTGAACTAAATAAAAACGTAAAATTTGGGCTGGTTACGTCTAAATATTTTTTTTCGCTTTTGTGAAACTCGATTTCTATAATTTTGATTTTTGACATTGACAGTCATGAAATTTTCGCAGATTGAGTTGATGGAGTTGGATCTTCTGTTTTTTTTCATAGATAATTTATTTGTCTTTTTCTGCGAGCAAATGGCCATCGTAATGCCACTCCACCTGCGTCCTAACGCGTTAATTAGCACTCTAATTTGGGCGTTGTCGTCATGCAGATGTGCAGAGTCTCCCATTGAAAAGATAAATAAAGCCTTAACTTATTAAGTTGCCAGACGTTTTATACATAAGCTAAAGCTTTTGATTCCGGTTAAAAGCCGTCACACACTGAAGCCGGAGGCGGAGCGGTGACAAACGGTAGCCGGGCCAGGTGTGGCGTTCGCGGTGCGGATGTCTTCACATTGCAGGCGTGCGAGAGCCGTGGCGTCGCGGAGGCGTTTTGGAGCCTTGTGTGTGTAGGTCACGGTGTCGCATTATTGTAAAAATTTCCTTTTTTTATTGTAAGGATGTCATTTTTATCATCTTTTATACGGCAATCGTATAAACAACGATGTGGTTGAACTAGTACCATAAATTTTTGGTATAGTCCATTTTATTTAGTGCCTTATTTGGGTCACAAGCTAAAAATTTGTAAATAAATACAACTCGTAACACTGCTAGTAGCACGTCTCCGCACCGCGACGCCGCGCCGACGCGTGGCGTGCGCTCTGTGTGAAGACACTCCATAGACTAGCTGTAAATAAATACAACGCTAACACGCCACGCCTCCGCCTCGCCGCCACCGCGCCGCCACGGCTCCGCGCCGCGTCGCGCACGTCGACTGTTTGTGTCGCTGAGCCGGCCCGCCACGGCCGTGCACCGCTTAGCCACCGCCTGCAGTGTGTGTGTAGTCTTTCATATAAATTCATATGATACAACTCGCACGCCTGCCTTCGCCTCCGGCCCGGTCACGGTTTCTGTGTGTGGAGGCTTTAAGTCAGAATTGTGTCAAACCAGATGCAGAAGCCTTTTGACAAGAAGATAAAGTTGTTTCCGGTTCGGGGAGATATCAAAGTTACTTACTCGGCAGATAATTACCTACATAAAGTGAAACCAGGAGTAGTATTTATTCTGTACCTGAAATCACCATGGGAAAAGAGGAAGTTACCACGAAAAAACGACGTAAATTAAATACCAGCTCTACAACAACAGACTGTTCCAAACAAACTCCAGTTGATGTTTACAAGGTTAGGATTCATGCAACTTTTCCGTATGTTTACATCCAAACTCCTTTGTAACGTATTTTCCTATTTCAGCGTGTTGTTGATTTTGAGGAGACAGAAGCTCAACTTCGACCAGCAGAAAAAGATGCTGCTCTTTTTAAAAAATTGTGCCAAGATATCCGACAGATCCTATCTGAAATAGCAGAACTTAAATCTAAGGGTACAGAGGAGGTAACTATTGAAACATCTAAACGAAATGTACCAACTATTAGCTTATTATCTATATAACTATTATCTGTTTTTATGATAAAGAATGGAACTTAACCTAAAATTAACTTATTGTATTTAAAAACACTATACAGTACTTGTCAATTTGAGATCCTTCAATAAATATTGTTTATCTAATATATCTTGATCTCGACTAATGTGAATTTTAGTTTTTTTGTATAGATTTGTTGACATAGATTACAGCTAACTTTAAGCACGACCATAGAGTACAATCTCTAAAGTGTATCTATTAATGTAATGTGAATACATACATATTTCAGGCTAAAGAAAAAATAAAATCAAAAAGAATTGAGGCTTCTTTGAGTATTGTTGCTCTGAAAAAGTTAAATCGTTTAGAGAAAGTGCGCACCAGGGCTGGGCGAGATGCACTACACAAGGAAAAACAGAGAGTGGACTCTACACACTTGCTTTTGCAAAACCTTTTGTATGAAGCAGATCATTTGAACAAAGAAGTCACAAAATGCTTGCAGTTTAAATCCAAGGATGAAGAAATAGAGTTGGTTCCACTTGAGGATTTCTATCAAAATGCTCCTTCTGAGATATCCCGTCCGGTACGTAAAAATTTCTGTTAATATGAACATTTTCACTTGAAGACTTGAGTGAAATTAAAATAATAACTCAAAATAAATATTTACAGGAATCAACCAAGAAAGACGAACATCAGTTACAACTTGCTAGATTGGAGTGGGAGTTATGTCAACGCCGCGAGCTTGCTGGGGCTTGCAATGAGCTTGTGGCGTCTAAAGAACGTGTTGCCGCTGCCATTGCTGCTGCTCGCTCTCGGTTAGATGCTCTGTCGCCTCACCTTACTGAAGTGCTGAAAGCAACAAAGCCCCTCCAGGAGTGTTTAGCATTACGGCTGGATGATAAAAGGGATCAGGCAAGATCTGCCTCCCTTCTGCCCCCACCACTGTTCCTTCTGTATGCCAATGCCAGTGCTTATTCAGATGTTTTGGGAGAAAAAACTGTTACTGTCGGTAAGTGGTTCCTGTTCTGATAACTTTGGAGTAGAGTGGTTTCTTCTTCAGACCACCCATTTAAGTTATGTGTTGATTATATTGTAACACTTACTTATTTTTCATTACAGGCATTTCTGGGGATGATGATGAAGCCAGGAGACTGGAGCAGTCAAACAATGCAGACAGTGATTTGGTTATTTCCAATGATTCTGATTCAGATCAAGATAATAATGATGAAGAGCAAAGAGAGAAAAAGAAGCGTCATCACAGAACTGCTAAAATATCTAAGGAAGAAAAGGCGGAGGCCAAGAAAAGAGAAGCATTGAGGAAACATCCATTGACTGTGCAGGTTTCAGTAATTGTTAAGGATGGCACAGCACTGAACCTCATATTTTCATATCTTATGCAATTGAAGATAGTTGTTGTAAAGTTTACTGTAACATTAGCAAAGCCTGTTACTGGTGTGTCTGCTGCTGATGTGCTGAATGGACACTGCATCCTCAACGAGTTGTACCCAGGAGACACAGGGAATGACTCGCCTCACCCTGCCACTACATTTTCACTTAAAGCAGCAGGTATATCTGAAGATTTTTCCCAGTTAATATCAGAAGTAGGAAGACCATATATCTGGGCTCAAAGAATGTGTGGCTTAGATTTTATGGCCGCTGTGGTAGATAACCAAAAACCGCACAGAGTGATTCAGCCATGTCCAGATCTTAGTGTTACAACAGTTGAAAACTTTATCCTGACACTCAAGAAAAGGTTGAAATCTAGAGTAGCTTTGATGAAGGAATTGCAAGATTTGGAATCTGGAAAAATTTTGCCTTCAAAACGCGATGCCGCATATCCCATAAGATTATCGGGTTCTTTGATCCAATGGCAAGCTATTGGCTGGCAGGAGTACTCTCAGTCACCATCAACAGCGTTTTTGATCTCTGAAAATTTAGTCAATTCTAATGACATGCTATACAGAGCTATATTTACTAGACAGTCTGCAAAACTTGTAGCATTGGTTGTACTTAGAAGTGACTATCCCAAGAAAGCCCCTATATTCTCTCTGACTCTGCACTGGAATGGGACTCACCATGCCGGCAGCAGTGACGACATTCGTGATATTGAAAGAGTCATCAACACTGACTGGAGCTCAGAGGATCAACACACCCTTTCGACACAAATTACTAAGCTGCTTTCTTGCCTGGATGTGCACCTCGAAACTACAGGATCTTCAGAGTTTCCTCCCGATAAGGTTATGTTTAATCCAGTGCGCGGCCGAAACAGAGTAAAGCCGTACAAGCTTCTTAAACAAGGCTCTGGTGTGTTTGTACAATATTAAATCTTGAGACCTGTCAATTGTGTTTGAAGAGGTTATTGTTTACTTGATTAGGTAAATTATTTTACACATTCAAATAAAGCTAGCAACCTCTTAACAAAACGAGTTTTTTTGTTGGTGATGTAAAACCAACGTTTTTCATAATAAAGTGCGTAAGCCACATTCGGGGTAATTATTGAGAAATCAAGTGATAAAAAAATCTATTTCAACGGGACTTGAAACCCCATTTCTCAGTAACAATTCTCTAACTACGAGTAATTGCACCACAAGATCAAGTGATGTAGGAGTAGATTTTTTGAGATATTTGATTTCTATGCAAAACTACAAGTACCTAATAAGAACCCAGTTATTGCTAGAAAAATTAAACCATTGTTAGGTAGTCATGGAGTCATAAAGGAAGTCCACAATAATACACGCAAATGTTGTGATGTTAAAATAATTATTTATTAAAACGAAACAAAATTATATTATAATACAACAGTCTTTATTCTTATTTCAGTAAAGCATTGAACATATTTTTGTGGGGACTTGAAAGAAAAAAATGATTTGAAATAACTATATACACAAACACTCAATCAACTTAGCATTTCAAGAATATACTTTCTATTTCATAGCTTAAACCTAAAAATGCCATATTGTTATTGGTCGACATGAGATCTCTATAGCATTACGATACACTTTGATGTCACACTTAATTTCCTTTTATACAACACTCTACTAGTTGTGATAAGTGAATAAGATACTTGGGAAAAATCTACAGTGTCTACACTAGTTTTTTTAGCATTTTTCTGTATTTATTTTTCTACAACATGAGCGGGAAATAAAAATGTCTTTCCGTTCATTAGAATAGATAGGTATTAAATAGAAAGGGCCGTACGTAGGGCTACCTTAAGTTAATGTGTGCTTACATACTAAAATTTCAAACATTACGAAATAATGACCTACAACTGTTTTCAAAATAAATCAACACACATCTAACAAGCTCAACTTTAGTTTATTGAAGCAAATACATATATACTAAAATCTGCTCTAAAACGATGTATTCATTCGTCATCTATGATAAATATGTACTAAGAAATCCACTTGCAATGCAATGAATATAAAAAAATATAATCATTCATTCAGTATTGCAATCTCTGGTAATCTTTATTTTAACTATCGCTTATTGTATATGATTTTTATTTCACTTATTCTTTTATTCATTCTTGTTACTAATTGTTTTTCATGTCATTCAATATTTTTGAACAAAATAAAATCACTTTTTCATTCTGCGTCACCTGTGTTTTAAACCTATCCTTATTGCATTATGAGATCCCGGCCTCAAGTTTTACATCCATAATTTTGCGCGGCCCCTTGAGGCAATTGAGCCGCCTCTGAACTGCGTCCCGATCTGTAAAAGTAATACAAATATTGAGAATATGCCAGACACAGGCAGAAGAACGCGCAATTTCACTGATCGTTTTTTAGAAATTTGTTTTTTACTCTAAAATAATACTCTTTCGCGAAAAAATAAAACCATAATCGTCTAAAGTATTTATTAGGGAACACGTAGACGAAATTTTATTGAAATATTATAAGTAAATAGCAAATGAAACTGCTTTTTCCGTAGAAGTATTTGTGCAAAAATGCAGATTTAGAGGAAACTGCGATTTTTTTGTATCGAGTCAAGTTTTGTCAATCGTATTTCGGCTCCCAAAACTTACTAACTAGAATCCTAAACTTTTCATGCTTATCAAAAAATTATATAAAATTCAATGTTTTTTGCCTTAAAATTGATTTTCCGTGTGGTCAAAACGTGGGTTTTGGGACTCAGTTCACCTTAAGTTTGGGCGGAGTATTGTGATAGGTACAGGTACAGGTACAGGTCCACTTACACTTGGAGAGCGTGGTGCGGTGCTGCGGATGCAGCGGGTGGCGCTGCACCAGCGAGTGCAGTAGGACCTGCGCCGACATGTACCGCCGCTCGCATTCCTTCATGTCTCCGAACAACTCCTCGATGGCAGCCATCTGACACTGTAAATAAGTAAGCCTTTAGCGACGTTCTCGCCCTGTTGATGCCGAATAAGCTAGTGTCCTAAAAATTCTAATTAGTCCGTCTGTTGGATTATCAGAAGATATTGGGACACGTATTTTTTCTTTTGTCGACAAAAAATGATGAAGATATTATAGCCAGTTAAAGTTCCGCGTGACGTCATACCTTGCAACACTTTTTAGCAAGGTGTGACGTCACTAGCCCCTTTTTTCTGTAATTTCTTGTTTGATTAACAAAATAAAAAATATGTGTCCAATATCTTCTGATAAATCTAACTGACGGACTAAATAAAATTATATTTTTTTGACCCAGGACATTGCACTATCCTATTTCGGGCGGTCACGATCGGAGAGTTCAGGCGCAAGACCAACGGCTTAGCGTGAGTTTTCTGAAGCACGGGGTTGAAGGTAACCCGCCAACTCTCTGACTCCGAGCTACTGTGAATATTTCTTGCTAGAAAAATCCCAATAGCAATTTTCGGCCCGACTCGATACCGCATTATCAAAAGGGTTAACCTATCATAGTGCACGCTTCTGTTCGCCACGCACGTGTATCGCACGTTTTCTACCAAAACGTACAAACCTTGATTTGATTACGCGTAACGAGGGACAGGGGGCGACTGTAAAATGATACTAAGCCGAGGGAGTATGAAGGTGATCGGGAAGATGATGTAGCGGCAGAATGTGTCATCTAGGATAAAACAAAACTCTTTTCTATAGATCGCAGGGTTCCTGAGATGATGAGACCAAATTGCACAGTGCATTTTCGTTTTTTTTATTGTATTTTTTTTCGCTGTCGTGTTTGGCAATTAATGAACCGGAAAATGTTGTATTTTATGTGATTCTAGTTTTTTTACCACGGGGATACCGTGAGTACTGAGATCTAGGCCTAGTTTGACAAGCAAACCCACTAGGTTCGTCCCTTAAGGCCAGGTATTCCTGCAGCAGTAGGCGGAAGGGAAAACGCGCGCCTGCCAAGCCGCCGCGCTCGTGTTTTTTGTAGCTATTTAAACATGGTGATTAAGAATATCATTTTATCAAGTCAAACTCTGCGAATTTGTTTAGAAATATTAAGTGTCCTTAGTTGAGTACAAAAAAAAAGAGTCATATCAGTAGTTCGCTAGTTTTAGTATTGAAAAAACGTTAGAAAAAGGGGTAACTTTGGGATTATTTTCTATCGAGTGAAGTTCATTAGATCTTGTAACTGAATGTGACTTTGACTAGACTAGATCCTTAGGTAATATTATGTTTTTTTCAGAATTTTAAATACTATTTTCTAAGTCTCAGATAATTTTGCAAATCACAAAAATGCGGTCTCTTCTGGCCTACCGAGCCATAAATAGTAACCAATAAATTAATTACAGATCCGTAAAAAAATCGTTAAACTAATATGTTTAAAATTCGTTTAACTAAGATAGCTTTTACAGTAAAATAGTATCATTAGAAACATAAGTCGTAAGAGACTTACCAGTTCAATCGCATGTTCGTAGAGTATTTTATCACAGACGGCGGGAGTGACGCCCGCCTCGTGCAGCCGCTTGGACTCGGTCACAATCCACTTGTACTTGCCGTTCATCAGGGACACAACTGTGAACAACGACAAAACTTATACAAGCCAATATTGATGAGTCCAACTTTATGGTGTAGTAGTACCTTCTACAACTAGTATATATAGTACTAGCTTCTGCCCGCGGCTTCGCACGCGTATTTTCTGTATAATAAGTAGCCTATTAACACAGTTAAGCTTTGCACTAAAAGTACGCCAAATTCCATCTTTTTTGTTCAGTAGTTTTGGAGATCCTAGGTAACAAAAATTCAGATTTTCAGAAACTTCCGGGTTTATAATATTAGTAGGACAGTAACGGTTCTTGTCTAAAGGTGGTGATTCTAGCCGCCGCTACCGAGATCATACTTGATTTGAGGATCCATTTAGTGCAAGAGGCCGCGTACTGTACGAGCGTAGCAATTCGGTACCGTACTCGCGTAGCAATTCAGTTTCGTACGCGTGTAGTAATTCAGTACCGTACGCGCTTGGCAGTTCATCAGCGTTGCACTGATGTATCCGTTTCTTATGTTATAGATAAGATGCTTACCGTTCCTGACTTGCGGCGTGGGCTGCAGGGTGCGCTCGCGGTAGTGCGCGGCCGCGAGTCTCAGTCCCGCCGCCAGCGCTTGCATAGCCTGTACCAGTAGACCGAGGCGGACGCTTTCGTTGCAGCGCTCTGCAATACAATTTACATTAGCTTTGGGAGGGAAAACCATTTGAGCGTAGAAAGTCAACCGCCCAGGGTTTCCAATTCGTTAATCCAGCTGAGATTCACGAAGTAGAGCTGGCAGAAGAAAGCTTAAAACTGGCAGAAAACAGCTTAGAACTGAAGTAGATTTAAGGGCGAGGCCTAAATCCACTTTGAGTAACTGAGACTTAGACACTGTTGAAGCTGGTCAGTTTAACTAGACAATTGTGTCAATTCAGATGTCATCAAAACTAAATTAAACTAATTTGATAGCACTAAAATAATGTCATCCTTTTTATTTCGATCGTTGTGAAATGGAAGGCATCATTGTATTAGCTTGGGGCTAGATAATGCTGTGTGAATTGTCCAGCATTATTATTATTATTATTATTGTTAGTGATGTCAAATTAGTATAGTTTAGTTTTGGCGATATCTGAATCGATACCAATTATGTTTATTTTGTAACTAACCGTCTGAAGCGTCCATTAGTGCAGCGATGGGCGCTCCGCAAGACACGGCGAGGTCCGACAGTAGCTCGGCCAGCATCAGTACAAAGTTCAGCTGAGAGAATACTTTGCTATGCTCCTCCTGTAATACAAATGCTTACTTTATAAACGTTGACCAGAGATTTGTACTTATTGATAAAGATGCAGCTCTATTCTGATAGAGTATCGTCACTGTGTCTAAACGGGAATAGGGGTACAATAGATATGAAACATTATTTCAAAGCAGGGATGTTACGGAGCTCCGACTCCGATTCCGATATGTCGGAACTTCCGATTGATACTACACCTTCGGTTCCGACTTCGGTTTCGAAACTTTCAATCGGAGGTTTTAATCGGAACTCACTCATTTTAATTAGTTATCTCTTAGATTCTGATTTGGACAATGAAGCTGAAAACAAGTGCGATTTGGAACTACTTTATTGAAGTTTGTGCAGATATAGTCAAAAGATATTTCACGAGAGGCAGTCGACTACTTTGTTTAAATGTCATTTTAAGTCTGTGCATGCTACTGAATACGAAGAATTTATCAATTAGAAACTGAAAAGAAAATAGAGTACAGCCTTCGACTACAATAAACTTTGATGAAGAATCAAAAATGGTGTAGTTCTGATGCTAAATAGGTAGATAGAAATAGACAGATTGATTTCTGAAATGATAGCTTTGCAAGATCCTCTTCAATTTCGTTGAAGGAATTAGATTTCGGTGACTTATAAAGCTAATTGTGTCGAATTATCAAGGGGAAGACAGTTTTTTACCGAATATATCTGGCGGCACATAAAATAAATGATCTATTGAAACAATAAGAGAAAATCCTGCAAATCAGAAAATCCTGCGCCTACTGGTGCAGCTGCTGCAGGAGTATATATGCCATCACCTTCGAATCCGCCTCCGCTTCCGACTCCGGTTCCGGTTCCGATTCCGACTCCGACAAACCAAATTTTAAAACTCCGACTCCGACTTCGGTTCCGTTAAACCACCTCCGTAACATCCCTATTTCAAAGCAAAAGCGACATCCTGAGGTTTCATCTCGCTACGCAGCTTTATAGATACATTTTTAAAAGCTGACACGATCAAAATCAAATTAAAAAACTCTTTATTTCCATAAATACAATAAATGTACACTTAGAAAAGGTCAAATTGTAAGACTAAACACTGACACGGAAATAAAGTGATATTTTTGATTTCTGTCGCTTCGGTATGTAGGCTTTACTAAAGTAAAGAAGCGACGAAGAAACCTTTAGCCTGTTAGTTGTTAAAAATCACAAAAATGCGGCCTCTGCTGGCCTACCAAGCCTTAATGCATTGCTTCGGAGACAAGCTGCTTGAACAAGTGCCGTTCTATTGTATGTTGTATAGATAGTGGTTAGTTACCGCGAGTATAGTCTCCTCCTGCAGGTTGGGTATGTAGACCGGCGGGTCGGGCGGCTGGTGCAGCTTGATGGCCCGCATGAGCGCGTCGGGGAGAGTGGCCGCGCGCTTCGGAGACCCGCCGCTTGAGCCGCTGCCTTTCAGAGCTAGGCCGATGGGTGGGGGCGTGCCTGCACAACAAGTTACAGATTAGAATGTCAAATGAACACCACTGAGATGTATACGTAGTTGTTTATTGTGCCGATGCAAAGCGCCTCTCGGCCGTCTTTGGTATTAAATATACATTTGTTGACGTGTATCAAAACAACATGACAAACGTAATATTGGTTTCATAGACGGTCACGGCCGCTCACGCAAAAGCTCAGCGTCAAAAAGGTGAAAATATCATCGATAATATGACCTCCAGCGTACTTGTAAAATGGAATTGAGTGAACTACATCTACATACAGAATGGAATGTTTTCACGGCCAGTCGGGGCTCCTGGCCCCGCTGTTGAGGTCAAATTGAGTTCCAAGTACAAGGGATGCACGGCAACCTGGAGATTTTGGCAGATGATGCTGATGAGGTTTGGCGATTTGTGTTTCTAGTTTTTCTGTGTGTTACTTCTGTCTTACACGCACAATAACCCTAGAAGTTACAGTAGTCACACACAGATGCGCGTGTACTCAAGATTTTGCATGAAGTTCTGACCGACTACCGTTATATCGCCAAGTCAAAGCCAACATTCGAGAGGAAGAAGCTTCACATAATGTTGTAGATTAACTCCGGTGTTCACCAAAAAGATAATCCGGAAATTAGATTATAATTTAAGTTTTTGACAGAAGTTTTCATACGTTAATTAATAGGTCAAAGTATTTAATAACACACTAATATTATAATTGCGAAAGTTTGTATGGATGTATGTTTGTTACCTCTTCACGCCAAAACTACTGAACGGATCAGGCTGAAATTTTTCATACAGGTAAGTCTAATCCTGGAATCAAACATAGGCTACTTTTTATCCCATAAATCAATTCCCATGGGATAGGAATCACCTTTAAACGTTTCCATAGAAACAACGCGTGCGAAGCCACGGGCATAAAGTATTGTTAAATACGTAAGGCTTACCAGATCTGCGCAGAGGACTGGCGTTGGTCGGCGACACCTGCCACAGCGACGGCGGCGGGGAGCTGCCGGAGTTGCTGCTGCGGCGCCGGCTCGACGGCGGCGTCATTGTGAAAGGGACCTTAGGGACAAATTACAATGTTACAGACTAACAATAGAACTTCATTGTATGGGACCTCCAGGGCCAAACTTTACAGCTCAACCTCTAGACAAAATAAAATAAAAAAAAAAGACGGGTTGCACTCCGGGAGTGCCGGCAGAAGTGAAAACTTGATTATTAACGTTGAGCATGTTTGATATTTTGGAATGGTTAGGGAATAATTTTGCACCAATTGCTTTATCAGTATAAAAGTACTATCATTTATGTGGTAGAATACAATATTCATTTATTGCGCTATCGTACACAAACATGACAATTTATATTACATTAAAAATTTAACACTTTAAAACTATTACAATTATTTTACATTAAAAAGTTTATCTCTCCGAAAAATCAACTTTCATCCATAATTTCAACGACTTTTTCACCATCATCATTACCAGAACTATCATCGCCAATCTCTAAAACTGATAAGATAGGTTTATGGTAGCTGAAGTAAGAAACGAACAGTTTTGATTCGAACCTATTTAAATGTCTAATAAACCGCATTAATAGTAGTTTTGTATTTCGTTGTGCTAAGATTGCGATCATTCGACATAGTTAAACCAAATTCATTATTTAAAAATTAATAGTTGATTTTTATCGTCTGCGAAGTTTATGTTAAAATCTCCACTCAAAATCATTGGCAATTTTTTCGCCGCGCCGCGCGCCGTAGAGAGGGGATAGCTGTCTACTCTCCATCCGTCTTACGCTTTTTCGATCAGGTCACGTGTCCTGACGCGAGTTTAAGATTTTATACCTATTACAGAAAAAGTGCTCAACGCCGCTAAAGAAGTTTTCACTTCAAAAATTACAATAAAAAAATAGAACTGCAGACTATTGCAAAAAAATTACAGGTAGCTCAATTGATCCATATCCAGTCGGAAGCGTCCACAAGACGCTGGCTGCATTGCCCCGCTGGTATGGCAAAGCTGATGCGCTGCGCCAGATACTCACCAGCTCTCGGGTCATGCGTCGCGTCGCTTCGACCAGACATATTTTTTTAAATACCCCACGGACCTAGGGTCTAATTAAAATTGATTTGATTGTATAATGTATTCGATGAAGGAATACTACATGCACTCAAAATAAAAGGGATTTGTAACTAAAATCAGAAGTGACATCAGCGTGTCACGGGTGGACAAAAGAGAAGTCGAACAAAAGTACATGAATATGCACGTTTGAACATCAACGTAATACAACAGGGATTTCAATAACAATATGGTGTGATGCAATAAAGAAAACGTGAATGTATAATACAATATTACATTGAGTTGAAAAAATGTCCACATGAGCAGACTATGTTTGGAATAAAAACTTGGGGTAGGGCAAGGAAAGATGATCAATAAATAAGTATCAACGGGTGTTTTTCTAAAAGATAACCGGATGATAAAATTTCGATTAGCGTTTTTGACAGAGGTTATTATCATACATTAAAATCAAAGTTAACCGAGGAAGCTGATGATCGTCCGATCATCTTTTAAGGCTGCCCAAGTCGCTCATCTCTCCATACAAACGTGGATTGTGAGTGGGTGACTACAACGCTGTTTGATGTTGACCATCCAAAACTAAGGATAATATCAATTTATCACGTCATTATCTATGTGTGTGTGCACCCGAAACCGTAAAAAAAGTATTAATAAAAAAATACAAGCTTCTAAACTTTCGTATTTTAACACCGATTTTAGCCCAACTTTGGGCGAAAATAAATAACATACGGAGAAAGAAAACTCTAAAATAAAGCCCGTACCGAGATAGTTTAGTTATTCAAAAGTTGAAATAAATATATTTTGAAATAATACTCTCAATAGTTTTTCTATAATAACCCTTGTGCTAAAAGTCTTTTCGCATTTTTGTACGCGACCGTTTTACGAATAAATTTATTTGCCTTTCATCAAGCGCGCGAGAATGTCTATTATGTCAGATGAGATGGCATACATTTAGGCCACGCCCACTGATCAGTTGGACCGGCCGGCTTGAGCAGCCTTAATTAAAGAATACCACCCTTAAGATTCTAGAATTCTAGGAATACAAACTCACGGTAGGTGGCGACAGTGATCCGATATTCGCGTTCCGGCTGTAGTTGGAGCGTAGCACGTCGATGGGCTGAGATCGCGGCACGTTATTGTTAGGCGCGAGCGCGAGAGAGTTCTGCAAACAAAACGTCCATTTACTCCTCTCCTATGACTACACTAGTCAATCCTAAGCCGCGTGGACCAATGCCAAATGATGCATTCAAACAAAAACTATAGAAGCGTAATGATTTTAAATAGGAATTTGGCATATTAACTTGTATAAAAACAATGACATGTGGTTCTATGAACTTTGGCAATGATCTCAAAGATCCATTCCAGATCTGGCAGCTGTTTTTGTCATTCCATTTGTTTATTATACTTATTACGTCAATATTCTTCGCTTGTGGCCGCCCTCGTCATACTAATATAACTTCGGATAAGGCACGCTTTCTTCAACACACGAGGCGAGGACGATGTTTTGCGTTCTTAGTTTTATAGAGTGTAGCTATTGTAAGACATAATTATGTATGACGTAGTTTGGTTATTGATAGCTTGTTATTTTAGGAGAAAACGTGATGTTTTGTGACGTTATTTCCAGCGGTGCTTATCAATACATTCGTTGTTTAGCGTCACAACCACGGATTGCCAATATTTGCCGCCTTCAAGTCTATGAATGTCAACTCAGGCAATGACAAAATGACGACGCGACCATTTTGTAATCGCCTGCTCTTAGAAGAATGGACGAAGCCAGGTCTTTTAGAATTTTCTTTTCAGAATAGCTACAAAATGGCCCCCGAAGACTTTACAACAGTTCTGCATGGTGTTTAAAGGCGTCTGCGAGAAATTCGACTAAAACAATTCTACTAAAAAACAATTCGATAAAAACATTTCGACTAAAGCAATTCGAATTTAAGTTGACCCGACCTGTAGGCAAATAAAAATAAAAAATTGCACACAGTGGCTTATTTTGAACCAATCTTTTTTTTGTTGCTTAAACGAATTATTTTAGTCGTTAGTCGAATTGTTACTATTCGATTTTATTTTTATTTTTCTATAGGTACTATACCCCCGACCCATTGCACTCTTTGGTTGATGCCCATGTCCTGCACTGGACTTTTTGGAGACTGATGGGCCACTGAGGTTAGAGCTACATACGTCCTCACCTCGGAGCCCGAGGATGCGCCCGACCACGCGCACAAAGTCACCTCGTGCCTGATGTTAGATCTACGTACCCTGTTGTGTGGCGGCGCGGCATGCGGTGGGGTGTGGTGCGGGGGAGCTTGCTGCGCGGGCGGCAGGGCGAGCGAGCGGGGCCGCGGTGCCGCCTCGGAGCCCGAGGACGCGCCCGACCACTCGGCGGAGCCGCTCTCTGCTGCCTCTACCAGCACGAAGTCATCTTCTCCCGCCCAGGTCGTGTCTGATGACTCGGCTGGAATAAACAGACCATGTTACATTAAGGTTGCTTTTAACTAATAAGCACTTTTATCTTTTTTTCATCTTTATCTTTTTTTATCAGGATTGAGACAGAATGTATCTGACTGACATGACTTTCTGTAATGTTACTGTTTTGTGATGTATGTGAAATACTGAAATGTTATAGTTTGTCTGAACTTTTCCGAGTTTCAAAGAAATCGTTGATTTCTTATAGGTTAAATAAAGAAATTGAATGCATGACAGAACATATGATCAGTGAAATTTTCCAATGTTCTGAACATTTGAGAATTGTACAGAACATTAAATTTTTTTCATTGAATAACAATGCCATCCGCCCAGCCCATCAACGCAATAATGGGCTCAGTAACTCGAAAATGTCGGAAATAGCTATAAAAATAACTATTTAGAGATTTATTATATTATTTTGCTGTAATTGTAACGATAAGCGCCTTGTCTCTAGGGTAGGTCAGTTAGGGTTATCTCCCGAGTGTACACAATGCAATAATTTATTTATACAATACAAAGAGTTCTGGTTACAAACGGAGCTAGTGGGGCATTGTAGGTGCTCTGTGCAAAAGACTTTCATTGCCAACTTACTAATATTATACGAAGCGAAAAGATTAATTTCACGGCCACGAACGTAGCAGCTGATAGATTTGCATATTTGATAGACAAAATATTGAGTTTTTTCCGTACGGTTTTAGATAGGACGGTGTTACGTCACAAATCTCAAGGATTCCGGTTTCGCAAATTGATATTTTAATCTCTTTCGATTATCTAAAGATATAACAATGCGATGTTTAAGCAAGAGTATGGGTTACACAAAGACTGAAGTTATCACGTGAGAATAATTATGAAATGTTTATAAATATCAGACCGAAAGACGCATGGGATCTCTCAGTCAAATCGTTATAGATCCAAAACTCAAATTTAATGTTGAGAAAATGTTCCCCAACACAATGCGCATATGTTTTGAAACACGTTTCGGTGCTTCGCGAATTTATAGCTGTTTACTTTAAATGGCACACCTACGACAGCCAAACAGATTATAAAATACATAAACAAAACGAAGTGTTTTCAAGAACTTAAGGGAAATGCGCACTTATCAAAGATCATGCGTAGGAAAAACAACGTAAATATTTACGCGATTGACTTTTCCCTTTGTTTACTTTTTATTAAGAAATAGATATCCAACCTTGTGGATAAATTCCCTTGCAATGCAAGAACAGTAGATATCCATTAATCATTAAGCCATATAAGGTTTTTTATTGCGTTCCTTTAACTTATTTAATTAAGTAGGTAAATTGCGAACAGTTATTGCAGTGAGTTACTGATGTCATACCGTTAGGTCCATTCGTCATGCTCATGGTTAGGCATCATACGGACATAAACGGAAACCGCAAGGATCAAATTAAAATACAAAGCGGACTTCAAAAGACACATTTTATTCGACTAAATCCTAATTTGCGACTGTACAACTAATGTTAGGTAGAGTCATTGCTATGGTATACCATAAACTTTTGATTACGATTGATTTTCAGAAGCTATATTTTGAGTAAAATTGACACGTACACCATACCAGTATAAATTTTACTCATAGGACTTTATTGTAGGTAGAGTTTTTGGGTTAGGTCCAAAGCACGGGTATCTTGATTTTATTTAATTACTGTACCTGTGTTTTTCAGTTTGTGCTTAACAAATAAATACTTTATTCTACGAAACTGACTGCCTCGTTGGTCTAGCGGTCAGCTTGTTCAATCGCTGATTATGGGGTCCTGGGTTCGAATCCCGGGTCGGGCCAATAGTTGTTAGTTGTTACTGAAGTTTTCTAGCAAGTAAAATTCACAGAAGCAACCCGGAGTTAGGAAGTTGGCGGTGGTACACCCCCGTGCCTCGGAAAGCACGTTAAGCCGTTGGTCCTGCGCCTGATCTCTCCCCGGTCGTGTCGATCTGTCGTCCCATCGGATTATGAGAGTGAGGGAATAGAGAGTGCACCTGTGTTTGCGCACACACTTGTGCACTATAATATGTCTTGCGCATCTCCGATGAGACTGGCCGCCGCCCGTGGTCGAAATTCGGCTAGGAGGACATTATTCTACGAAAAAAATATGTATTTTTTTTTATTATATTCATTCTTCTTTTTTCGTCTATTTCTTATACTTTATTTCGCGAACAAGTCATTGTACCCGGGGTCTTAGGAGGTTACGTTATGAGCACTGCGGCGACTATTCCTCCTCGACTATGAACGCGTTTGTTTTTTACATTTTGGCTTAGTTATTTATTGCTATATACGTTACTAGCTACTGCCCGCCACTTCGCACGCTCTTTTCCGAAATAAAAAGTAGCCTATGTCCGTCCCCAGAAAACAATCTATCTCCCTCCCAAATTTAATTGAGATCCGTTCAGCCGACAGATAGACAGAGTTACTTTCGAATTTATAATATTAGCATAGTCTACCTATATGCACACAGTCGTTCGACGAAGGCATTTTGACAGAGAAATCGTACGGGGGGCAAGGGACGGGACGGGGAGGGACGCTCCCGAAGTAGAATACATCACCGCCTTAGTCACCCGGGAGCGTCCCGCCCCCCCGACCCGTTCCTTGCCCCCCGCACGATTGCCCTGTCAAAACGCCTTCGTCGAACGACTGTATCCATATAGGTAGGCTGTGATATTATATGTAGTATGTAGTATGTAGTATGGATTATGTTACCAGAGGATGTCGGCTGTGTTTTCTTCGGCGGCTGCTGTGGCTGCGGCGCCGGCTGAGGCTGCGACTGCGGCTGCGCTTGCGGCGGTGGCTGCGACAGGCGCGCGAGCTGCGTGCGTGACGTCACCGTCTGGCTGGGCGCGCTCGAACTCGCCACGTTCACCCCTGTTCAAACACATGTTGCATTAACCCATCCACGACAGACCCACCTCTCGGAAAGTAAAGCGCAATGCGGCTTAGCCAGGCCAAAATTAACCCTATATCTGCAATTGCAGTTCAAAACTACATGCAAGCTTGCGTCTCGAGCAGTCATTTATAACGGGCCACTAAAAAACTAATAAACCTGCGTGACGTGAGATCCTAAACAGTGCGTTTCGCTTGCATGCAATTTTAAACCATACGCAGATCGAGTTATTTTCTACTGAGCTCTTGAATCGATCTGCGAGCTGGGCTCGCTTCTCACAAAGGCGAAAACTCATGCAATATATTGCGTAGCTTTCTCCTATTAGACTATAACTATGTGATCCGGCTGAATAATGGACAAAAGCGAGATATTCTACGACTTAGAATTAAAAATAAAACACTGTCCTTGGATTTTTATCCGTGCAATGTATAGGTCGCTCGTCGCCAGTAGTAGTCCTTTTTGACTTGTACGATACGAATTTAATTCACTAATGTATGCGCATTTATTTACATATGCAATGATGCTATGCTGTTTAGAATGATATGAAAATGTTAGTTGATTGGTAGGCGAACTATTGACGACACGACTGAATGGAATACATATAAATAAAATAATAAATAATGCTGGACAATTTACACAGCATTATCTAGCCCCAAACTAAGCAGAGCTTGTGTTATGGGTACTAGATAATTGATATACTTAATACAAACACTACATAGATAGATATTTTTTATTATACATAGAAAACACAGGAAAAGATTTCTGCAGATCGTGCACAAATTTGTTCCGAGGCGGGAATCGAACCCGCAACCTCCTGCGACGCAGGCGGACCTTCGCCCGCTGCGCCACGGAGGTCGTCATATAGACATGTACATGTTTACATACACCCACCCCATGCAAAATCCAAGCTTTATTAATAAAATGGAGTACCCTGACTTTCCCAAGACTCTTCTAGGTAACAGTTAGTTTCAGGCGGAGCTTCAAGATCGCTCTCCGTTATTTCAGGTAAGTCCGAATCCAAACCTAAACAATTTTCATATGTATTCCTACCAAGTTGTAAAGAGATAGGCAAGCAAAGTTATGGAGGGACACAAGAGAACCATCTTAGGTACTTTACCTTGTAAAAGCGATATTACCTCTAGTAATAAATTAACGAACTAATGAGCTATAATGTCAGCTGGTGTTATATGTTATGTAATGGATGAATGTAGCGCTACAAGGTAACTACTTAACATTTAACCCTATACCTTATAATGTACCTATATACCACAAGCCGTCTACCTATAGTTTTACTGTACTCAGAACTTGAAGCCCACATTGATCTTTCGCATAACCCCCGAATAATCTAACTCAACTCAGATTTATGCAAGTCTCAGGTAGCAATTTTTCGACAGTTTTCAATGCAAATCCGTCAACCGACACAAGAGACATTTACCCCCAAATACTCAAACGCAACTCAAATTTAACAGTGTTCTCTTTTGACAGTTTTCAACGAAAAAATTCAAAAGTCAAATTTTTTTTTATTTTTGAGACGTGCTTGTGAGTTCCGTTCGAGAAAAGTTTGGATATTTAGATGGATGGATGTTTGTTATTTCTTCACGCCAAATCTACTGAACTGATCGGGCTGAAATTTTACGTAGATGCAGTTCTAGACCAGGAATAAAACATGGACTTTTCATCACATAAATCAGTTCCTATGTGATAGAATTAACCTTTAAACGTTTCCATAGAAACAATGCGTATGAAGCTGCGGGCAGAAACTAATTTGAGCATAAACCTGAGTTGCGTTTGATGATTCTGGGGTAAAGTAAATAATAATGGAAGTAAATGGAAATACGAAAATGAGTTGCGAAACAAAGCCCATTGTCAGCTTTGTGGTCAATGGATACTTGTAATTGTAAGATGTGTAAAACTAAGCAACGAGTAACAACACAAGCCGTGCGCAACATATCGCCGCCGCCGCCGGTTTCAACAGCAAAGACAATGACTTACTTACAAACGATGACTCATTCGTTAGATTCTAGTTCTAGTTTCATGTACTCGACATTGTATTGTAGTTGCAATGTTAAATTGTTTTTCTAGTTCAAATAGTTAAAGTCCCGTATTGAGTAGTACCTATTATTATGATTTTTCGGCAGAAACCTTTATTCGCAAAGATTATTACATTAAAATAGTATAAATAAATTAGAACTAGTATTTACAATCGAACTGACTGCAGACTGTAGCAAACAATCTACAAGTAGCTCAACTGATCCATATCAATACCAGTCGGAAGCGTCCCCAAGACGCGCTGGCTGCATTGCCCAATGGCATTGCCCCGCTGTATTATAAAGGTATACAACAAATTCAATATTACTAAACTAAATCTTTGTATTTGTTTTGCAGCTTACAATAAAAGTATGATTGAGGACAGAACCCACATAAATTAGAGTGTTAATGTTAGCACGGTGACACAAATAGAGGTTAGATTGGCAAGCTGGTTTGTACAGCGAGGAACACGTGGTAGAATTAATCCCTGTTTAAAATTACTACAACATTATAAATACTACACTACAATACCATACTAATTTTGCTATACTCTGGCCAAACTCGATGTAAACTGTTTGTAAACAAACCACGACACAAATACTATAAAACTCACTTCCTTGGAGTTTCTGATATAAATTGTAGGCAATATTTATAGAAGGAAGGATCTCAAATCGACATGTAATATAAATTACGTATAAAAAGACGCGGCAACAGAGTAAATTTTTGGTTAAGTTAAATAAATAATAAAGAATGCTGGACAATACACACAGCATCATCAAGTATGGGCAGTTTGTTAGCACACATTCTGTATCGAGTTTGACTTACCCATACACTAGCCATTGTATTCTGTACATTATTCATGTATCATGTACAATATTCATTGTTTGTAAACATTGTCCCCATACTTAACCTAAAATCACTATTTGCTGTCGATATTGGGACAGACTTTAAACTACTTGTCAATTTGAGATCTTTCCTACAATGCATAATGCTGACATTTTCTTTTCTAACACCACGCCAAAAAGAGAATTTTAGATTTTTATGTTGCGAATTGTTTACAAACATTATATATTGAGAATGGCTGGTGCCATAGATGTAGTTATAATTTTCACCTATCCAACGTAAAAAGAAAGTGACTGGCGATTTTTAGCAGAAAGTACCTACATTATCTATTTATTTGGTACCTACCTTATCACGACTTAACAGCTAAATGGATATCGAGGAAAGATAAGGAACATCTTTTCAAATATTAAAGCAAGGTCATAGCATAAGCTACATTATACCCCAGTAACGCAAAGTTGCGGGTAGAGCTACATCATCATCATTGGTTTTACAACAATGTTTTATGTTGTGTTCGTTTGACGGCACCTACAGCCTATACGGGAACGCCAGACGAGGTAGTACATTACAATGCACAAATTTTCAATATTACGCGATATGAACACATAATTATTAGTTTTATTTAACGGGTATTTTTCTCGTTTATTTAGGTACCCATTTTTTCCGACGTTTAAAACCTTTAGAAAGGTCGTGAAAATACGTAACTAACTGTTAAATATTACTAATAATAATGCACAATCCACTCCAACGCGAGACATCAGTGCAGATCACAGTTCCTTCCATTTAGAATTGTAAGTGCAAATTATAGAACCTGACTGCCAGTGTCTCTTAAGGGTCTAATCGGAAAACGAAATAAAATAAATAAATAGAAAAAAAAAACGAAGTTAATGATTCGTTTTTAAGCAAAACCATCTCATAAGACACTTGTATACAAATCAGAAACTTCGATTTTGGTTTCTACGATTAGACCCTCTGATGACCGCATATCGCACCTCCAGTCGTAGACTGGCTCAATCAAAAATTTGGGTGAATTGAGTTAAGTATACAGAACGACTCAAAAAAGCGCGCTCTATCGCCTAGTAAATCAGAAACTGCCCTAATACGGCTGGAAAAGGAGATACGCAATCTTGTGTCTCTTTCATAATGACGAGTCCGGTGCCTTTCGTCATTACAAGGATGACGTCTTTAGTATTGCGTGACAAGTGGTTGGAGTGAGACGCTGAGCTAATAATGAGAAAGTGACCTAAACCTCAGTGCGTTACTCTTGTAGAAAACTTAGGGTATGTTTACAACGTTAATATCAATCGTAAAGCGACCGAAGTTTGTTTTGAGTCACTTTACAACTGTAAACTGAGCAATTTTTTGTGACTTAAACAAAGTTTGGTCAGTTTCAAAAAAATATCTATCTATGTATATAATGTATTAAATATATCAGTTATCTAGTACCCATAACACAAGCTTTGAGTAGCTTACTTTGGGGCTAGATGGTGCTGTGTGGATTGTCCAGCATTATTTATTTATTATTTATTTATTTTATTTTGTACTGATAAGTCATCAAATCAAACGTCTTGCTAGGAATTAAAGAGACCTATTTGTATATAAGTCAAAAGTTCAAAAGTTTTTTCAGTACTAAAGTGACTCCTAATTTGATTTTTTTTTTCAGCGTCGATTAACTCCTACTGTTTTAGATATTTTTAAAGAATTTTTTATGCGTATAAGTGAACCTTAGACCAAATAACCTGTAAGACTTTGAATTTTGTAAATAGCTCTTTATTCCATAAAGTTATAGTGTGATTTACCAAAACCTGTCAAGGAACGAAACACGTTTTCTTCATTTCCCAAAAAATGAGAATTTTGGATTGAGCCAGTCTACGAATGGAGGTGCGATATGTGGAACGAAATGAGAGAGACCTCTGCCGAACAATGGGAAACTCTATAGGTTATATAAAATTTCTTAAGGTATCAATGCAGGTGTCGTCGAAACTAAACTAAATTTAACTGACACCACTAAAATAGTGCCATCACAACGATCAAAATGAAAAGGAACGGCAACATTTTTAGTCAAATTAGTTTAGTGTCGGTACCATCTGAATTGACACCAATAACTGTCAATATAGATGTACTTACTCGAAGAAGACGTGGTCCGCGGGCGTTGAAGAAACGGATGGTTGAAGAAGACTTCGAAAGGCATGCGCTCGCGCGGGTTGCGGCGCAGCAGGCCAATCAGGAGGCCGCAGAGCTCGGAGCTGGTGCCCGCGGGCATCCTGCAAGGAATACCATTACGTCACTGGCTGGCAACAATCTAATGAATCCTCATACATTTCTCGGTTTCAATATTTTTTCTTAAAAAGACAATTAGATTTCGCCAAAACTATACTGACTTGACAGGACTTAAAATGCTGCTCTTTTTTATATCGTCGTTAGGAAAGGGACGGCAATATTTTAAGTGCTGTCAATTTTTTTTAGTTTTTTTTGGCGACATCTAATCGACTCCAATGTCATTTGCATGAGGAAAACGTTATTATTTTTTTTCGGTTATTTTCGGAAAAGATCTTATCTAATAAGTTGAGTGCGAGTCCTGAATACCAGAAAAATTCCAATTAAAAGTGATTTTTCTTTGGTGTAACTTTAAACAAAGCATTTAGAAATGTTCCCATAATGTCCGTAACCTACTCTACATACCTAGTCGTTGTTTATGGAAACCCTTAAAAAATCTGTCATATTTTCATAAAATTGAGTAAGTAAATCATACATTGGTGTCAGATTCAGATGGGTCATTGGTTCAATTCAAACTTAACTAATTTGACAGCACTAAAATTGATATCGTCCCCTTCTTAACGATCGAAATAAAAAAGATGGCCTCATTTTTAGTACTGTCAAATTAGTATTTAGTATAGTTTAGTTTTGGCTACATCTGAATTGACATCATTGTATACAAAGTTAAATGATAACGCGAACAGAACGAGATCACATCTAACCTAATCTACGTCTGTGTAGCTTTGGACCGGAGTGACTTCGAATTTGTTAATTAAGGACAAGCCGGTCAGCCACGCCGACACGTTGTCTCAAACTAACACGTGATCACGTGAAGCTAACTCGTTTTTATTGCAGCTTTATCAATAAATAAATGAGGAGGTCAGGAACATAAGGTGACATTTACGCATTCGGCTCGATGGTTTTTTTTTAAATCGGGTTCAAAACCTTGAATTTTATCGATTTCCGAATACTTTTAGTTCAATTGGTGACTTATTTTAAGAGAAAATAGCATATAAAAGCAGTATTCTGTTCAAAAGGTAACATTTACATTCATTTAAAATAGTAGTTGAGGCTTTTGAACCAAAACGTATCATTTTTGTAGATAAAATGTCCAACGACGTACGAATTGTATCAAATACGGTACATTTTGTGTAAAAAAATGTATATCGATTATTTTCTTAAATATTTCGTATATTTATCAATATAATTAAAAAAAAATGTAAATGTCACCTTTTGTTCCTAACCTCCTCAAATGCCTTTCACTTTTCAATAACTAAGTTTTTAAGCTACTGATTGGAATTTCGTATCTACACTTGCGAGCTTTAAACTGGAATCGCTTCAAGGGTTGTTCAAGACTAATTTTTACAATTTCTTTGCAGTGAACTATGAGTTAAGTTATGTTTTCCCTTACGCAGGATTTATTGGCGACGATAAATTTTGATTTAATGGACGATAATGTCCGCTGCCACACCGCAGCAGTGACTAGACAGTACCGACAGACGTTTTCCATGTCGGCATTCCCACACTAGACTGGCCAGCCCTTATTCCTGACTTGAACCCAATCTGGCATATGTGGGACGAGCTAAAACAGCGGATACGAGGGAGAAATCCAGCTCATCCAGCTCCGGCGCCGATAGAAGCCGATAGATGCAACTTCGACCTATTGCAATAATTCCCAAAATTTAGGTAGCCAATTTAATTAATTTTAAATCTTCTTGATATCACTTGAAAGGTAACAAAATTACCTTTCAAATGATATACCAAAATCTATAGTTCATTGTACATAAATTGTAAAAAAAATGTTTTGATCAACTCGCGATGAAAGCGATTCCATTTTAAAGCTCGCAATTATATTCCTCTTTGTTCTATTCTTTAGTTCTAAGTAGTTTGAATTTCCAGATTTGAATTGTTGTGGTTATGAGAAGAAATAAATTTTCATTTCAGTTCATTTTAAATGTTATCGACACTTCGATTTGACTTATGACTAGATTTACAGACGGTTAAAAACCTGTGTAATTAAGTCCATGAAATGCATAATTTCAGTAAGGTCAAGTAGCACGACAAGTGACTCATTGTTATTTTCAAGTTGGAAGTATTCCAATTTATATTAATAATGACAATTAAATTAGTACCTATAACATATTCCTAAGACACTGACAGCCCGTAATTATTTTACTGTTAATGGCAATAAAACAATAATAAGAGAACATTATGCATTTTAACGACATCTTCTGCAGGAATAAAAGAAAAATACCTTTTTAAATGTCCATAAATTGAATGTAGTGTTCTTCAACACATATTATTGGCAAGTTATAATAATAAACTCAAGATTTCAGGGCATCGGCCGCGTGAGTACCAAAGTATCAACTCACAAAAGAATCAAACCAGCATGAGCTCGTGAACTTGACAAAAAACGTCAAGATTCGTCCAAAGCTTGTTATGGTGTATTCACTCCAATCTTATGTACAATACCAACCCGAGCAAAAAAAGAAATGTTAAAGGTATTTGTTCGCTACATCTTTTTAGAATTATAAACGTTTTTAATTATAAGAGCAGATAAATAATAATAATTAAATAATGCTGGATAATTCACACATGATAATGATGTTACGGCAAGTTTCTCCAAATCCTAACAAGGGTGAGTGTAGATAGTGTTCCCTAGACAGTAGACGTGTCAAACAACCTAGAATAACTAAGTATAAACATATAAATAAATAATGCTGGACAATCCACACATCATCATCTAGCCCCAGGCAAAGCAGAGCTTCTGTTATGGGTGCTACTAGATGACTGATATAATGTACTTGATACACCTCATCATTACATAGATAGATATAATTATGTATAGGCATAGGATTTGGCGCAGAGCATACGTTTTTGGAACGGCGACGTAAGCGCAAAAATCGAGTTTTTGCTTATATCCACGAAAACTACACAACTTATGAAGAAACTGGTTCAAAGAACCAAATAATTAGTAGGTAATAAAATAACCTACGAATCAAAACATAAATCATTTTAGTAGACCGCAGGGTTCCTGAGATTTCGACCAAATTACGAGTATGTGCGAAACAGTGCATGTTCATGATTTCTGTTATTGATTTTTTTTGCAATCGTGTTTTCACCTTAAAAATGGAATTTTATGTAATTCGAGTTTTTTACCACGGGGACCCCTTGAGATCTAGGTCTGATTTGACAACCTAACCCGTCCCTTAATGCAATACATTACATAGATTAATGATTAAATAGAGCTGATATAAAGACGATTGCTAAATCGTCAGCGTGAGACCTTGATCTCGTCCACTGACTCAGACTCAAGGAAGTAATCGTTGATATAGACGCGACAAAAAATGAACATATTTAATACCATTGACTGACGAGTGACACGTTATTTAGTTTGGAGCATAAGTGCCCGATCAAGTATTACATATTATATTGATGACTATAAAAGAACTGGTTGGTTTTTGTTCAACGCTATAAATTAAGCTTACAAAAAACCTTGCGAAGTGGGATCATCAATGAATATGGTATAAATAGACCAACATCCTGTGAGCAAGAACCCAAATTCAAAAGTCAAAGTCCTTTATTTCCTTTAGACCTTACAGGACTCTTGGACACGCGAGATATTTCAAATTACTTAAGTAAAACTAGGGAATAAAGTGGCCACTTTGTTTTTTCGTTCACATCAACGTTTTTTGCACACTCTAGCTATACTCCGACCAAACTCAAGAAACATTGTTTGCAAAAATTATCCCCGTACTTAACCTACAAATAACTTTCTATTCGTTGTTTTTTGACAGAATTTTCACTACTATTGCTCTTTCTTACAATACATTATACAGACAATTATTTTTTAAACTCAACGCCAAGAAGAGCATTTTGGATTTTTGTGTTGCGAGTTGTTTATATACTAATACTAGTTTCTGCCCGCGGCTTCGCACGCGTTGTTTCTATAAAAGTTTAAAGGGGATTTCTATCCCATGGGAACTGATTTATGGGATAAAAATTTGCCTTTGTTTGATTCCAGGATAAGAATTACCAAAATTTCTTATTTATTTAATTTTTATTTATTTTATTTTATTTTTTTTATTTATTTACCTATCCTTCCGTGGATGCGGATGCGTGCGGGTTCAAGTCCCGCCGAAGTCAATTTTTTTTTGCGATATTATTTGATTTCTTATCCATCCATATAAAGAATTAAACCTTAATATATTTCGGAAAAAAATTAAAGATTTACTTGTGAAAAACTGCTACTACAGTCTTTCTGAGGCTTTGGACGAGAAACAGCTGATGTAGTTGCCGGTATGTTGTTTGTTTGTTTACATGCCTAGAGTAGTAATTTTATAGGTACAATCTAAATTGACATGCATTTTATACCGTTTTTGACATTATTATTTTGATTAGACAATGCCTCTTTACAGCAGCAAATATTTAAATCGATTCTGACATTGTTTAGTTATTCTTATTCCATTATTTTATAAATGTTTTAGCTTACTTTGACAATGCCCTTATACAGCAGCTTTATTTAAATGTGAATTTAATTTAAATTATTTAATTTCTGACATTGTATCATTATTATTTTCTTAGTTTAATATGTTTGTAATACTGTACATTATTTTTAGTATAGTTTGACAATGCCCTTATACAGCAGCATACCTTGACATGACCTTTAATTAATTAATTTATTATTTATTTGATCCAAATCAATTATTTTTAATTTTTTTTTCTCAGTCATGTCTGTCTGTTTTTTTTTCTTTGTACCTTATGGTGTTTCCTACAGCGAAATACATGTGTGTTATTGTTTAAATAGGAATAAAATATAGAATGTAACGAAATCAAGTGTAACAACAAGTGTACCTACGATGGAATAAATAAATACAAAATACATCCATCCATCTATACATCTATCCTAACTTTCGCATTTATAATATTAGTGTGATGTGATGTGATTATTTCTTGACTGGCTTAAGTTTAGATATTATTATATCCTATTCTAAGCCTACTAGGGTGTCTAAGCAAACTAGGCTGATTGCGATAAGGGTCCTAAAGGTAAATCAGCAGTTCAAATAGCTGTGAAATAAATCTAGTGCGACCGACTGACCTGGCCCACTTTGCTGCGCTTAATTGGTGCAACTCGACTTATGAACCTTCCGATACTTAATTCAAACACAAGCCTGATAATGATAACCCATTGTCCTAGCTATAAATTCCACTTACGTCCACTGGTGCACATACATGCATCCAACATAATATGTGCAGTGCACCACAATTAAAAAAAATGTTTAAGAATGAATATATGAATATAATATTAGACTATCCATATATTCATTCAAGCAAACTAGGCTGTTTTTGTATCTGATTTTTTATGAATATATGAATAGGTATATGGATAATATAATATAATATATTATCCATAATATTCATTCAAAAAAAGACTGAAGGTATGGCACATCGAGAAGGCGTAATTTATGGTCGAGGATTTTCTTGACAAAAAATTGTGATGTGTCATTACATTTTTATTTAATGTATTCGTAATTAATTTACTTATTGTATTTAATTATTATTTTACTCTGTAATGAATTTCATAAATTTTTTTATATTAGGTACATTGACAATGACAATTAATCATTATTTTAGAATGTAAATTTTTTGTCTAATTTGTTAGTAAGTACCAATTTTAATTAGATTTGACTTGTAAATGATTTTACAAATAAAATGACTGTCTGACTTCCAACAAACGGGGGGTTTTGGGTTGGGGTGGTTTTTGAGAAGGGCGGTGATGGCCAAGTCCGAAACCACGCGAGTTAAAGAAAGGAGTCATGCCCTCGATTTATAAAAAAACAATAACTGCATAAGCATTTAGTTTTTTTTAATCTTTTACTTTTTAAGGAAATCGTGATAAGTAAGTATTAAAAGTAAATTGTAAAAATTTGCTTTTTCATTTTATTTTTAGTTATACATTTCTTTGAAAAGATTGATCCTTTTCAGCAACAAAATTCATTGGTTAAATGTAATAAAAAAACTAAATATGCAGTTATTGTTTTCTTATAAATCGAGGGCATGACTTCTTTTACGACTTTTCTCTAACTCTCGTGGTTTCGGACTTGGCCATCACCGCCCTTCTCAAAAAACCACCCTGTATAGTGATTAATCGTCGTCGCCATAAAAATAATAATTGATGTTCTCAATCATTTCCTGAATACGGTGACAGGAGATTATGTTATGAAAGAGTGGTATGGCTCCTACCGCAATTATTGTTTTCCATCGTTCACAAAGAACAATAGCTCATTGCATTTACCATCGCTTATCATATTCGTAACTATACATAGGATCGGTAAGGGCCAAGATACACAAGTATTTATACTACACCTACTCCGAAAGTTGATTATTCCCTTTCCGAACTTATGGTAGAAAGAAATACGTCATTGCAGGCGTACCTACTGAAATGCGGGAAGGAAAACTCTATGGAATTTCATTATCAGCCGGTAGCTATGGTTATTTACGACAAAAAGTTTTTACTCCGAATCCGCCATATGGTATCGGCCTCATCCGTATTCGGAACAACATAAAAAAAGAACCATGTTAAAATCGCACTTGCGCGTATTTATTGTTCCATTTCAATTTACAATTTGAATTTACTCCAGTGACTTTGAAGATTCTAAACCGATGGTTTTCCTCAAAGGTGGTGCTATAAAGCACTATGTATCACTCGGGAGAAAGTGCGATTCTGACCTCGTGTGTTTTAAGGCTCAAATGACACACTGGATAGGAATTAGGCCCTTTCTCGCCTAGGTGTACAATGTACTATTCTGGCCTATCTTTATGGGTCGCGAAAAAATACATTTTCTTTTTAACTTCAACGCAAAAGTTTTTTTCAGCTTGTGTCTCTCCGTCAGAGCTAATCGCTAACAGCTGTCTTTCTGCGTCGAAATAGAGGGCATCTCTTTCTACACTGTGCAAACTGAGTGAGACTTTAGACCCAGATAGTGCACTAACGCGATAAAGGTGTAAACCCACTATTACTTGCAACACTGTCATTCTGTGTGGGATAGCGCGTACACAGAGATCAAACATTGAGATTGACAAACAAACAATCATTATGATTTACGACTCAAGGTATTTTACTAGTAGTTCTACGAACAGTAGAGCTCGCGAGCACTAACTTTTTTTCAACAAATATTACTAGCTGTATTCTTACTACCCGTTGTCCTACTACCCATTTTCCCGTAGGAATGAAGCATTTTCGCGCTGTAAAAAGTAGCCTATGTTCATTAGGAATAATGTGGGCTTCTAATGGTAAAATAATTTTTCAAATCGGTCCAGTAGTTTCGGAGCCTATTCAATACATCAAATCTTTCCTCTTTATAATATTAGTATAGATTTAAAACAGGATATTTAGGTAGGTAGGTAGGTGTGTTTTTTGTAATAACTGTTTACCAACAAAGGTACGTAAATCCATTGCTGATCTCTATATGTTTCATTAAATAATTCACAGTAAATCAACAAAGAAAACTACAACCAAAGAAGAGAAACAAATAAGAACAAGTATTTACAATAGAGCTAACTGCAGACTGTTGCATGCATAGAGATAGCTCAACTGACGATGACTTACTTTGGCTGTAGATCGACGCTGTTTTCGTAGAACGCCTTGAGTTCGTGGGGGGTGGTCGCTTGGAACGGGGCCTTGCCCGTGAGGCACTGGTATACAATGGTGCCCAGACTCCAGAGGTCTGCTTTAGCGTCGTACTTTAGAGACATTATCACTTCCGGTGCCTGTAACAAAGTATTTGCTAAAGTACTAGGTAAAGTCTATTTAATCATGTCTTATTTTATCCTAATCAGGAAATACTGTTTTCGCCTCTCATTTGATTACAAATTAAAAACAAAATAAAATGAACCAATCATACCATCATACATACCATAATATTTTCAACGCTGATAAATATTATGTTATGTATGACATAACATAAAATTTTCAACGCTGATTGGTTCATAAATAATATTATTTCTTACAAAGTAGTGGGTCGGTACAATTAGTTAACCATAACCATCGATCTAAGTAAAAAAGGAGAGATGAGATACTATCTTCTCGAAAGTGCTAAGCTCAAACTAGGTGCAATTCAGTCTACCCACCTCAGTCATAGTCGGACCGGGGAGCTTTCGTGTTACGCGTACTTGCTACTACATAGGTACTTGTGATTTATTGACTAAAAGACTACAACAATGCTCTCGTGTTTAATATTTATAATTATTATATTACACAAAATTGGAAATGTAACTATGAGCGAGTGTTTGCGTGTAGTTGTAACACAGGCCAGTTGTTGAGTAAGCGCTGAGAACGTACCACATCTACATATTTTACTTAGATCTATGACCATAACTGAAATTTTACTTGCATTAGTTCTTAATTATGGTCAGATTGAACCAATCCAACTCAACAATACATCTGAATCGTCCAGCAGATGATAAATATTCAGTTGAGTTGAGAATAAGAAGGAAACTTTACAAGGTGATTTGCAAAGCAGTTATCTATAAAAACGCATAGGAAAAAAAGTACCGCTAGTGTATTCTACGGGTTTTATTCTAAAGGCCGATTTACATCAGACGAGCGAATGCTCATTCTATCAGATTCATTGAGTGTAAACAGACGTCGAGCAGTCTTTCGTTGTTCTGTATAAGTTCACAAAGATTCTATGGAATAGGTATTCTAAGGGTGAGTCCAGACCAAACGAACGAGAGCGAGCGAAGGCTATCAACAGAACGCGATCGAACCAGTGTGAACGTCACGGCGAAAGCAAGCGAACCCGAACGAGGGACTTCGTTCGTCTTCGGCCGTGCTCGCCGTGCTGTGCTTCCCTGGGTTTCACATTGTGTTCGTTTCGTGTGGAATCAACAGCGAAAGCGAGTGAACATTCGGTATCGATCGTCGTATCCCACCGTTAGCCTTCGCTCGCTCTCGTGCGGTTGGTCTGGACCCACCCTTAGAATGCTCGTTCGCTTGATTTAAAAGGCACTAGAGCGTGCGAACGACGAACAGCTCGTTTGAGTGTTCTTGTGTGTTCGGACGTGCTCGCTCCCCGAAGCGGTCTCATCAAAGCGTTCTTGTGTTTTAGTTCTTTGCTCGTTGCTATTTTGGTATAAACGCTGAAAACGACCTACGAAAGACTTTCGTGTACACTAAAAGATCAAGAAAGAATGCTCTTGTTCTAGCTCTGCCTCTTTGTTCGTTTGGTCTAAACGCACCTTCGCGGGCGAGCGAGCACGCAATCACTTCATCAAATACCTACCGACTAATGTAAAGTTTCCGGTCACAGAGCAGAAACATCAGCCGCGGTAATAACATTTCTCCAAGATTGTATACTGAGATTACGGAAAAGAATAACATTAACTGAACGTATGGATACATACGTACAGGTGTTTAAAAGATCTCATCCTCATCAGCCCACATACGTCAACTGATCATGCTTCCCCCGATGGGGCTTCGTTATAATCACAAATTGGGTAGCTGGATTGGTGGTCAGTGGAGGTGTTAGTTTATTATATCTTAGCATATTTTAGTTTAGTTTAGTATATCACATTCAATGCCCAGCCTCGGCTGTGCGACTCGCAGGGGCGCGCCGTCGTCGCTACACGGGGCTGGGAGAGATCATCTGCGACCATGAAAGTGTTAGCACTTTCGTGAATGCGATATACTAAACTAACACTTTAATGGCCCAAGCAAGACGCAGATGTCTCCCAGCCCGGTGTAGAGGGGGTGCGACCCGCACGGGCGCAAGGCTAGGCAGTGAATGCGATATACTAAGATATACTAAACTAAATTAGTTTAATTTATGAATACAAAGGAAACTGCTGCGTTTCCTTTGTTAGGTTCTCTTAGTCGACTCTTTCGACTTCTACGGGCTGAGGTCGCGACTTCCACGGTCAAAACACCTACGTTTAGTAAATCCTAAAAGGTTATTAGTTTGTAAACAGATAAGAAGTGTTATAAGAAGTTTATCATGCGTCATAGATTTACCGCGAACTGATAATAGGTACCTTCTTTCGCGCTAAGATACTATCATATTAATGACAGTAACCTGGAGCTGGGTCAGCGGAAAAAGTCTGGTCGGAAAGCTCGATCGCTTTCAAATATTGAAAACACCTTAATATTATAATCAATAAGTTAATTTTAAACAACAATAAACTATGTGGTATGTTAAATTTCTTAATTACAATACTTTTTTTTAATTTTTGATGTGGAAATTGCCTTAATTTTCCCAATCATCAAATTATTTAATTATTTAATAATAATGTTAGTTTTTTTATTAGAATTTTATTATTTCGTTTCATGAATGAAACCAAAAAATATCTGTGGATAATGCCATTGGTTGTATTTCAAAAAGACATAGATAAAGAACATTTTACAAACAGGGTGCCGGGTAACATGTGTAGCAAGCCGAAATTTAATATTTTAATTAAAATCGCAGAACAAAGTTAATCCCCTCGGGGTTCAGAATCACCCCCTTTAGGCTTCTGCATTATACAATTATTTTTGTCCTGAATAAAGAAAATGAAAGCTTCAGAACACCCTAGCTATGCAGATAGATAACGCTGCGTAATAAGGAAATATGAAATACTTACCATATACATCGGTGATCCGCAGAGCGTAACAGCCATGTTGCCTTCTTCCAGGAACCTTGCGAAACCGAAGTCCGCTGCAAAAAAATACAATAATAATTTTTTTGCAAGAATTCTAATTAAATTTAGGAACTAAACCCAAGCCAGTCTCAAGATAAAATTGTAAACAACTCGCAACGCACAAATCCGAAACTCTTTTTGGCGTAGAGTTTGAAAAAGTCAACTTTTGATAAAAACTCAACAACAAGAAAGTGATTTTAAGGTTAAGTATGGGGGCCATGTCTAAAAACATTGTATTTTGAGTTTGACCGGAGTATAGAGAAGTTTAATCTAACTCTTGTTTAATTAAATCGAAACAATCTTACCACTATTATAGAAACGATGCGTTTATCCTACGTCTGTCCTAAAAACGGAGTGTACCAAAAATTTTTTAGGCTTTATGTTGTCTCTATGTATGCGAGCTTCTTTGTTCCACTATAAATTTTAACAGCCTTAACAGATTTGGATGTATGAGGTATCGTTAGAATACCTACATCATCCGAAGTGTTAAGCTGGTTACAAATTTTTTTTTATATTAGGGACGACATTAGAGAGATTAATTACAAGATGAAGTTCCGTACGTGATTGTTACAATCAATACGTGTTTTAATAATAACAGGCGACACAAGTTTTCTTTGTGTTACATGTGCATTATCTGGTGCAGAGTTCACTATAGCTCACACAGTAAACACAAAGATTTATTGAATTGCAGTAACAAAACAAATCTCGTTGTAACAACGTGTATAATAAATAACATTAATAACTTAACAAGCAATAACAAAACAAAGATGACATAATACGTCCACCTACACAACAGATAGAAACCTCTCAAGTGTGTTAAATCATGATTCGTCTCAGTTTAAAATTGCGAATAAATGTGGAGAGTGGAGATCATTTGTATTGCAAAAGTTATAGGATATGATGATTGATGACAACAATGTGAAAGTGAGGAAGAATAGGTTGTCAATTCATGGACTAATCTTATATCCAGATGATGTAATATGTGTGGACAGTCTTATAATATTTTAAAAGCTTGCTCTGTCATCGATCTATGCTTGTGTAAAGGTTTTATATGGCATAGACGTCACTCAAAGCCGCTACACAGAATCCGTGGCCGGGCCGGAGGCGAAGGCGTGCGGTTTGTATCATACGAATTTATATGAGAGACGACACATACGCCGCCCGGTGATGTATGTGTAGTCTCTCATAATGAATTCACTCATTTCAACTCGCACGCCTTCGCCTCCGGCCCTGCCACGGTATGACTGCGCAAGCTTTCATAATACGGGCTTTATGCTCGTTCTGAAAAGATTTTGGCAAATTATGTACTTAAATAATGTTAAAAGAAAGAAGTATACACAGTTGTACATAAGAATAACTTCAACACATAGAGGGACCAGTGCTATTATTATGCATTGTGTGGGTTTGAGCGCATCTAGCAAGAGCGGCGCGTTTTTACTTAGTGCGTCGCACTGCTGAATCTATACTTCGGTGAAACTAAAGATACAATGTTTGTAAACATTGACCTAAAAATCACTTTCATTTTTTAAAAGAATTTGAACGACTTGTCGGTTAGAGCTCTTCCCAGTACCTTATGCGGACAATTATTTTTTAAAACTCGACTTCGAAAAGAGCGTATGTATTTTATTGTTATGATTTGTTTACAAAAATTGTAACAAACTCAAGAGGGTTTCACCAGAATTTAGGTGCTTCTACCTCATAGGCCTCATAGGCCTTTTTTGTCACCATTTTCCGCGCATGAGCCTGTGAGTGGGAGGAGTTTCGCCTATTTATTCTCAGGTGCCAGGGGTAAAGAAGTACTTACCAATTTTAAGCGTGATCTCTGAGGCATGCGGGGTGCGGGGCGGAGGTACGTTGTGTGTAAGCAGGATGTTCTGCGGCTTGAGGTCCCGATGCACGATGCCCTTGGCGTGGATGGCGCGCATCGCCTCTGCCAGCTGCCGCAGAAACAGCCGGATAGTGCTCTCGCTTAGCAGGCGGTTGGCTTGCAGGTAGTCTGCTAGGTCGCCTCCGTTGCAGTACTGTGGGCAAACACTCATGGTAAGCAAAAATCCGATGCCAGGGGAAAAGCCGTTATACTTTAGGTTATCGTTCTGGGCCCAAAAAAAAAAATTATTCTAAAATTTCGATGTGATAGATATAACCGTAAAACATTTCCGTGGACCAATTCGAGTTTTAAGGTTATTTGTTATTTATTATAGTGCGTAACGGTAAGGGGTGCTTTCGTTCGTCTTTTGTTTTCATTCAGCTCTTGGCATTCTTGGTGCTTTGAATGCAAAGACATAAATTGTCCTAGATTTAATGCTATGTTTGAGCCTTAGATGAAAGAAAACTCATCTCACTCACAGTCGAGTATTCGACTGTGTGAATCTATACTCTACGGTCTGAACATTCTCAAAAACGCGGATTGGTAAGCATAGCTCAAAGAAAACTTATTCATTTGTACCTACTCAGAACCTAACGCTAAACTGAACAATCAACGTTGTATCATACATATCAGCAATACATGAAACAAAGGAAGTTTCTCGGAAAGGTATTTCGTATTTACACAGTCATACATTTTCACTAGGCCATGAATCGAATGTACCACATTTGATCCCAAAAGCAAAAGCCTATCCATACTAATATTATAATTCGAAAGTAATTTTGTCCGTCTGTTACCTTCTCACGCCTAAACAGATCTCAATGAAATTTAGGCAGGGATATTCCGGGAACGGGCACAGGCTACTTTTTATCCCCCCAAAAATGCGTGCGAAACCGCGGGCAGAATGCTAGAAATCAATAATTAGATAGATTGATAGATAAGTCTTTATTTGCATCTTCAGACACACACATACAGACTACAGCAATTATATAGTACACTAATACAAATAAACAATAAGAAAATTCAGTAGACAAATAAAACAAACAATAGCAATATTTATTAACATCTAAGTAAACTGTCTGTGTGTGCTGCAGTATCTCAAAAAGGCCATGGCTCCGCGTAATATTTTGCTCCAGAAGCAAAAACACTAATTCAATGATTCGCAACGAAATCTCCTTTCAAAACCTCGCAAGGGTGGTTACCGGTTGAGATGCTGATGATTATAAAATATTATTATTATACTCTGACACCATTTATTTCAGTATGTTTGTACTCTTCACAAAGGATAAAGATATACCGTGTGCAATTTATCTGACTTTCGTTCGATTCGATTCCAATTAAAGGCATGAATCAAACTCTATATCCGGTTCCACTCTGCCAATTATTTCTGCCGCGTGATATGCTGAAAGGGCAGCAAAAGTTACACAATTTCTTTTGTATTTGAAATTCTCTGTCTGTGAATATTTTTACAATTCTTATGGCTACATTATGATTCTGCATCAAAATCATTACCAATTACGCATTGCAGTTATTAAATGATGATATTGAAAAGTTGGGCCAATATTTTCTCGTTTATGCAGTGTTTCGTTATCAGACTTGATTCACGAATACATGATAAGCTCTATGCCGCTGGTAATCTTATCATTGAGTGATAATAGTCGTACCTAAGTGTCAGTGAGTTTCGCGCTCTGCGCTATATTAGTGCTTGTGTGGCGGCAGGTAACAACTTCTGAATTTTGCTGGCACTTGCATACTGGAATTTGGGTGTGATCATGAAGCTGAAACATCTTTGTCTTCTGTTATTAGCAGTCGTTGCGTAAGTAAACGTATTTTACTATTCTTACCTAGCTTCTTAGGGATAGATTAGATTGTATACCCACAGATAGAGCTAATCGCGTTATGTAAAGGACACGCAAACAACTGGAAACTGTTACTTGTAGGCGTCATTACGGTGGTCCTTATTGGTTTCATGAGAAAACATTAGAATTAGGCGTGGCCTTCCTTCATAACCATTAGTTGTGTCGCGCTGCTAAATGTGTAAGTGTAATGTAATTGCCGTTAGTTTATGAAAAATCTCAACAATACAGTCGAATAATTAAGAACGGGACAGTAAGGCTAATGTCAAACTTAACATAAAATAGAAAGCAAAGACACAGTTTTGTCCATTTGGTAAAATAAGACTATTTAATAGGAGACTTATCGCAATATTTTATCTTTTTTATAACTTGTACGAATTTTGCGTCACTTTGGCTTGCAGTGATAAAGATATTGTAACTACTGATATAATCAACCCAGTCATATGCTATTTTCAGGTGTGCTGCGGCCCAGAGCGAAGATGATATTCCGGTCGAAAATGACAACCAGTTTCCACCAGATAATATCTCAGAACCTGAAGGAAGTGAATTAAACGAACCTGAAGGAATAGTCGATGATATCACAACTCAGCCCAGCGATCAGCCTGCGGATGATAGCACACTGTCTACAATAGAAGCCGTCACCCTAACCACTGAAACACCATACACTGATATCACAACTGAAACAAGCATACCACCCGTTGAAGACACACAACCTACAACCCAAGACGAAGTTGTAACTACTGAAGATCAAATCACCAGTGACACCACTGAAGCGAGTGTAGATGATGCAGAGAGGTCGGCAGTTAATGAAACCACCAGTGACACCACTGAAGCGAGTGTAGATGAAGTAGATGGGTTGGCAGTTACTGAAATAAGCACTTCAGAAGAGCCAGTCAATGAAGATGTAACAACTGAAACCAGTACTACGTTAATTGAAGACGTACTATCACCAGAGCTAGATGTGCAAGAAGCAATTGAAGAAGCCACTTCAGCAGAGCCAGTTGAAACGGTTTCAACGGAACCAACTGTGACACAAGCTGAGGAAGTACAAATGTCAACTACAGAGCTAGACGTCGCAATATCTGGAATAGATACCCCTGGTGAACCAATTGATGTTGACACTACGGATCTCAGTGTGGCCGTGGATCAAGATCAAGGAGAGCCCATTGATACGGTCACAACTGAATCTAGCTCACTAGGTGAGGATGTGTCATTCCCAACCAGTGCGAATGAAACTGATGTAGACGCTTCAAATGATTCAGCCCTTGGTGTAGCAAAATTCAGTATACTTTTACCTGGAGACGAACAACTGTCAACCACAGAAGTAGATTTGAAAGAAACTAGTGAAGTAGGCACTTCCACAGAATCCGTACTTGATGTAACAACTGAACCTAGCGTTCCATTAACTGTGGATGAACAATTGCCAACAGATGATTCAGAAATTAAAGATTCTACTGATTTAGTCTCTTCGATAGAACCTGTTGATATTTCCACAACCGAAGCCTTTATCCCGAACGCAGAATTACCAACAACAGAATTAGAAAATGAAAAATCTGAAGTAGGTACCTCAGATACCACTTTAGACGGAGTTATCGCCAAAAACAATTTACAAACTACCCAATCAAACGAAGAATCACTCATTGATGGCGCAACAGTAACACCCGTAAGCCCAATAGACCCAAGTGAGTTCTCAATTAGATCAAATAAAGCTAGAAACGATCTAGAAGCCATTTCACCACTAACGCTAGCCGAAGCACCCAAAGAAGTTGTAGCAAACCAAGAGGTGGATTTACCCAAAGATACTAAAGCTGATAACAAGGTAGAAGATGTAGCTGTTGGGGCTACAACATCTGTCAACAAAGCTGGGGGTATAGACAAAAGCATAATCGGAGTAATAGTAGCAGGTATGGTAGTCGTTGTTGCCGGAATAACCATAAAAAAGAATTGGAAATCCATTAAAAATAAATTTAGCTCATCTCCAAGACCAGCAAATGATCGCACAAATCACACGAATGGAATAGCACCAGAAGAAGTGCCTTTACAAGACAAAGATAACAAGAATCCTTCCCCTGTATAGGCTAAAACCATTATTCGTAACCATTTTACGATTTCAATCATAGCTTTTTTTGTGATTAGCTACATATCATAGCTATTATAATCTAAGATTTAACTCTTATGAGAAAAACTTTATTCCAATAGAACGAATAAAATTCGCCATGAATAATGGATTTAGATTTAAGTAGGTAGGTTCTTCTGTTAAGTATTTTGTATTTGAGTTGTGTTTTTCGAGTGAATGTTTTCGATCTGACTGTAATAAACGAAATAAATAATTTATATAACACGTACATACCAACGGTAAATACTATTTTTTTTAAATAACTTGTTAACACCTTCTGTGTAGGCTGTAGAAAATTTAGTATAATTGGATCAAAACATTTATTTATTTAAATAATAAATAATTTCCATAGTAACTAATAAGTACTGTCCTGACAATTAAATTATTTAACTTTCGAAGATGACTTTCTATCATAATTTTAATAATAGGATTACTTATATTTAACAAAATGTTGATAGTTGGACAGTTTAGGGGTACTTCTTATAAACTAAAATGGTTTAAGACGGCGTGATTGGTATATTAACTAAAAAGCCCTATCTAACTTCACATGACTTTGATTCAGCGCTTCGAAAATCAGTTGTCATTTATAAATTGCGTGAAATAGATGGACATATTTTTATTACTCACTCATACTTATACGTTTCCCACTCTTTACATTAAGTATGTACTTGATGAACAGAATTTGTTTTAGGCGTCTAAGAATAGTTTGACACTATCACAATTAGGTAAATAGCAATCGAAATATGTTTACAGTGATTATATACAATGTGTCCACTTCTTGTATCTGTTTACTTCGAGCTTCGGTCGGTCGGTACTGTACATATTAAACTAGACATAAATAGAACCCACTTTGCAGGTCATTGTTACAAAAAGAACATGGACTGTTTTGTTTCATATTTTATTCAAATAAATGGCAGCAATCGCTCTGTGGATAGTATTAGATGCTGTGTGGCGGTGTTCGTTCCATATAATACAATACGAGCTAGATTAAACGCAAGACCTGCATGGGAAAAGTAATCCGGATCAGAGCCTGTTAGCTTGCCCATACCCAGCATCTCACATTTTCATCTGTGCCAGAAACCTGTGCTGTGTTGTTGTGCCGTTAGCTAACCTAAGATCACTCGCGATAAGAAATTTCTCGAGTCAACGTTATATTACATTGTTCATTCAGATGGTATGGTGTTTTGCGGAATGCTTAGGGAAAAAAATTTTTAGTGTGAATCATTGACATAATAAATAAGCAGCTCTCAGTTCGTTGAGGTTTCAGCCTGAACCAAAACAAACAGTGCGAGTGTCGGCCATTACACCTATGTGCTATATGCACATAACATACCCTCCATCCATCGCTCGCTTTTTGATCAACAACCCAGAGATATGACTCAAGTACAACGCCCTCGTTCCACATTTACTTTGATTGTATACTGGAAAAGCCGTTATTCTTTTTACAATTCGAAGCCCCCATTCTATTTCTAATTGTAATACATTTCAGATTACCCTTTCGATTTTCCTTTTCATCCGGAATATTACGATAATAAGATTAAATGATTGTTATGCGTGATCGTGACAACTACCATGAGTTCCATAGTAAACAAAGAAAAGTTTCTAAACAAAGAAACAACTAGGTGACGCAGACAACGCGTTTACTATAGTCAATCTGAAACCACGATGAATACTGATAGCGATTGAATGCCAAAATATCCTTGAGAGTTCTCAGTGAAAATCTAATCTGAGGCCAGGCGAACAACTGATTGAAAAGTTTGAATTATAAGAAATATACAATCAAATTACATATTATTATTCGTAATCATATTCACTAATTAACCCCCGACGCAAAAAGAGGGGTGTTATAAGTTTAACATCTCTGTTTGTGTATCTGTCTGTGTGCCGATTTTCGTTTAGTTTTTTTTTGTGTCATAGATAATTTTTATCCCGAGTGTTCTTAGCCATGTTTCATGAAAATCTGTCGGGGGGTTTTAAACATTTTTAATTTGTTCTTATTTTTAACTGTAGAGTAAAATATTGAGATATTAAGCTTATCTTGCCCCCCTCACTTTTAACTGAAATTTTGAAGTTTTTGCACAAAATATAACCATTCTTTAAGTTTAAATATCCGAATCAAAGAGAAAGGAAGGACACCGTTCATTTACTTAGAAACAAATTAGCGGATAAATAGAAAGTTACGACTTCCGTCGACACGACACTCAACAACACTTTCAAGTTACACGGGCGGGGTGGTATTAAAGACGTCGGAAGAAACCTGATTGAAGAAACTGAGGCCAACATACACGCATCCTAATATGCATATAACATGCATATGCATATAATATAACATCGGTGATAGACACGTATAGCCCCTACACATGGCATCGTTAATTGGCGCGTGTATGCAACAATCTAATCTATACGGAAACCAATAGAGCAATTAATTTACTCTACGGGAAATAACAGTAACAGTTTTCCCATTTTACAGTACTTAATGTAGATGGACCTTTTATCGCTTGAAAATACAACTGTATCATTAACTTGTATTGCTAGCACGATCACTTCTAGGAAGTTGCATCAAGATTGTTTGACTCTACCAAAACTCTACTAAGTTTGTGCGACCATAAAGTTAGACGCTAGAAAATATAACCTCACTTTTAATTTAAATACAGAGATAACTAGTGTGTTAAATTTTTATTAGCTAAATTAAGATACCGGTTTTTATTTTACCATAATAATAGCATTATGTGACGATATAAATTTACGTATTTTTAGAATTTTAGATTCCTGTCTGAGTACGTGTGTGACGCGAGCAGAAGTCAGCCTTGTGTAGAGATTACACATTATGCAATTAACATAACACTTAGTACATAATCGTAATTAAACTCAACATTAAATAAAATTGTTGTTCGCTGTCGTAAATAGCAAAAAAAACGCGAATGAAGCATTGTTTCATATAATGAAGGAAAGATTGCAATCAGATTTAATTTAATGTTATAGTCTAGATGCAAGCAACCATGATATCTCTATTCATTTAGTTCTTATGGATTTGATCCGGTATGAATAAACCACATTGCCGATGCAACTGATACGAATGTGACCTTACAGGTTGACTTTGTTAATTCTAATCGTGTGCCAATCTAGTCCTTCTTTTGCAATAGAGCACATAATTATAGCTTCACAGCTGGTGGATGTATGAGCATTGCACATGCACATACCCCTTCATAGAATGCATTAGAATTTATTTATAGCAGGAAACCTACATGTTTCCTCTCCAATTTTAAGATTCATAAACCGTAGCAGCTTGTTAAAAAAAAGCTGTACGTGGAGCAAGTAAACCTCGAGTAGTTATTGTTATTATTTTAGTGTTTATATTAACCTTCACCTATTTCAAGCACGTGTTGCGGACGTTGCGGTATATAAGTTTTAAACTTTAAACTAAATTTGAATAAGCACAACTAGAATCGCACGCGATCATAAAACTTCGCAACGACGCAAAAGCGGTAATTATTCTTCCGGGTGTTTTTTTGGAACTGCGATCTGTCAACGGTATAGGCGCGCTATTTATAATGAATCGTATAATAGGTATAATATAATATAAGTTAATTTTATTGAGTCCAATCGTAAGGGCAGGTATGTATGGGAAGTGCTGAATATGAGGAGACACTAATTAGGAGTCTCTTCTTTAATTTCACCGTTTGTTAAACTACAGCCTACCTATATGCATACAGTCGTTCGATGAAGGCATTTTGACGCGGTTTTGACCATCGATATATATGTACTACGCAACTCAGTGGTTTTGACAGGGCAATCGTGCGAGGGGCAAGGGACGAGACGGGGGGGGGGACGCTCTCGAGTTGCATACATCGTGATATGAATAGGCAGGGCTTATTTACCTAAACTTCAAGGAACAGTGAAAAGAATCGGAGACTTCCTTCCGACAATATTTTTTTTGTGATATAATTCCGGACATTTCTTAGGTGCAAAAAAAATAATGTTATTCAATAAGTAAGGTGGGGGATCATTGGGCAGTTGGGAAGTTTGGGCACCCCCTCAGTATTCCAATATGGTTGTATTTTTTTTATTCGATCATGTAATTTGGTCAAAAAAACACTGCTCAACTATAAACTAATGGTCATCTCATTGAGTTGTCAATGTAACAAGCCTCAATGTGAAGGCGGTGATGGAAGGCGGTGATGTAACATCACCGCCTTAGTAACTCGGGAGCGTCCCGCCTCCCGTCCCGACCCTTGGTTGGCCCCCGCACGATTGCCCTGTCAAAAGGCCTTCGTCGAACGACTTATGCATTATAGGAAGACTGTGGTTAAACAAGTTCAGCTTGTATAGGAATAACGTGCGCTAAACTCGGTCCATAGTGCTAATCTGAGTTTATCTTAATCATTATCACTTTATAGCATGAAAAATCACACTAATATTATAAATGCGAAAGTTTGGATGGATAGATGGATGGATGGATAGATGGATGGATGGATAGATGGATGGATGGATAGATGGATGGATGTTTGTTACCTCTTCATGCCAAAACTACTGAACGGATCGAACTGAAATTTAGCATCAAGGTAATTCTAATCCTGGTATCAAACATAGGCTACTTTTTATCCCATACATTAGTTCCCATGGGACAGAAATCACCTTTAAACGTTTCCATAGAAACAACGCGTGCGAAGCCGCGGGCAGTAACTAGTTATTTTATAAAGGTAAAATTCACCGGTAATTCGGCATGCGAAATAAGACCATAAAAGAAAGACCATGTTAGAGTTATGTTGATCGCGTTCAATTGCAACAGTGAAATTGGACCTTAGATAGGTTAACTCAAGTCATTGCTGAGTGGGGAATGCTAAATCCTACTAATTATAAATGCGAAACTTTGTAGGTAAGTATGGATGGATGGATGTTTGTTACTCTTTCATGGAAAAACTACTGAACTGATCTGGATGAAATTTGGCAAAGAGATAGATTGTAGTCTGGAATAGCACATAGGCTATATTTTATCCCGGAATTCCCACGGGAACGGGAATTACGCGGGTGAAACCGCGAGGCGCTGCTAGTATTCCATAAAAGTTTAAACTCATTAGTAATAGTAGTTCAATGAAACTCATTAATAAATATGATAGTTACGGAAATATTGAAAACAATTTAGCCCAGACATCTTTTATAATATTGCTTCGTTTTGATGATTTCTTGGAACTTAGCTACCTCGCACAAGTCGCCCATACCTACTTGATGGAAATAGACGCATAGTTTCGTTTCGAAGTTGATCTCTGCCCCGCGTTCACCTTTAACTTCCTCGCATCTCTCAAGCTGGTGGAAGCAAACTAATGTTTTAGGTTAGTTTTAGGCAGTCTTTGTCATAGAAGCGCATTTCACTGGTTTAAAAACGGGTTGTTGCGTATATTCATCATTTTATAAATAATATGCTAACGCAGAGCAGATATCTACACGGGCGGTTAAACGCGTTGATCAGTTTGATTTCACTTGCATTGTTAAATCTCACTGCTTTGTTTGTAAACACAAACGCATAGTTGTAACTACTGAGAGAGCAATGTTTTCATAATAAAATGTGAACTAAATGCGTTCAGTAAGTACGTCACAGCTAGTCACAGCTCTTTAAAAATAAAGCGGATCAAAACGTTGCCAATTAGTAGAGTCATGTCATGCTCATGGTCCATGGCCGCCATAGCGACTACGCAGATCGCAAGAGGAAACCGTGCCAATGAACTTGGGTTTGGCTTTGATCACGTTGAGGGCATTGTTGCTTGAGTTTTTTACAGCCCAAGCAGCTTGTAATTAAGGTAGGAATTCCTGTGACATGTTTAGATGAGCATGTTTAAGGTGAAGTGAGTCCCAAAACCCACGTTTTGACTGCACGGAAAATCAATTTTAAGGCAATAAAACATCAATTTTCTTATTGGTTTTTGATGACAATCAAAAGTTTAGGATTCTAGTTAGTAAGTTATGGGAGCCGAAACATGATTGACTAAACTTGACTCGATAGAAAAAAATCGCAAAGTTTCCTCTAATTCGTCATTTTTACAGTGATACTGCTACGGAAAAATCAGTTTTATTTGCTGGTTATTTAACATACTTCAATGAAATTTCGTCTACGTATTCCCTAATAAATACTTTAGACGATTATGGTTTTAGTTTTTGCGAAATAATATTATTTTGTAGCAAAAAATACATTTCTAAATAAAGAACAGTGAAACTGCGCGCGGGCCGGCCATTGCGCGGCTGTCGCCTTCCATCAGTCGGCCGCAGCGCCTCGTCGAGAGCACCCGTGTACAACTTTTTCGCGCCCTCTCCGCTGCCGCGTACGTAAACGCATATTGAACGAGAAATTCATTACAAGCAAAAATGGTGAATAAATATAACAAAACAAAAAAATATTCGCTATTGAAGAATTGAATTGAAGAACGAAAAGTGATGAACTTGAACAGGTAAGTTTTTTATTGATTATTTTACCACCAATAGATACCTAGGTATATCTACCTATTGTGCTACCCATCGATCTAAATATTTACCTACGTAATCGTTTGAAACTTTGAACCAACCTTTTTCTCTCGATAGTTATCTACCTATACTCTCCTATAATAATATTACAGGTAACTTTAGGTAGGTAGCTATAATAATTAGGTGATACCTACCTATTGTAATGTAATCCATATTACTGCTATAACCTACCCCTATTAGATAGGTACCTACCTAAATATAAATCTCTGTTAGTCTGTTCCGAGTAAAATATCGACTGTCCCTAAGAAGGCCCGCTGTCTAAGATGGCCCGCTGCCTAAGATGGCCCACTTTCAAAAAAGGTGTTTCCACTAGGGCTTGCAAATATTCGAAAGTTTTGATATTCGAATACTTTCTATTATTTTTTTTACTGTTTATACTATTATTTTGGTACTATTCGAATAATTTGAATATGATTCGAATTTATAGAAAAACCTATATGTTTATTAAAATCACATCTTTTTTTATTCTCATATGTGTTATTTGCAGAAACAAATTTAAAATATCAACTTAGCAAAAGGTTATTACGAGACATTGGGAATTTACACGCACATTACCCACGAATTATTAGTAAAAACAGTCTTCTAAATCTAGGTGAGCGAATACACTTCGCAGTCGCACGCGGCAGTCCTGAGTGTTTCCGAACTCGGGAACCCTATAACTTTGTCATTTTGTTAACCCGAACGACGTAAGCTTTTATTGTCTTGTATGGACATGTCTCGCGAACTTGGCTTTTTATGCACGTCGGAGTTCTGTCTGAGATTAGAGATATTCATTTTAGTCGAATATTCGAATATTGCAATTTCAGTATTCGAATATTCGTATGCAAGCCCTAGTTTCCACTGATTCAAAATAATTAAAATTTCGCGGAAATGTGTGAACGCAACATCTTAGGTACCTTACTTCTTCAGTTAGTCTGGTACCCGGACATTGCACGCACACTTTATCACTACCTACATGCGTATTTGCTTTCAATATTACATGTGCTTCTTCTCTTGATTGTTTCAGTACCTCAGAAAACCTACTACATACTGAAGGAATTACTGAAAAAAAATCACCACAAGTGCAAAAAATGTCTAAAGATGCACTAGAAAACCTTCAATTAGTGTCAGACACACCTCAGCCTTGTGAATCTGAGTAAGTAACATCATAGCACTTTACTACTATAATAAAAGAGTACCTATCCAAGTTTCAGTTTATCATTCTATGAATCCGCATATTCCTATCCAGGAAATGCAACATTTTAAGTATTTCATAATAGCTAAAAGTAGGTATTGTTTCTGTCGCAAAACCGTATTTAGTCATCAATATAACATCGTTTATCTCAATTGTTTCAGCGACTCAGAAGACCTGCCTTACATAGTGGAAGAAGAGTATGTGACAAACACGATCAAAGAAATCATCGGTCGCAGAATTGTTGACATAACATATTTTTTTAACCAATTGCAACAGCTAAATCACGACTCTCTTTTTCAGTGTGATTTTAGCTGCTTGGTTTTAGAAACGGAAAAGCGCTCTGGACTGGTTTCACATTTTAATTGAATTGATGATTTTAATGCCATTGAGAGGTTCCCCCGCTTAGAATTAGAATTAGAATGTAGGTACTTATGTATAGTACGAAGGTAATAATAAATATAATCACATTTAAAATACCTATCTGTTTTCTTCAATTTAATCAAATCTTGGCCAGCTCTTTATATTTACCTACGCATAGATTTTTTTATTTTATAAAAACAACAATCCATGAAACAGAAATCACGGAAAAAGTTTTTTCTGAAAGTGGGCCATCTATGGCACCGGGCCATATTAGGGCCGGGTAGGTACCTAATAGGTATACCTACCTAGGGATGACAAAAACCAACGTTTACATTAGGTATAATATGTCCAACCGTGTATCCGACTAACAAAAAGTGTAGGTAGGTACCTTACTTTTCAAATTCTCTATACGGACTTATCAATAAAAGCGTTTTCTTCCAAGCCACCTTTGAATATATCAGAGAACTGATCCAAATGGATATTGGGTTTTCTATAAAGGTAATACCTAACTACATAAATATATAAAATAAACCAATTATAAAAATACCTACTTAGGTAAAACCAGCGAACGGAGAAACTATTCCTTTCTTCAAATCCGTTTATAACTTTACGTACCTACCCATCTACGTTTCTCACACATCTTACCTACCTAACCTACCTAGCTCTTTATATTTACCTACGCATAGTTTTTTTTTTTATAAAAACAACAATCCATGAAACGAAAATCACGGAAAAAGTTTTTTCTGAAATTGGGCCATCTATGGCACCGGGCCATATTAGGGCCGGGTAGGTACCTAATAGGTATACCTACCTAGGGATGACAAAAACCAACGTTTACATTAGGTATAATATGTCCGACCGTGTATCCGACTAACAAAAAGTGTAGGTAGGTGTAGGTACCTTACTTTTCAAATTCTCTATACGGACTTATCACTAAAAGCGTTTTCTTCCAAGCCAACTTTGAATATAGCAGAGAACTGATCCAAATGGATATTGGGTTTTCTATAAAGGTAATACCTAACTACATAAATATATAAAATAAACCAATTATAAAAATACCTACTTAGGTAAAACCAGCGAACGGAGAAACTATTCCTTTCTTCAAATCCGTTTATAACTTTACGTACCTACCCATCTACGTTACTCACACATCTTACCTACCTAACCTACCTAGCTCTTTATATTTACCTACGCATAGAATTTTTTTTTTTATAAAAACAACAATCCATGAAACGAAAATCACGGAAAAAGTTTTTTCTGAAATTGGGCCATCTATGGCACCGGGCCATATTAGGGCCGGGTAGGTACCTAATAGGTATACCTACCTAGGGATGACAAAAACCAACGTTTACATTAGGTATAATATGTCCGACCGTGTATCCGACTAACAAAAAGTGTAGGTAGGTGTAGGTACCTTACTTTTCAAATTCTCTATACGGACTTATCACTAAAAGCGTTTTCTTCCAAGCCACCTTTGAATATACCTAGCAGAGAACTGATCCAAATGGATATTGGGTTTTCTATAAAGGTAATACCTACCTACATAAATGTATAAAATAAACCAATTATAAAAATACCTACTTAGGTAATACCAGCGAACGGAGAAACTATTCCTTTCTTCAAATCCGTTTATAACTTTACGTAACCTACCCATCTACGTTACTCACACATCTTACCTACCTAACCTACCTACATCCTCAATAAAAAAACGGTATATATAACTTCAAAATTTTTGTATTAGGTAGGTATAGGTAAGCAGGCATAGGTAATATAATATATAATATCTGTAAATAAATACAATCAATAGAATAAATCCTCGTGCTATCGAATATACATTATAGATACCATAGAGATGCCTACCTGCCTATTTAGTTCGTAGTAGCTAGTTGGGAGTGCGCAAGGAAGGGCGGACCCCGCGCGGGGAAGGGCGGACCCCGCGCGGCGATCGCTCGTCAAATACCTACGCAACCACGATCCCACTTCGCCTTAACGTCATCTTGTGGATGTTGTAGGTAGGTGACCTGTTGCGATCACTTGACTTTATTGCCCTACAGGATGCATATTTTAGCCGGAATTAACAAAATAATTGATTTTATATCTCGGATGGGTTAAATTGTTGTATTTGGATGGGTTGGTGTTGCGTTGATCGGATTATTGAATTGTGCGCAGTTTGTATCTGTTTATCATTGTTCCACGAGGCAGCCACGTAGGTAACTACCGCACCGGTGGTGGTGGCGGGTGACACGTGTACTATTATTGCATAGACAGACATTATGACGCCGTGGTATTACAGTACCTTTTCATTACGAAAATTTGTTTATAAATCGGATCTTAAAACGAAGAGATTTTTTGTATACAAAGAAATAAAACTTATCAAAAACTGACAACAATAACAGACAACGGCAAGGTGAAAACTAAAAATTAACATAACTGCACACGAGCAGCGAAAAAGGTGCATATTAGAATTCGAAAATGGACGAGGAACGAATGAAATAATAAATGAAAGCTGTCAAAACACAGAATTATTGCGAATTTCTGCGATTTTCTCCGATACCAGTGACGTTAAATATTTTCAATCAAAGTTTCTATGGTTTTGTAAACCCTCTGTTTCCAAAAAAAATCTTAGATTCAAGATCCGTGTTATAACTTTACAAGAAGAAGCACTGACACGCACTGTTTAAAACCTGAGTTAATACAACCAAGGTCTTTTGGAATTTACACATGAATTAAATCGTACCTACATAATATGTGCGACCATTGCCCCTAATGCGATAATTTATGCGTAATTTCATATGCTTATCATAAATATAAACATTAATTAGTGGCTCGCTGACTGATAAGGTGAATTTCTGGCTAAGGATGATAAAGGGGTTAGTAGGGCACGCCCGTGCGATCCGCCCCAACCTCACGGCCAGCTCCGCTCAGTGCGAAGTTCTGCTATTGAGATAAGACCGTAACACAATGTCTGGTTCTTATCATCGTAATCTTGGAGCACCTTACCTTGACCTATTATGGTACCGAAATGCGCAATAACCAACGTCTCGATATGTCAATGACTGCTACAAAGATAGAATATTGAGGACGGCAAATTATATTCGTAAAAATAACTAATCTGCCATACAAAAGGAGTGACGGAGTCAGGCACGCCTCGGGTGCGTGCGGAGACTATCTGGTGTGGCCTTGCTTTAAATCTACTCGGGCTGAATGGCCACGCGGAAGGCAAACGGATGCTAACCTCAAAGTGTTCATCTATTTTTGCCCTACCTTCCCACAAAAACTCCTGAAATTTACGATGACCTTCTGAAAAGTCGCAATAATTTAAACATCAAACTGATTTTGAAATCAGGGAAGTATTAGCGATACATTATCGACTACCTCTGATATATTAACACACAATACTCTTGACACTACATTTCCTGTTAGTCATAATTCGTAAATACTAAACTACTACAATCATTTATAAAAAAGAGCAGAAACTGCGTCATTCCCCTGAATATCTTTAAGTCTTTCAAGAACTAAATGTAAGGCACATATAATATAAAGTTCATTAAAATTACTAATCGGTTAATTTACGAGTTGGGCATTATCAGGCTAATGACTGAGTGATAAAAATCGTCTTTGCTTTAAGATACTAAAGCAGTAGTTTCAGAATAATATCTGTATCCAAAACCAGGAAATTCTGCAGGACTACCAGCGCAACCCAGTGACCTTGCCCTAATCAGCTGATAACAAGCTGTATGCCGCAGCGCTAGACATTACGCGTCTAAAGGAATAACAATGAAATCCTCTTATTGTTAAATTTCAAGGAAGAGAGCCAGCTTCTTTCAAAGTTCAATGAATTTGAGATAGCAATTTGAATTTTTCGATACAGAGGTGATTCGGTTTTATGGCAAGAGCGAAAATGGTAATTCCGAATAGAAAACATTCATTACATTTTAGAATTTACACAGACTGTGTTTTCCGATTGTGTAAAATTTAAGACGAAACCTTACTTAGTTATAGGGAATAGTTTCTTTTTAGCATTTGAGTAGGTAGGTATATAATAAAATAACTAATATTATAAAGCCGAAAGTTTGTGAAATGTGAAATTTTTGTTACCTAGGATCTCAAAAACTACTGAACAGATCAAGTTGAACTTTGGCGTACATTTAGAACATAGCATATCTCAGATAATAGGTTACTTATTATACCGAAAACACGCGTGCGACGCCGCGGGCAGAAGCTAGTAATAACTGTGTTTTAGTTTATGTAATCGTTGCTTGTCATCTAAACTCTTTTGTTTAAATACTTGTGCCTTAAGACAGGCTTTCTGTTATCCTGCTACACAGGCTGCAACGTGCGGCAAGCAGACGGTTTTTCTTTTGGTGCAATTTGACCGTACGAAGTTTATAAACTTAACTAATGTATCTTCACAATTGTACTCACTAATTCTTAAGAAATAAATAAATTATAAAGATTCTATTCATAGCACATCGATTTCTCCTCGCCATGAGTATGAAGCGGTTTTATTGATCAGTTTGCATAATATTTTTTCGCGTAGTTTCTATGAGCTTAAAGGCACGGGTAGCCAATTATAGTTGCAACACCCCAGGTAAGGTACTCTAGCTAGTATCTACGGCTTCTGGGCAGTAAGCTGTAATCATGAAGGGTAATAATTTCCGATAGTTGCGAAACGCGACGTAGACTTATTGTATGTGCATTTGTTTCTAAGTAATTGCGCTCCGTTTATTTCTGATTCCTGGGAATAAGGTGGAGAACATTCGAAAATACAAAATGAAGACATAAATGAAGGAACGGCTATTCGAAAGTAAAGCCCAACGAAACGATGTCACAGAAGGACGCGAGAGTCAGAGCTAGCCAAAAGAACAGATTGAAGACTGGAACGATGGGCTGTTGCCAAATAACGAAACTAAACATTGGCAATTATTATGTAGCAGTCGCATAAATGTATAGGTATTAATGAAATAGGTTGATTCCATTGAATTAACTATAGAACTCGTAGTTTCATGTACATCGAATTTCAGCGTTACATTGCAAACGTTATCAGATTCTAGTATAGGATTAGATGTGCACGTGCATCGACCTAAAGATAAGGAGTGTAAAGACCTCATTGTATGTGTTGACTCTTACCTCCATAACCACGTAGACATAGGCGGGACTGTCCATGCAGTCATGCATAGCGACGAGGTTCGTGTGATGGAGAGCCGTCAGCTCCCTCAGGATCTTGATTTCCTTCACAAGGATCTCTGAGGCTTTCTGAATACCCTTCTTTGTGACCACCTTTACAGCTACCGACTGGGACGGATTCTGTGGGCAAGACAAGGACATTTACGTATTTTCTTGGTGTAACATATTTCTATGCAGCATTTTACCTCAGAAACAATGGGCATCAATTGTGTTATTTAGTGTTGACCTACAATAAAACATATTATTTAAAATGCATAAATAGCACTCCCACACGGCCCTTGAAAGCGAAACATAAGAAACTTAAAGGAAATTCAATATCTAAAACTGCTTTTGAAACTTCATAGATCCATTCAATTAGAATCCAAGGTTTCAATTCCATGATGGCCCAAGGTAGCTCAGGTGCACTATCCGTTGCGTGAGGAGTTCATACAGACAAGAACTTTACGATGTGACCATTACGATAATCGTCAATTTGCAAACATCGTCAATCATCGACTAAGGCCAAAACAATCTACCTAGTAGGTAGGGCGATTACCGTGTACTAAACGATAGACTAGTCATTTAATATGAATAAATACTCCATAAACCACAAATAATTGGTATTACGATTACATACGTTGAGTACAGTGCCAGTGTTATTTTTACCTCATTTAAAGTCGTTGTTCTGCGTAAATGTTTGCACAGTCAACGGCTGTGCATTTTGGTCCTATTTGCTTTTATCCAGAAGGGGCTGGGTGGTGCGCCGGCGCCGGTCTAACATTAGCCCGCCCTACATTCCGCAGGTTCGTGCTGCGAGCTCAGTTTGACCTGATTTCGCCACGATCCCTCTCAGATCATTTTATTAAAGGCAAATATATACGCAACAGAGATAGGTGTTGAGAGGCAATGATGAAATTTTCAGATAGTTTGCGCGACTTCCAGCTATCAACTCCAATGATTGCTTCCTGACTGGCACATGTACGTTACTACGTTCGTGCTAGCTCTCATTGTTATGTAACGATAATATACTATTTATGCAACAATATTATAAAACCAATCATGTAATAGAAGTACATACGTTCGAACTATTATATTGTTATTTATTATAGTACAGAATCTAGTAGGGCGGCGTCATGGTCGCAGACACTTCTGCTCTTGCCAACGTCATCCTTTGTTAATCCAATAAATTGAAACAAATCTCCCTGCGCGGGTTTGTATTGATATTTATTATACATTATTTATTAATACAGTAGCATACGTGAAATTTTTAAGACTTTTCCCACTGTATTAGGATTGAAAAAATAAACAATTTTTTATCCCCTGTCTGACACAGAACAGGTTTCTGTTATTTATGTATTTCTGAGGTCTCAAGAGATTGTCTGGTGTCTGGTTTGACTTTTGATGCAAAACAAGTCTCGGCAAAGTAGGTCAATTTTGAATACTTATGAAATTCACCACTGATCAATAAGAACCGGTACGTTAGGATTGAACCGCGCTCGGAGTTAACGATGTTTTAAACAGGCTATTTGACTTATGGAGAAAGTTAAGGTCAGCATGAACTTGCGATATTTTAAAAGTGGACAATGGATCATTTAGTTTTTAACATTATTTTTAAATCTAGGTGAATTTTAAAGGTGCATGTTAGGATTGTATGTTTGGTGGGTATCTGCGACTAACCTCGCTGGCGAAAAATGATCCTACATTTACGATTTCTCGTATAAAGATTCGTCTCACACCCACACAAACGATGTCATTAGACGCGCCCATCTTAAATGCCAAATCATATTCAACATATAAGAGCCTTCTTATATCTATCGGTGTTCGCCCAAGCCGCACGTGTGGACTGCCCTTGGCGAGCGCACCGCGCGTGTCGTATTGTGCGCACAGGCATTGTCTACGACACGTCGGACAAAGAGATGTAACCCAACCACATTGACCAACTTGGCGGAACGTGTTGCACAGGACTTGGACGACGTTAATAGTCATGTTCCCTGAATAAGGAACGTTGACCGAGATTTCGCATTGTTTTTAACTAGACAGACCTAGGTTTTGTCCTCTTAAACCTTCCTATTGTGTAACCTCTATTCAAAATACTTGATGTGGACTGAGAAAGGAGAGGATGCAGGCAGAATGATTTTTTTTCACTGGACCATCATAAGAATCCATTTGGTACACACAATACAAAACCCATGTATATAAGTATGATAAAGGTCTCATATTCTTAAAAAATAGGTCCAACATGTAATTGGTGTTGAAGGACAGGAAACGCGAATTAAGTAACCTCAATGAAGCCAGATGCATTAATAAACTGGAATAGGACAGCTGGGTGAGGTACTTGCCTGGCAATAACTTTAGACTTTTATAGCCTGTCAGGCCAAAGATGGCAAATAAAAAAGGTCATTGTAACATGACATGGTTGAAGAAATGAAGAGTGTTATGTACCCTATTATAGGTGGTTTCTTGTAGATAGTGAATTGTAATGATTACACAACTAGACCAGAATTGAAAGAGACTCATGTGTTTATACAGGTTGGCTTTTTGAGATGGGGTGGATGGCCAAATCTGAAACTATGTCACCCTGTATAGGCTTTCAGGTTTTTAGAAGAAGTTCATTAGGCAAACTTGGCTTTGCAGATAAAAAATATTTGATTATACAATTTAAATGGGTTGAACAATAGATCGATAGACAAGAAGAAGGTGATCCTATATGAATTCCTTTTTCCATATATGAGATATGGTATCTTCAAAATGTTAACATATGTACATATGTATGCTGATGCAATATATTATAATTTGCTTTCATATAACTGAACATTATTACTAAAGAAAGTCACAACAAGATTTTATTCTTACATTTATGAATGGTGACTTGCATTTCACTCTTGAAACAAACAGTAAAATGCAGTTAGAAGAAAAGATTGTACAAAATCTGATCAACTAAAATTAGATATGAATAATGAATTTATACATTGAGAGGCCATGTGATGTCTGATAAGAAAAAGGAAATGCCAATGAATGCAATAACATAAGAAATAGGATATGACCAGAAGTGGTTAACTTATCCAATGGCAGTCTTTTATTTTACAAGTTAAGATAAAGAAATCTGCTAGAGCAGTTCAATAACATTTTGTACTTGTTTACATACTAGAGCACAGGACGAGAGGTGGAGCGAACAAATCCTGCACTGGTACCTGCAAGACGCCTCATGCTCAAGAGGCAGACCAAGAAAAAGATGGTATGACAACCTGGTACAGATTGCCACAAAAACATGGACCCGTCTGTAGAAAGATCACAGCAAATGGAACCGCATGGAGGAGGAATACACCCACTCTTGGGTGTCCAATTAAAAGATATTATACCAGAAAATTATTTTACTTATAAAATAAATTTTTTAACTATAGTGAGTGAATTGTAAAAAAATTGGGAATAGGCTTTATTTGTTTATTTAACTTTTTACTTGTTTACATTTCTGGTTACAAATAACAAAAACACCCTTGCTCTAGAACAAAGTTTGGTCCCCTAAGGCATAACAACTAATCTAATCACAGTCAGTCTGCTTTTTACATTAATCCAGTTTCCTAATGTTGTTTACAATGTGATTCATGCCCATAATGGTTATCAACAATTCAACATAACAAAACTGATTATGTTTTAGCATGAAAATGAAAACAACAATTTTCATTTTGAATAATTATTAATAAAGGACTGTAATTTTAGAATGTTTTAAGCTTGAGATGACAATATTGCGTCATTATATACCTATTTTAAAATAATATTTCTGAAATGACTTTGTTGATTCCATTCCACTTGATTCCACCACCCACGGAAATTTAAAAAAGGTACTGTGTTATTTTACCTTTATTTGTCTAGTCAAATTAATTTTTAAGTTCCTGGATATAACAAAAGCCAGATGCAGGTAAGTAGACAAAAGTAGAGTGAAACTGATGGAAAGCACAAAGAGTAACGAAATGACGAGGAAATTGAGAACATACCCTTCTCTTCCTTCCTTTGTATACCATGGCAAACGCTCCATGACCTATAATGTCTTGTTTGGTGAATTCGTATTCACCCACTTGGATTACTTCCATTTTCACTAGTTTTCCTTTAACCACAGACATTTTAGAAGAGTTTTTATTTATTTACAGTCGCACAAAGATCAATAAAATAAATTTGTAAGGTAGCTTTGAGTTTCGGAACTTGACTGAGCGCTACATTATGAACACATCGAGCTACTAATCACTTCCAACTTTTCATTTATAGTATTTGTTTGTTTATCTAATTACACATTACTGTGTTTAGCAAGTGCTACACCAAAACACAACACACAATGAATGCAAAATGAACAGAGTGATTTTATTTTGTGTTTGATTTTGCGAATTAGCAGATAGTGTTGCAAGCTCTGATTATAATTTCTACCAAAGAAGAAACTACCATTTTCTACCAATGAACTTTGTTTCACATAGTTCCGTTTTTGTGAACTGAGAGAGTGCGTGGATATTTTTGATTTTTAAATTTGTACCACGTAGCATGCGAAATATTTTTATTGTTTTCTGAGCGTTTTCCTATAATATATCCTCCATTGCGGAGCGGGCGAAGGACCGCCTGCGACGCAGGAGGTTGCGGGTTCGATTCTCGCCTCGGAACAAATTTGTGTACGATCTGCAGAAATTTGTTCCGTTGGTCTGGGTGTTTTCTATGTATAATAAAAAATATCTATCTATGTAGTTTATTGTATTGAGTATATCAGTTATCTAGTACCCATAACACAAGCTCTGCTTAGCTTGGGGCTAGATAATGATGTGTGAATTGTCCAGCATATTTATTTATTTATTTATTTATTTATTTATAAATAGTTTGTTTTTTTGTGATGTATGTACCAAATAGGAAATCATCAACACATAAATAAACAAACCAAGGAGTCTCAACCCTGACCAAAACACAAAAACGATCGCCGTTCTGCGCAAAAGAATATAATAATAATCCTAACCCAGTGGAGTTCTTTTTTTGCCAGTGCACTGTGCGAATACACAAAACCCACCCATCTTATATTGACACTTGAAAGCCCATCAAATATGCAATTGTATGGCGAAGGCCATCCATTGAAATGGTTTCCAAATGTCAATACAAGATGGGTGGTTTTTGCGTAATCGCAGAGCAGAGCTCGGCTTCTCCCCCAACAAAATAATATTTTCTTGGTATCATAACATTGACCGACGATTTCTTCAAACCCCACGAAGCCTAAAAATTATCACTTAATTAGTCTCTAAAAACGGAAGATTGACCTTCGTCTTTGGCTGCGACAGCTCCTTCTAGGCCCCCGAGTATAGATAGATAGATAGATAGATAATACTTTATTCATCACCATATAAAACTAATTTTACATATAAACATGTAGAGAACAGCAATGGAACTGGCGGCCTTATCGCTTAAAGCGATTTCTTCCAGGCAACAAAAACGATGGGAGAAAAATACAGGATGGCGGTGCAACTTAACATAAATCTAAACTATTAATACTAATACACATAATACCTACTAAACTAATACACTAATACATACAAAATTATAATTATACTTAGTAACTTAATAGTGAACATGCTAACTAGTGTGACGTGACATATATGTAGTATATGTAGGTATATGTAGGTATTAGCCCAGGGCCCCACAAACTCACGGTCTGCCCCTGAACAAACCATGTGCATATAGTCTCCGGTCGTAAGCAGGGCGGGCCGCGAGGGTGGCGCGCTGCCTGGCGGCGGCAGTCGACTTTTAGCGTCACAGATTAAATTTTAGCGTAAATGAAATGTCACATTTAAACGATAGATGGCGCTAGCCAGTGTTTTGTTTGGTACCTAGATCTGGTTATTCCTGAATTAAAATTTATTTCAACTGTTAGCTATTCAGACTATCCAAAAAGCTTGGGTAATACCAAGTATTCCCGGGTAAACCTAGGTTCACTGGATCTTCTAACATTACCTACCCTTGACCAATGATATTATATATAAACCCCTTGACACAATTATGCTGTGTGGATTGTCCAGCATTATTTATATAGATAAAATAAACAGTCTGTCTGTTTGTAAGAGATTGAAAGTTATCATTATCAAAGTCTCATGGAAGCAAGAAAAAATGCTCAAGTATACATTTAGTTATTGAATAAAGTAAAAATAATCTATTAGTCATTTACAAAATTTATTTATTTTTTAAAGGTCATACAATTTACAGAATAATGCTTAATTTCTATAATCAACACATTTCCTTTTCTACAGGGCCAAGAACTGCCAATATTTAACCTATCTAACTACATAATGGAATCCCTCAATTGACCATGCAAAAGACCTCAATCAAATGAAAAAATTAGGCTAATTTGAGCCCACAGAAATAAGGAATCAACTTGTTTCTTATATAAACAAAGTGATATTTTCAATAGAAATAAAGCATTATCATAGATTTTAAAGAATTTATGATATTTGTGACTATCTCTTCTGATCCCCCAAGTCTTCAATGCTATCTTCATCAATCTGAAAATTAAAACCATTTCAAATCAGCTAAAAAATACCAGTTAAAGATAGTGTTCTGGTGTAAAAAGAGAAAATGTTTTTTTTTTACCTCAGGCCACTTTTCCGGTATAATATCAAAGAGATCATCCTTTACATCTCCTTGTATAACTATTTCATCGTCGCCAGTAACAGAAGACCCACATGCAAACTTTGTGCCAAAAAACTTAGCTGCCACCTTCAAGTCAATATCTGAAACATTATCACAACATATGAGTATCTGCAAAATGTACCTACTGTTTCTTTATATTATTTCATTTTCTCTACATATCAATTACTAGTTTCAGTGACTAGCCAGTGGCTCCACAAGGGTTTTTTCTATAGGAATGTTTAAAGATTATTTACTTCCCATGAGAACTGATTCATAGGATGAAAAGTAGCCTGTTTTATTTCAGGTTAGCCCTTCATCATTGCCAAATTTCAGCCCAATTTGTTCAGTAGTTTTGGCGTGTAGAACAACATTCATCCATCCAAACTTTTGCATTCATATTATTAGTGTCATGCTTACCAAAGGTGCTTAGTCCTGAAACAACTGTTACAGACTTCTTCTTGCCTCGAGGAGCCCTAGAAACCTGTACTAGCTTGGGGACGTCTTCTTTTTTCTTTGACTTCAGCATACCCTTGCCTCCACGCTTTTGACGTTTCTTTTCTTCCTCGCCACCAGCATTTTCCTCTTCATCTATAAATTTCATGATTGCAGTATTTGTAAAGAACAAAATATGGGTGTGCACAGTATCCATGTATCTAAACGTACATAAGTACCTAGTTCTCAATAATATAACCTCAACTTACCGATTTTCACTTTTTCAAATTCTGTTGGTAGATGCTTTTCTAACCATAGTTTGCATTTTTCATATTCTGGATAATATTCACAATATTCTATTGGCAGAGAGCAATTACCGCAGTATTGCACTTTTACGGGATAGGTAACCCCTTCACGGGGACCCACAGACAGATCTCTATCAGCCATTTCGTGAAGAATGAATTTTATAATATCATGCTCTTTTATTTACACGTAATTAGATAACTTTTTCATAAATTATTTGCAACCATTGCTTTTTACAGCTACAATTTGCGATTTTATTTCAATTCTATCAAAAAGCGATGATTTTGATTTCAGGTTTTTTTGTTTGACATTGACATACTTGACTTTGAAATGATTGTTCCTTTTCTGACACTGACAGTAAAAAGTATGTGTTTGTGCCCATTCTATTCTACCAACGACATGAATCATCAACATCATCAATCACCCTACACCTTAATTTTTAAGGCCTACACAACACACTAGTCTACTAGACATGGAAAGGTTTCTAGACCTGCCATATTGAGTGCTATGCCTTGCTACATCCATCATCTGCAAGCAGTCTTTCGCGGGATGTCATGTCATCTGGCTGGAGGGGGATTAGGAATTTAGGATATATTGTTCTGTGCTGGAGGGCGTCGAAACAGTAGGTTTGCTGAGTCGCGGTCTCTACTCTAAAAGGAACACGTTTACCCTACCGGTTGTCGGTTCTTCAGAAGGATCGGGCGGCAAACTGCCACTTGATAATTCCTAGTCGTTTCTGACAAGTCGTCTAAGACCTAGTCGTTTGTACCTACTCTTTAGAATCTATTTTACAGAGTTCATCTGATGTATTTAGATAGGTATATTTATTTAAAACTGGTATGGAGATTTCTTGGACCTTCATATTCATTGTATTCAACTTCGGAATGTGTGATAGGCTCTGAAAGTGTTAAACGATATGACATCCCCCTGTCTAACTCTGCGCAATGGAATGGCTGCTAAAACTGCTGTGCTGGCCTTATACTTGGATGGACTATCGACTATCATGGTGGACTCGTAAGACATCCTACAGCCTCAGCACCGCGATATAACGATAGCTTAATAGGCATCGCTATCCAAAACAGCCCAGGTTTCAACGAAGTCAAAGGCATTCTCAAAAGCCACAAAAGCCAGACATATGAACAGATTATAAATACTTACCTATTAAAATAATAAACGGAGTTACGCAGAAAAACCAATGAGATCTAAAAATGTCTGACTCTTTACCTTAAATCGACCTTAATTTTAGAAACACACTGAACGAAGTACCTAATATAATAAGATAAATGTAGGAAGGTGTCTAGTTAATTCAACAATAAATAACAACATTTTTGTAATTAAGTAGGTTTAATATTACCTATTACAAAAAGATCGTAAACTTTGGTACAAGCGTTATAATAATCCGAGGGTTTGTGTATTAATTTATGGATCCCTAATAAAAATAAATAAATTAGAAACCTTTCTAAACCATTTACAATAAAAGTGAAGCAATTATAATACCTATTAGAGAATTAAACCTACTTACATCTAATTTTATAGGTAAGATAATTTTATAAACAATATAACAACCTACAAAATAATATTAGCTTAAATTTATCTAAAACTATCTTAACTTTCCTATTGCTTCACGGTATCAGCAGCCGCACTGCTGCGCATACACCTTGTGAAGAAAACCCAATTAATTATTATTAGTATTAATAAACGGGTATTTATCGCGTTTATTTCATCGCGTTTATTTATTACAGTCATCCCGTGACCACGACAGTGTGTAAACCTGTTGAAACGTCGGGAAAAATAGGTAAATAAACGCGATAAATACCCGTTAAATAATACTAATAATAATGTGTTCAGATCGCGTAACTTTGAAAATATTTAAACCCAATAAAGTTACTGTGTATTAAAAAATGATTAACAAATCTATTGTTATCTTTCAATGTACTTAACTATTCCCAATTGTGTTGCTTGCGTGAATTAAAAATCTCGTGTCCAAAACATAAACTTAAATGTATAAATTGTTAAATATTTCTTATTATAACGTGGTAGTATAACTACTAACTCTGCGTAATAAAGGTAACGTTATAGGTACAGTCAACTACAAAAATCTCTGAACAGAGCTATCCAAAGGCCTTTAATAGGCGTCGTCTGTCAAATGTGCTAGTTTTTTAGACTGGCAGATGTACAGTTTTTTTTCGTTGACCATACATACAAACAGTATAAAAATTCTAAATTCTTCAAAATATTCTAAAGAGGTTTTATTCAGAGATGTGAAAAAGGCTCGTTACTGTTATTTGATTGCTTTGCTCCGCTAGAACTAAGTCGGAATGACCGAGATTGGCTACATCATCATCATTACAATCATTAGTAATATTGCAGTCTACCTGTCCTATACATCTATAATACTATCGTGTTTCTTATCTGAAGCTTTGAGTTTCTGTTGCATTTGTGTCAGCATGTCTTGCATACGCCGAATCTAAAAACAAAAAAAAAATATAATTTAAGCACCTACATACGAACTCTAGATAATAATTAGGTGTTTAAATAAATAAATAATGCTGGACTATTCACACAGCGTTATCTAGCCCCAAGCTAAGCTTGTGTTATGGGTACTAGATAACTGATAAACTTAATACAATACCTACACTACATAGATAGATATTTTTTATTATACATACATAGAAAACATCCAGAACGCCCTGGACAAATATCTGCAGATCGTACAAACTTTTGTCCCGAGGCGGGAATCGAACCCGCAACCTCCTGCGTCGCAGGCAGACCTTCGCCCGCTGCGCCACAGAGGTCGTCAAAGTAGAAATAAGACTTAATTTGAATTTGATTATATTTCTGGAGATTTAAAACGTGTTTCTTGCCGTGGGAATTGAACCCGCGTGCTTCTCAGACCTTAGCCGCTGCGCCAAACAGGTCGTCAAATTGTTTCATAGAGAAAACCGATTCGCAAGCGTAACGCATCCCGCTCCAAGGACCAACCACCATCAGTGTATATAGTACAGTACAGACAGACTGTAACACAGACAGTAACGCGTCCGGCTCAAAGGAACATCTGTACAGACTAATAATTACCTCCTCATCCTTTTGTAAGAGCAACCTGTCTGTATCAGTAATGACGACATCTCCATTGTTGGTGCCCATCGAATCTCTTTTCAATTTTCTGTGAAAACAATGATGAATAAGAAATAATATGGGTAATTGGGTATTGCCTACCTAACAACGCCAAAATCTAGTGAACACTGGCATTTTTTTGTAAAGTTAGTATGTGTATTACATGTACATGTACCTACCTACCTAAAAGTTTGGCATTACCTATTTACCTCAATAATCTTTGGGAAGATTGGCCTTACTTAAAACTATTTTTGGCGTTAACTGTACCTACGTATTGAATTTATTATGTTTGAATTTTAATAAATTATAGGAAAGGCTACAAAAAAAACATCAGGAGAATAACCCTTTTTTTTAATTAATACCTTCATTACCATGGTTTTCTTAGATACCTACCCTATTCATGCTAGAGCCCTATTGATAGAAAATCTTCATAAACCAAGGGAACTGAATCAACTAGTCCGCCATTCACTTGTTTTTAAATGGAAAAAGAGGGTGAAGTCAAGCTTTATTTTTGAGTTATTTTATCATTTGACTAGGCTTAGCATGAACAGCCTAAACTAGACAAGTCCTTTAAAATAGAAAGAATCATCATCTTATGCGTAAAATAGGTACCTATTTGAAATTGATTCCTGTAACTTCAGTAGATATCTACCTAATTTAAGCACTGTACGATACCTATATTATTTATTCTTAGTCTAGCCGAAACAAAAAGTTGTCTAGACTGCTTATGCTGGGGGCACCGGGGGAAGCAGGGGAAGCAGAGCCCCCCGGTATATGCCGCCGTTGGTATCCCTTACCCTCGTTCCCGCATAGCGTGTTGCGATATCTGCGAGATGCACTGAGCTCTAAAGTTCTCGTAGTGCACGTCTTGAGTCACGTCCTTTAGGTCTTGCATGTGCGTGGAGATCAGCATCGTCCGTAGCTTCGTGAAGTCGGAATGTCTGGGGTTTTCCACTAAAAACAAACGATATAAAATGTTAAAAAGATAGTGATGTAAAAATTTATTACTAATTGCGTAGAAATGAGCGACCTTTAAAGTAAAGTAGTTTTTTGACATTCTTTCCTCCAGACTATCTTATAATATATTTTGCTATTTTTTGCTAGAATAAACCGGTTTGGAAACTCCCTTTGCCTACCGGAAATTCAGCAATATCTTAAAGCAATCCTGTTAGCAATAATGAAGCTATTGCTATCTGTTACTCACCATCAACAATGCCCCACGGGTACTGCCGCCCGCGGACCCTCTTCCCTCCCACCTCCAGAACCGTGTCTGCTGCGACCACGGCGAAGGGCGCTGCAGCCTTCAGCTCGCGGTCCTGCTGCTTGAAGTCTTCGTCCTCGTCACTGTCGCATTCCGGGAACTGGTACACCTGGGAGTTCATAATGAAGAGCAATCAGAATCAACGACTCAGCTGATTAAGCTATCTTTTGCTGAACTTAAAATGCTTGAATGAACGGTTGTTAACAGTACGACAGAACTTCAATAAAGTCCTAACTACGTAACTATTTAATAAAAATAATAGATAGGTACCTAGATATTTTTTATTATACAATGAAAACACCCAGACCAACGGAACAAATTTCTGCAGATCGTACACAAATTTGTTCCGAGGCGGGAATCGAACCCGCAAAACCTCCTGCGTCGCAGGCGGACCTTCGCCCGCTGCGCCACGGAGGGCTTTTATGTCAGCTTCAACACGATGATTCCAATGGGCACTCAGCTCCTACATAAAGTATTTATTATTCTTCAAAGTAGATAAAAGTTTTGCTTAATAACCTGTATTTGATTGTCCTCGAGATCCTTCAATATGTGCGCTTTGAGCTGTTTCACCTCTGCAGCTGTGAGGGAGTCCGCCTTCGCGATCACAACCACGATGTTCACCTTACGATGCAGCCGCTTCATCATCTCTAGGTCCACGTGGCGCAAACTATACAAAAGCCGTAACATAGGTACAAAAAATTAATTCAGCGTTTCAAGATTTTATTAGTAAATAATACATTCATGTACCTACCTACAATAGAATAAAATATTATCATAAATAGTAAGTAGAAGATGTCCCTCGTTAAAGGATGAAACGTTGGTGTTCTTCCAACACAAATAAGGTTCGTAGTTAACCCGCTTACAGCCGTAATGAAGTAAAATAGAAAATTGAATATTTTTCACCATTGTGCCGGAGATTAAATTTTTGCGGTTTTTAGTTTTTTCTGCGTTCTAAAAGTAATAAAACTAGCGAAAAAGTAATTGTAAATCGAATCTCTTGGGCATTGTCAATTGGTCCACTCCACCTTAACCATCGATAAGGTATTTGCCTTCGCCCTTCCCCCAGTAGATTACGCTCGTGTAGCAAATGAACTCAAATAAAACATAAATTATTCGTGATGGATTATTTCCTTAAGTACCTATAGGTATAAGAAATCAGTTAATCTCCCAAAATTATTACGTTTCCCTCAGTACGGAATGCGCTACAAATTCCACCAACTTTTGGATATTATTTAATTTCTTAGAAATTACCCTGAGTGCGAGGGCATACGCACTATACCTAAAAAAAACCTAAGTTCCTATCCCACCTCACCTCAACAGCAGATTGGTCCACAGAGACCACAAAACCTCCGACCCAACAACAGACTAGATATACCCTTCTCTAAACTGCAAATGTTCCACTCAGGTCCCTACGCCATGTCTATCAAAATATATAATAAAATTCCTGTAGAAATACAGAACGAAACCAGAATAAATAAGTTTAAGGCTCTCTTGAAAACGTTCCTGATCAAACATAGTTTTTATTCTTTACAAGAGTTTTTAGATAATATGTAATTTGTTACAACTTTAATTACCTAATTAGATCTCATTAGTAATAAGTAATAAGGAAGATAAAGCCTATTTGTACCCATTAAATTAATAATATTATTGTGCCTAGAATAAGTCATTAGATTATAAGTATTAGCCACCTAGCTAAATGTTGCCGTGCTCTATCAGGGTGCATGTTTGAAACACATTAACTTTAAGATCCCATGTACAACATGTTTGCAATAAAAATATTGAGTATTGAGTATTGAGACGTAGGCCTCCCCTAAATTCATATCGGAGAGTTTAAAACTCCTCTCACTACAAAAGTTAGTTCTATAATCAGTGGTAATTGAAGTTTTATTGTCTACTTTATCGGGGGCGACGAAATATAACGTTCATTGTATTTTATGAGCTAGGCCTCAACTTCAATCTATTCATTGTCACGAAATAAGGAACCTCTGTTAGATATTTTTAGAACAAATAGCTGTTTTTCAAAAGAAATCTGTTGAATGTGCACTGAATCCTAAAAATTTAATTGATAGTGTCCATGTATTTGAGTTTTTTGCACTATACCTAAAAAAAATTACCTAAAAAAACTTTTTTTTATATAAGTATTTTAATTTAAAATTTTACTGAAAGAAGACGTAATTTTGATTTTTAAAAACAAATTAAACTGCTTTCAAAGTTTTTTGAATAATCGCCTGTCTGAACCGGGAATAAACCCAATAGGTACCGATCCGATACGATATCGATCAAAAGGCTTCAATCGAATCAATGAAATTTTACATTTATAAATTCAGGAAAAGTTATTTATCCTTTCCTTTTACTTTGCCGTGCTCCTAACAACTGATTTATTTTTGACTATCTACATATCTATACTTATAATAAAACTGTAACAGGTCCAATTCTGTACATTGAAGATATTTCAAAAATTTTTTTTGGAGGACACTCTATTATCGATACTGAAGCCAAAACTGTAATTTTTTTCATTCATGTCTGTCTGTCTGTCTGTTTCTTAAACGCGCATCACGTCGAAACTACTGAAGGTATTGAAATGAAACTCGGCACGATTTTAGGTCATACTACGAGGAAGGACATAGGATACTTTTTATCCCGGAATTCAATCAGGTTTCCCTGGGAGAGGGGATGAAAGTAAAATTTCTTTACCGCGCATGACGCCGAAACTGCTGAATGAGTTGGAATGACACCTAGCACTATTTGATTTCATACTACAAGGAAGGACATGGGATACATTTCATCCCGGAATTCAGTAATGTTCCCCTGGGAGAGAGGATGAAAGTAAAATTCTTTAACCGGGCATCACGACGGAACAACTGAAAGAATTCGAATGGAACTCGGAATAGTTTGAGTTCATACTACGAGGAAAGATACATTTTATCCCAGAAATTAGTAAGGTTCCCCTGGGAGAAGGGATGCAAGTAAAATTCCTTCACCGCGCATCACGCCGAAACTGCTGAATGAGTTGGACTGAATTGGTACGATTTGAGTTCAAGGAAGGACATGGGATACATTTTATCCTGGAATTCAGTAAGGTTCCCCAGGGACAGAGGAAAAAGTAGAATTCTTAAACCGCGCATCACGACGGGTCTACGCGTCGTCCATTTCATGCATTCTTTTTGTTAGAAACAGAGTTGCAAGATCGAATTTGACTAAATCAGTAGAAAGTCGAGTAGAAAATCAGTAGATTGATGAAATAATCTGTAGATTGAAAAAAAAAATTAGTAGATAAAGGGTAGTTAAGTTCCTATCTATTTATTTTTCCAAGAAGCACCCATTAGTTAGGTTCCTACCTACTAAAGTGGTGCGTCTTGGAAAAATGAGTTAGGTTCCTACCTTACATGATACATGGTGGGTGGAGTAAGTGGTCCAACTAAACTAACTAGACCACAGAAAGATATTTTTTACTGTGGTACACAGCCAACTGTACCTACCAACTAACGAAAAAAAAATACGGTGGTCCAGTCAAAGGGATCAGGAGCCCAATTCTGCAATACAATAGCTTCAGTATGACAGTGGAATCGTCGCAGAATCATCACCTAGAATCCTTAGATTAATAAAACTCCAGATAGTACGTGCAAGATAAATGAATAGTTTCAAACTTGACGCGCGTCTCTCCATCTGCATTCATCATAATTTCTTTCATTTGAGGTGGAATACCAAAACGTGTCATTCTGTGTCGATACCCCTGTCACAGTGAAGCGATTAGTATAGCAGAATAGGGCCCCAGCTGAACGGAACCATGAGTAAGAAGTGAAAAGTGTATAACACTTCCTAACACTGACGCTGGCCGAGTCGTAGCTAAAAGTCGTGTGGATAAAGAATGGGATTGAAGATGACAATATGCTATCCCCCGTAGACCCTACACGATTTTTTGCACGGCGGCGTTTCATAATATAGAGAGACTATGGTTAAATGTGAACTTAATTAGTCGGCAGGTAAGGCAATCGCGAACGAAGTCGCGGGTACAGCTAGTTTAAAATATTGACGCCCTATCTATAGGTACAACTTACGTAGGTATTAGATAAGTATACATCGTTTCTTATGGCTCTGGCTATGTAGGCAAAGTATTATCATAGGTACCTTACGAACCGTCGAACGAAACCAAACATAAACTATAACTGACCTAGCAAATATAGAGCAGCAACATGCACCGGATGTGAAGATTAGAAGTTTTTCTTTGAAGCAGTACAGTATATTACAATTTTATTATCTTCCACCGGATGATGAATAGCAAAACACGTGTGCCCCGGTAACTCTGCTATCATATCGGTCAAGCATGCATGAGCATGACCCTATTGCTTAAGATATGTACCTACTTTAAGTAGAAGATACACATAAAGTGCACGATCTTGTTTGTTGAGCTGGAAAATACTGGAGCGATTGAACGGTCACGACTGACTCGACTGAGACATCTCAGGATTGCATTCAGCAACCAATAAAACGATACAATGAATCGGATCATCCGTTATCTACATTCCGATGACAAACAGCTATTATGACAAGTCTGAACAGTAATAGCAGGAAAGATCTAACTAAACTCCAAGTTCTGTTTAAAAGAGGCAAATAGATAGTACCTACATGAGACTCGAAGAAAGCAGTTATCATGGAAACTGGTAAAAGGAACGCACGGCTAACGGGTTTAATAGACCGACAATGGGGAAAAGCGCAAGAGAAAATTGCTGCTATTTGGATTCACTTGGCCCATTGAACACAATAGTAAATGAACTGCACATTAAAACCCGTGTTACATAGGGAAGTTCTTGACAGAACAATAGAAAATGAGACCAAAGCTGCGACAGGTAACGCACCTATGGGCCCAAGGCGGAACGAAGTAGAGGCAGCAATGGACCCTATTGTCTTGCATGTGTCGTCTGTTCAGTCCGCTCTCGTCTGTGAAGTACTGTCTGAACTGCTCCTCGATGTACGCCGAACAAACTCTCCAAGAATCTTCGCAGTTTATGGAATCTCCAAAACCGGGCGTGTCCACAATCGTCAGGCGTAGTTTTACGCCGCGCTCTTCGATTTCCATCGTTTTCTTTTCCACCACTGTAGTCTTTTCGATTCTATCTGAAATTGTAACATTGATTTAGAACAGACCTTAATTAAAGTGACTGTAGGTTTCCGCATAAAGTAATGCGTGTTGATGATTACCTTGAACACTTGGTATCTTTCTGTTTTGGTAGAGGTCTCCTAAGAATAAACTGTTAATGAGTGTGGACTTTCCAAGTCCCGATTCTCCGACCACCATTAGCGTAAAGTCGAATCCTCTTTTCACGGATTTTCGGTGTACTTGTTCTGGCAGTGTAGCAAATCCGATGTAGTCCCGCTCGCCTCGATCTCGTTCTGGTAAAATTACAATGTAATAAACAGCGTGCTCGTTAACCAGCAACAAAATGTGCTCGTATTTAATTTCGTGAATGAATATACCTAGCTACACAACATAATTCAAAACAAATCGTTGCAGCATCGTCGTGCATCGTTGCGATATCAATACTAATAGCAGCCAGTAGTAAATTCAACCTCAAAAAAGTACATCCCATTAAACACGATTTCCTGTGTTCACCGTTGCTCGAAGTGCGTATACCTGTCTATAAGGAGTATCAATCAAGGCGATGCGCATCGGTGCACAGTTTTATCAAGGCGCAATTACTTGGTGCAAAGAAGTGTTCAATTCAATGCATTGCATAAACTCAGACATGTAATCGTAACCGCGGAAAGTACGTTTTTCTTGGAAGTTTACTCAAGATACCAATTACCAACGCTATTTAAGAGAAGCCCAAGATTTTCTCGCATTTCTGTGTTGCGTTGCGAGCCCTTTAGAGTCAAGGAAGCGGGGCATTGCAGGCCAGCAGAGTGGAACAGGACTGGTTCCCTGGGCACAACTCGACCAGGGACGGCGCACGCGCACCTATTGAGGACAACTAGCGGATAACAACTACGTGCTCATCAGTTGACACTAATCAACACGCAATTTAATATGCCTGTCTATTATCAAGACCCCGAGGTCAACCGGTGGCCGTGCGGTGAAACATCATCTAAATATTCAAATATTAACGACCCTACATGTCAAATATCCCGCCTACGTTACGTAAGACTGAGTTCAATATTTAAATTAGAGGTATGGTATCAGAGACTAGGGATTAAGTGCGTGGGTGTTTGATGTCCTACTTTCAAATAATGAGACGAATTAAGGAGAGCTCCCTATTAATGGGGAAGTGGAGGCTATTTACATAGTGTACAAGTACATCGGGCTTACAATGTAGGTACTTTCATCATTTTGTTACAAATACCACTTCTTAATGTTCAACAGCAAAAGCATAGCATTCTGCTACACTGTTACAAAACATCAGAAAGCTGTTTTTTTAAAGTTATGATGAGACATTGTATTTTTTGTAAAATACAACCAAGAATAGGTACAATGGAATGATCTACTTACTAAGATTTCTCACAGATTTAGACAATGCTTCAACTTTTCCCAAGATTACGCAGTATGGGGACCACATCACACATTATTTGAACAAAAAATAAACAAAAAACAAAGCGGTACTTAAATCTACCTCAGTATTGTGAAATGTGAAGTCTTTTGCTTGGTATAGGTAAGTACTCTTATCAAATGGGGGTGGCAAGAACGTCGGCACGGCACAACATCCAAAAAATTTGATGACATCGGTTTTGATCTCTGTTATGTTATCGAATTACAAAAGTAACATTTTCAATTTAGTCACATCACAACACCGGAAGGAAAACATTTAATCATCATAATTGTACCTTCTATCTATTAGGTAGGCAATTATGTACATGACTGGTAAACAAATAAATGTGAAAATAACTTACGAATTTTAATAACAGTCGGGAAGGGCAATTTGTTTTTATTTTCTTCATTTTTACCGGTCACCGAATTCTTATCACCGATGTTTATATCAATGATAGCGAAGGAATCACTGTCCTCCATATCAATTTAGAAGATGTCTGCCTGATGCGCGCACTATCTTGCTATGCAATCAAAAACGGGCTGATGATATTTGGATGGTTCGATACGCGATGGATTGCGGAAGACGATCTACAGATCTAATCGGGGTTCAGTTTCCGCTACGTACACGTTCGCCCTGCGCGCGCGCACTCTACCCAACTGGCCGGTCGGAACTCACTCGCCAGGTTGATTCAAATTGCGTCACTTCAAAACTGACGCTCATCTAAAATTTGCTTCAATTATACAGAGAGGTCCGATTAGGTAGAAGTTAACTCTGCAATTGACCTTCCCTTTGTATTATGTTTTGATTGAATGCTAGATATCACAGTCCATAAGTGCATTGTTAGAATATCTATCAATAGGTTTAAATACCGGTAAAGAAGGCTCCTAGCAAATAGACACAGTAAACTGAAGATCCCTCTGCAATTTATAAGACGCGACGGTAATCTGTGGTAAGGAGACAGGTACATACATAGGTACTTCAATTGTGTGAAGCGAATCTACGATTTCTCTCATCCGGTGACGCAACTGATCTTAAATGCCATAACGTAGCTTGAGCATTGTTTTGATTCTGGAAAACTAGATTATAAACAAGCAATCTAGGTACTTGTCTGTCTGTAGTATACCTGCATAACAATAACAGAAAGTATTTTCTTCGAAATGCGTTGCTAAGAATACTTTAGCTTAGACAGATAATTATGATTGTTTTTGAATTGCTAGCGCGCGGGATTTGATTGTCCTGGGTTGGTACCTTTAACAGGATATCCTTGCGGGGGACCAAGGAATTGTGGGATTTCTCCTGGGTAGGGTACCTAGGAAAGGTACCATCAACAGGGTTTTTTTTGCAGGGAACCAAGGAATTATGGTATATGAGAAATCAATGCCTTAATATTACTTTTAGTTTATCTTCTTAGGTAGAGTGTTCTTCATGTCATAAAAAATGCAGCATCTTACAATGTTGCGTATCTGCAGGAGGCTGTGGCTCGTCTCTCAACATGCTAAGTTTGCAGTATGGTAGGTATACCTACTACAACAAAGAAGCTTTAGTACTTACCAGTGGTCATGTTTCCAGCGGCAGTGAAATCACTACTCTACTATAAATATTGGTAATCAACCAATTTCAAGAGGGTATGAAAATTTACATCAAATTTTCATGTTTTCTCTTTACTTTTTGAGAGTATTGATTCCGTCGTCTGATTTAGCCTACCACTTCTCATCTATGCCAATTTGTTTTTAGAATGTTTGATTTTTCAGGCATAATAAATCACAGAGTGAAAAATTTAATTGCGCAATCAAAATCGAGTTCCACTTTTAATATCACTGCAGTTTCAAAGAGGTACCGTCTACGCCACTACACTAAATATCTAAAACGAAATTAAAACGCGCGTCACTTAAAATAATATCACGAAGTTAACCCTAAATTGTATAATCAATCAAAAATAGTAGAAAAATCGAAGAAAAATAAAAATCACATTGTTTGTGCGCCGTCCTGTGCGTGTCGAGTTATGTAATGGAGGGTCCGCGAGCTCGCGCCCTCGAGTTGGAGTTTTCCCTCCCTGCGCCCCCGAGCGGCCTTGTGCGCGGCCCGCCCTGCGCGGGGCTTGCAAGTTCGCGCACCCTCTCGGCGAAGGCCCCAGGGTTCAAAGTCGAGCCCCGGCCGCGCCCGTCGCGATCGATACCGCGCAGCGTGCCCGCGCCCGTACCTACAGCGCCTGCGCGTAACAATGCTCTCGCACCCTCGCAATGTTTTGCTCTTCAAGATTTTCGCGCCCTAGATGCAATAGTACTCTGGCTGGTTATGTGTCCCAGTATTTCAAGGTCGGATTTATGCGAATGTCCCCTCTATATGCACCCTCTTTAACATTACCATAAATCATTTCCATTGTCCTAAAAGAATGGGCATAATCTTTCCTACGAGTTACTTACAAATAGCAAAAAAATCGCAGAAAAACGTAGGAGCTCAGAATTTAAGAGCAAGTAAATGTGTAATATCTGCTATTAAAGGTTTAGTAGGCAAGTACCTCAGAGTAGTAGGTACTGAGGGTGTTGCCGTAATCATCATCTTTTATGGCATCGAATCATGGTTTGCAATTTTACATTTACTACCATAGATAGACATGATATGGCAATAAAATAGGATAAACGCGCCATTATGGCTGGTGACGCGTTATCCAGGGGATTCCGGGAAGAAAACTAAAATAAAAAACATTTAATTCCCAGAGCACAGACCAATGGCATAAAAATAAGTGTTCGACATACCTTACCTACAAACTGATTTAAAAAGATTGGATCTTCTCTTCACTTCTAAGTACCTTTCTGTTCTCTCTGCTCTGATACTTTGTATAGGTAATTTCACCCATGCCCACTAATTTAGATCATTCATTATACAGCTACACTGCTAGCTCGCACAACTTGGCCATAGCGACTCTACTTCTTTTAAGTGTTATAATAATGCTTTCGTGTTATACAATAATGGTCTTGAAGAAGTTACAGCTTTCAGCTTGAGCCTGAGTGGTGAGGGGCACTGCAAATAGGAACCTCAGATTACAGAATACTCAATCGCAGATAGGAACCATTCCAAATGGCAAAATGCTCTTAGGGCCTTAATACACACGCAGCTCGAGCAGTCTTATGCAACAGCTTGAAACTGCCACTAATAACTGCTACAAGAGTCGGTTTTAACTGCTAGATCAGTCACAATTTGAATGAGTAGCAATATGGATTTTAAGGTCAAGCAGGAAGTGGAATGAAGAGCGCGGCTTGAGGGGATAGCTGCACGAGAGCATTCGACAGCTCGAGAAGTCAGTGCATGCCTGGACACTGCTTGATCGCAAGATGAAATTTCATCGTGCTGCTGACCGTCCGAGCAGTCGCAACTGCTCGAGCGGTTACATATTTGTAGGTACCTATGTAAAAAGAAGACTGTAGTTCACTATGCAGTCGCAGATTGAAGCAGTCGCTATGTCGTTGTCAGTTTGAGCTGCCCGTGTATCCATGCCCTTAATTATAAAATTGGGTGAATACCAATACATCTTTCCTCAAATTCCTCATACGTGCCCTTTACGGTGTTTTTCAGCTAGCTTTTTGACGAAACGAGCAAATAGCCCACCTGATGCTTAGATAGATTGATAATACTTTACTGCACACTTAATAATTTACAAAAGAATAATTATGGAATAAGCGACTAAGGGTGTGTTCTAATAGTTAATCGGCCTATAGATGATTTTTTAAAGCTCCACGCTGACGTCACAAATCCAGGCCTTCAGTATACGAAAAACTAAAGAGGATCGCGCCAGCTTCTAGAATCTGATCTATATCACATTTATATCAGGTTTTCGACAAAAAAATATCATCCATTACGTGAAAGTGAAAGTTACGAAGAAGCGACTTATCGTCCGATTATCTTTCAGAGAACACCCCCTAAAGTAATAGCCTATCACTGATAGGTAACAGAGTCTGGTTCAGCCTGTTTCTGACGCAGCTAGAACGCTCTACAAACTGGTTGGTTATGTAGTTAGGTTCTGAGATTTGATTTTGGTTAATTCACCAGGGCGGCATAATCGCATTTGCGACAAAGACCTTAAATTAATATAAACAGAAATTATACTGATTTACCTTACCATCTCTTTAACACTTTGTTCCGATAAACTCATCTACACAACTCTTATTTATTGTATGCTGTCCAGTACGTATCCGTGGAATACTATTCCGCCCTTGTACTTGTCCAACACATTTTAAATCAGGTTTTCGACAAAAAAATCACACATTACGTGAAAGCTAAGAAGTAGCTGGTAATCGTCCGATTATCTTCCAGAGAACTACTCAGAGGCCTCACTAAGTTGCCAGCACCTTATACAAGTCTTTTCAGTAGGCACACTTATTACATTTCACCTCTGTTTCCCTCGGTTTAAGTTTATTGTGAATTTTTGTGCAAGTCTTAGTAAACAAATATATACTCCATGCTAGTAACGACTTCACGAAATACCGACATAAGTGATTAGATTATACTCTTGACATAAATAGCAAAATAGCACGTATTATTAAATGGCTTAGCGATAATAAATCTTAGCGTTCATTGGACTAAAAAAAACTCAAAACAATTTGACAGGTATTCAAATATAAAAAAATGTATATCCAACCAAAGGCAGGAACTAGCATATTCGAAGTAAACCAAACCATATTCTTAGGCTTGATTCTAGATGAACACTGCAACTGGAAAGGTCATATTGATAAGGTTTGTGCCAAACTGAATAAATTTGTCTTTGCTCTACATACGAGTAGATTACGAAAAACGTCTGATCAAAAGACTGTTTTACAGGCATACTATGGCTATGTTGCATCGGTATTGTGATATGGACTAAAACTATGGGGAAATGGCTCCTATGTAAATAAAACCTTCATAGCGCAGAAATAATGAGGAAGAGCATTCTTGGTATACCAAGATGGAATCCTGTAAGCCGTTATTTAGTGAACTCAAATTGCTCACGCTACCTTGTCTTTACATCTTTGAGGCAGCCTTGTTTGTAAGGAAACATAATGAATTGTTTATGAAGGCGAGTGAACTGTGTCCGCGAAATACAGGATCCTGATAGGATAGTTTTGGGTAGGCAATCCAGGACCTTAAAAACTGTTTTGCCATGTGCGGCACAATATATAATGCATTACCTTAAACTATAAAAAGTCTTCCGCTGCCAAAATTTATCAAAAAACTACGACTCTGGCTACATAGCAAAAAATATTACAATATAAATGAATTTATAAACTGACATTGTTAGACTGATTATCTCTGAAACTGTATAAAATTATGTACAATTCTAACTAGCTGACCTATGTAAAAATTTATAGAAAAAAAATCACGGTCAAAGAATAGAAACAAATGAGAACTAGTATTTACGATTGTAACTTATTAATTATAATGATAAATATCTGTGTCAAAATAATAAATTGCTATGCCCACCCAAGAGGGTGTAAGTACTAACTATAGCTGTGATTAGAACCAAAGCTACATATCTATCTATGTACATAATATCTTCAATTAATAAATGAATTTGATTTATTCTATTCTATTCTATACGTGGAATTCTATCCCGTCCTTGTACTAGTCGTTAAGGTGGAGGTTACGACCATGACCCAATTTGCAATAGAACCTTGACAGCTTCATACCACAAGGCTATTCGAGTACTATTCTCGAAGCTAGATAGCTTCAAGAATACTTTTATTGATTGCTCATAGTTTCAAGTTCAGGTGATGATAAGCTAGAGCCAAATGTTGCCAATAAGAATTGGCAGTTGAAATGTTAGGAAAATCACAATTTACTATAAAAACTACCTATCATATCGTTAATAAGTTACCAGGTAAAAACCCATGACCGGTTTTCAATATTTATGCATAAATATGTATACCATATACCGTAAGGCGTAAGTGAACGAATCATCGATTTCGCAGAATTTTCCTACAGTCTGCGAAGAAACTTTCAAGGCTGAAGAGCAAAAACCTTTTGTATTAAAATGCCTTGAAGATATTTAGGGGTGGTTCAACCACAATCAATATGCAATATGATTTGCTTAATCCAACTTAAAAGGCACCTCGTACAAATTCTATGAATTAATAAAATTTGTTATTTTGAGAAAATTAAAACCGACTTCGATTCTTTGGGAATATTTTTTTTCTAAACCTCGGATTCATCCTCTATCTATTAGGTACAACTGCAAAATAATCATCCAAATCGGTCCATAAATGACGGAGAAATTGACGGGCATACATAAAAAAACGTACATTTATACAATACAGCCGAACATAGAACAATAGTACCAAATAGGAGAGTGCAGTAGAAGATTTATGAGTAAAGAGTGCTTGGGTGTCAGCCAAGTAGTTCTTTTGTGCCGTGCGCCAGCTTTCTCGAAGGGCTATGTAGGTAGGTAAAGGATAGGTAGCTTCTTAAAGGTCACAGAAAGTCAGCAATATTCGTATCGCGTTTTTTGAACTTGGCATTTGTAATTGCTAGTTGCAATTGAACTAGCACGTTGGTTAATGCATCAAAGCTTCATACAAAAGACATCAACGCGCGCGCGTTGCAAGTTACGCTAAGAAATACGATGCATTGACTAAAAATGTTTGAAACAAAATGATTACAATTCTTGAGATAGCGATAAACATAATTTTAATACCAGAAATCAACATAAACTCGCTGTGCCCACAACTAGGTTACCCAAAATTAATGTATCTTTTAAAGGGCAATGTTTACGCTTCTACAATACATAACTTCTAGTGAGTTACAAAAATTATTAGTAAATAAAATCAAAGAAATTGTCAAAACCTGGCTGTGCAAAAAGGCTTACTATAATATATCAGATTATCTGGAGGATAAAAAAGCTTGGGACGGGTTTTGCTCCAACTCGAAAATAACAACTAACAGGCTAAAGGATTCTTCTGCGCTTCTTTACTTCAGTCTAAATACCGAAGCGATAGAAATATAAAATATCATTTCATTCGCGTGGACTTTAGTAATAATATTACCCCAAGTAAAGTTGGTTTCCATGTAAACTATCAACGTCAAAGTTTTACAACCTTTACAATTTAAAAGTTATTATGAAAAAACATATTAATTTAAAATTAAACCCATTGCATCCTTCTAAGAATGCTTGATTAAAAAATTATTTATTCGATTACGACCCCCAACTACTTAGAATACGAATTTCCAAAATCCGTTCTTAGCGAGTGCCTCCTTTCTAAAAATTATTATAAAAATGACCTTTGACCCCCTTAAAAAACGAATTTCCAAAAATCCGTTTTTAACGGGTGCCTACGTCTTAATAGAAACCTTCATGCTAAATTTCAGCTTCGTAGCTCTTCTAGTTCCTTAGATTTCGTGATATATCAGTGAGGCGCCTAACTTTGACTCCACACCATTGACCTTTAGGGTGTGAATTTCAAAAAACCCTGATACACGTGTCTGTTTATTTTATGTCATCTTTCTACGCTACAAATTTTGAAGGGCCAACAGTTACGGTTCTGAAGTTATTATAAAATGACCTTTGACCCCCTTAGAATACGAATTTCCAAAAATCCGTTCTTAGCGGGTGCCTGTGCCTACGTCCTGAAAGGAACCTCCATGCAAAATTTCAGCTTCGTAGTTACTATACCTATCTTGTAGTTTCAGACATCTCTTAATGAGTCAAGTTTTCTCTTCTCTTTTATATTTATAGATTTTCGTTTTTAAAATCAAAGCAAGTGACAAAACGTAACACTCGCCAAGCTAGTTAGATATAATTATATTGTTTTGCCCAAGGTTTGACAGAATTACGGCAAAAAACTGTTTACATTTGAAGGAGCACAGCTATAAAATAAACTACCCGAAACTTTGAAAAATGTAAGCTCGTTTCATACCTTTTTATCTAAACTTGCTAGTTTTGTTAGGAAGATTGGCCATATAATAATAATTGTTAAATTCTAGCAAGTGTAGTAATATAAATTATTGGTAATGTCTATCTACCTTTTACCTTCTTGTACTTACCTATCTTTTCAATTATGCAAAACTGTAATTCCTAACTACAGACCGAACATCGACTTACTTTTATAAATATGTGTCTTTTTTGAGAATAAATATTTTTAAACCTAAAGAGATTTTGATTTTGAGATGTAAGCCTGTACGTAAAACATAAAAAGTTTGTTAATTCAGACAACATTGTCCGTATGGAAATCATGGCAAGGCCTTTGCAAAGCATTGGGTAATAAACGGCTGATGATGATGATAAATCCAGTAGGTAACTACATCTTATCTACAGAGTAGATACTTTTTGTACCCTACAGCTGGGCAAAGGCTTTCCATGCTGTCTCTCCATACATTCCGATAGAATGTTTATTGGTTTTGAAATGCAAATAGGACTAAAATATTTAACAGACCGTAAGGATTAAATTCTAGAGGCTAGCCAATCAGAGTTGGCATTGCCCTTGAAACGCGTGGGCGAAATGTCAAGGGGTCTCGAAGGCATAGGCAAATTGGAAGGACATTTCAACCCTTGGGAACCTTCAGACCGAAATAGAAATCAAGGCCAATCCCAGGAAACATTTCATATTTAATTAGACGAATGACTCTCTAGATAAAACAAGTAATTTAATTTGACGTAATACCACCTACTTGTTTCGCTTAACCATGCACCAAGTCATGTTTTTTTAAACACGTAGGTAAAAATAATAGAATGGAAAGCCGAACGAATCTAGATCTTTAGAGGTGGGTATTTATTGCTAAATAATACATTTATGCGTTATTTTGCAGAAATCCATTGCTTTATATTAGGATAAAACAATATTTAGAAACAATTCCGCGCAAAACCTTCTCTGATAAGATCCATGCCTAATAAATAATGTTAATGATTATGGTAAGTTGCCTCTCTGAGCTCACTGCGTAAAGTAAACGTAAAATTGACTTTACGCAGGGGGCAACAACACTGGCAAAACTCTGTCGTTGTTGCTTGGCAGTCTCAGTGTCAAAGTCGAGTATTGATAGTTACGGTGTCCTGATGATGTCTCGTGGAGAGACGAAACTAGTTGACGACTTACTTTGATGGGTTTTCTCATTGTGTAGTAGGTGTGCTCTTTTAAAAATTAAGTTGTGTGCGTGTTTAAAGTTTAAAGGTAAGTTACTTGGCAATTTTGTATTGCGTAAGTCTGTGTTTGGCTTCTATTGATTTCATGGCATACCCATTTGTATGAGGGCGGCCGGTGCACGCGAATTGCATTTTGTTGGATCGTATCAGAGGTTTTGGGCGGAATTGTTACTAAATATTGTTTTGTTCTAATAGTATTCACTGCTGTAATGTAAAGTAATAATTTCTAGATTAGTTCTTAAAAACCGTAACCACCTACGAGTAGACACCTAATACTTTACCTTATAGGTAGAGGCAGGTATTACTATGAAAGCTCTCCTTCCGGAAAAGCATCTCAGACGTTGGATATTGAGTACCTACCTATTATAATCATTACCTAAGTTTCACTAGTTTCTACACTGTAACTGATACTATGTTACGTGGTAGCTGTAATTAATATCGGATCATAATCACAGCGGAAAAAGTGCCAGATCAAAGGAAAGGTACTTGAGACAGTACACACACGTAGACGTCATTGAACGAGAGGTCGAAGAAAATTGAAAACCTTCTCGGTTCTATTTCAAATGAAGTAAAGCTGACATTGGTAGGGAGTCTGCTTTCCGTCTGATTCGGAGAATAGACCTTAGCGAGTTATGTTAGAGTGTGTTTTTGTGACGAGGTGTTGAGAGAAAGCACTTTCCGCTTGTGTGCCGGGTTGTGACGCAGATGACGGTGTGACAGAGAGCTCCAGCCAGCCAGCGCGCCACGGCCGCCAGTCGGCCGAGAGAGGTCCGCAAGTCAGCTAGGACCCTGATGTTCCTTCCATCGTTAATAGCACTTCGCGAATACTTTCATGTGATCGAACTTTAAGTTTTAAATGTTACAAACAAGTTGTGTTTTTATTTAGCAGTGAACAACGTAATTTACCAAAGGTAAGTTCTTTAAAAGTTTACATACATCTTTTTTAAAATGAATTTTTTTAGCCGTTATTGTCCCCGGTGCAAAAACCTTTATTTTCTTATTCCATTCCTCGTGACTTCTCGTATTTTAATAGTGTGCTAGGTTTTTTTTACCCTCTTATATGTGATTCCATGTTATTCTAATATTCATAAAAAGTGTGTGAATTCATTACGGATGTAAGCGGGTTAACTACGAACCTTATTTGTGTTGGAAGAACACCAACGTTTCATCCCTTAACTAGGGACATCTTCCAACACAAATAAGGTTCGTAGTTAACCCGCTTACATCCGTAATGAAATCGTCAAACTACGATAGTTTTTATAGTAAAAAAGTGTGTGAATGTTCCAAAAGTCATGAAAGCTGAACGAAATTATAAATCATAAGTGAAACCGCATGGACATATTACCAATGGTAGATTAGGTATAAAGTTTCAGTAAATATTATGAGATAAAATCAAGTCTGTCTATCTTGAATCTGGAAATAAGAGCTTGAAGCCGATACTGTTTTTAATCGGAGTCCATCGATCAATTTGTTAATTAATTGGGCGATTAAGTCCCAATTAATTAACATTTTGAAGATATACTATTTGTTATTCGTACCGAGACATCTCACACGACACACATAAGCAAATCGCAATTGTTTTCAACTTTCACGCAACAAAAAAGTGTGTTGCATTGTATGTTGATGAACGGTGCAGTGTTGTGGTTTCACTACAAATTATACGTTGCTGATTTCCAAGCCTAAGCCATAGCGATGCCTATAAATGCATTTTGCTAGTCAACAATATTGTGTTACAGAAGTTGAATGTGCATGGTTCATTTTAATAACGATGCAACACGCAACCCAGGCTTCTTAAATGATCGTATCTAACAGGATAATTGAGTGTCCTTAGTTGCAAAGTAATTTTAAAAGCAATAGGTAAGGAAGGTACCTTATACCTATATCTTAGGTTGATGTTTTTCCTAAGATAATTGGGACTAATAACAATTAGCAGCTTTGTCGATTAACTTTAAGGTTGATCGTTTTTTGTTGGCGCGAAATTCAAATTGTCTTGTGGTTTAAAATTTTTCTAGGAATGAAACTAAAGGAAAAGTAATTTACTGCAAATCGTAAACCATTTCCTATGAACCCACGATCAAACCAATTTCGAGCATTTGGGAAAATGTTTGATTTCTAGCCCAAAATCTCTTATTTTCCCAAATACACTGAATCGAAGTAAGTTTTTTCATACGCACACTAGCGCCGCCGCCTATATTTACTTATAATTACGCAAGAATATATTACACAAGATTTCGAATTTCTAGTGTACTTACGGTTTGTGATACCTATTCTAAGCTTCTTTTAATTCCTCTGAAATAGTTTAGTTTCGTATGATTTAGACGGAGAAGCGAAAACAGAGTTTGGTGGCCACCATAAGCAACTTCGCTATTCTGCATAAAGGAAATAAAATAAAACTATTTTATTGGCATTAAAAAGAGCTTATGATAGGTATCGTAAACTGTACAATGGACTTTTAAAAATTCCTTTGATTAACGTGATTATAAGAAATTAACGTGATTATAAGAAATTAACGTGATTATAAGAAAAAGGCAGCGGCGCTAGTTTGAGGCATACAACCAGCATTAATAGAAAATGGTTTACGATTTGCGGCAAATTACTTTTCCGCTAGATATATACCTCGTAGAACGCCAAAAAAAATTTCTTGCGCCAACGAAAGGATCAACCTAAACGTTAAATGTATGAGCTCTTCTATCAAAAACATGTAATAAAACTTGTCCGATATCTTTTTAAAGAACACAAGCCTTAAAATATAGTTATTCTGGACGGCTTAGCGGGACTTTAAAATAAGGTCATCGTGTCGTCGCCAGAAGCGGAAGGAAAGCTATCACAACCGTTAACAATATTACCATATGAGTGTGCTCACTTTTATCATCAAATTTTAGAGATTCGCAACTTCATCATCATCAGCCATTTGGCCTCTATCTACGAAATGATAAAATTTTTAAATCCATCATGGTTATTAACTCTAGTCATTTATGGGTTATTAACGCTAGTCATTTATAACGGGATATTTACCATGATTTGAGTTTTGAGCTTTCCAATATTTCGGCACAGTTTCATGCGCCATGATCACGGAATAACTGTTATTTTATACCTATCTATTTTATTTTTAAGTATTGTTGTTATTCCGTGATCATGGCGCATGAAACTGTGTGTGGAAAGCTCATAACTCAAATCATGGTAAATATCCCGTTATAAATGACTTTAGTATCTACGAAATGTATTCTATAAAGTTATTTCTGCTTAGCTTGGGGCTAGATAATGCTGTGTGAATTGTCCAGCATTATTTATTTATTTATTTATTATTTATTTATTTCAATAAGGTCCCATCACGGAGATCAAGGACCGATCTATTTTATACGCCATGGTAGAAATCAGGGCCACTTTCATGTCTCGATAGAAAATAAATTTTTGAATTTCAGGGATTAATAAAGATTTCCGCCTACAGGTACATTAGTTAGGTACTTATCCTAACCATATTCACGGACGGAAAATGATGGTAACTAAAGATATATAAACACAAATGCTCTGCTTAGTTTGGGACCTGGATGATGGTGTGTGAATTGTCCAGCATTATTTATTATTATTTATTTCTATATCACCGTATCTAACAAATTTAGTTTTGTCAATTTTCTACCGATAACACGAAAAGTAATCTTAAACTAAATAGGTAAGTATAAGTACCTACATATAATTGTTAAGTAAAATTATCTGAAGATGGTAACTTTTTTCCCATCAAACCGGTAATTTTTGGTGTTTACTGAGGAAGGTCGGTCCACTGACCTATTGACCTTCACAAAACCGGTTGCGTAGGAGCAACTGGAGCGTAGTCGATACTAAACATTATTTATAATATTAAAAAGAAAGCGGACCACTACCCAATAGGCTAGACTAGACCTGCTACTGTATGGAGGAACTCGTTCCGCGAGGAAATTATGCGAGTTTCATACACCATACAGAACGCACGAGGGCGATTAATAAAACCCTTGCCTAGAGCTTTGACTAGAGAAAACCCCGAAAACCGCAAAACACCTTAAAAAGGTGATTGAGATGCCAATGGTTCTAAACATTCATTATGAATGTAAGCGGGTTAGCTACGAACCTAGTTTGTTTGGAAGAACACCAACTTTTCATCCCTTAACGAGGGACTTCATCAGTGCGCGCAAGGACGCAGTACAAGCGCGACGCGATCCGCACCGCACTCACCCGGATGAAGTCCCTCGTTAAAGGAACTACGAAAGTTTTTATGGTTCTAAACATATTAATCCTAGAAAATTACAATTTCTACCTAGTTGCTACGTTGCTTATAATAATGATGTTATTTTTCTTTTACAGATGATCGGGAAAACCATATCCCGTGTTTTTCTTTTGCTGGCCGTTTTGGGGACGACACGGTCGCAATCTTATCCTGACCCGAACTTCAATAATGGAGGTAATAATTAATAATAACTCTACCTACTTATTAATAAGTACGCGCAAGTCAAGTGACAAATTAAAATAACGCGAGTGAGAATTACACAGACGTGTGAATATCACATGATTGCTTGCTCTACCGGCATGAATTTTTTGCTCTACATTAGGCGTTTTCGAACTAGTTTTACGGAAGAGCAATAAATATCTATCTATTAAATATCTTTACGGAAAAGCAATAAACAACCGTAAGAGACCCAACACCCAACAACAGCACAGCCCAGACGAGCTTAGGATATCACTCCGAAGAAAATCCTACAGTTCCTAGCAGCAGCGAGGGTTAGAGGCGAATTATGAACGCCGCAGCTTCAGGACTGAACGCACAAAGTGGCGAACACAATAGGCCCATCATGGCGTGCATCAGCGACACGAAAGCCACCTAAAGCAAATAAAAAAAAAATAGAGACCCAAGCAAGATTTACAAAACACATAATTCACCTTGAATGTGCAAAAACACTGCAGTTTTACCGACGATAAAAGTACACGGCACTGCACTTAACTATTTTTAGAGTATGAATCACATGACACACGTTCCCAATACAGGTCCTCCAGCTCAAGCAACAACAAATCTGGGAGAAGTAGAGTCTCGAGAGAATGGACTGGAGCTAGAGTTCAACTACCATGACCACGACCAGCTAACGAGATACCTGAGGGCGATATCAGCTCGATATCCTGCACTCACGGCCCTTTACTCTATAGGAAAGTCTGTACAGGGTAAGTTATGAGTTCTTCTTATAACTAGCAGTCTTGCTCGGTAGGTTGCGAGTGACAAATGTTGTTGCAGGGAAATAGTAGTAGGTGTGTTTCGAGATGTCTTTAGATTAGACAGTTCAAATCCTTGGCATGCATTTTGCTGGCCGTAAATGCTACATTTCAACATTATGTTAGTATTCAAGTTAAATAACTGGTTAGTCCAGATTAATAGAGCTAGACCTTGGTTGGTGTCTATTTTTGTAAGCATTTACAATACCTAGGCAGAAGTGAGATCGTCAATTTTATGTAGAATCTACCTATATCCATTTCAAAAACAGTCTCAGAAACAAACAACGGCGCTAACTGCAAATCCTTGCGATTCGCTGTAAATGTTAATTTATCTCAAATTTCCCTTCGAGACTATAGATTGTTGCTCTCATATTTTGATGTTCCTTTAGGTCGAGACTTATGGGTGATGGTGATATCGGCATCCCCATACGAGCACATGATAGGGAAGCCTGACGTCAAGTACGTGGCGAACATTCATGGCAACGAGCCGGTCGGCCGCGAGTTGCTTCTTCACCTCATTCAGGTAAATGCCAACCAAAGGTAAAAAGAAATTGAGTGTCTTCCAGTGCACAAAGGCCGATTAAGTATCAGCGAATCTTAAATTCCATACAGAATATTAACGGACCGTAGACCTTAAATATTTTGTACCGAATTGGAGAATCACTGATACTGAACTGTGACTTCACTGATATGTGTAAATCGGCCTTACCTCATAAATTGCAATTTTAGTTCCTATCTATTCATACCAATGTGTTTTATGTGCGTCATATAAACGACTTTATACTAGGTAGGTAGGTAATTGAAAACTTCCTACATTTGGTGTGTTTACGAACTGAGACGTTTCGTTCAAGTTAGGTAGATACAATCCCAGCACATATTGCGCACCTAACCACGGAACATAAACCCACGAATTTATTTCAGTACCTAGTGACGTCATACGAAACGGATGCCTACATTAAGTGGTTACTGGATAACACCAGGATACACTTAATGCCCTCGATGAACCCCGACGGTTTCGCCATCTCCAACGAGGGGCAGTGCGACACGATTCACGGGAGGTGAGTCACTTGATGAGAATGACCTGAATCAAACTGAATTCTAACAACAAATTACGCAATCAAATGCGTGCCATTGTACTAAAAATCATATCAAATAAGTACTGTCTAACATTTTATGCAATTCAGAATACTCAATTCGCGTCACGGTGCCATTAAAATCCGTCCGCACAAGGACGGAACATTGCGTTATAAATACCAATTAATCAAGTTTCTATTGATCAGGAATAGAAGGAAAGTCTCCGAGAAAGTAAACTGGTTCCCTTTCGTTGCAGACACAACGCACGGCGGTATGATCTGAATCGCAACTTCCCAGACTATTTCAAGGCGAACACTAAGCAGCCTCAGCCGGAGACAGAAGCGGTAAAGGAGTGGATCAGCAAGATCCAGTTCGTACTGTCAGGGTCGCTGCACGGCGGAGCGCTGGTCGCCAGCTATCCTTTCGACAACACGCCCAATGCCAGTAAGCATTTACTTTACGCTACAACTTCACGCGTTTCTAGGGCACTTTCACTGATGACTATCAAGTGGCCAGTAGCGTTTACACGCGAAAGCACAACGCCAAAGGTTGAATGAATCATCACAATATTCATTGAGAACAATGAGTGTTTTGGTGGAAGGAAGCTTTCAGTTTTACTCTACCGAGTATTAGAAAGTTTTAGTAATAATCGACCAATTTAGTATCTAGTAGTAATTGTATTATGATGGTTATAAATTGTTTAAAATTACAGAAAAGAAACGACGAAATAATACTTAATAGTCAGTAAATTTAAGTGATAGGTAATAAAGTTATTTTTCATTTTGCACGCTATATCAGGAATCTGCCGATCATCAGTCTCTTGTTCCGGTGAAGTACCATTATTATTAATAACTTTTATCTTTAAACAACCTTTTTATATAGGTTTTAGACCTTAATTAATAATCGTTTTTTTCTGTCCTCATATCCTCTAAACGCAGTGTTTCAAAGCTTCGGTCATTCACCTTCATTGACCCCCGACGACGATGTTTTCCGCCACCTATCGCTCGTGTACTCCAAGAACCACGCCAAGATGTCTCGAGGCGTTTCGTGCAAGTCCGGCTCGCCGCGATTTGAGAACGGAATCACTAATGGTGCTGCCTGGTACCCACTTACTGGTAAGATCGATATATAAACGTGACGCCTAAGACGGTCTGTTATGACAAAATTTGTATGGCCAATGCCCTTGAGCATTAGCACTGAATAACTTTATAGTAGGTACTATAGTTGACACTTAGCATAACAGAAACAATGAATCAACATTATCAAATCGACGACTTATTATCATAAAACATACCTTAGAACACAGATTGATAACGTTATAGTGGATTAGTTTTTATAACTTTTGCAAACGTGTAACATTTCAGGTGGTATGCAAGATTACAACTACTTGTGGCATGGATGCATGGAAGTCACATTAGAAATTTCCTGTTGCAAATATCCCCCGGCGCATGAGCTACCAAAATACTGGCAGGATAACAAACAGGTAAGGAACAAAAACTACGTAGGTTTTAGTTAGGGACAATGTAATTAATTAGGTAGTAGTACTTTCAAAAATAAACTAAAGAATAACGCAACACCACACACAAATAAGATCAATAGAGACATAGAAGCAGCCGAATTTGACTCCGAAGGTTTAGCTAGAGATTGAATGCCAATGACACCGCAAACAAAATGAGCTACCCAAATACTGGCAGGATAACAAACACATAAGGAACAAAAACTACGTAGGTTGTAGTTAGGGATTATGTAATTAGGTAGTACTTTCTAGAATAAACTAAAGAATAACGCAACACCAGACACAAATATGATCGTTATAGACATAGAAGCAGCCGAATTTGACTCCCAAGGTTCCGCTGGAGATTGAATGCCAATGACTCCGCAAGCAACTCTTGCTCCAGCATTGCCAGTCGTGAGCGTGTCTCCAAGTCCACTCAGTCCAAGGTCATCTCGCTCCTCGTGAAGCACAAGAGTACGTCCCAAAATGTTGTTTGATCCTCGTAGCGCGATCACTGTGTCCACAAACTCAAAGTCTGCAACTGCGGTGTCAGTGCCTTGGAATAATACATTTCCGAGATCTCCTACGTGTCTGACGGAGGCCTCGCGAGCTGCGTGGTTGTTTCCTTCCGGATTGAAATGCGCTCCAGCTGCGACGCAAGTGTCTGTGTCTCCTAGCTCGTGCACGTGGAAACCGTACTCGCCAGCAGGCAGGCCCGTGATTCTACCGGACACTCTTAGACCTACATCGGTCTCGGTGAATGTCACAGTTCCATTTATGGCACCATCCCTTAGATGTGCAACGGCTACACGTTGACAAGTCGTATAGTGAATAATGTTGAACGCGAGTAGAAATAATAAAGAACGTTGTATCATTTTGTAAATTTTTAAACACACGACTTGGGCTAACTATTTTTAAAGTACTGATACTTGATTGCAGTGCGATTGCTTTTATCGGGCATCTCTGTTCTTATCATTAAGAAAATACTTCTTCAAGATAAGATGTGAGGATAAACCCAATTTTAGAGATAACATTCTCACAATCTATGAATCTAGGACTGATGATTGATTGAACAGGGATGAAGAATGTGTAGTTGCAAAACTTGCAAATGATTTCATCATTCTCGACACACCAGAAGATTATAAAGTTTCGGAATGCTTTCTACCTCGCTGAAACAAAAACTAGAGGAAATATCCAGGCGAATATTCATAGCTAAAATGTACTCCTTCGTCACCAGTCGATGATCAAATACCTGGCCGAGGTACACCGCGGCGCTCATGGCTTCGTAATGGACGAGAACGGTAACCCTGTGGAGAGAGCCGCCGTCAAAGTGAAGGGCCGTGACGTCACTTACCACACCACCAAGTACGGAGAATTCTGGAGGATACTGCTGCCGGGGACTTACAGAATCGATGTAAGTACTTTCTTCTTTGGATAGATTATATGTAAGCCGCATAGGGCTTTACAGCCATTCCAAAAAAATGCAGTCAAAACCAAATAATACAAGCCTGATACGTCTAAAACAGACGTCCGAAATGTTGATGAAGCTTCTTGCTTGTAATCCAAGATCGAGGCTTTATACTTTGCTATTGAGTTTATGGAACCTAATACTAACTCGATCAGTTATGTCTTCTATAAATAGTGTATCTCACAAAGAATGAGAATCCTAACCACAAAAATAAATGTGTAGATTTTTTATTGTTTTGTTATCCGTTAACCTGCCACGTGAATTAGTTGGACAGGTGAACCGGACGAATCCTAAATATAAGAAGTCGTTAATCTTACTTCTACTAGAGGGATTGTTTTGTATAACAATCTCATATTAGAGAGAATCAAGATCGTAAAACAAAACAAGTATCGTATTATCTTATGTTGAGGTTTTATGTTATGTTGGTGCAATTCCTACGAACATTATCTGTGTTGACTCTAAAAATCTCTGTAAATTATAGGTTGCCGCAGAAGGATATATCCCACAGGAGGTCGAATTCATCGTCATCGAAAGCCACCCAACTCTCCTCAACGTCACTCTGCACTCAGCCAAAGTAAGTAATAGATCCTAAACCTAGATACCACTAAATTCTGACTAAAACTTTAATGATGCCGGTTTCTTAATGTAAATATTCTTTTCTGTTTCTGTAGGTTTCTTTCTGTGTACATACGAAAGGTAAAAAAATAGAGCAGAATAACCCCTTGAAGCACTGATATCTAATCTTTAGTCGAGTATTGCACTTGAGACACATGCGCGATAAATATGGCTTAGGCGCTCTTAGACAGTAGCAATAATATAAACTCGTTAACATACTTGATTACACTTAATTGAATTAGTCAGTTATTAGGGCTGTCTCCACGGTAGACTTAGTAAGCAAGCAAGACGCAAGAAAATCATGTCTAGTTTTATAAATCGCGCATGTGTGGTAGAGTATTGAATGGGTGGTTTGGTAACATGTAGCATTGGTTTAGGGCTACGTCCTCAGCCGGCCCACGCCGCCAAAACCCGGAGCAAAGCACGCATCTACAAGTCCTACCACCACCACGGCCGCCCTTAGCACTCAAGATGGACTTATCGCTTTCCCCGAAGACTGAATAAGGGTTGAACTCGCATAAACGCTTAGTAGTTGGTAATTGATTATTCGGTGACTGTCGAGAATCGAAATTTATTTGCGGCTAGCACTTACTAAATTTACTTTGTAGTGGTTAATGTTGTGGGTAAAGTAAAGCTTGCAAACGGTATTTGTCTCAAGGGGTTACGAATTGTTGCAAAGTTTTGGAATAAAAAAAAGTATACCTTTGCAACCTCATAGAAAGGACAATAATGCTTGTATATGATAAAGATAATAGAAATTGTATTATAAATTTTTTGACAGTTGAATCGTAGATAGTGATATTTTAGTATTGTTAAGAGTTCCCTCGTAAATATCAAAGTACAATAATTGTTTTGTAATAGTAAAAAATCGTATGACTTTCTATCTTTACGTACGTAAATTATGTAGAGTAAATTGTTCAAATTGAATATTAATATAAAATACTAATGCAACAGTAGATACATCTTATTATTTTCATGTAATCTTGGAGGAACAATGGTGAGATTATTTAGAAGTTAAGATTGTAAATAATTGCATGGACTTTAGCTTTGGTGAAAGTGGATATTGCCTTGCTATATTTTGGTGGAATATTATTGCCCATTTCATGTTCATGGTTTAAAACAGCACTTTTTACGCGGAAGCTACATATTCACAACATAACGAGTTTACGAGTTCGCAGACATGGTTGTTTTTCAACGTTTTTCATGTGATACCTAGCTTTGTAACATTTACGAGTGGGTAACGTCGTTTCAGTTAATTTTGTTATTGTTAGCAAGTGTGTTCATTTCATCAGGCTTTGCTTAGTTCGGGAACGCGAGCACAGACTTCGATAAGGACCGATAAGCACCAATTTTGTTTCTGGAGTCCAGAGATCAGACCAGAGACAAAATCGGTGCTTGGCATATCGAAGTCCGTGGTCGCGCCCCAGGAGCTGTAAGATTCCATCAGATATTTATGTTTATTTGTATAAATTACAGAGAATTGACGGCCAGTACTACAGGCCGGCGCCACCCCCGCCAAGAATCCCACAAGCACCAGTGCAGACAGGTTTCATAGCTTCCATCACAAACTCTTTAGGCAGTCTTGTCTCCAACTTCTTTGGTTAGAATTAGAACGGTAAATCGATGTTTTAGAGCTGTTCCGTCAACGGTCCAGCAATATTCTGTACCGAATTAGAGATTCACGAATTCGATACAGTGCGTAACCGCTCTTAGGAATATGAAAATGTTTGGTTCAAATCATACGCGTCAAAATGCGAAACTATAGACGCATAGTATTATTGTAATTTAAGTTGTGTGTGTTTGAATTGCGTGAATGAGTAGTTTGTAGCTTTTTGAATAGTTGCCTGTCGAATTTATTGTTATGTTAGTACTAAGAAATGATGCTCGACTGTTTTAATCTTTAATATAAGAAGAAATTTCAAGAGATTATTAGGTAGATGTAAGTTTTCTGTAAATATTGGTAGGTATTTATTTTTGAAATAAAATTAATTTATTACGAACAACGACTTTTATTCATCTTGCCACGCATCTTTATACGATACGGTTTATCACATTTATCTTAACAATTGGAAGTAATTTATTGAAAAGTTTGGATTAACTAAAAAATAACTGGAACTTGCTGACAATATCTTGTATTCCGTTTTAAGTTTTCCGGATTTTTATACACAAAAGATCTGTTATATGTAACACTTTAAACTTTAAAAAAGACGTACCTATCGGTTATGAGTTAAAATAAAAAAGTAACTTAAATAAAGGTCAGCTTACATCAAGCATCCACCTTGACTTGATCCCTGGCTACTTGGAAGGCGGCTATGAGCGAGGCCAGCTCGATTCTCTCGCTACAGCCGCTGGACAGCCGCGCCTCCGCGTCGGCCATCTTGATTATCAGCGAGATTAGTACTTCAGGGGGCAGTTTCACTGAAACGAAAAAAAATATGATTGAAAATCACACTCGCACATACGCCCACAGTTGGTCAAACGCCTACTTAGCTAAAAAAAAAGCTAAGCTAGCTCCTAGCTAATTTAACTGTTAAAGTTAATAAAACATTAGCTTAGAACATTTAGATTAGAACACTTTTGATAAGGCACCTTTCACCTCAAACGAAATCAAAATTGATTCATTTTATTGGGAGCTACGATGTCACAAAAGCCCCATTTTTTGCTTTCAGCGTTAAGGATGCCTGTTGTACCATCTAAATTACAGCTTTAGATATAAGATTTCATAATTATGTTATTTTCCAAGTACAATAAAGTGTTCATTCATTCTTTTTGCGTTGTGTTATAAAAGTAAAACAATATAGGTCTACATCTGGCCGGAACCAGCCACAATGAAGGAAATGAACTTACTTCTTTGAATGATTGTGTGAACTTCGGTCAGGATATCGCTGAGCGCTAGGCCTTTAGCTAGTTTCAGATCTTGAATGTCTGTGAATACTGCGTTCAGGAAATGTACATGTCAAAATTAACAGCTACTATAGCGTTAGCCGCAAATTATGTCTACAAATAAAAAATAAAAATAAATTGTACATGCTTCAAGTCGAGATAAAGATATATTGTTAACAATACTTATTGAAGAGATCTGAAATCAACAAGTAGGTACTTTAAATTGAGTTTAAAGACTATTGAGTTTGAGTATGATTAACAACAAGAAAGTTAATTTTAGGTAGGTACTGCGAGATTGTTTATCTTTTTTGCAGATAATTAATCGAGTATATGTAAGGTTACTTGTAACAGGTTACCTTACATTATATTCTTCAGAAACGGCGGCATATCATGGGATGTTTGTCTAACTTATGTAATTAATTACTTAGAGTACAGGGTACCTTACCTTCCTACCTCTTTTCTTCATTTATGGGAACTAGACATAACAGAGAAGCGAAAGGCATGAGCATTTCATTACAAAAGGATACTTTTAAAACACGTAGCAAAATCGTTTTCATTCAGTAGCCAATTTACGACGTTCGTGACATCGGACCTAAGCGGGTGACCCACGCAGGTGTACACATTGTCTTCCGTGACGTCGTGGTACGCCATCCATGTGCTCTGCAGCGTGTTCAACACTTTACGCATATCTCCCCCGGATAGAGTGAGCAGTGCTTTGATTCCATCTTCGGATAACTTGACGCTGGAAGAGGTAATTTGTTTAAAACGACATTTAAGGCGAATTGAGAAGCGATACTAGTGCCTCCACTTATTATTTCTTAAAGCTCCACACACAGAATCCGTGGCCGGGCCGGAGGCGAGGCGAAGGCGTGCGGGTTGTATCATACGAATTTATATGAAAGACTACACATACACCGCCGGGCGGCGTGTGTGTAGTCTCTCATATAAATTCACGCATTACAACCCGCACGCCTTCGCCTCCGGCCCTGCCACGGTTTCTGTGTGTGGAGGCTTTTATTGTTACGTTATGGCTGGTGTGCACCAAAAGATAATCGGACAATGAAACGGCTTCGTTTACGTTTAATGTATGAAAATATGTTTAATTAATAAGTAAAGCTGTGATTTACCAATACAAACATATAAAACTTCTGTGAAAAACGCTAATTAAAATGTAATTATCTTTAAATAAAAATCTCATTGCTAGTTTGTAATACCTAGCTATTTTTAAATAACTCGATGGCCTTCAAAGTTTCTGCTGTAACTAAACAAAACAGGTAGGTACTTACCTAATAATTAGTCATACAAATAAATAAAAGAGAAGTGTCTCTTTGTAATGTCAAAATAACAGCTCTATATCGTATATGAATTCAAGGCATTTAAAAAAAAAAAAAAAAAAAATTGTAAATTCTACGCGGGAGAAGCCGCGGGCATAGCTTAGTAAGAAAATGTAAGTGGCGGCGATAGTTTCTCTTCTCTGGGTTCGAAAATTAAAGTAGGTATAATAATATGTATAATTATGAGAACCACAGTAGTGAGTAGACATACCCTTCCGCATTAGCTATTTCTTGCAGGCGTGGTATAATTTGGTTCTGAGCGAGCGGCGCGAATCTGAACCTTGTGCACCGAGACTGAAGGGCTGGTATTATCTTGCCGAGGTAGTTGCATATTATGCAGAAACGCACGTTTTCTGTGTACTTTTCAATAACTGAAATTAAAATCACTGGTCAATAAACATTCAATATAAAATTTTTCAATAAACATTTAAGCTGTGTGGTGCTTAGTGGCTTAGAATTTGCACCACCCTAACTCTTCCTGCGGGTGTCGTAAGAGGTGACTAAGGGATATCCGCCGGGGGGGGCGGGCAGCAGCGCCCTCTACAGAAGAAGTCTACCACCGAACTGCGATCCCCAATCCGCATGCCAAGCGTGGGATTATGGGGTACCCCCCAAAAAACCAATAAGGTGCTTATCAGGGGAGGCCTGAGTCCAACAGTGGACCAATATTGGCTGTTGATGTGAAGGAAAACATTCTATAAAGCAAAATAAATCTTATTTTAACACAGTGAGTGACATAATCAGGGGCCCTGCAAAGTCGACAAGTCGGCCGCCACCGGGAACCCTTTTCTCGAACCATCTCGAGGCGCTTTTCGGGTATCTTTAGATATCTTTGTTACTAATGAAACCTAAGGTCTGAAGGTTTTTTCAAACTCGAAGGTTTCCTGGACTGTTAGGTTTGAGTAGGTAATTTGCCAACTGAATAATCAAAGGTAATAAATAAAATGGCTAACTTGGCTCATCTCGTGATCTCAACACATTTTACGGCGGAACTATTACGAGACTCTGCATAATGTTAACATTCGTTTTTGTTCGGATTAATTAGTATATTAAAAAGGATAAATAAAAATACGCATAAATCAAATAATAATTTATTTATTAATAAATAATAATAGTCATCATTATTGTATAGCACAAACAGTTGAAGATGCCTTTCTTTGAATTTTCCTGAACGCTTTTCTGTTCATGATAAGGGAATGAGTACTGGCAGTTTCCTCTTGATTTGCGCTATGACCATTCTTCTCAAGTTCCTTAGGCAGAGGCGATTTCTGGTTCACAGAGATTTGTGGTAACTTGCGGACTTTTAAGCCTAATGCTCTAGCTACTAGGTTTGTGAAAGCAACATTCACCTGAAACAAAGCAAATAGACATAATATCATTTTCTATCAGGTGAGATTGAAGGTCTATTCATTACAAAAACGGAAAAGAACGTAAAAATGAATGCATAAAAGAACGAAAACTAAAAATCTCAACGAATATCAAGTATTGTTTTTTTATAGTGTGTAAGCCTCACACTCTGGCTAATTTCTAAGAAATCAAATAAACACAGTCACAAACGCTACAGTCCTTAGAAAGTCGCAAAGATTTTCGACTCCTGCGTCACTTGACCTCGTGGTGTAGTTGGTTAGCACATTCCGGTACTGACGGAAGGATGCGGGTTCAAGTCCCGCCGAAGTCAAAAAATTTTACGACATTATTTGATTTCTTAGAATATCAAGTACATGTTCCGGGATATTGAAACTAAAATACTTACTATAAAATGCAACTCAAGATTAAAGCATATTTGAAATAAATTTTTTGACAGTTTTCAATGAAAATCTGTCAAAAAATTTGTCACTTGAGACAGCTTGAGACAAGCAAATCTGATTTGCGTTTGAGTATTTACAACTTCTTAAATCTAAAGGGTATTTCAGTATTGTCATTGTTCTGACATATTTTTGTGTCCTTACCGTTTCACCAGTTCGAGCCGACCCTTTATACGTCTCCAACAAATGTTCCGATGCAAATTTCTGTACACAAGACAGCCGCACAGCCCTCTGGTGCTCCAGATCCGACTTATTCCCGAACAACGCCATAAGCGGCTTCTTCAATTCAGACTCGAAGAACTGCTTAACTTTACCCATCCATTCTGTTAGTTTCTCGAAACTTTGCAGATTTGTTAAGTCGTAGACGAAAAGTATAATCTGGAAATGAGTAACATTGTTTCATTGAGGAAGAGATCAAAGTGACTGTCTATAATACTGAAATACCTATCTGCACAATCATTGACACTTTAACTTTGGAATTAATATCTCCCAAGAATTATCGCCACAGGCGGGACTTGAACCCAAATGTAGAACCTCCTGAACGATTTTCGATTGGTTAGATGTTTGATAGTTGTGGAATTGCCAGTAATTTTTTGTTTACATTCTTTTTTAGAATTTATGTAATTAAGTAGGTACCTAAGGGTATAAAATCAAACAGGTTTGCAAAGTTGTTAAGATTAAAAGGTAGTTCATATTAATGAGACAGGGCATTTTATCGGCAACTTTACTACATTGCAGTAGTAGGTAAGCAACTTAAACAAATACTCACATCAGAGGCGTACAAATAATTTCCAAGCATGCTTGTATCGAGCGCATTGCCAGCGACATCACACAGTTGCAAGGGCACCGGGAGGCAGAGCCCTATGCACTGTCCGGCCATCACCTCGGCGCCTTGAGTGCTACCCGCGGCTACTCCGCTGCCGCCGAGGTACCGGCTACATAGACTACTCTGGAAACATCAAGTCTAGCTAGAGTACTGATAATATTAGGTCTTTGTTTGTTATGTTATGATTATGAATAATTCATTTCACACTAGGCAAAAGTTAGAGCCACTGACTACCACATCTTTACGAACCATAAACATACTAAGACTGTTACGCCACCTTTTCCGCTAAAGTTGTGGTGAGTGTGGAGTTAATGGCCCTCAATAGCAATTGTAAAATCAACTCAAAGAACAATGAATAAAGAAGGAACAGTACTTACCTTCCCTGTAGATGGTTGACCAACAACAGTGATTTTAATTGGTTTACTTTGAACATCTTCATCATCACTATCAGACATTTTTAAGCAATTTAAGATATCACAATCATCATAAACAGAAATCTTTAAGCACAAGCTTTTACCCCATTCCAGAAGTATTTGTAAAATTCATGTTTCAACTCTTCATTAAGTGTAGTTTTTACAAAAAGTGTCTGACTAACATAGGCCTAAGCCATTCTTACCTAATGTGTCTTAAATACTAAAGCTACTTGCCTTACAACAGGTTTGTTTTGATAAAAGATATCCATGGCAACTTGTACTGGAAGAATGAAATAAAAAACACATTTCATGATCTTTATCCAAGCTAACAAAGCATGTGAATCCATAACTTAATTTTGAACTGACCTTGACTTGTCTAGGTAAAAGCTTTTGTGAAATAGTGGAAAGAATGGAGCGTGACTTTCATAATGTTCTACTATAGTTAATTAAATTGGAATAGTTCATTGTACCTGTCGAATTTGTGGTTAATATTTCTACTTTAAAACTACTGTCTCAATGTAACTTATAAGGTTCCGCAAACTTCAAAGAGCTTTATCTCCCTTAGACCTAACAGAACTCTTAATTACATCAAAAATATCAGTCTGATTAAAATAAAATCAGTTTCAATGTAGAAGCAAACTATGCAAATGTCTAAGAAATGTTATGTTACTCACTTCTTCTCAGAGCATTTTGAGCATCATTTGTCATGGCATCTGCTTCATCCAGAATAATCAACTTTGGGCCCGCCTTGAAAATGGTTCGTGTGGAAGCAAAACTGAGAATCTGTCCTCTCACAATTCCAATGCCTCTATCATCTGATGCATTCAGCTCTAAGACCTGTAATAAACAATTGTGTCTCACTTTGTGATGACTGTGATGAGTTACTCTGGCGGCATGTATGCAAGTAGTTAACACAAATAAATACAAATACCAAAAATACAATTGGTCTTAAAAACTTATAAAAAGATATTTCTACCTGTAGGTTGCAAGTTTGATTCCTGCCTGGAGACAAATCTTTGTACTATCTGCAAATATTTGTTCCAGGTGTTTTGGATATTTTCTATGTATAATAAAAAAAATCTATTAATGTAAAATATGATATTAAGTTTAACAGTCATCTAGTACCCATAACACAAGGTCTGCTTGGCTTGGGGCTTGATGATACTGTGTGGATTATCAATTATTACCTAATTATTAATGTATCTGGGTTATTAAACATCAATATTTACCATTGAGTTGAACTGTTGAGGAGTATACATTTGTCTAGCGCAGGCTAATATGGTTGATGTTTTCCCAGTTCCTGGGGGCCCATAGAACAGCAAATGGGGCAGCTGATTACCTTTCATGAACTGGTTGACTGAAAACATATATAACTTTAGTATTATTTAAATTGATTATTCTCCTGCAGGCTATGTAGAGTAGATGTGTAGCTTACTTGTTTTAACAATGTCATCATGAGACACCAGGTCTTCTAATTTAGATGGCCGATACTTTTCTACCCTGTAATTTACAAAGTTATGAGTCGAATCCAAATTGTGATACCAAACTGTTGTTATCATAGAAGTTTGTAAACATAAAAAAAAATACGAACCAGGGCAAATTTTTACTAGCTTCGCCGACAGTCATCATGCAAAGCAATGGCCGTAGATTTTCGGTTTCAGGATGTTTAATTGAGAAAATGCTGATATTAGAGGTGAGTTTAAATCAGATTTCTTGTAGTTAAGTTGCATTTATTTTGCATTGCAAGTCGCGAGACCTTACAATACAATACAAGTCAACAAAACCGCGAAATTAAAATTGAAAACAGTGTTTCCACTTAAGATTTTGATTTTGCCCTAAATTCTTTGGAAATTATCCCTAAAAATCCTTAATTTATTTTCGAAAAGCCCTAATAATGGGCGCATCAACAATCATTTAATAAATAATCATTTTTCCAAATTGTGATATAACGGCCATCTGTTTTGAGTGCTTGGCACTTCTATTGTGACTCAGTAATTCGGATATTCCACACACAATATCACAATCACATATTTTACAGTAAGCTTTGTCTCACTTTTGTCAGATCTCTTTAGCCAAGACTTAAAATCTGGATGCTCCAAGACATTTCAAATTTTAGCGTTTTTCTTACTATCTTTTCTTGCAGCTGATTTCTCTCCTTTATTTTGAGATGAAAAAGCTACTTACTCAATATCATCATCACCCGTGTTAATCAAATTAGTTGCTATTGCTTCGCGACTGTTAGAAAAATTACAAACGAAAATAATCTATAAAACGTGTTAGTAAACTTCTTATGTCCTTTACAACGACGGTAATAGTACTATACAAAAGGTAAACAAACATCTTGTCGGATTATGATACGAAAATAATTTGTATAATCCCTTATAGGTAGAGCCATAGAGCATATTATAATACATAGTTACCACATCCAGTATTTTTTGCCCTAAAATTCCCTAAATCCCTAAAAGTGGAAACACTGATTGAAAATGTTTACATTTAAATTCAACTTCAACTTCTTGTCAAATGGCTTCTGCATCTGAATTCAAAGTTCCAAATCAAAATGACACGCATTGATATTAACCTTAACCACACCTTTAGCCTAATTACATAGCGTTAAGTGTGCGTTAAGTGGAAATACACGCTGGCTAGCGGCCATTTTGCGTGCTTATGTGGCGCGCCACATAAGCACGTGCGCGTTTATTTCATTAAGCTGATTGGCTAAATAACTGAATGAACCCTAAATAAATCACTCTCTTATGTCAAATCGCGTGTAAATACTGTCAAAAACCTGCCTAGCGCGTGTAGTTAGCAAATTTCACGCGAGTAGTTGCCGTGTGCGTTTATTTTCTGCCTAAAAGTACTCCGGCAGTGGAAATTGGTGCAAAAATTTATCGGGGTCGATTTGTAGGCGGATAAAATTAACGCTCAAACAAATATGGCCGCATCGCAATTCATCGCATGAGCTATCGATATAGGTAGATAGGTACACACGTGTGTGACAAAGTCATAAATTTCCTTGTGCTTTCAATTCAATTCGTTTATTTTTATGTTATTTGTTTGTTCATTTATTTATTCTGTTCGTATTTCCTTTGTGCATAGCTTCTTTGTGCATACGATTCTTAAAATTACTGAGTTATCATCTTGTCTTGTAGATATTTTATAAGGTAAGATACATAATTATATGTAAAATCAACGAAACAAGTTGTTACTCATCGTTATTTACTTGTGTTGAAGTGATGATGTCCATAAAACTCTTTATGTAGGTAGATAATTACCTTTTTTCTAAAGGATTCAAGACAGTAGGTACACACACATGGGTAGGTACTATATTTTTCAATTATGTTCGTTTCACAGTATGGATTACGCCCTCATTGAAATGTGGCGACGACGGCGGCGTAGGGCCAGAAGCGACCAAAGGCGTTTGGAACTTAGAACTATACGAGATCAAACCAACCCTTTTGAGATCCCAGAGGTTGAATTTATTTCGCTCTTTAGAGCCAACAAAGCGATGGTACTGTATATTACCGAGCAGCTTAAAAATGACCTCGAGCCTCGCCGCGCAGGAGGGGTGCCAGTACATTTAAAAGTGAGTTTCCCCAGTAAACTTTCCAATCAGTCCAATCAATCCATCCAATAGTTAAATACCCACCTTTGTCTGCCGCAAAACCTTCTGCTTATGATGATATATAAATTAATCTATAAAGGTCTACTTGCTAGTCAAGAAAGGTCCCATGGGATATGATGCCCATGGCGTCCGCTAAGTGACTAATAACGACTCCAATTCACACATAACACACACATGGGGTACATAAGTAACTAAGGGTAGTTAACCATGGGTACCTACCCTCAAGATTATCATTTTCGTTCTTTTTACAGTATGGATTACGTCCTCATTGAAATGCGGCGATGCGGCGTAGGGCCAGAGCAAGCGAACAAAGGCGTTTGGAACGTCGAGCTTCTTAACGAGAGATCATAGCTACCCTTTTGAGCTCCGGAATTTGTTTTGCTCCTTAGAGCCAACAAAGTGATGGTAATATTATCTTACCGAAAAGCTTGAAAATGACCTAAAGCGTAACCGCGCAGGAGGAGTGCCAACACAATTTATATGTGAGTTTACTATGGTTTACTATGTAGGGATTATTTTATTTTCAAAATTTCTAAGCTATTTTACAGCTAGGTGTTATTTGAATAGGAAGTTATTTACATAACTTCTAAACATGCTGTCACAGACCAGCGCATGAACCTATAGTGTGGTCCAATAACAGGTTTCGGCAGACTACTACAATAAAATAAAAAACCTTCGGTCTAGTCTAAAGGTCTCATTCAGAAATATATCACTGCTCATTTACCTAATCCTAAAAACATTAAAGTACCTTACAATTATAATGATGCCTTATTATGATACCTCACAGGTCCAGCGAGGAACAGGCCAGAATAGTATACAGTAGAATAGTAATAGCACTCAGTGAAGGATGAATAAATAACAGAGATGAATAAGTGGTTCTTTGAATTAGGACACCTACAGAGAATAAATTTCCTTCATCTTATGTTTTCAGATGGATGTTTTCAGCCCAAGTGGATTATGTTTCGAGGCAAAGAAGCATGTAATTGTTGTAATGTGCTCGGTGCTCGGCTATAGACTGCACATATGAGACTGTGAATATAAAAAGAGAAAGGGTTAAAGTAAGGTTGAGTGGGGTAATTCCACATCCAATAGGCTGCAATTAAGGATATTGCTTAAAAGTGACATCGAGAACTTTAACCAAAAACCATTACCGAACCGGTATTTTTTTAAATAAATGTATCAGAAAGTTGGTGATTTTAGCAATCGATTTTTTTTTGTGGGAGTAAGTAGAATCATAGTAGAATCATGGGCTCAATAAAGAGTTGCCAAAGAAACTGCGATTATTATTATTATTTAAACTTAAAGAAGAAGCTTTGCATCAGCAAAAGTATCGTCATCCAAACAATCGAAAGCTGCAATCAATCAAGAGAGATACAGAATTCAAAAGTACTATACTCAATTATCGAACAGGTAAATGCAATTAAATCAAACTATATGATTTCGATAAAATATTTAGAACAGTATTTACAAATTTTATTATGTTGTGTTGTGATTTATTGTGTATTCTTAGTCTTAAAAACTTTCTAATCTGAAGCTGTGTGATTTTATGTCTATTTACTTTAATTATAAGAGAGACTGATTATGTTTTGGTAACTGTTATTTTATTGTAGAGTATAAATTGTACTTATTGTAGTTTTAAAAAAACTATTTTAATCTGAAGCTGTGATTTTATTGTTGTTGAATTTTAGAAATATTTTTTTTACATTTGCCGTTGTGATTATGACTGAATAGACATATTTGAAATAGGTACATCTTTAATTTTTATATTTACACAATGTTTCTTGGAGCGCGGTGGAACTCAAATATTCAGTTATTTTATTGCTTAAAAATTATTGGAGCGTTGTGGAATCAATGAGTATGAACTTTAAATTATTGAGAACAATGGGTTTTGGAGCGCAGTGGAACTACCCCTTTGTAAAACTTACACTGATCAAAAAGAAATCAATCAAATTGATACATTTTAATAAGGTACTTCTTGTTAGATCGGGAGTACCTTTAGACAGGTAATACATAGATTATTATATCCACACACCACTAGTATGATATACATTTACAAATCACTGAAGTTTCGGAATTCGAATGACCATATATTATTTCCTCTCTATTGGGTATGTGTAATCTAGAGGCAGCTTATTTAATCCATAAAGATTAGTTGAGCAAACAATCTAGAGGCACTTGAGCAAACAATCTAGAGGCAGCTCATTTAATACACATACATTAGTCGAGCAAACAATCTAGAGGCAGATCAACTAATCCGTATAGATTAGTTGAGCAACCAATCTAGAGGCAGCTTATTTAATACACATACATTAGTTGAGCAAACAATCTAGAGGCAGCTCAAGTAATCCGTATAGATTAGTTGAGCAAACGATCTAGAAGCAGCTTATTTAATACACATACATTAGTCGAGCAAACAATCTAGAGGCAGCTCAACTAATCCATATAGCTAAGTTGAGTAAACAATCTAGAGGCAGTTCAACTAATCCATATAACTAAGTTGAGCAAACAATCTAGAGGCAGCTCAACAAATCCATATAGCTAAGTTGAGTAAACAATCTAGAGGCAGCTCAACTAATCCATGTAGGTAAATTGAGTAAACAATCTAGAGGCAGCTCAACTAATCCATATAGATAAGTTGAGCAAACAATCTAGAGGCAGCTCAACTAATCCATACAGCATACAGATTGTTAGCTCAACTTATCTATATGGATTAGTTGAGCTGCCTCTAGATTGTTTACTCAATTTACCTATATGGATTAGTTGAGCTGCCTCTAGATTGTTTACTCAACTTAGCTATATGGATTTGTAGAGCTGCCTCTAGATTGTTTGCTCAACTTAGTTATATGGATTAGTTGAGCTGCTTCTAGATTGTTTGCTCAACTTATCTATATGGACTAGTTGAGCTGCCTCTAGATTGTTAGCTCAACTTAGCTATATGGATTTGTTGAGCTGCCTCTACATTGTTTGCTCAACTTAGCTATATGGATTAGTTGAGCTGCTTCTAGATTGTTTGCTCAACTTATCTATATGGACTAGTTGAGCTGCCTCTAGATTGTTAGCTCATCTTATCTATATGGATTGGTTGAGCTGCCTCTAGATTGTTAGCTCAACTTATCTATATGGATTAGTTGAGCTGCCTCTAGATTGTTTACTCAATTTACCTATATGGATTAGTTGAGCTGCCTCTAGATTGTTTACTCAACTTAGCTATATGGATTTGTTGAGCTGCTTCTAGATTGTTTGCTCAACTTAGCTATATGGATTAGTTGAGCTGCCTCTAGATTGTTTACTCAACTTATCTATATGGATTAAATAAGCTGCCTCTAGATTGTTTACTCAACTTAGCTATATGGATTAGTTGAGCTGCCTCTAGATTGTTAGCTCAACTTAGCTATATGGATTAGTTGAGCTGCCTCTAGATTGTTAGCTCAACTTATCTACATGGATTAGTTGAGCTGCCTCTAGATTGTTTACTCAACTTACCTATATGGATTAGTTGAGCCGCCTCTAGATTGTTTACTCAACTTAGCTATATGGATTAGTTGAGCTGCCTCTAGATTGTTTGCTCAACTTAGCTATATGGATTAGTTGAGCTGCCTCTAGATTGTTTGCTCAACTTAGCTATATGGATTTGTTGAGCTGCTTCTAGATTGTTTGCTCAACTTAGCTATATGGATTAGTTGAGCTGCCTCTAGATTGGTTGCTCAACTTATCTTTATGGATTAGTTGAGCTGCCTCAAGATTGTTTACTCAACTTATCTACATGGATTAGTTGAGCTGCCTCTAGATTGTTTGCTCAACTTATCTACATGGATTAGTTGAGCTGCCTCTAGATTGTTTACTCAACTTACCTATATGGATTAGTTGAGCCGCCTCTAGATTGTTTACTCAACTTACCTATATGGATTAGTTGAGCCGCCTCTAGATTGTTTACTCAACTTAGCTATATGGATTAGTTGAGCTGCCTCTAGATTGTTTGCTCAACTTAGCTATATGGATTAGTTGAGCTGCCTCTAGATTGTTTGCTCAACTTATCCACCTACCTACCTATTAAAGCGCAGGACCAACAGCTTAACGTGCTTTCTGAGGCACGGAACAACATAGTACTTACTTAGGCCTGTTAAGTTTGGGTTGACAAATCCAACGGGATTTGTTTGTCTACACAAGTAGGTAGGTTAGGTTCCTACTAACCTACTTTGGTTCTAGAAGATGAAAAATCTTATTTTCAACCTTACGCTAATGAAATAGAGATTATATTACAATACTTAAAATGCAAAGGGTTACTGTGTTACAGTGTTGGAAAGGGTAACCCCAAACGACCGGGTTATCAAAACTATGGAGTACTCAAAACCCTTTCAAAGCGTAACCCATTCGACTGGGTTTTGAAGGGGTTACCCCTAAAAGCGGATTATTCATTGAAAGGGTAACTTATGGACAGGGTTTTAAAACAACCGCTTCGAAAAACCCTATCAAAAACCCCTTCAACGGGTAACCAAATCAGTCCCTGGTTTTAAGTCAATACCTATCAATATTCTATTTACAGCGAATTAATTTGTTTCAGGTCTGCCAAAATCACTTTGAGAACTACCAGTCACACTGATTCAGAAAAAGTTTTTGTTTTTATAAAGCGTAAGCCTCAATCACTTAATCACTTTGGCAAATTTCTATAATATTATGAAATAGGTATTATTGTATCCAGATTTTGCACGCCGCAACGGTAGAAATACATTGTGTCATATCTAAACATATACATAATATATCTATGTACCTTATTTACATGTATTTGATCAATAAATTTTACTTTACTTTACTTGTCATATCAATCATCTCACAGCTAAAAAACCTATTTTATGCATGGTGATACCCTAGTTTCCATAGGGACATTAAGGTAATACATATTTAAAGACCATTGATAAGTTATATTATGAAGATTATAGGAGGTAGGTAAATATTTTGTATAGATAAAGGAATGAGAGTAGAGTCCTATACCTTCACTTGCCTGTTGTTATAATGGAATTATTGTTTACATCATAATGGAATGGACGGGCACAGGATAGATATTTGAGGATGTTTAAGGTAGGTAAGACATGCGGAAACCATACATTATACCTTACATTGGTGAAACTATGTTATGAAAATTGCACCAAACTTTAGTAGGAAGTTTTATCAAAAAAAAGAACATTTCCTTTAAAAAATGTATTCAAAAGCTGTAACACATTATAATACCTAGCAAGTTATCAACACCATGACTGTAGACACAATAATAAGACCCCAGGTTATGCGTCTCAAAATGTTATGTTATTTGAGTTTTTCCAAGTTTGATAAATATCTGAAGATATGTTTACACGTCATGTAGATGGTAGTGGTGTTTGCAATGTTATTAATCCAACAGTTCTGCTTTATTTCTGTGATAACCTGTACAGTGTGCAGTTTCTCATTTTGTTGAAAAAGGTTAGTTTGATAGTAAATTTCAGCACCCAAATATATTCAGATGCACTGTTTTGTTTAGCCATAGGTACATGTTACATCGATGCACCAGTTATTTGCACTGTTTTATTTCGTTCCTAGTCTGCGTTGAAGCTTTCTTAGCACTCGTTATTCGACTTTACTTTTGTGCACAGATTTGTGGATGGTAACAAATCACTCTCCGGTTGCCGGGTTTATGGGGTCTTTATCAATAGTAAACTTGATAAATATTTTCAATACTTTTTTATGATTATTTACTTGGTTTTTCTGCTAAAATATTTCAAAAACACTTTTTTCTTTTTGGTTGCTTTTGGTTATGTTAGATATAATAATAATATGTTGCCAGCAAACACACGAACAATTTTGCGATAAGAAATTAACGGAAATGATGCATGCACTAAGGAAATTCTTGCTATAGTGTATAAAATCTTAAGCTGGGTACTGACTTGCGATACGGGGCGTAATGAAACGTATTACACAGCGAGCGTTCGTGCAGTCATTACCTAAGGGAAAAAAGGCGCTCTGTGTCCAACCCCTCAATGCTCTGTATATTATGATACCTTTGTTAGTAGTAGACCGACAACATTTTAGATTTAGGTTCTCCAAACTTAATGAACAAGCGTGTGTTTCAGTGTTATCTGAAATCTTCCTGAAAACAGGTACGACACCGATTTGGTGAATCACTTATGTTGGTGCTTCCAATTTTACTTATGGTTTCTCTAATAAAACAAATAAACAAAGCCTATTATTTAGGAAACTTAATTCCGCGCGGACGAAGTTGCAGGCAACAGCTAGCTACCTACTGATAAATCTAATAAACCATACCTATTTATTTTTGGCAAGGATTTTGCTGGTTTTGATATCCATTGACATAATGTTAGTCAGTGTTTCTCTTTTATAGCAATAATACTGATAAATTATGTTATTCCTGTTTGCACCTTATTTAATATTAATAACGGGGTAGGTTGCATGATTCAATATTTGGCGGAAAAGCGCTACGTTGAACACAAAAAGCGCTAAGGTGGAAATACATTGCTTGCCTTATTGACTGACATTATGTACCAATTAATGGAAAATGACATGTTGCTTTATTTGTCAATGTCAACAGTCAATTAAACTGGCAAGTGTGAGTCAACTCATACACGGCGGGTTCCCTACTATAGTATAAAAATTTCGCAAAAGAAACCTTATTAAACAAACAAAAGCCAACAGTACGCGGTCACCCATCTAAGTACTGACCGCACTGGACGTTGATTACCTTCGGTGATAGGTATTCGGTACTCAACGTGACGGACGTTGGTCACTCCTCCAAAGAGTTAAGTATTGGTATTGCGTTACGACCAGAATAATTTTTTTAGAAGTCGGGGAGTCATGGGTTACTTTTATCCGATTCAATCAATGTCCTGAGTGTTGTCACGGTTGCTGTGATATTTTTTTTTATTCATATTCATATTCATATCATTTATTGTGATTTTATGCACACAGGTATTGTTCTTAAGTGTACATATTTGATTTTAGATTATATATAAAAAAATATTAAAAAAACTACAAGTTAAATTGAGTTAAGTTTTTTTTTCAATTAGTTCTTCATTTATTATACTACCCATTTCAACGATATGCTACATTAAAAATCGTAATTAAATCTATCAAAGTACTACGTATACTTGACTGCTCGTCGGTCACGATTATGTAAACATTTTTTTATGTTTTGTTCTTCTCACAAAATTTGCTCAAATTGACCGCCTTTTCATCTAATGCATTCACAACACCACTGTTTAAAAATAAATAAAAATTTAATTAAAAAAAAAAGGTAACCACCACCGCCTACATAAGAAAATCGTGCTGTGTTTGCATGGGGTGAGAAGGTGGCAAATTTAAGCAAATCTTTGAAAATATCAAACACCCGGTGTTTATTTTATAATATACCTATACATATATTATTGATTATTATTTAATTGTTCATTGGCAAGAATAATACACATTCTGTGAAAATTTAATCTGTCTGCCTATTACGGTTCATGCGATACGGCTTGCTGACGGGTGGACAGACGGACTGACAGCGGAGGCTTTAGGCCGTTATGCATTACGTTTTCTGGCCTTTTTATCTAGGTCTAGAAAATATACATATTTGATTCTAATAGCAACGCAAGAAAGTTGATTTCAGCTTATACTTCTCCGACAGAGCGCTGTTTGTCTAATTTCTGCATTGAAATAAAGGGCATCTCTTTCTACACTATGCAAATGGAGCCTGACATCAGACCCACATAGATAGATAACGCACTACAAGTGTTAAATCTCTATTATTTATAAGGTCCCGTTTTCACCGTTTTCATAATGTAATTTTTAGGGTTACCCAAGGGGGTAACCCTAAAAATTACATTATTCGTTGGGCGAACAAAATCACCCGTTTGTTGCCATGATGCCAATGTGTCATGCATGCATGTAGCATAGACACAGACGTGTGAGGGGCGAGACCGTAGAAAGAGTATGGTGAGACAGATCGCCATCTCTTTTCTTCTCAAGCTATATGCGTAAGGTTGTTTTCTCACTCGTGTGAAAGGTATGGCTTGTGCAGATTTTCTAGTCTATTCTAAGCTTGTCGTTTTGGGGTCTTGTAAAATGTGTACCGTGCGTAAGCGTATACGAATTGGGCAAGATGTAAAAGATCATTAGACGTTACTACCGACGCGACGGTCCATGGCCCGTAGCATTTTTCATTAGATTGGCTAGATTCTGTAACCTAGACAATGTCTTGTTTATTCTCACCTCGGACGAAGGAAATCACTACCCCGTCATAAGTCACTCATGACAATATACCTCATTGAAGTTGACAATACATACTGCAAGTACTTTGACAGCATCTTAATTTGACAATTGACACATTGATCTTTTATTCATTCATTCAATCATTCAATGAGTGAGAAAATGAACCAATGCTTATATAGCCTAAATAACGCGCACTAACGCGCGCAAACGCGCGCAAACGCACGCAAACGCACGTACGTGCGTTTGCGTGCGTTAAGGCACGTGCGTTTATTAGTGTAATAAGCTTGCTGAACCCTTGACCGAAGATCATAGATTAAAAAGTGATGAACATAAATCCCGACTAGTTCGGAACTATGCATGTTCAACACCCTAAAAGCCGCCACACACAGAAACCGAGTCTGAAGCGAAGGTGTGCGAGTTGTATCATTTGAATTTATATGAAAGACTATACACACCGCGGGCGGTGGCTAAACGGTGCACGGCCGGTGGCGCGGCGCATGTCGGGCTGGCTCAACGACACAAACAGTCGGCGTGTGCGACGCGGCGTGGAGCCGTGGCGGCGCGGATGCGAGGCGGAGGAGTGGCGTGTTATGTTATGTTAGCCATTGTAAAATAATACAATGTATGAAATTCCGAGATCTTCCCAAGCCTACGTCTATGCCTAGTTGCCACTTTATTGCAACCAAAAATGGAAGTTGGGAAACAAACGTGATCATTGAAATAGGTACATAATAGGATGTCAATCGCCAATTTTGTTAGATCAGTCAAAAAAGTTTTGGTAAAATACGAGTTAATAATTGGTAAGTAGGTCACTGAAGTTAATACAGCCAAATTCCTAGGAATATGGATTGATGAGCAATGTAACTGGAAAACACATGTCAAGCATACCTGTGACAAGTTGGACCGATTTGTTTTCGCAATAAAAAGCTTAAGACTTCGGGTGTCCACAGACGCAGCACTGAAAGCTTACCACGGGTATGTCTCATCGACCTTGGCGTACGGGTTAATTTTGTGGGGAAATTCAACAGATGCAGGTAAGGCTTTTATTATTCAGAAAAAATGCGTACGAGCCATCTGTGGCGTTTGGAATACGGATAGCTGCAAAGCCTTGTTTAAGAAATTTAGTATACTACCATTGCCCTGCATGTACATAAGGGATATGTGCCTGTTTGTGATACAATATCCTCATTACTTTAAGACACACGCCGATGTGATGGAGAGACGGACGAGTCATAGAGACAGGCTCTATGTCCCGGAACACAGAGTAAAAATTGTAACAAATAATGCTTATCACCAGGCAATAAAAATCTACAACAAATTGCCCAAAGAACTGAAAGCAATGCCATTTAATCTATTCAAAATTAAATAAACAATGTGATTAATGGAGAGATGTTTTTATGACGTAAAGGAATATTTTGTCTTTAAAACTTTTTTTTGACGTAGGACAATATTTTTTGACACACATTTTGAAATGTATAATGCTTGCTTAAATATTGATCTATGACATGTTACTTTAATAAAGCCTAAAATTTTAATTTTGCATGCCTCGACGAGGCAGAATGTATTGGAGTTACCATTATTATTAAGAACTTTTGTACCTACATACCTGCGAATAAATGATTTGATTTGATTTGAAGTACAAAAGCACATAGTTTACTGGTATCACCGAAATACAGCTGTATCCTAGAATTTGGCGTGATTCGTCTCCTCTGTCATACGTGTTTGAAGTAAATATTCCTGTCTCACTTATGTCCATTTGGCCAAACTACCAAACTTTCATTTTCGCGTCATCGGCGGCGGCGCCGTGAGCTGCACAAAAGGTACCAAAACGCCTCCGCGACGCCACGTCTCTCGCACGCCTGCAATGTGAAGGCAGTGTCTCCAGATTGAGGGCTTTATCCCAAAAAAAAATTTGGAGAAGTTTTGCGGAAATGAAAACTGTGAGAGAAATTTTGGGGACCGCAAAATATTTTGGCGAAAGTTTGGGGAGAAATATAAGGTGAACACATTTCTAATTCTTGACTATACAAATTAAAAAAAAAATCCTAAATTTGTTCTCTGTAACGTAATCTCGTAATCTTAGAACCAATGGTTCGGGCTGTGCGTTGTCTGTCAGTGAGTCAGGTACTCCTTTAAAATATAATGAGGAAAACAACTTCCAAATTTCAGCAAACCATGAATGAAATGTTTGTTCTTTTTGTAAGGGAAGTCTAAATGTAAATTTTTGTAGTAATTTTGTAAACGGTTGCTAAGATAGGGGCCATTCATTTATTACATAAGACGATTTTCGCTAGGTTTTGACCCCCCCCCCTGTTATAAGAAAAAATATGAATAAACCGACCCCTTCCCCCCCTGTTTATTATATAATTACCTACGTAAGAAACTTTAGGAAAAAAATTTGAATACTCGTTTGGTTTATTTCAATATTTTTGTGTTTTCTATGTATAATAAAAAATATCTATCTATGTAGTGTATTGTATTAAGTATATCAGTTATCTAGTACCCATAACACAAGCTCTGCTTAGCTTGGGGCTAGATAATGCTGTGTGAATTGTTCAGCATTATTATTATTATTATTATTATTATTATATATATTTTTCAGAGAAACAATTTTTAGAAATGTGTAAGGTACCAACAATTTTTTATGTTTTTATTTTTTGGTTTTTAACTTGGGTTTTAATCATTCATCTTTACCTACAAAAGATTTTCAGTCCAGGTAGTAGTTATAGGTAAACACCGTCATAATTTCAGAGAACGATGAATTAATGTAAAATTTTGTACTTCTATCGGTTGTTGAGGATTTGCGTTTACTTCACTTTAGTTTTTTCGTTAAAACTTGGAAATAGGACAAAACCGTCAGAATTTCGAAACACAGATGGAAACGTGTGATCACTCAAACTCCATGTAAAATTTTGTAGTTCTATCGCTTACGGTAACTGAAATCTAGAGCATTTTGTTTTAACTTTTAGAGTGCGAATTTTTTTAATTTATATCTTAGTACAACCCTACAACCTAAAAAGAACAAATACTCCAAATTTCAAGCTTCTAGAACCCTAGTGGTTCAGGCTGTGCGTCGAGTCAGGTACTCTTTTATAATATAGTAGGTATTTTTTTTTTACAAGGGCAGAAGCCTTTATGTGTTTATTCACAAAGAAAATAACAACCAAATAATAGAAATAAATTAGAACTAGTATTTACAATTGAAACATTTGAGCTATCTGCAGACTGTTGCAATCAATCTACAGGTAGCGCAACTGATTCATATCAATACCAGTCGGAAGTGTACCCAAGTAGTATATTGATTAGATAGGTACATTTTGGGAAAAATTACAGGAAAAATAATCTTTTTGGCGAAAATTTAAACCTGATCTGGGGAAATTTCACATACATAACCTGGAGACACTGTGTGAAGGCATTCGCACCGCGAACGTCACGCTTGGCTCGGCTACCTTCCGCCACTGCTCCGCCTTCGGCTTCAGTGTGTGGCGATTTTCAATGTGTGACGGCTTTGAATCAGAAAGTGTGGGCGGAACCTTCAGGGAGTCTGGCGGAAATGGAAGAAGGTGCAAATGTCAAACAGAAAACAAAAGTCAATGTCAATTGTCATTAAATTCGCGAGAATCGATTCGATTGTGCGTGTGCGTGAGCGTGCGCGCGGGTACCATGCAAAATTCTGGATTTATTTACAAAATTATTTATTGATTTTGAAATAAAGTACATTCCATAGTCATAAAACCTAATAATGAATCTATCAGGTACTAAACTGAATTAATAATCAATCAGATCCCTATCAGTTTGTCGCGATTCCATCATTTTTCCATTAGCAATTCGCTGAATGTATACAAACTTGTACAAATATAATTACCACAAATTTTTCCATCGTTGTCATCTGTTCCTCTGTTTTTAATTTCCATACGCCTTTAGATCCGTCCGATGACGACTCCAGTAGCGATGAAAGTCAACCGGCGGCGGCCAAACGACCCCGTGCAGACACTCTCGGAGCTTCTTCTACAACCTCACATGGTTCCAGTAAGTGCTTTTGGCTCTTTGTAGTTTTTATGTAATCTAAATGTACTCAAAGAATAAAAAAACAAGTGAAACAAATGGAGCTTCCTAACATTACAAAAAAAACTGATGAGATTAGCTTCATTTTGATTATTTTCTGTTTCAGTACTTCCAGAGTCTGATTCGGATGAGGAACAATCATCCACAATCAGGAATGAAGATAAATATGGAGTCAAATTTCAAAAACCAGCAAATGTCTTTGGAAATTACACATCAAGAAATTCACAAGATAACAGCATTAGGCTAAGTAGAAGTAGCTTAAGTGAAAACTGTTCGTCAGCCACTGAAGATGACTTCCGACCAGGTTTTGATGATACAGATGGAGAGGTTTCAATGAGACCTCCCAGCTTCCAGGACTCTGAGACATTTTACAAAAAAAGTACAGACCAAGGTTTTGAGGATGCATTCAGTGCAGATTATTCAGAAAAGTCCAAGCGCATGATGTCTAACATGGGTTTCAAACCAGGCAAAGGTCTGGGTAAGTTTGAGCATGGTCGCACAGAACCTGTTGAAGCCTCTGCTCAGAAGGGGCGCAGAGGTCTTGGTGCCATGCCATCTGTGGTAGGAAGCATACCCAAAGATTTGATGAAGTGGTCACCTGAAGATACAAAAGCAAGTCCCCATGAGGAAGTTGTAAGTAAAAGCCTTTATATTTATAAAAATTTAATAAAGTTAATTTTAATAATATAAAATCATTATATTGATAAAAATAGGCGATTTCCTAAGGTTATATGCAATATCATTATGACTTTACAGATATGGCTACCTACAGCAGCAGAAGAGCCACCATTGGGTGATGTATTGGATGAATGGTTGAAAAAAGGCCCAAAGAAACTTGAAATGGAAAATGAGTCTAGCTTTGTGGATACCAAAATTCTGAAAGGTGTTTTAGAAGCCAAGGTAACAAGAAGACTAAATTAAATGTTTGTTTCCCCACATCAACCAACCTATTCAAAAATAACCACACATACCTTGTCTTATCTGTTTTTTCAGAAACTGAACTTTCACAATACATTGATTTTAGATATATTTGTTTCAGACAATTTTTGACAGCTTGGATGATAAAGACTTGAGACATGCCAGGTTTCGCAGTAACCCTTATGAGACCATAGGTGCAGTGATATTTCTAAACAGGGCAGCAGTAAAGATGGCAAATATTGATGCTGTGTTTGACTTCCAGTTCACTCATCCAAAGAAGCCTACAGGGGAAGATGCAGTTGATAAAAATGATATTTTGTACTTTGCTGATGTGTGTGCAGGACCCGGGGGGTTTTCAGAATATGTCTTGTATAGAAAGGGCTGGAGAGCGAAAGGTAAAATACTTCTATTTATAAAAGTAGATGGGTAATACTTTTGTTTACTTCTTCACGCTAAAACTACTACTATGGATCAGCCTAAAATTTTGCATACAAGTAGTTCTAGGTCTAGAATAAAACATAGACTACTTTTTATCCCATAAACAAGTTCCCATGGGATAGAAAAAACCCTAAAACGTTTCCATAGAAACAACGCGTGCGAAGCCGCGGGCAGAAACAAGTATACCATAACACATTATAACATACATGGAACAATACACAGAAATGGAATTAGTGGCCTTATTGTTCAAAACGACGAACGAAAAAACAGGAACGTGATTTGATCATTTTGATTCTATGGTATGGAGTGATTTTTTTCAGCTTTTGCTAAGATGCATATTTTTACATTCTAATATTTTTTTACAGGATTTGGCTTCACTTTGAAAGGTCCCAATGATTTCAAACCATCAGACTTTTATGCTGGAACTGCAGAAACATTTAATCCATACTACGGAGTTAAAGAGGATGGCAATGTGTTTGATCCAGCTAATCTCACTTCTTTAAAAGAGCATGTTCTGCGGCAAACTGACGATAAGGGCGTGCATTTTTTAATGGCTGATGGTGTAAGTTTCACACTACAGTTATTTGAAACAATTAATGCTATTGCATAAATAAATAATGCTGGACACAGTGATAAAACAAACTAAAAATTATGCCAACCTTTTTTAAGTGCTATCAAATTTAGTTTTATATCGAGCTTTAGATTGTTATGAAAGTGATGGTAACATTTTTCATTCTGTCAAATTCGTTGAGTTTTAGCGACATCTGAATTAATAGCTCTGTTTAGCTTAGCACTGAACATAGTCATAGGATCTTTGCTTAGCACAGTATCTTATAGTGCCAAACTAAACAGACCCTGTGTTGTGTTATGGGTCCTACAAAGACTGTCTGTTTTTTTTTTCAGGGTTTTTCAGTGGAAGGTCAGGAGAATTTACAAGAAGTTCTATCAAAGCAGCTTTACCTGTGCCAGTGCCTGGCGGCGTTGATGCTTGTGCGTACGGGGGGCCATTTTGTAGTGAAACTCTTTGACATATTCACACCTTTCAGTGTAGGGCTCATTTACATTATGTACAGATGTTTTGATAGAGGTGAGTTTAATGTCATACCTAGACATTTGAAATTAGTACACTGCACTTTCAGATGAGGTAATACATAAAACATCCTCTCGATTTCAATTCTTACGTGCCGCAGCAGAGAAAAGTCCGCCTGCGACAAAGGAGGTTGTAAGCTCGATTCTCACCACATGACAAATATTCATATGATATGTAGGCATTTGTTCGTTCCGAAACAAAACAGTCTACCAGATTGGTCGACTGTTTTGGCTAACTCTATTTCGCCACTTCGAACATGACACATTCGCACAATACAAATTTGGAACAGTATGCACCATAACCCGGCTGGTCTGGGTGCATAATGATGAATTTATTGCATCTGGTACCCATCTGCTTACTCTAGGGCCAGCAGCTGATGCTATGTGAAAATGTCTAGTATTATTTATTATTCTATTTTCAGTAAGTATCCACAAACCAGTCACATCACGACCCGCAAACTCAGAAAGATACTTGGTTTGTTTCTGGAAGAGATTGGGCACAGAGTCTGCAGAACAGCACCTATTCTCAGTCAACTCCATGCTTTGGAATAGTGTTGGAGAGGGAGATATATTGGAACTTGTCCCTTTGAATGTTATACAAGAAGACACTGGATTCTATGAGTACATTTACAAAAGTAACTGTTTGTATGTATGGCCTAAACACTAAATTTATTCCTGTGACAAATCAGTTATCCTCTCTAAAAAAATGTATTTTCAGGCTGGGAGAAAATCAGATAAAACACTTACTAAAAATTGCAGCTTTTAGTAAAGACAAGACCCTAAAGGAAACTACCCAAACAGAGATGAAGCAGCAATGTCTGCAACTATGGAAGGTGACTCACTCTTCCCAATTGATTAAGTGTTGTCTCTACCGTAACATATAACGCGAGTTAGTTGTACTGCGTAATAGGTATACACCGCATAAAGGATTGAAATTACTTATGTTTGTGTATGGTCTTTTCCAGCTACCAGACCATCTGAGAAAACAACCGGAAAGACTAAGTCCCGACGAAACTATGATGGCAATATTTTCCCTCTTGAAAAAACCACCTCCTGATGCACATAGTCTACATTCTTTCAAGACGGGAGTTCTAAGCAGACACCCAGAATACTTAGAAAAACCTTCAGACTTAGAAAAGATTCGAAATGTCTACGATTGGCATATGATGTTTTTGAGCAGTCCCAAAAATAGTCCAGATTTGAAAATATTCTTAAGTAAATTTTTATCTCCTTTAAATCTGTTTGTATAACATTTTTATGTTAACTATAACCCTTACCACTCTCTTATTCACAGGTTGTGGCGGCAGACAGTTATTTCAACTAGATTCCCATGGATGGAGAAGTGTAGTTGATCTACAGATTACCATGCCAGCTAAAACACTAATTTATGGAGAGGTAAGTAATATATTTGAAATCGAAATTTTCTGCTTGCCTTGCGGTCACTCTATTGGACTATTATAAGCAATGGAATTTCTTAGACGTGGCAGGGAGCTACCATCATATGGGAAAATAATGTTACTTAAACAGCTCTCTAATACTTTTGCAGATAGTCAAGGAATATCGAGGGCAAGGAAGTTATCAAATCCATAGTAAATCTTTACATATAATCGACGCTATGATTTTAGGAGGCATTGATATATCATTTTACTCTTTATCAGAAAGGTAAGCATGAAGCAATTTTTATGAGCATTGAATGAGCATACAAACATGTAGGGTGAATAGAGTACCTATAGGTAGCGAAACGAGCACCGCCACTTATTTTAGAAAAAAAAACGGAATTATGTATTTGATGGGCACCAAAAACAATTCGGACTTACGGCATAAACAACAAAACTGTTAAATTAATAGGTTTTACAAACAGGTGGTCAGAATTGTTAATAATTCCTTTTTGTAATAAAAAAAAAGCGGTGGTGCTAGATTTGCTACCTACTCTATTCGCATTAGAACTAGTGTTTATATAAGATCTTTTCCATCTTTTACAGAATAAACCAGTGTAAACTATTCTGCGCTGCCCTAAATAAACCGTTCGACGGCCAAGCTCTCCCATTACGGTGTAAAACGATATTCAACATGGAACAGTTTCATACTGCGATTGGGAACCTAGAGCAGCGCGCCATGAAGCGGGTGAAGAAAGCAGTCACGATAGACACGCCGCCAGATCGAATACACATAAACGAGACGTTTTACGTCGTAGGATCCATAATATTTTTGAAGGAGATCAAAGGTGTGTTCCTAATGCAGATACGGTATACTTGTAATTAAAATAGATATTCGTATACTTGTCAAATTCTTGTGCTGTACAAGTCAAGTCAATCAGCAATAAGCGCCACCTGCACTCCTGAGTTACTGCCCGCGGCGGCGGCGCGTCGCAAGCGTTGTTTCTATGGAAATCTTTACAGGTTCTTACTATCCCATGGGAACTAATTTATAGGATAAAAAGTAGCCTATGTTTTATTCCAGGTCTAGAACTACCTGAATGCAAAATTTCAGCTCGATCCGCTGAGTAGATTTGGCGTGAAGAGGTAACAAACATGCATACCTACGTTCAAACTTTGGCATTTATAATATTGGTGTTATTATCGACACTCTCATAAGTTGTTTTACAATTATTTGCTAAGGAGACTATCGCCGCAATACTCGCTCGTGGCGGTGGTGTTCCCTCAGGATCAAGACACAATGAAAGTGAATCAAGGGATTTTTATGGCCCCTATCTCCCTACAAAGTTAAAAAGTTGCGCGCATTTGGAATGCTTGCGACCAAATCGCATCGTTTGCCCGTACGAGCTTAAACACATAGGCGTTTTAAAGCGCGCGCTATAATAACTATCTGGTCCGATTCCGATATCCCATTGTCCGTACACATCCATACGCGCCTTAGAAAACCGAAAAGCACGCGTTTGGATGTGTATTCTGTACAGATGTATCGGACCCAATGGTTTATAAAAACATGCGTTACCAGCACGCGCTTTAAAATGCCCAATTTTCACTCGCTCAACGAGTTCATTAAGACTAGGTATCTTACGCGCCGCGAGAAAATTTGTCGTCTGTTGTGTCGTATTCGCACGAGAAAGAGCAAACCAAAACGTCGACAAATCTCGCGCTTTGCAAGCTATCTATCCCACAACAGGCGACCTTTATTACCGTTTTACCAGCCAGTAATTATAGGACTAATTACATACATGTACCTACTTGGAGACAATGGACATATTTTTGTTTCCAGATCCATGGTCAGCTCAAATATCAAAATCCAGTGGCTACAAATACTACTTCAGTATGGGGAAAGACAAGAAGCCTCGGAGTGAATACTACATTCCAGAGGAAGCCTGTTTAGACATGGTCAGTGGCTATGCTGGAAGAATCATGTGGTCTTGGGACCTATCAGCAAGTGCCATATTAGATGGCCACGCGACCAACGGAGTGACGATAACCAATGTAGAAGAATACATAAGCCAGAATGTTAAGAGATAATGAAATTGATCTGTTGTTTTGTAAATCATAAATGAAATGGAAGCATCATCAATTCATCAATGAAATAAATGATTTTACACAAAAGTATTTCCAATGTGTCGTTTAAGGTGAAGTGAGTCCCAAAACCCACGTTTTGACTGCACGGAAAATCAATTTTAAGGCAATAAAACATCAATTTTCTTATTGGTTTTTGATGACAATCAAAAGTTTAGGATTCTAGTTAGTAAGTTATGGGAGCCGAAACATGATTGACTAAACTTGACTCGATAGAAAAAAATCGCAAAGTTTCCTCTAATTCGTCATTTTTACAGTGATACTGCTACGGAAAAATCAGTTTTATTTGCTGGTTATTTAACATACTTCAATGAAATTTCGTCTACGTATTCCCTAATAAATACTTTAGACGATTATGGTTCTATTTTTTTGCGAAATAATATTATTTTGTAGCAAAAAATACATTTCTAAATAAAGAACAGTGAAACTGCGCGCGGGCCGGCCATTGCGCGGCTGTCGCCTTCCATCAGTCGGCCGCAGCGCCTCGTCGAGAGCACCCGTGTACAACTTTTTCGCGCCCTCTCCGCTGCCGCGTACGTAAACGCATATTGAACGAGAAATTCATTACAAGCAAAAATAGTGAATAAATATAACAAAACAAAAAAATATTCGCGATTGAAGAATTGAATTGAAGAACGAAAAGTGATGAACTTGAACAGGTAAGGTTTTTATTGATTATTTTACCACCAATAGATACCTAGGTATATCTACCTATTGTGCTACCCATTGATCTAAATATTTACCTACGTAATCGTTTGAAACTTTGAACCAACCTTTTTCTCTCGATAGTTATCTACCTATACTCTTCTATAATAATATTACAGGTAACTTTAGGTAGGTAGCTATAATAATTAGGTGATACCTACCTATTGTAATGTAATCCTTAATACTGCTATAACCTACCCCTATTAGATAGGTACCTACCTAAATATAAATGTCTGTTAGTCTGTTCCGTCCGAGTAAGATATCGACTGTCCCTAAGAAGGCCCGCTGTCTAAGATGGCCCGCTGCCTAAGATGGCCCACTTTCAAAAAACGTGTTTCCACTAGGGCTTGCAAATATTCGAAAGTTTTGATATTCGAATACTTTCTATTATTTTTTTTTACTGTTTATACTATTATTTTGGTACTATTCGAATAATTTTAATATGATTCGAATTTATAGAAAAACCTATATGTTTATTAAAATCACATCTTTTTTTATTCTCATATGTGTTATTTGCAGAAACAAATTTAAAATATCAACTTAGCAAAAGGTTATTACGAGACATTGGGAATTTACACGCACATTACCCACGAATTATTAGTAAAAACAGTCTTCTAAATCTAGGTGAGCGAATACACTTCGCAGTCGCACGCGGCAGTCCTGAGTGTTTCCGAACTCGGGAACCCTATAACTTTGTCATTTTGTTAAACCGAACGACGTAAGCTTTTATTGTCTTGTATGGACATGTCTCGCGAACTTGGCTTTTTATGCACGTCGGAGTTCTGTCTGAGATTAGTGATATTAATTTTAGTCGAATATTGGAATATTGCAATTTCAGTATACGAATATTCGTATGCAAGCCCTAGTTTCCACTGATTCAAAATAATTAAAATTTCGCGGAAATGTGTGAACGCAACATCTTAGGTACCTTACTTCTTCAGTTAGTCTGGTACCCGGACATTGCACGCACACTTTATCACTACCTACATGCGTATTTGCTTTCAATATTACATGTGCTTCTTCTCTTGATTGTTTCAGTACCTCAGAAAACCTACTACATACTGAAGGAATTACTGAAAAAACATCACCACAAGTGCAAGAAATGTCTAAAGATGCACTAGAAAACCTTCAATTAGTGTCAGACACACCTCAGCCTTGTGAATCTGAGTAAGTAAAATCATAGCACTTTACTACTATAATAAAAGAGTACCTATCCAAGTTTCAGTTTATCATTCTATGAATCCGCATATTCCTATCCAGGAAATGCAACATTTTAAGTATTTCATAATAGCTAAAAGTAGGTATTGTTTCTGTCGCGAAACCGTATTTAGTCATCAATATAACATCGTTTATTTCAATTGTTTCAGCGACTCAGAAGACCTGCCTTACATAGTGGAAGAAGAGTATGTGACAAACACGATCAAAGAAATCATCGGTCGCAGAATTGTTGACATAACATATTTTTTTTACCAATTACAACAGCTAAATCACGGCTCTCTTTTTCAGTGTGATTTTAGCTGCTTGGTTTTAGAAACGGAAAAGCGCTCTGGACTGGTTTCACATTTTAATTGAATTGATGATTTTAATGCCATTGAGAGGTTCCCCCGCTTAGAATTAGAATTAGAATGTACGTAGGTACTTATGTATAGTACGAAGGTAATAATAAATAATTATAATCACATTTAAAATACCTATCTGTTTTCTTCAATTTAATCAAATCTTGGCCAGCTCTTTATATTTACCTACGCATAGAATTTTTTTTTTATAAAAACAACAATCCATGAAACAAAAATCACGGAAAAAGTTTTTTCTGAAAGTGGGCCATCTATGGCACCGGGCCATATTAGGGCCGGGTAGGTACCTAATAGGTATACCTACCTAGGGATGACAAAAACCAACGTTTACATTAGGTATAATATGTCCGACCGTGTATCCGACTAACAAAAAGTGTAGGTAGGTACCTTACTTTTCAAATTCTCTATACGGACTTATCACTAAAAGCGTTTTCTTCCAAGCCACCTTTGAATATACCTAGCAGAGAACTGATCCAAATGGATATTGGGTTTTCTATAAAGGTAATACCTACCTACATAAATGTATAAAATAAACCAATTATAAAAATACCTACTTAGGTAATACCAGCGAACGGAGAAACTATTCCTTTCTTCAAATCCGTTTATAACTTTACGTACCTACCCATCTACGTTACTCACACATCTTACCTACCTAACCTACCTACATCCTCAATAAAAAAACGGTATATATAACTACAAAATATTTGTATTAGGTAGGTATAGGTAAGCAGGCATAGGTATCTATAAATAAATACAATCAATAGAATAAATCCTCGTGCTATCGAATATACATTATAGATACCAAAGAGATGCCTACCTGCCTATTTAGTTCGTAGTAGCTAGTTGGGAGTGCGCGGGGAAGGGCGGACCCCGCGCGGAGAAGGGTGGACCCCGCGCGGCGATCGCTCGTCAAATACCTACGCAACCACGATCCCACTTCGCCTTAAGGCGCTGCCGTGGAAAACTAAGACTGTCAGATTGCATGTCAATATTACCAAATGTGGTCGGCAGAGGCGCTTATTTTTAACATAGACTTATGCAAAATTTATCTGTTGTAGAAGAGGCAAACTTTTGTTTTATTTTGGTTGATAGCACAATCACAAGGTAATAATGTAATGTTAACTAACATTTGCCCGCGGCTTTGCTATCGTTGCATGTAAAATACCTTAATAAAACCTATGTCGCTCACTGTAGCTTCTCAATTATAATAAAAATTACATTCATTTATGTATTGATATTTCAAAGCCTCGTTCAAACTTCACATCGTATGGTCCATCCCTCTCACTCAAATAGTGAATAAACAGGGCAGTGAGAGAGATGACACGATCGAGTCCGACAACAATGTAGCGTTTGTAATTGTTTGTCTATGACGACGTGTTGTGGTTTGATTTCTTTCATTATATTCTTTCAATAAGGACGTTAATTATTTCTAGCACTGTTCTCATCCTAACCAAATAGTGGAGCATTTCTATTTTTCTTTCTAACAAATTCAGAAATTGGTGACAGAGAGTCAAATTAATCTGTTTGTTTGGTTTCGCATTTTTTTATGTTAATCAACAAGAAATCAACAGATAAAATACTGTTGTTATATTTTTTTAATAAAATTTCAATTTCAATATAATTTTAATAGTCTTTTACAAAAATAAATTTCGACACAAACTCAAGTATAGGTTAAAAAGACATGCATACCTATACCTACCATTATAGATGCAAGCGTCTCTGTCGGTTGTTGTGATAATTTGCAAAGTATAAGGCTTTGGGGACTACAATACTAAAATTATAGAAAATAGGTGATCACAGTTCTAAGCTCTCATGTCTCTGAAAAAATTTGATAAGTGATTAGCACTATACAGAAAAGAAAATTGAAAAAAAGAATTTTGGGGTTTTTAGGGGGATTTAATAAAAATACTGGGGGTAAAATTTGGTATGGGTTGGCAACACTGAAAAGTGTCAAGGATATGTTTTACAAATTGTTTGAAATTATTTTTTGATAACTTTTAACTCTTTTGGAGTTTTGTTGTAGAATCGTATACATTTCCCTTTAAAAGATAATCTATAAATCGATACTATAAAAATATATAAATATATTTCTATAAAAATATTCGTAAAATAAAATACGTGAATGTTGGAATGCTGAATGATGAATTTCACGGATATAATTTTGTACACAATCTCAGTACTACTCGCTTCCATAATTAATTTTATTTTCCGGAAATAAAACGCAACAATCATGAAGATAGTTTTAGTTTAGATTGTAATTCTACAAAATAATCATAAAAACCACAACAGACCATGCCTTGCTATCCAAATTGATATTCATACCGATATAAAGTATTCTTTATTATTTTGCTGCCTTCCAAGAACTCATGAGTGATTATGATTAACATGAGTGATTAACAATAATTTTGACAACTGTCATTGGAAATACAATTGTTTTGCATGTTTATTACGTTTTTAGCGTCTTTAAACATCTCCTTTACTTGACTTCTTTGTTACGCTAAAAAAAAAATATTATATTGATGTCAATGTACTTATATTGCCAATAACAAAAAAATTATGACAAACCGCTCCGTTGAGGTTTTTCTATGAGTTATTAAAAATTTAAAGTAAATTATTATTTTTGAGTATCTGTCCTTTTGAGAATCTCTCTTCTCTAAGAGAACAAACCGATAGAACTACGAGTAATTTAAATTTGCCTGTAGTTCTACTGGTAGAACTACGAGAAAAAAAATGCAAATGGTTGGTCCTAAGTAAATCAGTTATCTAGTAAGTACCCATAACAAAGCTCTGCTTAGCTTCGGCCTTGGTGATGATGTGTGAATTCATCATCATCAGCCTATATAAGTCCACTGCTGGACGTAGGCTCCTATTTTAATTTTTCAGCATTGTTTATTTATATTATAATAAATAATAAATAATGCTGGACAATTCACACAACATTATCTAGCCCCAAGTTAAGCAGAGCTTGTGTTATGGGTACTAGATAACTGATATACTTAATACAATATATTATATAGATAGATATTTTTATTATACATAGAAAACACCCAGACCAACGGAACAAATTTCTGCAGACCGTACACAAATTTGTTCCGAGGCGGGGATCGAACCCGCAACCTCCTGCGTCGCAGGACCAAAGGTCATCAAAATCGCCCTACCTATTTAACATATTTTAACTCGACCAATACTTTTCGTGCTGTAAACATGTTGAGTAGTACCTACCTATCTAGCTACCAGAGATAAAACCACTATAAACCTATTCTACTTAATTGGTAGGTCTGTCAATGAATAAAATTCCTGCAAATTTCTTTTGGCTTAGCTTCAATCAAATATAGACTTTATTTCAATGACGAATGAACCATTTAACCCGCAAAACAAAAGTTGTCGAAAATCGTAATTCGTCCGTCGAACCCAGCTGTCATCGCGAAAAAAGTTACATAACCTCACGTCCGACCGAGGAGGCATCCAGCCTCCGAATGAAGCTAGTGGAAGCTATTTTGAGCATATATTGAAAGGGATGTTTGAGTAATAAGGTTGAAATTCTATTGGCAAAATATTATCATTTTTGCAATTACTTCGCTAAACGCCTTACAAAAATGTGTTTTTTGGGTTTTATTATGTTAATGGATTTATTTATTTAAAACTTTTTACATATTTCTTTTCTTGATAAAATTTCCTTTCATAAAGTATTTAAATAATTAATGGTTGTCACTCAAAATATTGAGCATTTCGAGACGAAAAATTTTTTTCTTGTTCTTTTTTGGGTGTTTTTTTTGTCAAGATCCTAGACCGTTTTATAAAATATTTTTGTATAAGTCTTTTTTCCATACATTTGACTATACACTGTTTTTTTTTTTGGGCTTGTAATATGTCGGAGAACGGCTAACGGTGCGACGAAAAAGTGTACTTTCTACGGTGTCGCTGTTTGGACAGCGTCTTAAGTTACCTTCCGATAAAAAGGAACTATAATAATAGGTAGGTATCTACTTATTGGATAAGTACATGAAGTACCTACCTTTTATTCTTATTTACTAGCTGCGCCCCGCGGCTTCGACCTCGTGCATAGTTTTAATTTATTATATCTGTGCCCTCGTGGACATTTCAGAAATTTTTAGAACCCCCTGGGTTGTTTTGTAAAAATAAAAATACCTACGTGATTCATTATTTACTTCAGTTTAGTTTTGAGTGAATAGAACGAAGGAATAATAACTTTCCAAAGAAACTAACTCCCGTGAAGGTGAAAATTATGATTAGGTACCTACCTATGTGTTATTAAGTTAATATAGAACAAACACCCAAATTTAATCTAAATCGGTTCAGTAGGTACCTACCTAGTTACGTAGATATGTGTGGTAACAAACATTCACACATACTTTCGCATTTATAATATTAGTAGGATGCTTGCCAAGACTCGCAGTCACACTAGTCGAAATCGTCTGGGACAAAATCATCATCAATGAGGTTTTACCAACATCATTGATCATCATAGTTACCTACTTTAAAATACTAGTCAATGGCTGGAAGCGCCCTTCAACTTGACGCTGCCTGCAGACTTTCGCATCGCAGGTCGTTGTCCCACCTGGCCGGAGAGCGTCCTACACTACGTTTGCCTTGTCGCGGTCTCCATTGAAGAACGTTTATCCCAACGGTTCTCGATTCTGCGGGAGATACGGCGGCCGTCCTACTGGCACAGCAGCTTGCTTATACAAGATATAGGTACCTTCTTATGCAGTCATTTTCGCTTCGCCTCCGAACCACAGTAGATAAATATATTATAACGAACCACAGTAGGGGAAGGTGGGGATCATTCGTACACTTTTTAATATAAGCCTTGTAAAAAAAAAAGTAATTACAATTTCAAAATAAATTCAATGATTTTGAGTAATCTGGCTATAGTAATAAGGTACATCCATATTGATATAATGCAATCTAACCGAGCAATGGCGGTTTTCCCAAAAGATGGAAATCGTACGAAAGCACCCCAAACGTGGGGTAGATTCGTACATAGTGTGGGGCACATTCATACATAAGTGGGAGCCTTCGTACAGAGTATATAAAAGCGCCATTTATACTTATAAACATTTTTATTCATTATAAGAAGTTTCTCAAAAACTTAACCTTAAAAAAAGTCTTTGTCATCGAGATCAAACTACACAAATAATCAGCCTTAAAAACAGTAGGTACTATTAAATGTTTTACATTAATATCTTATCAAATATTAATCTCTTTAGCTGTTTTTATTCTTCCAGTCTTTGTTTTTCAGGAGTATCTGTGTAAATCCTGGATTTACGCCGTATTGTTCTGCGGACTTCCGAATGGATAAAGTTTTATCCAAAACTTTCTTCATCGCAGAATCCATTGCGTCTTCGTCTACCTCTCCCGATCTAGTCCCCTTTTTTTGTATTTCCGCGGCATGGTTCTGAAATAGATAAATTGGTAAATAAACACTCATGCGTGAAATAACACAATCCATGAGGGGTATATTCGCACAGTACGAATCTACCCCAGTTACTCTGTATGAAGGTACCCCAAACCCAAACATTTAACAAATTAATTCGAAATAAAAAAACGGTTAATTTTATACTGAAATAAATACGCACACCATAAATTAAGGCATCAGTACATCATTTACAATAACTTACTTTTACAATTTGAGTAAATCTTACTAGAACTAAACACTTTCAAAGGTGATTCCAAACATTACTTACGAGAAGCGAAAACACGTATCGATTTATTGCATGGAAGCCGTCGGCCGCACTGTCCCGCCTTGTCGCGCGGTTACTTAGACGCGGTAGAGGGGAGGCACACACATAAGTATGGACGCGCTAACGTTTGTAATCGCGGAGTTATGATGAATGTACGAATGCTCCCGCTGTACGAATGGTAACGGTTTACCCCTACTAGATAAATATATATACAGGGTGTTAGCGTAAACAGTCTTATCCTTGCAACCACGTATGTACAGTAGGGATTCCAAAATCGGGTCCTTTTCGAGGAACCGGGAATCCCGGGAAGTTTCAAAGTCGGAACCGGGAATTCCCGGGAATTCCCGGGAAATTTCGAAAAAATGTTTTTTCTGCTATACCACTACCGAAATAAGATAATTTAATATACTTCACGTCCTTTTTAGGCATTTCGCTGATATTAGGTACCTATGCGGTATTAGGTATGTTACTTAAAGCTGTATTTCTTTTCAGATGTTAATAAAATGAGTAACAAATTCTTAGGTAATTCTGGTCCCCCCCAGACCAGTTTATTCGTAAACGAAATTCCTTGCCGAATTAAAAAAAAAAAAAGGTCCATGTCTTTTGTCCCCTCGTTCGACAATAAGCCTGAAGGCTTTTCGTTCTATAGAGTCTTGACTGAACCCAGCATAACACATTCATTTGCTGTCCACAGCAAAGTGCTTTGCTGATACTCCATGAGGCCGGACTTGAGCTATCCTTGTGTGAAATATCGCCTGATCTCGTATAGTATGAGACGCTTAGCTTTGTGGCCACTGTTTTAGCTTCGATTCGTTTCTTCATTTTAATCCAATGAAAGTACAGAAGTTCAGAGTTGTTGTAAGAGTGACACCGAGGAGCTCCCGTTGTTTTTCGAGTCCTCTAAGCGAAAACATCAATCTAAAAATACCTTATTACGTACCCACATAATAAACAATATAATGTTCTTCTATCCAAATACTAGGCCACGGTGGCCAGGCTCAACGGAGACAAATATAAAATTGAACTAAGTGTTCTTTGTTAGCCGACGGTATTAAAAAAATAAATTAAATTGGATTATGACTTCCATTCGTGTCGGTCGTCATTGATGACTGTTCGTCTAATCAATTGGCGATCAACGTCGTCGGGGTACTTCAGAGGTCTCTTCTTACTATGCATTTATTTCTGCCAGCCGTAAACGGTCGATTTGTTGTGTTCGAATACATTTTAATTCTCTACCTGATACCAGATGCTGGTATCTGGTATTTTTACCTAATAATACCCACGCAGGCGATATCATCGCGCTTTACAGGTTCAGAAGTCAGAGCCGTAACATGCACAAAGAGGATAATAAATTGCAGCAATGCACTTGACTCTGGTACTTTCTCTTTGCCAAGCTCAAGTCCAGCTTCATGGAGTATTGCTGTCATGTTGCTCAGCAAGGTAATTTGCTGAACAAGATGGCAGCAATCGACTATGTAGAGCTGGCTTCAGTCACGGCTCTATAGCAAGAAAAGCCTTAAGGCTTGTTGTCGAACGAGGGGACAATAGACAATGACCCAAAAAATTATAATTAATTACGGATCAAAAGTAATATAGCTACAACTAACATTTCTTGTAACAGGTTTGATAAAAATCATGGTTAAAAAAGAAAATACGATTAATTTGATTAAAATTATTTAATTTAATATTTTTTTTCTATCATAAGTTCATAATCGCTTTGGTCTATCCAGTTTAAAGGTTTTTTAGGTTGGTATGAAAGGTAGGTTCAAAGGTTTAATCACACGAAGTACTTGCAGAAAGGAAAGACACCAAGATTGAAACATTTTCATTTCTGTCTTACATGTTTAGTTCAAGTTTTTTTTCGGTGTCTAAGTCCGTTTATCACACTTCCTACTAATATTATAAATGCATGAGTTTTTGTGAATGTTTGTTACCACGTATCTCAGTAACTAGTTAACCGACTTGGTTGAAATTTGGTGTGTAGATAGTTTAAGTTCTGAAATAACACATAGGTTAATCTAATTTGTAAAAAATAATCTCAGGTGGTTAAAAAGGGTGGTTAAGTTTATATGGATAATATTATTATTCCTTGGTTAGATTCACTCAAAACTCGATATAAATAAACTATCAAGTAAACAATGAATTACGTATTTCTTATTTTTACAAAACGACCCCTAAAGTTATTATTTATTGCAAACCCCATGTTGTGCAATAAATAACTGAAATTTAGACGCGGGCGAAGCCGCGGGGCGCAGCTAATAATATTAAAATATATTATAAATATGAAAGTTTGTACCGTTCCTTCTTCACGCCAAAACTACTAACGAATCGGGCTGAAATTTTGTACGTTTCCAAAAATAAATTTTAAACGTTTCCAATAGCGCGTGCGAAGGTACGGGCAGAACGTTACCGGAGTACTAGCTCTTTATACAAATTGTAAAACAGATATGACTTGCCGCAAATATGTTGGCTAAGCATCTTTTTTTCGACAACTCGCATTATTTGAACTTTATGGCATTATTAATTTCGGAGAATTTCCTGAATCCTCAACAAATAAAGCAGGTATAGGTACCTACATTGTGCATGTGTACACGGAAGCTCAATTTTGGGCACTCTCATACATTTTCGACTGCTCTCTGTTTTCATTGCAGGGAAAAATAACAATTGATGTATATATCAAGTGATACAAATCATATCAACCCTGCCTAATACCGCGTAGGTTAGGTACCTGATAATGTGAAATGCTATAAAAGGAAGTGAAAATGTTGAGTTACGTTATTTCGGTAATGCTATATAAGTAAAAATATTTTTCCCGAAATTCCCGAAATTTCCCGGGAAGTGATTTTGGATTTCCCGGTTCTTAAATCAGCCAAAAATTTCGGGAATTCCCGGGAATTTCGGGAACGGGAATTCCCGGGACCAATCCCTAATGTACACCCCTAAAATAAGACGATACAAGTTATTTTTAAAAATAAAAGTCAATTAGTTTCGATGGAATTTCATAATTCATTTCTCTGCTGTCCTACGTGATTTCATGGACACCCTAGTGACCTTATCACGCCGCGCGCCGCCGCGCCCGCTCTCGCCTGTAGCCGGCCGGTGGTGTAGGTATCGAACCACTCGAATTGTAGGTACCTACAACTTGTGATGGAACTTTCCCTTCATACTTTTCCTGGCTTAGGACAAGCAAAAATAGCTACTCTAACACATTTCGTACTTACTACACTACGTACATCGTACGAGCCAAGTTCATGTTGTCACCAGCGATGGCATAAAGTCGCACCATTTCAGTCCACTGTTCATTTGTGAACGACATCGTCACTTCTCTACTTAACACAATACGCGAACAAATCGGCACATCACAAATTAGCACGGAACGCGTCGTGACGTGCTCACTACCTAGCAGACGGGCCGCGACTGACGGACGAGCGCGCGAGCGGCGTCTTTGTGCGGCGCGCGCGGCGGCGGGCGTAGGTATGTAGGTAGGCGGCGGCGGCGCCTTTAAGTCGGCGCGCGAGCGGGTCTTTGTCGACAAAGCAGGCGGCGTAGGTATAAATGTAGGGTGAAATGCTTTTATGATGTATGAGGATATTTTTTTCAAAATTATGTAAAAAAAAAGTTTAGTTATTTCATCGGTTTTGGACTCTGCTCATGATTCTGAACTTCTGGTTTCAAGGATAAGACTGTTTACCCTTACACCCTGTATATGTCTACTGTGCCCGAATTTTGATCTCGCGGTACCTACATAACCTTTCAAATGGCAACGCAGATGGCGGCATTGCTTCAGCTTCAGCTCGACTCGCGTTCACTACGCGCGATTAATGTGCAAGTTTGTAAACAAACCACAACGTATACAAAATCTACTCGCATGCTTGGCATAAGTAGTTTCAGAATTAATTGTTTAGCATATTTATTGAAGGAAACATCTCAAATAGACAAGGAATGTGTATGCACGGCAACAACAGATAGATCATTGCATTTTAGATAAAGGATGGTTTGTTTACTAACATTTCCACATCAAATTTAGCTTGGAGTAAACCTAGACCAGAAATGGTTTATGAATAAGACTCTACAAGAGATTTTAGCCTCTATCAGTTGTAAAGGTAACTGTAACCTGCTAAATGTAAAGTTCCTTGTAAATCAAAATTATAGCATTCAAGGTGGAAGAAATAATAGGTGTAGTGAAGTCAAATTCTTTAATCAATAAGAACATGCTTGAAGTACCATAATTGCCACATGTCAAAAAAAAGTACTTGTTTCATAACTAAATCATGGCCCATGCTTGTTAAATTGATGTATAAAAATTGGAACCCAACATATTCATTATTAGATTTTAACCTATCATGGTAGTGTCTTTGTCACTTTATTATAAAATCACTAAGTTTCAGTTAATTTCCTTGACATAAGCATCAAGCTCTGCATCTAGTTGTTCTGCAGTTGGTGTGGGCTTCTTGCCTCGGCCTGCACCGGCTCCGCCACGTCCCCGGCGAGCACCACCACCTCGGGGACCTGAATCCCTTCCTCCGCCGCTTTGATTTCTGTTTGGACCTAGAATAATATGTTTGTTTTATACATGATATATTACTGCATTTGAAAAAATGTTGTTTCAAATGAAATTACCTCTGTTTGAGTTTCTTCTCGCAGCACCGCCCCTTCCGCCTCCCACGCGTAGTCTGTCATCAATTCTGAGGTTGCTTAGACTGATTTCTGATGTGGCCAGCTGAATGTTCATTGCACGTCCATCCAAAGGTACTCCATTGTATTGTTTCATAGCTTTCAGTGCATCTGCTTTTCTGTCAAAAACAACATCTGCAGTTCCTGGAATATAAAAATAAATATGATTAGATTATAAAAATGTTACATTTGGTATTCATCAAAGATGGAAAGAGAACTTTGCTTACCCAATGACCTCCCAGATCTATCATAATGTACAGCAGCACTCTTCAAATTACCAAATTCAGAAAATAATTCTTGAATATCTGAGTCTGAGACCCCAAAGTCTAAGTTGGACACAAGCAACTTGGTAGGGCCGGTTGTCACAGCACCAGCACTTCGCAGGCCCTTCCTTTCTCCAAAGTCATTGAACATGTCATGTTTCCAAGCGCTGTTTACATCTCCCTGAAATAGGTCGTCCTTCAAAGAGCTTGCCATCGGCCACTCTATGCTGCTTTGAATACAAACACAATGCAAAGAGGGATATTAAAATTGCCACATGACAAAATCTTTCACAAACATTTTATTAAAAAATATATTTAGAAAGAAACATTTTGTGGAGTTGATTTTTCTGAATAAACCGTTCAGTTTCTTTGAATAAAATGTCTCATCACTATTTCACAACACTTAACACATGACATGGTCCCAAGGTGAAATAACTCTGTTAGCGCCGCAGCAGGAACCGCCTTCATGCCACAGAGCCTTCTTTAGAACCTCGGAACATGCGAGCAGCCTCAGGAACCCAGCCAGCTTCCAGATGCTGAACTGCCTACGACTTTAGGGAGCTATCCCATAGTTTAAGGATCTCATAAAGTCGCCAACGACGATGTGCAGAAGCCAACGTTGATAGGGCTTCCCAACATGTAAGATAATGCGCCATTGTAAACACCATGGCTAACTAGATCTGGGTGAGCTAGAATGTAGGGTAGGTAAGTGAAGCTGAAAATAGAATACGGCTGAACACATCCGCGTAAGTGTGCCGTGACACCAACATCCCTTGAACTTTGATGAGATTTTGCAGCCAAACACAGTGTTCTGTGATGCGTCATTTTCCACCACGTTCGTCCGCCATTTGCAAATGTAGTAAGTTATCATGTAACTATTGGATTTACCCTGTTGTAATTAGGTGACTTTGTGATGCCACCCTGATTTCTGCCACGCAACACGCCACCACCGCCGCCTGAGCGACCGTTTCGGAATCCACCACCACCTCCACGTCCAGGTTTTTTGTTGGCATCAAACTTTTGTCTAGCTCCACCACCTCTGCCTCCTTTTCTGGTTGCTTTTATAATATCGTCCAAAGCCATTTCAATTTTGTCAACCATTTTCAAAACAATAACTATTAGTCTAGAGGAAAAGAAAACACAATTTTTGGATAACCACGTTGAAAAAATCAGAAAAATCACTTGTCTTCCAAAAAGCGGAGAGAATGAATAGTAAAAATGGCGTCGCGTCCGTATGCTTTGAATTGAACTTGCTTGCTTATTGGTCGGCTGCTTGCTACAGTTCACGTCATTGTCTATGATTAAAGGTGTCGACATACGAGCAATGTCGAATTAGGTGTGAAGGTGTGAACTGCAAACGCGCTAACTTCATAGCACACAAATGTCATGAATAACAGACAAATAGACAGATAAAATACCACAGTAAAATACACATAATAGCGGAAACGACGACCTTGTAGCTCTAACCAAACCAATAGTCTTTTCGATACAATTCGTAAAGGGTCCTTTCGTTTTTCATAAAATTTCACACAAAATATTAATTACTTTTTAAAACAACCAGTGCACAACACAAAGTATTGAGACATTTTTCTGTCTAAGTTTTACAATGGCACTGAATCGGTTTATGCATCCTCGAAATATCTACAAAACTCCACCAAATTTTGAGAAGCTCACCAAAGCTTTTTCGGAATTTTCAGGTGTCGCCAAAATGGTAAGTATGGTAAGAATGTGGCTGTACTTTATGATATTTTATACCTACTACATTTATCGCTTACAAAATAACACTTCTTCCCGATTGATTTCTGTCCACAGATTGATCCACCAAATAATGTTATCTGGAAATGAAGACTATAGCGAAGAATATTTGTATCAGTTGTTATTTTCAGGATGCAAAAGGAAAAGTTACTATTGATTTCAAAGACCCGCAATCACTTCGAGTTTTAACTAAATGTTTATTGAAGGCTGATTTTAACTTGGATGTGGAAATACCTGAAGATAGATTAGTCCCCACGCTACCCCTGAGGCTCAACTATGTCCTGTGGATAGAAGATCTTATAGCTGCCATTGGAAAGGGTATTGATGTACGAGGAATTGACATAGGTATAATTTCTTCTTGCTAGACTAAGTTCAGTCTAAGCATAATTATGATAGGAATAATAATCAATGATCATATCGCTTCTCTATGTACTTTGCTGTGTGATATCAAAACTTACTCGTATAGTTAAGCGACCCGAAGGTGATGATGAAATTAACATCAATGCTTACACTATACAGGGACAGGAGCGTGTGCTATCTACCCCTTGCTGGCTGCAGTGAGAAAGAAGTGGTTTATGATTGGTACAGAAATGGATGAAATCAGCTTGAAAAAAGCACAACAAAATGTTGAGAGAAATAACCTTCAGGAACTTATTCATAGTAAGACATAAAAGCTATAACCTGTTCATCAAAAATTATTTATTATTATGGACCATAGAATAACTTAAGTAAAGTCTCTAACTTTTCCATTGTAGTCTGAAATAAAAATGAATTGTTATTATTAGGTTACCCTCATCTGAATTAACCTGCTGCTACATATTTTATTTATTGATTTTTTTATTTACAGTCAAAAGTAATGAAGGACCAATATTAATAGAAAATCTTTTCACAAATGATGAATCAGAGATTTTTGACTTCTGCATGTGTAATCCACCATTCTACAGTAATCTACAAGAGTTGTGCGAGTCTCGTAGCCCAGCCAGGTAAAATTGGATTCTCTAATATTATTCGAAAGATTTGTTTTATAAATAATTTTTTTTTCTATTTTTACTTGGTTTTTGCAGGCTACCACCTAAAAATGGCTTCACTGGATCTGTACATGAGCTCATAACAGAAGGTGGAGAGCTAGAATTTTGTAGGAGACTTATCAAAGAAAGTAAAAATTGCAAAAACAATGTAAAGTGAGTGACAACTATTTTACTAAGATCATCAGACTTAATTAAATGGGAAAATTTTTGATGTATGTTAGTCTTATAACATTTTGGCATGGATGTAGTTTCAGGCCTGGAATAGCATAAAGGAAAATTATGGAATAATGTTAAGCCAGGCCAAGCCAGGCACAAATAATATTGTTTATAATTAGTTATTTTATTTATTACAGATTGTTTACAACAATGATTGGTCACAAATATAATCTCTCTGAGTTATTGCAAGATCTGAAAGCTGAAAACATCAAACATACTCACACAGAGTTCTGTCAAGGTCGAGTCACCAGGTGGGGCCTGGCATGGACCTATCAAAACTATGACATCTATAAACTAGGTGAGTATCTATTTGACTTAAAAGTCATTCACAAAGTAAATGTTAATAATGTAAAGTTTTACAGAATTTTGGAATTTTACAGATACTTTGTTTATTATTTACAGTTCCTCCTAGAGAAAAACCTCGCAAGAAGAGTGTTCCTGTAATACAGAAGCTTCCAGAACTAACAACCTGTGAAAATAATTTAGAAAACTCCTACAGCAAACTCAAAGAAATATTGGGTCAACTAAAAATAAAATTTAGAGTGTTGAATAAATGTGGCAAGCACATAGCACTAGATTTGGTTGCATATAACAACACATGGTCAAACCAAAGACGCAAGAAAAGACAACTTAAAAGAATGGAGGATATTGCAGCTAAGAAATCTAAAATAGAATCTGAAACAGACACTCCTGATAAATCAAATGAAAGTGTAAAATCTGAATTAGCACAGAAGTCAGCCATCTTGACCAGTTCCAGTGAATCTATAATAAAACAAGACCCCAACGGGTCGACAGAAAGTGAAACTTTCAAAGGGACAAATGAAAACATTTTCTCAGGGTCTAGCCAGAATAAAACAAAGTTGGAAGGTAGTAAATCCAAAGTACAAGAAAAGCTCAATAGATGTGATACATCTACAGAAAATTGTTATGAAAGTTCAGAAGAAATAGAACCCTTAGTCCAAGCATTTGTAAAAATGTTCAAAAAGGAAGGTAGTGTTTATCTAGAATCCGAATTTATCACAGGAGCTGGTGGAAAAGAAAGTTTACATCAAATTATTCAGTACACTAAAAATAATTGGAAATAACCAATTTGTACCAATGAGTTCTTTTATTCATTATCTTAACACCCACAACCCTAATTCCCAGACCTGTTGAAAACCTAAAGGCCATCAAACTCTTGCAGCCACTCTTTTAATATCTTATTTTCAAATGTGGTATTGCACTACTTGTACGTACTCTAATATATTTATCAAGAAGAACACAAATGTGTGTGGGTAGTCTGCTCGCGCCACCGCACGCACAGGTATAAATAATGAACTCTGTGCGCACAGGTCTTAAGACTAACTAGTTTATTTATGGCACAGGTTTATAGTAAACGCCCATCGCGCCCGCCAGTCATTCATTTTGCCGGTGTTTTGCCGTAGTAAGATTCTGCGAGTGTGATTTTTTACGAAGCTTGACAAAATGACGAGGACGACATGCATGCATGTCGTTACAGTGGTTTTCTAACTTTCGCGCGTTAGTTAGTGCCACAGATTAAACATAACCAGATGTTTATTGTTTGGCAAGCGTGCCGATGAGCAAGACCAAAGATTGCAAGGTGGTGGGGGGAAAGTGTTGCCATGCAATTTTATTACCCCGATTTTAGGTTTCTTATTTCATGTCTCTGTTGGTGGATTGGATTTGCGATTTTCCAGTTCATAAATTTGGGTGTTCAAATTCAGAACAGGAAATTCCACCAAACCTTGGTTGACCTTTGTAGTGAATGTTTTAAGTACTGGTGTGTTTAGGTCCTTACTTTTTGTTAGAAAGAAGAAAAAGTCAAAGAAACCAAACCTGTAAAATAAATGCAAAGTTTAGTAACTTGGTGCATCAAAATATTCAAGGATTAAAAAGTAAACTACTAGAGTTGGAATTGTACATGAACTCTTTTCATATTGACATTATCTGCTTAACAGAACACTGGCTGAAAAGCTATGAGCTCATGTTCAATTTTAGTAACCACCAGGTTGGCAGCTATTTTTGCAGATCACATGCTATTCGTGGAGGCTCATTAATATTACTAAACAAATTCATGAAATTCAAAGACCGTAAGGACATAATATGCTTATCCGTTGAAAGCCACATCGAAGTAGCATGTGTAGAGTTGGAGCAAACTATTGTAGTAAGCGTATACAGCCCACCATCAGCTTCTTTTGAAATATTTGAAAATGTTATGGAGGACATTTTATTTAAATTATCAAAATCAAATAAAACTATTATGGTATGTGGAGACTTTAATGTTGACCTTTTAGAAGTTTACTCCCTCAGTACTAGATTAACCTAATTTATTAAATTCTTATAATCTAAGGCCATTATTTATGGAACCTACTAGAATAACTGAAACCTCAGCAAAATGTATTGACAATGTATTTGTTTGCCAAAGTGAAAAAATTGTTACAAAAAAAGTAATAAGTAATTTAAAATCAGACCACTTAGGTCAACTAATAAAATTAGAACTTCAAGTAAAAAATAATAATTGTAAAAAGAAAATAACATACATACCTGTGACCACCAATCGGTTTGAACGGTTAATATTGAATTGGGATTCTAAACCATCACCTAATCACTCACTTAACAACCCAAATGAGTCGTATTGCAATTTTTTTTACAAATTTACCAATGCGTTCAATTCAATATTCACACCCAAATCGATTATGGTCTCAGAAAAACTTACCTTTAGTGAGTGGGCAACAGTGGGTATACATAAAAGTAGACAAAAGTTGTATGAACTGTATAGTGAAAAACAATACAATTTTAGCCAGGAATTCAAAGAAAAAGTAAAAAATTACTCAAAAATATTTAGAAAAGTTTGTCAAATAGCAAAATCAAACTATATTAGCTCGAAAATTAGAAATAGTGAAAATGTAATAAAATCAACTTGGAATATTATAAAAAGTGAGACTGGAAAGGTCAGTACATACGTTAATGATTACAATTTAAAGATTAATGATTACTCAATCAAAAATGATGTTGAAGTGGCCCAAGCATTTGAAAACTTTTTTACTGAAATTCCAATCTCTACTACAAAGTGTTTAAACTCTTCTACTGTAATTGCCGAGTCATTACTAATAGAAAATGTATCTAAATGCAAAAATAAATTTAACTTCAGCCACGTTGATGAAACAGATATTAAAAAAGCCTTTAAACTTTTAAATATTAAGAAAACTGCAGATCTCTGGGGCATTTCCGTTACAATTATTAAACCTTTGATTGATACCATTGCCACAGATCTAGCTTTTATATTTAATGAATCTATTGATTGCGGCGTATTTCCTGATCTAATGAAATGTAGTAAAATAATCCCACTGTATAAATCGGGTAGTAGGTCTGACCCCACTAACTTTAGACCAATATCAGTACTGCCTACATTCAGCAAAGTTTTTGAAAAACTTATTTTACACCAATTGCTTAGGCATTTCAATGGCAATGACCTGCTGCATTGTAAGCAATTCGGGTTTACTCGCGGCAGATCAACTACTGATGCCGGTGTAGAGTTAGTATCGCATATTTTTGATGCTTGGGAGAAGTCGCAAGATGCTTTAGGCGTTTTTTGCGACTTGTCAAAAGCGTTCGATTGCGTACACCATGAAACATTAATCAGGAAATTACATCACTATGGAATAAGAGACACTTCTTTGGATCTTCTTACATCTTACTTGAGTGATAGGATACAAAGAGTTGACATTAATGGGAAACGGTCTTCGGGGTCTGTAGTTACAATGGGTGTACCGCAGGGTTCTATCCTCGGTCCTTTCCTATTTTTAGTTTATATTAACGACCTGCCTCACCTAGTCAAGAATAATCATGAGATTGTATTGTTTGCTGACGATACTTCATTAATTTTTAAAATGAAACGACGAAACATAAAATTTGACGATGTGAATAATGCAATCTCAAAAGTAGTACACTGGTTTAATGTCAATAATCTTTTGCTTAATGAAACTAAAACGAAATGTATAAAATTTGCTCTACCTAATGTAAAACACGTTAAGATTGATGTAAACGTAAAAGGAGAAACGTTAGAAATTGTAAACAGTACAGTATTCTTAGGAATAACCTTAGATAGTAAACTTCAATGGGGCCCACACATAGATAAGCTATCGAAGAGACTTAGTTCTGCAGCGTATGCAGTCAAAAAAATCCGTCATCTTACAGACGTTGATACTTCTAGACTAGTCTATTTCAGCTACTTCCATAGTGTTATGTCTTATGGCATACTGCTGTGGGGGAACGCTGCAGATATTAACACCGTATTTGTGCTGCAGAAGAGAGCTGTTCGTGCAATCTATAATATGGGTCCCAGAGAATCCCTGCGTGATAAATTCAAAGAAATAAACATAATGACAGTACCATGTCAATATATTTATGAAAACTTGTTGTACACTCATAGAAATAAAAATCTGTTCCCTAAAAATTGTGATAAACATAACTTTAATACCAGAAATAAACATAAACTCGCTGTGCCCACAACTAGGCTACACAAAATTAATGTATCTTTTAATGTATACGCTTCTACAACAAAACTCCTAGTGAGTTGCAACAATTATCAGTAAATAAATTCAAACAAATTGTCAAAACCTTGCTGTGCAAAAAGGCTTACTATAAAATATCAGATTATCTAGAAGATAAAAAAGCTTGGAACGGGTTTTGCTCCAACTCGAAGAATAACAACTAACAGGCTAAAGGTTTCTTCGTCGCTTCTTTACTTTGGTCTACATACCGAAGCGACAGAAATCAAAAATATCACTTTATTTCCGTGTCAGTGTATAGTTTTATAATTTGACCTTTTCTAAGTGTACATTTATTGTATTTATGGAAATAAAGAGTTTTTGATTTTGATTTTGATTTTGTTACAGCCTGCAGGTATTCCTCGGTCCGGTAGGTCTTATTTTATAACTTGCGCACTTACAACCTATTGATCCTGTTCTGTTAGGATTTAAAGCAAACTTTTAACTTTTTTGTGTATTTGGTTAAGTTTAATCGTTCCAGTTCGAGTAAAGTTATTAGTTTTCTAGTAAATAGATATATAAGTAGGTACTTAAATTAGGTACGAATGTGGGAATAGGTAAACATTTAATTTAACTAAGCCTAGAAAGGAAACAACGTTTAGTTAGGTACCTATCAATTTTGTTTTGTTATGTAGGTATAGGCACTTATTACGATACGAGTAGAAATAATTTTAAACACTAGAATATAGAAAAATAATATCAATAGTTTTATGTTAATAGTAATTAAATAACATTTTTATTAGGGAATTAACTAACAGACTTGGAAATCACATTTCTCCTAATAAATTAAATCTTACGGTTTAGATATTGCTAAGGTAACCTTTAATACGAAATTTAATGGCACTTTTAAAATTATTATGCAGCTAAAAAGAAAAAAGTGCAAATACAACAAAATTAAATGACACTTTTACACCACAATATTACCAACATTCCTGCCTACTAATCCAAATATTTATATTCTGTTATAATTAATAAGTACATATGTATGATCAGTCTTTAATTTTCTCAAGTTAAATCTATATTATGGTATGTAAGAATATTGAATCATAATTATTAATTATGAATAATATACAGGTTGTAACAAAAAGTAAGCACTAAACTGTCATGGGTGGGTTCCGACTTGATTATAGAACCGAAGAAAAATTCCCGAATAGTTTCGAAAAAAAAAGTTAATTAAATGTTGTGCTTGTTTTCAGGTAAAATAAACTAAAAAGGCCTACGTACCTCTTTACAACTCCTTTAAAACACAAAACACCTTCGTCGTGGGTCGTTGACCGTGGAGTTCAACGACCCGCGACGTCATCGCAGCGGACAACGCCTCTTAGATGTGATAGGTAGGTCTTACAAATGCATTTTTCCTCGGTTCTATGATAATAAGCAAATGACAACAGTCATTCATTCATTACCCAGTCTAGTGATAATTTCGTTTTTATTTATTTGTTTTAAATTTTAATTTTTTCCTGTGTTCTTTGATCGAAGCTAAAGTTTGGTCCTTACTCTTTGTAACACCGTATATAAAAGTAATACTACCCAATATTTAAATATTTTGATTGGTTATTTCTATATTTGTCTGGAAGGTAGATTATAATACAAAGTAGGTATGACAAACTTTCTCAGAGTCTTAAACAGACTTTCATCCTTTTTATATATATTACGTACCAGCCTTGAAACAGCATGACGGAAAAGATAAGTTCGCTGTTTCATTTTTATTAATAAATTTTCATAGAAATGTTTACTACAAATTTTGGACTATATTTGGGGTCCCCAATCTTTGCAACCCGTTGCTTCTTTCCAACGCAAACGTAGATGTTTATCTGCAGGAAATCTGTAACAAATAAAAACATGACACTTAAATAATAAATACGAAAGTTTGGATGGATGGATGAATGGATGTTTACCTCTTCACGCTACTTACTACTGAAAGGATCGGCTGAAATTTTGCATACAGGTATCTAATTCTAAAATACTTTTTATTCCATAAATCAGTTCCTATGAGATAGAAATCACACCCTTAAACATTTCCATAGAAACAATGCGTGCGAAGCCGCGGGCATAAACTAGTTTTAAGATAATGTTTCTCGTTATGTACGTATTCAAAAATATTTCAACGCGCCATTTGGGGAATTTTATTTTCGAGTGCAGGCAACCCTAAATTTTCGCAATGTTAGGTTATATTAATTAAAATTTTCATAAAACATAACTTTTGAGCCTTGTACCTCTTAATTGTTCATGTAAATCTATGAATCTGTAAATTTTGAACCTTTGTGTAGTCAAAAGAACTTGTACTTACGAGTGGAATGATAAATTCGGCACTTTTGCTTCACTGTCACTTGTACATTCGAAAACACAGCACCGCACCATTGTTGCCTTTAGTTTTTATTGTTTTTAGGTGCGGGAATGTCCACAGGAACACTTTATTCACATTTATACTTAGAAATCAAAATTTTACAACAATTTCGATGATTCTCGTGTCGAGCTCCGTCGATGTGTAGGAAATTTGTTTAGCAACTAGAGTTGCTAAACAATGAAAAAACCGGCACGCGAGAAAGTGATAGCAAGCCATTCGCTCTATCTCATTTCTTCTTAGGTTTTAGGCATAAGTCGTTCTCTCTTTATGTGTGAATGCGATAGCATTTGCGCGTGTTCTATAGCATACTCTTTCTACGGTTAGTGCACTAACTGGGTCGAATCCCAAGCGTAGAAAGAATAACCTATCTACACACCATCGATGCTACACGGGCCATTTTCATAAAAGTTGTACAGGTGATAGTATACCCACATTATTTTTTTTTGTTAGAATGTGTCAGATTTTTAGATCTGTATCTATAGAAAATTTATTAAACTTCAAGAAAACGCAAATTTCACACAGCTAAATAAGTTAATGTAAGTAAAAATTAATATTTTCTCATTGGTTTGGGTAGGTTGACGCTCCATTCCGTTACCTACTAGGTGTGAAGATAATAAACAAAAAACAGGGTGATGTTTTTATTTTTTTTATTATAACGTTGACTGGACACAAATAATGAAATTAAGTAGAATAAAATTAAGAATTAATCTAAATTTACATATTTTAGTCAGGCTTGTTAATCAGTTCCGTTACTCTTTGGCAAGTTTACAACTTATATTTCTTTATCTATTCAAAATTAAGGTACATAGATGAGATCCTTTAATATTAGACTATAAAATATATATTTAACCATTGGCACAACCCTTAAACATTTTAAAAATGTAAACTATTCTTAATAAAAAATTAAAATTACGCGAGATCGTCATGGGACAGTCACGGAGTGGACTGGCCTGGTTTCGGAAGAAAATTGTAAAGGATATTTTACACTATCTTACTTATACTAAATTTTTTGTCTTTGATCTCTTTCTTCTTCTGAAAGCTCCGATATTTTCTTAGTTTTTGCTTTGATTCTCTGTAAATCTTTTTTTTTGTATTGTTCATATTTCTCTGGATCTTTTTTTAATTTTTCTCTGTATCTCTTCATTTTCTCCGCTGCTGTGAGAGGCATCTAAAAAGAAAATATTTAATATTATCACGAGATACTGCCAGCTGACGACGGACGGACGGACAGACAGACAGTGGAGGCTTAGTAATACGGTCCCATTTTCTTCGGTACGGAACCCTAAAAAGTAATGGGTAAAAGTAATGACATTTACATGTTTACATACACTACCAAAAAGTTCAAAAAGTTTGCAGAAATTTATGAACGTCTTCTGCGCCTGATGATGATGATAGTGTTTTTGACAGTGTATAGTCTACTTTAGTTTCCATTCCGAAACCATTTTGATTCCACTTCTACGTTACCGCGAATTTCGTTTCGGAAAGGAGGTTTCGGAATGCTACCCATGCCCAAACATCACCTAATATCTTTGTGAATTCACAAGGAAAATGTCTTAAAAAAAGAAAATTTGAATCGGGGATAGTTCCCATCGGTTTTAAATAACTGCTACTGAACAAATAATGCAAACTTACCTTGTTTTTTGGTTGCGGAAGGTGGAAGGTTTAGAATCGTAGAAAGAGTATGCTATAGAACACGCGCAAATGCTATCGCATTCACACATAAAGAGAGAACGACTTATGCCTATAACCTAAGAAGAAATGAGATAGAGCGAATGGCTTGCTATCACTTTCTCGCGTGCCGGTTTTTTCATTGAAAAGCAACTCTAGTTGCTAAACAAATTTCCTACACATCGACGGAGCTCGACATTCAAATTCAGAAGAATAAGAAAGAGAATCATCGAAATTGTTGTAAAATTTTGATTTCTAAGTATAAATGTGAATAAAGTGTTCCTGTGGACATTCCCGCACCTAAAAACAATAAAAACTAAAGGCAACAATGGTGCGGTGCTGTGTTTTCGAATGTACAAGTGACAGTGAAGCAAAAGTGCCGAATTTATCATTCCACTCGTAAGTACAAGTTCTTTTGACTACAAAAAGGTTCAAAATTTACAGATTCATAGATTTACATGAACAATTAAGAGGTACAAGGCTCAAAAGTTATGTTTTATGAAAATTTTAATTAATATAACCTAACATTGCGAAAATTTAGGGTTGCCTGCACTCGAAAATAAAATTCCCCAAAGGGCGCGTTGAAATATTTTTGAATACGTACATAACGAGAAACATTATCTTAAAACTAGTTTATGCCCGCGGCTTCGCACGCATTGTTTCTATGGAAACGTTTAAGGGTGTGATTTCTATCCCATAGGAACTGATTTATGGAATAAAAAGTATTTTAGGATTAGATACCTGTATGCAAAATTTCAGCCGATCCTTTCAGTATTAAGTAGCGTGAAGAGGTAAACATCCATTCATCCATCCATCCAAACTTTCGCATTTATTATTTAAGTGTCATGTTTTTATTTGTTACAGATTTCCTGCAGATAAACATCTACGTTTGCGTTGGAAAGAAGCAACGGGTTGCAAAGATTGGGGACCCAAAATATAGTCCAAAATTTGTAGTAAACATTTCTATGAAAATTTATTAATAAAAATGAAACAGCGAACTTATCTTTTCCCTCATGCTGTTTCAAGGCTGGTACGTAATATTTATAAAAAGAATGAAACTCTGTTTAAGACTCTGAGAAAGTTTGTCATACCTACTTTGTATTATAATCTACCTTCCAAACAAATATAGAAATAACCAATCAAAATATTTAAATATTGGGTAGTATTACTTTTATAAAGGGTGTAACAAAGAGTAAGGACCAAACTTTAGCTTCGATCAAAGACCACAGGAAAATATGAAAATTTAAAACAAATAAATAAAAACGAAATTATCACTAGACTGGGTAATGAATGAATGACTGTTGTCATTTGCTTATTATCATAGAACCGAGGAAAAATGCATTTGTAAGACCTACCTATCACATCTAAGAGGCGTTGTCCGCTGCGATGACGTCGCGGGTCGTTGAACTCCACGGTCAACGACCCACGACGAAGGTGTTTTGTGTTTTAATGGAGTTGTAAAGAGGTACGTAGGCCTTTTTAGTTTATTTTACCTGAAAAGAAGCACAACATTTAGTTTACTTTTTTTCGAAACTATTCGGGAATTTTTCTTCGGTTCTATAATCAAGTCGGAACCCACCCATGAAAGTTTAGTGCTTACTTTTTGTTACAACCTGTATATTATTTATAATCAATAATTATGATTCAATATTCTTACATACCATAATATAGATTTAATTTGAGAAAATTAAATCTGAGAATGTAAAAGAAATGCAATCCAGTATAAAAAATAATAAATTTTATTTAACTAAAGACTATTTGATTTGATTAAGAACATATTGAAATAATCGTCTTAAAGACTGATCATACATACTTATTAATTATAACAGAATATAAATATTTGGATTAGTAGGCAGGAATGTTGGTAATATTGTGGTGTAAAAGTGTCATTTAATTTTGTTGTATTTGCACTTTTTTCTTTTTAGCTGCATAATAATTTTAAAAGTGCCATTAAATTTCGTATTAAAGGTTACCTTAGCAATATCTAAACCGTAAGATTTAATTTATTAGGAGAAATGTGATTTCGAAGTCTGTTGGCTAAGCCTGGTTAACGTGTAAGAATTTAATTCCCTAATAAAAATGTTATTTAATGACTATTAACATAAAACTATTGATATTATTTTTCTATATTATAGTGTTTAAAATTATTTCTACTCGTATCGTAATAAGTGAATATACCTACATAACAAAACAAAATTGATAGGTTCCTAACTAAACGTTGTTTCCTTTCTAGGCTTAGTTAAATTAAATGTTTACCTATTCCCACATTCGTACCTAATTTAAGTATATACTTATATATTTATTTACTAGAAAACTAATAACTTTACTGGAACTGGAACGATTAAACTTAACCAAATACACAAAAAAGTTAAAAGTTTGCTTTAAATCCTAACAGAACAGGATCAATAGGTTGTAAGTGCGCAAGTAATAAAATAAGACCTACCGGACCGAGGAATACCTGCAGGCTGTAACAAAAAGTAAGGACCTAAACACACCAGTACTTAAAACATTCACTACAAAGGTCAACCAAGGTTTGGTGGAATTTCCTGTTCTGAATTTGAACACCCAAATTTATGAACTGGAAAATCGCAAATCCAATCCACCAACAGAGACATGAAATAAGAAACCTAAAATCGGGGTAATAAAATTGCATGGCAACACTTTTCCCCCACCACCTTGCAATCTTTGGTCTTGCTCATCGGCACGCTTGCCACACATCTGGTTATATTTAATCTGTGTTTAGAATCGTATGCGGCTCGAGGTGTGACATAAGCCGCGCCAGGCGGTGAAATGGCAGCTTAATCAACATGGCGCCTACATTCCGATGTCCGAAAATGTTGCCAGATTTCTTAAATTATCCCAAAGTAGTCGTTTTTACATGTGTTGGTAAAAATATTGTGGTTTCGGAATGGAGTTTTCCACCTTGCGTGATATTGTAGGACACGACATTTGATTATTTTTTTGTTATTTTAAAGTAATTTAAGTATTAAATTAACCTTGGAACATGTTAAGAGAAATGTATACTAATAAAATAAACAATAAAATAATTTATAATACATTTCTTAGTAAAATTTGTCACAAATTCATTGGAATTTTTCAAAGTAGGCATGGGACATGCTTAAACTAGGTATCGTCCTGTGTTAAATTGTATAAGGACTCTCAAGTTTATCAACCTAGTTAAATAAAAACCAGTAATTTAACTAAGTAATAGTCATAGAAACCAGAATAAAATATAAAATCCGTAATGAAAGAGGCATTTTCTTAATAGTCGTTCCATAATGCCATGGGACATCCTAAAAACCTCAGGTACAACTTTTATGAAAATGGCCCACACACGCCGCCGTCTGGGTTGGCCATGTTGACACGTTAAAAGTCGCCACACACTGAAGGAGGAGGCGGAGCGGTGGCGGACGGTAGCTGAGCCAGGCGTGGCGTTCGCTGTGTGGATGTCTTCACTCACATTGCAGGCGTGCGAGAGCCGTGGCGCAGCGAACAGTCGGTCGGCGCGCACGCCGACTGTTTGTATCACTGAGCCACCACCGGCCCGCCACGGCCGTGAACCGCTTAGCCACCGTTTGCGGTGTGTGTGTAGTCTTTCATATAAATTCATATGATATAAAAGCCTCCACACACAGAAACCGTGGCCAGGCCACTAAGCCAGGCCACATCGTTGTTTCTACGACTGCCGTATAAGATTAGAAAATTACATCTTTACAATAATGCGACGCCGCCGCCGTGACCTACACACACAAGGCTCCAAAACGCCTCCGCGGCGCCGCCGCCACGGCGGCTCTCGCACGTATGCAATGTGAAGAGATCTGCACCGTGAACGCCACGCCTGGCTCGGCTACTGTCCGCCATTGCTCCGCCTCCGATTTTAGTGTGTGGCGACTTTTAGACTGACAACAAAAAAAAGCTTAATATGAGTGCGTCGCAATCGCTTACTTTTCAATCATTTCATTCGGAGAAATAGCCATTTGTTAATTGATTGAGGCGTTGTTTGGTCTACGATTTTGCTCGGTTCTTCTTTTTGATTCTGTTTCAAACGAATGTACCATTAACAAATCATGGACGTAGAACCACCTGCTGCAGCTGTAGTCGAAGCAGCTCTTTCCCAAAATGAAGAGGAACATAATTCTTCAGCGACTGAGACCACTGCACCACCTGCGACTGCGCCGGTAAATCTTGAGGCTAATGCTGGTCCTCAGCAGTCACAAGGTTCGACAAAAGAGCCTCAGAAACCTTCTCCAAAAAAGCCTAAGAAGAGAAAGCCTAGAGTACCGCGAGATGTAACTGCACCCAGGCAACCACTCACAGGTTTGTTTCATCAGCTCCCCTCGTCTATGTAAATTTTGTGATGTAAGTTTGAAAATTACTATACTAGTTATGCGATTGTGTGTTCAGGTTATGTACGATTCTTAAATGAACGTCGTGATCAACTGAGAGCGGCACAACCAGAACTAGGGTTTGCGGAAATAACTCGGGAGTTAGCTAGTGAATGGAGCAAGCTTCCACATGAAGAGAAACAGCTATATTTAGATGCAGCTGATCAAGACAAAGAAAGGTAATGCAATTTGTAGAAAAAAATGCTTTTCTAAATTATTTTTATGAAAGCTTACTGTAAGTTATAAAAAAATTTCAGATATTTACTTGAATGGTCCGAGTACAAGAAAACTGACTCATATAAAGAGTTCAGGAGACAACAGCTAGAGCAGAAAGATGGAGTGGTTCCCAAGAAAGTAAAGCAAAATCCCGAGGTTCCATTAAATGCTCCAGGTACTGGCTTCTACTCATATTTTTAAGTTATATGAATATGTCATTGTTCTTTTTCCCCTTGCTGTTTATTTAATTTCTATTTTATTTTTCAGTTGCTGATAAACCTTCAGACCCTGCTGCTGGTAATCCCAATGTGACACTTCTCAACCAGCCTCGCCAACAAACACCACCAAGACCTAGACCTTGTATCACACCTGCCTCTGTAAGTTACAATAAATTACACAATTTTTTTTGTAAAAGCTATCCATACGTTCTGACCTTTTTTCTAAGACACCCTGAGCCTTAAGTTTTATTCATTTTCAGCCCACATTCATACACTGTGTAAGCTTCCTTTCTCTCCTTGTGCCTTTTAAGGTCTTACTATCCTTACACCTGACTGACCATCAGTGCCTTTCTTGACACTAGCATTTAAGCATTTCTAAATTGTCCTTATTATACTCCTTTTCAGGGAGAGGAGTTTGCTGGTGAGACAGATATACCAATTTTCACAGAACAGTTCCTGCAGCACAATAAAGTGCGTGAATCTGAGTTGAAGCAACTGAGGAAAGCAAACTCGGATTATGAGCAGCAGGTATGTATTTAATATTCAATTTCACAGCTTTTGAATTTTTCACTTGAGATTTTAATCCTATCTATAAGGTAAAATACCAAATTAGAGGTTAATTAATTTTTTTAGAAATCATTATTTATAATTTTTTTGTAAAATCAGCAGTTGTAACTTGCTTAGACAATTGTTGCGAAAAGTGATTTGCAGATGATGATGTTTGGAAAGATGTAATGATTTTTCCAGAATGCAATACTCCAAAGGCATGCTGAAGAAGTGAGTGGCGCGACGGCGAAGCTGCGCGCCGAGACCGCAGCCGCCGCCGAGAGAACTGCAGGCTTGATGACTCACCGACGAGCCCTTGTTGCTATTTTAGTACAGGCATTGCATTCTGTTGCTATACCAGGTATTGTAGTTTGTAACTGCTTGTACTGTATAATTAACAAGCAGCTTCACACACACAGATAAAAAGTTGTTCTCATGTGTTTCAGATGTAGAACCACATCTATGCCTTATTTCAGCCTAATCCATGAAGTAATTTTGGCATTGTCTGTACTCATACAAGTTTGTGTGCAACTTTCACCTTAAAATTAGCATTAGTAGGATTTTTTTGTAAATGTTCTTGTTTCAGGAGGACCAACAGGACCTACAGAAGCTAATATTGAAGAATACATGGAAAAGCTGAGGCAGCTGGCCATTGAAAATAAGAACAATCCAATTGTAAAGCAGGCCCGAGAAATTCTGGTCAAAGTTGAGCTACCCGCCAACTAAGTTTTTATGGTGTCCGTCAAGTTAGCAGCCCCACCATGGAATTTATTTATTTATTTATTTATTTATTATAGACGAGCAGCCTGTGGCTGATGTGTCTATATCACACAGTGTTGAATTGAGTCATTGCGTCACTTTTTTTAGTTTGTTTTTGTCGTCTCGTAACCAGTTGTCAAGTTTATTCTTGAAGGTGTTTGTTGATGTGGCTGATATAATGTCTTCTGGTAGTAGGTTCCAATTGTAAACCACTCTATTGCTTATAAAATGGTGCGCTGCAAGGGCTTGAGTAGAGTCACGGGCCAATCTAAGGTGGTGTCCACGGGTTGAACGTCCTTCTTTCTTTATGTAGATGTCTTGTAGGGATGGCAGGTTGTATTGGTGAGTGAGTATCTTGTAGGTTTCAATGAGGTCACCTCGAAGACGTCGTTCTTCTAGAGTAGTGAGGCGTAGTGCGCGTAACCTATCTTCATAGAATTTCCGTCGTAAAGACCATGGGATCTTGGTAGCCTTTCTCTGAACACTTTCAAGCAGGTTTATGTCTTTATGAAAGTAGGGGCACCAAGCTTGGAATCCATATTCGAGCAGTGGTCTGATGTATGTCTTGTATATCTTCCGGAAGACTTCCACTGTCATTGATTGAAAGGATCTACGTATCACATAAATAAACGAATTTGCATTCTTGGCTATGGCGCAGATGTGTTGTTCCCACTTTTGCTAGTTATTGTGACTCCGAGATCCTTTTGACTTGATTTGGTGGTTTCAACTATGCCAATAATTGTGTCCTGAAATAGTGACCCCGATGCCCTAAGTTAAATAAATAGTGCCCCAATACTTTAGGAGTTAAATCTATTACCTATGTTTTTTTAATAAAAAAAATCGATTTTTATGGCAAATCATTTGATTGTTATAACTTTTTTGCTTGTTTGTCAAAAGAATGATATAAATCAAAAAAACTGAATAAATGTTTACTTTTTACTATGATTAAAAGAAAGACTTTTTCAGTCAATATTTCTGAGCTTTTCAGGAGAACTAGATACCGTACGGCACAGTTAATTGGCATAGTTCATGATTCATATCTCGCTATAGATTCGTCGAAATCAGCGGGGCTGCCAGCTTGACGTCAAGATAGCAGGCACATTGAAAAACCTAAATATCTCCTAAAGTACTGGGGCACTATTTATTTAACTTAGGGCATGGGGGTCACTATTTCAGGACACAAATAGCTGAAACCACCAAATTCCATGGCGGGGCTGCTAACTTGACGGACACGTTTTAATGTTAGATGTGTACCTGTGGTCTGGCCAAACTCAAGTATAATGTTTGTAAATATTGTCTCCATATCTTAAAAACACATTCTTGTTATTAGTTTTTTATAGGAATTCACACTGATTGTTGATTTGAGCTCTTTCCTACAAAGCATAAAGCTGTCAGTTATTTTTCAAAGTACATCAAAAAGAGCTTAATGGATTTTTGTGTTGCAAGTTTACAGAGATTAATTCTTGAGAATGGCTACAGTTGTGTAGTGTATGTGTGATTCTGTTGGTTTTCTGATAAGTTCTGTGATTGTTTCAAGTATGTAGTTTACTCATCCATTAGCTATAGCAATAGGAATAAATGACATTAATGTATGTACAATTTTTTTTATTTATTATCTGTTGCTTACATAAATTCTGTTTCCCAAGAGTGAATACTGGAAATTATATAAGAAAATCCAGATTTCTAGGTGAAACATACATAATCAAAGAATTGCTAATTTGCAATGTTCTCTTTTCTTAGGTGTAAAGATATAAACAATCTTACACAAAACTTAACTAATTCAGTCTCCCAGAATACTAAGTAATCAGCCAGCTGTAATTTCACTGTGAATTATCAACAAGTACTTTGTCTTTTTCATCATTATCCTCATCCTCTTTATCGTCATCATCTGTATTATTTGTTTCTTGATCACCATCAGCATTCTCTGTGTCATATTCATGGAGTTTTTTTCTCCATATTTTGATTAGCATATCCCAAGCCCTTCGACTGTACTTGATGTATTTGTCTGGGGTTTTAGGATGTTCCTTCGTGCGCTGTTCCCTGTAACAATATTTTTAATACAGCTAGTGCACTTGTAAAACATTAGGTATGTTAACATAAATTCATAAAAACTTACACCGGCACTTGCTGTGTATATTGAAAATATCCAACTGTGTTCTTTCCATAGTCAATTTGTTTCTGTCTTCTTAGTAATATGTCTGGATTTGTTTCCATTACAACAGATTTTTTTTGTTTCCTGGAAAAATTCATTAAAGTCTATGATTCTGAAGAACTTTTGTACCCAATAATAGATGATCCATCACTAACTTTTTAGGTACTTACTTTTTATCATTGGGTTTAGATTTCTTATTTCGGTTGCCAGAGCTTTCTCGACTGCTGTTTGATTCCATCTTTCCAGTTACCTCTTCTATACCTGAACATAATAAGTAGTAGCTTTGATGATTATAACATGGCTTGCACACAGTCATCTCGTCGTAGTAAATTTACGAAGAGCAATTAAAGAAAATTATTTTAAATAGTTGGGTGATTTGGTGGGATAAATAAGTGATATGATGACATGACAGCTTATTACCATATCCTTCAGCACGGGTGCTCCAAGTTCGCTTGTTATCTCTACTCATTTTACTACTGATGGGTTATCTGAAAGTAAAACAACTAAGGTAAAAAGGTTGTTACTTACACGAACAACGTCGCGCCAGTTGGAGTTACTAAAGTGATTTCCACATACTACAGCATTATCGCTTCATGCTGTTCATTTTTAACAAGGATTTAACATCTGCAAGGCAAGACACATGAATCAAATGTTTTCGATGTAATATTACCAGCTCTTTCGTCAAACTAAAAGAACACGATCTCAATAAAAACTGAACAATAATAAAAGAAGATTATTGGAATTGGATTAACGTCAATGTTATTATATATAAATTATCGTTTATTGGTTTTCACAAAACCAATCCAATCCAATGAAACCTAACAACGCCCGCCCGCGCCAACAAAACCAAAAACCAAAAAGCCGCAAAGTGGCGCTAAGTTTTGCGATGACATGGCTATTTTACCGTGCACTTATGGCATGTCTTCTATATTTTGCGTTGATTTGGTGCGCGGTTAAAAGATCACAAACAGAAACCGTAGCCGGGCCGAAGGCGAAGTCGTGCAAGTTGTATCATACGAATTTATATGAGAGACTACACACATGCCCAGGGGCGGATCCAGGATCTCATTTGGGGGGGGGGGGGGCATTTTTCGGAGAAAGGGTCAAAATTACAAGTAAACAAGTAAAAAAAGTAAAAGTAAAAAATTTCTTTATTGACATAATAATAGTTTTACAGACAGTTATGAGTCCATAGGCTCCTGAACTAGTTAAAAATTGTGTCTCAGGAGCCAGTGGCTTCTCCAGCTTATAATAATCAGTGAATTATGTCTCACCAAAATAAGTGGTAACTAACATTAATTTTACTGAGCAAACAAATAAAGAAGGAAAAAAAAACATGCAAAAATAGCGATTTTGAGCTAGTAAATACTTCCAAAACTTAAATTATAATGTAGGGTATGTATTACAATGTGTGAAACAAAACAAAATGTAATAACATGCAAAATTACACTATTTACTAATTAACTCTATGTTTATATGTAATAATAATATGTATTATATAAATAATGTACCTATGTTAAGTAATGTTAAGCTAATTAAGAGGAAATAGTGTGTTATATTAGGGAATTGTTTTTTACATCCTTATGATAGTAATGAAGAACCTTAACTATTGTCTATCATCTGTTCACCTTCATCATACTCAAGTTCATTTAGCCATTTTTTAATTGTTTGTTTTATTTCTCTATTACTAATTTTTTTCACTTTATGGATCTTATCAAGTTTGGTATAGAGATATGGAGCTACAACGTTATAGTGTCTTTGCGCAAATTTACTTTTAACAGCTGGAATTGGACAGCGATCAATTCTTTTGTTGGATGCAGGTAGTTGCGGAACTGTTTTTTTATGGTATCGACGGACGGACTCATAAACAAACATTTTTCTAATACTCATGACACCAGAAATCTGGTAAACCTCTGTGGTAGGATGTCGAAAGGGTAGGTAGAGAAGAACTTTGAGAATTGAACGTTGTGCACGCTCCGCTGTGATAAGATGCGTTTTTGCTGCTCCTCCCCATGTACATATACAATACCTAATTAAACACTCACATAGGGCTTTATTTGTCTGTATAACTAATTTCCGCTCTGCAACAGCTCTAAGATTCCTAAATACATAAATAAGTTTTCTGATTCTCGTTGCAAGAGATGTGATATGGAGGTTCCAAGTGAGATGGTCATCAATAATAACTCCTAGGTATTTAATGGAGTTAACGCGAGATATAGTAGCGCAGTCACATGAGGTTATACGGGCGTGGTTACAGGGAAAAGTGTGTATCTTAAGGTTAATAGAAGAGTTTGGAATACCAGCAGCTGTTTTGCTATAACACATATATTTAGTTTTACTCGTGTTTAATGTGAGCAGACTATATTCCAAGTTCCAACCATTTCGTCACCACAGAGATGACATCCTCAGCTAGCTCCACGACACCATTCCATGTTTTTTGATGTACGAGAAGCACAGTATCATCGGCAAACATTATCAGATCAAGACCAGGGAGGGAAGTACTGCATAACTCATTTATGTATACAAGAAAAAGAGTCGGTCCCAGAGTACTTCCCTGTGGTACGCCGTATGTGCATGCCGCACTGTCACCTTGATGATGCTCAACTCGTACACGCTGTGATCTGCCAGCTAGGTAGTCAACAAACCAATCCAAGGCAACTCCCCTTACTCCAAGATTCTGCAAGCGTGTTAGCAGAATAGGTATAGAAACATTGTCAAATGCCTTTTGAAGGTCTAGAAAGACACTTAAACACTTGTCTCCATTGTCAAGATACGAAGTTATCTGGGTTGTTAGGGTGAGGATAGCGTCCTCCGTCGATTTTCCTTCTCTAAACCCGTATTGGGCTTAATAGGTTGTTTCCTTCCAGATAATTCATGAGTCGCTTTTTGACCAGCTTTTCTAAAACTTTAGAAAGCGTTGATAGCAATGAGATTGGTCGATAATTCGATGGATTCTTTTTGTCTCCTGTTTTAAAAATTGGACAAACTACAGCATTCTTAAAGATATTTGGAAAAGTTCCCGTCCCTAGGCTTGCGTTACATACGTAAGCGATGGGTATGTCTAAGAACATTATAAATTTCTTTAAAATCGTAGCTGATATATTGTCCCATCCAGGCGCGGTGTTAGATTTTAAACCAATTATTATCGACCTGATTTCTGCTGGGTCAGTGGGAAACAATGACATAGAAATCATCGGGGTCATAGATGATTTAGCCAGGTCTGCCAGATCACTCTCACTTTTATTAATTTTCTGAAGGGTGTCCTTTGCAAGCGTTCCTCCAACTGTTGTGAAAAACCTATTGACATGGTTGAGGGCTTTGGTTGGGTCATTAGATATTTCTAGTAAATCACGTGATGGTACCTTTGATCGACTAAAGTTACTTACTTCCTTCACTACCTTTCACGTTTGCTTAATATTACCCTGATTAATTAATAGTTTATTTTTATAGTATTCATTCTTTAGATTTTTATGATAGTGTTACACGTACCTTTTTCTATATTTATTATATTTATCTCTCAACTTGTCATCCTTCGGAGCCCTGCGCACATTTTTATGCATTCTATCCCTTTTTCTAATGCAATTTGCCACACTTTTTGATAACCAAGGTTTGAGGGGTTGATTTTTCTTTTGATTATTTTTTTCCTCATTAGATTAAGTGAAGTTCCACTCAATTTTATATGTGCACTTAATGCTATGGCCACATTATAAGGCGAAGATTCGTCTTCGCGTTGTCGTGATAAAATTTCGTGTTCGTTCGCAATTTCGCAATACCATTATAACAAACAAATCGCACTGCAGCCCACCCATCAGCTGTTTTTTTTTTTGAGAAAAATCACGGACGAAATAGCCATTTCCAGAAGCGATTTTCGGCTCAGAAAATAATATATATTTCCAAAAAGTTGTTTTGTTTAAGAGGATCTCTCATTTGTACCTTTCTAATAAATTCAATGTAATCAAAAAAGATCCTCATCATGGTACGGGTTTTTTTGTTGTAAAATTAAAGACCTCCTCGGCGGTTCCATTAAACATCTAATTTGTTCACAGGGAGACATGGAAATCGATGAGGCTCTAGCCTCATTAGAAATGTTGATGTCGGAGTTTTTTGCTCCCACAACGAATAATTATAGGAAAAGGGAGATAGAGAGTATGCTGGAAAATTTTTCTAACAGGAGAGACTCATGGAAACATTGTTTACTGTTTCTTAAAAAATCCCGAAATCAATATGTATTGATGTTTACCTTGACAACATTGGAGGTAAGTACTCTGAACTGGCCCCTAGACACTTTTTCTGCTCAACAATGTTTACAATACTTTGTAAAATGGTCATTACGAGTTTATGAATATATGACTAAGAACTGAACATGTAACCAAAGAGGTCTCAATTTTCTCAAATAATTTCAGAACATTATAAATAGACAGTGGATCAGCTTAACTGACAATGAAAAAACAGAGATACGGCTCACACTATGGAATGAGCTATTTGCTACGCATGAAGTTACAGCCTACTTCATTCGGAACAAGTTAGCAGCTCTCATGGTTTCAATTGCTAGATATGACTGGCCTCATTTGTATGGTGACTTCTTTGAAAACATTGTCGAGGTTTGTATTACTTCTCTAACTCCTAAAAACTATGTTAAACTTTACATGTTAAAAAGGAGTTATCTTACAGTTTTCCATGATAATTATTACAGTTAATAAGATGTGACGGTCGACGATGCCTGCTAGGGCTGATACTTGCACAAGCAGCTAGTGAGGAGTTGGGAGCAGCCCGGGACACAGGAATCTTACTGCCATCAGCAAGGAGAATGCAGCTTGAGAGACTTATGCTCAAAGGCATGCCACAAATGCTGGCTGCGTTAAGTGGTATGTTCAAAGAGCTACTTAATTAAATGTAAAAAAAATTAGCTTAATTTAATTTGATAAATTGTTTGTCAGGAACCAAGCTCAGCTAAATAATAACTGCTTTATTCACAAAGAAAATTACAACAAATTGGTAAAAGTATTTACAAAATACACATAAAGCTGTCTGAAGGCTCATGTAAACAATCTAGAGTTAGCTTCACTGATCCAAGTAATAACTTGGAAGTTAATAACTTTATTTCTTTAGGCTTACAAAATAAGCACTGGCACAAGTCAAATTTTGTACTACCAATTATTATCAAATAAGAAATAAGGTACTGTTGATTTTCTCTGTTTAATTTTTTTGTCCATTAGTGGAAGAACTGAAATGCATAATGATTTTACTTCAGCAATTTTGGAGAAGAATGCTCAAAAAGAAGGACAATCAAATCCTCCTCCATCACCCACAAATGGAGCTCCACACACCTCTGCCTTGCCAGATTTGTTGGCAAATGCCCATGATGTCCATATTGTAGACAAGTAAGTTGATAACATTTATGATGAAGTACAGAATGTCCATAGAATATTATTCACTAGATTAAACAACAACAAATTTAAGCTATATATATATTTGTATAACTTTTTGTGAATTTGTTACAGGGCTTTGAACACTGAAATAATAGTGAAATGCCTGACTACACTTCAGCATTTATTCTCATGGTTGCCCCTGTCTTCACATGTACCACCGTCACTAGTCACCACAGTTTTCTTCTGGGGCAGTATAGCCACACAAACACAGGTAGATATGTAATTCATAAATAACACAATGTATAGTTTTAGTAAATAATGGGATGAGAATTAGAAGCTTCATTGCGCTTATTTTTACAAAGAAAATCACTACTAATAATTTTACACATGAAACTAAACTATCTGAGGACTGGAGCAAACAATCAGAGAGTATGTTTTTTATTGGTTGTAGAATTTCAACATTTTATTTATCATCTTCGGTAGTATAGTGGTAAGTATCCCCGCCTGTCACGCGGGAGACCGGGGTTCGATTCCCCGCCGGAGAGAATCACTTTTTGCTTTTTATTTTTGTTATTTATACACTAATTAAGATTTTTTATTACTACTACTTCAAAAATCCTCAATCAAGATTTGTAAAATCATGCTAAATAATCTTGTGCTCTTAAAGAAATCAAGTGCCCAGAAATTAACTTATTTTTAGGCTTCCGTACCTCAAAAGGAAAAAAAGGAATCCCTATATACACTTTATTGTCCGTCTGTCAACCCCCTTTTCTCAGAAACATGTGGAGGTATATAAAAGGTGTATTATTATGTCCTGTAGAGTACAGAAGCAGCATTAACCGGTCTAGGCGGAGTATGCGAGCTGTTGTACCGTCGGTACGCGCCGCCGTCGTCGGGCGCCACGGCGTTGCGTCTGCACCACTGCGCGTTGCGCCTGCTGAGACACCTCACGCACCACGCGCAGTTACTTACCCACGCGCCGCACGAGTACGTACCTTTAGCTTGCTTTAATGTAGAGGGGCAGATTAGAAACCATAATCTTAATTCCGTAATGTCTGGGACACGACGGAATTCCTGCAGAACATTGTATTGTATTTATGTGGGACCGTGCTAGATTCTCAATCATGCACAGTCAGCTTGCTACAGCTTTGCCTCCACGCGGGCTTATCACTTTATTTCCGTGTCAGTGTTTAATTTTATAATTTGACCTTTTCAACGTAAAAGTACCTACATTTATTATATTTATGGGAATAATAATAATAATAAGAATAATAATGCCGGACAATTCACACAGCATTATCTAGCCCCAAGCTAAGCAGAGCTTGTGTTATGGGTACTAGATAACTGATATACTTAATACAATACATTACATAGATAGATATTTTTATTATACATAGAAAACACCCAGACCAATAAAGAGTACTAAGTATTTTATTTGATTTGCGGATTCTGCTGTATCTAAACTAGCCCTTACTCTGTTAGCACAGTGACTTTGGGTCAGAATTCACCACATTTGCAGTCTCTGCGATGCCTACCAAGTACTCGGTAATAGTGAAATTGGCAACATCTGCATTGGCAAACTGATCGTCGATTCGATACGAGTAATCTCTTGTATACCATACCACCCTGGATGGACTGAACTTTACAGAAACTATACTCACTTAGGTTGAGTATAGTTTCTGTAAAGTTCACTCCGTGTTGTCCTAACACCAGCTGTTCGGGTAAACCGACACGCAGCAGAAATGCATTTAGCTGCGCTTGCAGCAGAAATGCATTTAGCTGCGCTTGCAGTTGAATGCATATTCGCTCGCGTTTACTTAAATTTAATCGGTTCGCGATCGACCGCCATCGTCGCGGGTTCAAACCAACATTACCATTTCAATTCAACCATTTCGTACCATTTTACCATTCTTACCATAAGTTGGCTTTGGTATATATACTCACTTTGGTTCAAGTGAAATCTCGGAAGGCATTAACCAAATCAATAGAGACCTTAGAAAAATTCACGAATGGGCAAACACTTTCGGACTCTTGGTTAATCCCTCCAAAACTCAAGCTATCATATTTGGTTCTCATTATATGCTTAACAAATTTTCCCTGACTTCTTTTCCCCCAGTGACGTTCGCTAACGAACCTATCCCGTACTCAGAAAAGGCCAGGAATCTGGGTGTTCTCTTTGACAGCCGTTTGTCTTGGTCCTCACACATTAACAACGTCAGCAGTAAAATCAACTACTCCTTTCAGTCCCTTAAACGTCTTCAAAAATTTCTACCCCTCGAGACCAAAATCACTCTTGCCCAATCTTTGCTACTTCCCATCCTTGACTACGCAGATGTTTCTTACTCAGACGTCTCGGAAGAGCTTTTGAATAAACTAGAGCGACTTCAGAACTTGAGCATCCGATTTATTTATGGACTGCGCAAGTTTGATCATGTGTCTCAGTTCCGATCCCAGCTTAAATGGCTTCCCATACGTCGTCGCCGAGATCTCCATATCTTGTCTTTCCTTTATTTTATCCTCTTTAATCCTCTCTCTCCTTCTTATCTTCGTGATCGCTTCGAGTTTCTTGTCCCCCGTGGTAAGCCATGCAGAACAATTATATCCCTTCGTCTGAGTACCCAAGAGCATAAAACCAGCCGCTATCATGATTCTTTTACTGTGATGGCACCCAGACTCTGGAATGCCCTTCCCCACTCAATACAAGCCAGTCCTTCACTTAGCGTATTTAAGTCTAAAGTAAAAGAGCATTTTCTCTCTCTACAGTCGTAGCAGATATTTATATGTATTATATATATAGATGTATTTATTATAGTATTTAGATATATATTTAGTTTAGTTTACGTATTTTATTTTCTGTTAGTTTGTTAGTCTCATATGTAGGTTTTATAATATTATTATCTGTGTAATGTTTTCTGTTTTGTAATGTACACATTCTATCCACACTCTTTTCATAAATTCTCTTTATATCCATAGGTTTGCTGTTAGAAAACTCTTTTAGGGTTAAGCTCGCCTTTGTACATGTCCATTATGTGTAAACTTTTATGTATGAATTATCTTGTGTGTGCAATAAAGAATTTAAGAATTGGGTGCAGTAGTTTAAATAACCATAAAATGTGTCTTATGAATAGTACGTACTTCTTTCTACCTACCCATACCCCATACCAGTGACTTTCTTTGACCACCAACCAAATACCACACTAAATACCAACCTCAAAGGGCAGTTTGGGGTATATACCACAACCCCTAATCACAACCCTTTTCACCAGCTAACTTGTACATTTTGTTTCAGTTACCTGATTAAGTTATCGGAGTTCCTGAAGTTGTTCGTGTCATTGCATTTCAAGAGGTTAGAAGCTGAACCAGAGTTTGATGCCATAGAATTTTTGTCATATCTATTCCAGTACACATTCCAGGTAAAGACACGTTTAGACACAATCGCCGGTAACTAATTTCATAGTATTTCATAGTGGTAGACTTAGGGATATACAGGGTGCCACGGAAAGGGTGTACTAAGCCGAAATGGCGTGATTCTGAGCATCGAAGGGTTTGGGGATGTTTGTACTAGGTATTAAGTTTTTAATTAAGTTTTTTTCCTTTGTTGAAAAAAAAATTAGATTATTCTTACATTATTATGATTGTTTTAAAATGTTAAAGGATTTACATCATATTTTGGTAATATTTTCATGACAAAACACTGGTTTTGTTGAAAAAACAAGCAAAAAACAATTGTTAAATATTCAATATTTTGTAAAGTTAAATAATGCAAGAATGCGTGTAAAAGAAAACGAATAAGAAGAAAAAAATTGCAAAAAAATCGAAACTCAAAAAAGCGTTATTCACAATTTCACCCGTTAGTCGGGGTCCAGAATCACCCCCTTTCAGCTTAGTAAATGCTTTCCGTGGCATCCTGCATATAACTACTGGACCTATTTTGAAAATTATTGCACAAATAGAAAGCTACTTTATCCCCTGAGTGACAAAGACCATGTTTCATCTAGTGAGCGAAGCTGAGAGCAGTTATTATCATATTTTAGATGTAATCAATACAATTATTTATTTAAAAATTGGTTTTGTTTCGCAGGTGCCTACATGTGCTATATTTATAAACTGCCTAGATATATGGACTCAATTTATTGATATTCTGAAGCCCGAAGATACAGCAAAGTAAGACAAATTCTACACAAAAACTGAAACTATTATAAATAAATAATAAATAAATAATGCTGGACAATTCACACAGCATTATCTAGCCCCAAGCTAAGCAGAGCTTGAGTTATGGGTACTAGATAACTGATATACTTAATACAATACACTATAAAGATAGATATTTTTTATTAAACATAGAAAACACCCAGACCAATGGCAAAAATTTCTGCAGATCGTACACAAATTTGTCCCGCGGCGGGAATCGAACCCGCAGCCTCCTGCGTCGCAGGCGAACCCTCGCCCGCTGCGCCACGCAGGTCGTCGATTATTATTTTAAATATTTGACTCTTTGTATCTTTTTTTAGGTATTGGGAGGCATTACAAGCATTAGTAAATGGAATTTTAAATAAAATACAATTCCAGCATAATAAAGCTCAGTTACAACATCTCGACAATGATGTTTGTGATGACGATGTAAGTCAAATAATTCAATCGAGTTTAGTTTCTTATTCAATGAATACAAGCTTGAAATAAGTGAAATATGTTATCTTTTTCAGGGTGAAACTGAATGGCAAACATTCCTGAAGCATTGCATAGAGTGTATAGCGCGAGTAGCAGATTTAGCTCCCTTGGATGTGTTTACTTGTGCCGTGAGTATCAATTTATAGCTTCTAGCTCTGTCTAATATTATAAATTAAAGTAGCTGTAAAAAATAATGTGTCACGGGAGAAAATAATTGTATGTCATAACTACACTGGTAGCATGCAAGGCGCTGTCTATAGTGAAAACAGTCACGCATTTAAGTTGAAGAAATAAATTTCACGCAATCGATATTACGATTTTCTATTCTACCCTAGACAAATCGCTGTCTAGAATGATTAGCCGATAAGGCCGCTAATTCCATTGCTGTTATCTAGAATTAAGTTTAATTAAGTACATACTTACAACCTGTTTTCTAAGGCAATGAAATATAATCATTATATGCTAAGCAGTTGCGTTATGTTACGCTGGTCATCTATAGAAAATAAGCATATGATCGTATCCTTGGCGTTCTTTCAACACAAATATGGTGGTGTAAGTTAACCCGTTTACATCGGTAATGAATTCGTTAAACTACGATAGTTTTTATAGTAAAATTATCGGATCGTCTTCGTATTCGAGCGTAAGGTTTATACTGGTTTCGCTTATTTCCAGTTAGAACGCTGGCAATGCCTAGCCGGCGTGCACGCGCGAGCCTCCGGTCGGTCCGGCGGCGCGACCGTGACCGGCGCCGGCGCGGCGGGCAGCGAGGGGGAGAGGCTACTAGCGGCGCTGTTAGACCTCGCTACACTGACGCGGGTGCTAGGCCGCCTGGCGCCGTCCTTACTGGCTGGTAAACAACACTCTTTGCACGCTGAGTAAAGTAACAATTGGCTTGGCAAGGCGCCGCGGGTAGCGGGGGGGAAGGCTACTAGCGGCGCTGTTAGACCTCGCTACACTGACGCGGGTGCTAGGCCGCCTGGCGCCGTCCTTACTGGCTGGTAAACAACACTCTTTGCACGCTGAGTAAAGTAACAATTGGCTTGGCAAGGTGCCGCGGGTAGCGGGGGGGAAGGCTACTAGCGGCGCTGGTAGACCTCGCCTCATTGACGCTAGTGCTAGGCCGTGCCTGGTGCCGTCCTTACTGGCTGGTAAATTACAGATGAAGCGTGCTGAGTAAAGTAGAAACTGACTAGACTAAGACTAGAGTAGAAATAAGCCATCAGCGAGGGAGAGAGGCTTCTAGTCAAGCAGAAAAACAAAAACTAAAAGATAACTTCGCTTTCTTGACTAGGGCGTTGAACCGAAAGGCGCTTCCTCAATGACTGTCTAGAGAGTCTCGAGACTCTATGAAATGAATAAATGGCTAATATTACATGGATTTTGGGAGACGACCTCAGTGGCGCAGCGGGCGAGAGTCCGCCTGCGACGCAAGAGGTTGCGGGTTCGATTCCCGCCTCGGGAACAAATTTGTGTACGATCTGCAGAAATTTGTTCCGTTGGTCTGGGTGATTTCTATGTATCATAAAAAAAATTTATATAATGTATTATATCAGTTATCTAGTAGGTACCCATAACACAAGCTTTGAGTAGCTTACTTTGGAGCTAGATGGTGCTGTGTGGATCGTCCAGCATTATTTATTTATTTTATTTGATTCCAGAGTGTGTGGGCGCACAAGGGCAGGGCCAGCGCGTGCTGGCGCTGGGCGTGGGCAGTACGCTGGTGGAGCGCTTGGCGGGCGCGCTGGGGGGCGCCGCGCTCACGCGCCCGCACCGCGCCACGCATGCGCACGCGCACGCGCACGTGCAGGTGTAAGTACATAGAACATACCTACACTTTAGGATATAATACACATTAAGCCTTGGCCTCCTGATCACTACGCAGAACGCTGCGTACTGCGGCACAGCGCGCAAGATCAAGAGACCAAGGCTTTACATTATTACATACTAGCTGCGCCCCGTGGCTTCGCACGCGTTGTTTCTATGGAAACGTTTAAAGGTGATTTCTATCCCATGGGAACTGATTTATGGGATAAAAAGTCTATGTTTGATTCCAGGATTAGAATTATCTGTATGCAAAATTTCAGCCCGATCGGTCCAGTAGTTTTGGCGTGAAGAGGTAACAAACATCCATCCATCCAAACTTTCGCATTTATAATATTGCTCTTGAAATGGCAACAACGAGTGCAACGTTGACTAATCTTAACTCCCTTTCCAGTCACGCAGAAATGTTCGCATGCATGGGCGCGTGGTGCTGCTACGCCAGCGAATGCGGCGTCTCAGTGCAAACCATGGAGGGACTCTTCTCTTCGGCCGTACCATTCCTATTGCCGCACGAAATTGCAGTGAGTGATTCATGTTAATCATTATCATGCTCAAGAGTCTATTGCTTCTGCCTCCGGGTAAAAATGCCTTGCAAGTATTCTCTATTTTTCTCTGACTTGGACATGCTTTCATGTCTTTACCGTCGGCCAGCTACGGTTCTTATGGCGTCGAACCATCTTCTTATAATATTTCTATGCAAGATTTCTAACTGTTATGTTACTGTAAACTCGCACCCAACAAGTCCATAAACATATATTTTTTTCTTCAGGAACCGCCATTACTCTGCCATGCGGCGGCGCATTTATTACTGAGTCTGTCAAAGAACGTGAAGTTTTCAAGCGATCCTGTCACATTAGTAGGAGACCTTTATACTCACGCGCAGAGATCTTTGCATTATTTGGAACCTAAGGTAACGTATTTATCTCATGCAGTTAAGCTGTTAATATTATGTTTCATAGTATTCAACAATGAATCACAAAATAGTTCCAAATATAACGAACAAGAATTAATTTTAATGTACATGTCATCTGGGATTCGACGCGATGTCGTTTATAAAAGCATTAAAAAAAAGATTGGACCACAAATGACAGCCTTGTGAGACCCCATAACTATCGCAGATAAATGTGTTTTGTTCTCGGCTGTAACGATAACGCCGCCGTGGGTCATTATCACGCATCCACGCCGCGCGACTTTCAATAAGTATTCTGCAATACATTGTCGGCTGCCTAATGGATGATATTCGTGGCCAGGAATGTATTATTTCTCAGCGGCTGCGGTGCCTTTTTAGAGACAGAGTTACGGATTGTTCATGATTTTTGTTCGTCAGACAGGGGCAGTGGTCCGGGAGGCACTAGTGTCTCTCTCGCTCCGCGGGGTTGGCGCGGGCGGCGGCGGGGCGGAGGCGCGCGCCCTGCTAGCGGCCTGGAGCGGCGCCGTGGGCTCCGCGCCCGCACTCGCGCTGCCGCCGCTCACGGCACTCCTGCACGCCTTCGCACACGCACCCACACAATCCAAGAAGGTAAACTATAGTTACGGGTAAACCGACCACGCAGCAGATATGCATTTAGCTGCGCTTGCTGGCGAATGCGTATTTTGCTCGCGTTTACCTAAATTAGTTCAGTTCGCGCTGGAGCATACCACTGAGAACGCGGATTCATACCAATACCATTCTTACCATAAATTTACCATTTAAATACCATAAGTCAATCAGTTTAAGTTTATATTATTCATAGCTTACCAGTGATTATATTTACATACCAAAAACTAGTGTCTTCTCCTACAAAACTACCACAAACCATAAATACCACATAAACCAATACCCAACGGGTTTCGGGGCTATGCCAACACCAAGAACGAACCCTTTTCATATAGGCTGGTGTCTCCTCTCTCTACAGGCGGAGCTGCGGAGGCGAGGCGCGCACCTTGCTATCTGGTTGCAATAGGTCTGGATCGGCGCCATAGTTATTTGTAATAGATACATCTATTGGAGCTATTGGCGACAGAATCTATAATCTTCTCCTGCTTTTTGTATTTTATCCAAAGACGTTTCTTCCCAATCTTTAAATCGATTATACCGATAATCAGGTTTATAAATCCCTTCCAGGTGATAGCTGAGGGTGTGTCGCAAGCCGCGGCCGCTGCGCTACGCATGCTGCCTGAACAGTCGGGCGCCTCCGCTGAGACTGACATCACGGACTTCTTCCTGGCGCTCTTCACTGCACTGTTGCCGCAGCTAGGGGACTTCGCGTATACCGCGATAGATGTCTTTCTGGATGTAGCACAAAGGTATATTCGAGTGAATGTTAATCTATGTGATGGGGTAGGGTAGATGTGTTACAAGAAGCTTGCTCAGTCAGTTTTCATCATGCGCTCAGCGTGAGAGTGACTTCACGGACTTCGTCCTAGCGCTCTTGCCACAGCTAGGGAACTTCGCAAACTTTTACGTCTCGTGGCGAGTAAAGCGAGCCGCGCTTATTGTTTTGACATGCTATGCCAATGTGGCGAGCGAAGCGAGCAGGAGTCTTTTACCCACCCACACAGCGGCACCCTTTGCTCGCCACGCTGTGTGTACTATATGTGCTACCTAGCATTATCAAGATTCACGTACCTACCTACGTACGATACAGTCTACCTCATTTTTGCTTTTAGTCTTAATTCGTAAGATATTGTATAAGTTCGCTGTGTGGATTTTCCAGCATCTAATAAGTAAATAAATAATGCTGGACAATTCACACTGCATTATCTAGCCCCAAGCTAAGCAGAGTTTGTGTTATGGGTACTAGATAACTGATATACGTAATACAATACACTACATAGATAGATATTTTTATATGTTATACATAGAAAACACCCAGAGCAACGGAACAAATTTGTGCAGATCGTACACAAATCTGTTCCATTATTTATTAATAATTGAGTGTTTGTGTAGGGGCGGTGACGAGAGCAGCGCCGAGCGCCTGGTGGAGTGCGTGCGGCTGGGCGTGGAGGCGGGCGGCGGCGGCGTGCGCGTGCGGCCCGTGCTGCACCTGCTGCACGCGCACGTGCTGCCGCGCGCGCAGCACAGCGCGCCCGACCTGGCGCGCCATGCCTTCCGTCTGCTGGCCAGGTACTGAACCACTGAACTGGGGTGCATTTTACTGTCATACTTAAGAGGCGATGCGCGACGGGTATCCGTCTAGTTTACCAATATAGACGGAGAAATGTGTTTCGGTTTCCTCGGTCTTAATCGGTCTTTATCACGGCGACGAACGGCCGGCTTTAGCTTAGAAGCTGGCGGTTGGCGTCAAATAGGGCGACATAAATGCTACCGGATCTAAGCGCGTAGCCGACTTTACGTCACAATATCACAGAGAACTACAATCTGCCAGTTTGTCACTCATTTACAATTTGACGATACAGCTTCGGCATCCGTGACTGACCTGTGGTTTATGTTTTCTTAAATAAATAGATAGAAACCTCAGTGGCGCAGCGGGCGAGAGTCCACCGGCGACGCAAGAGGTTGCGGGTTCGATTCCCGCCTCGGAACAAATTTGTGTACGATCTGCAGAAATTTGTTCCGTTGGTCTGGGTGTTTTCTATGTATATAACCTTTTGACCGCCACGCCCCAAACGCATTCTCGTATCCTCTACGCCAAAGCACAAAGTGACCAAAAATACCTACGAAAAAATGGTGCTGCCAAGAGTCGATAAAATGTATATTGTCGATAAACACATGGAGACTTGATTTCCTTGGTTTTTTATGCAATAAACAACTTTTTAAAATCTGGGATGTTTTATTAAGAAAATATATATTTGTATATAATGTATTAAATATATCAGTTATCTAGTACCCATAACACAAGCTTTGAGTAGCTTACTTTGGGGCTAGATGGTGCTGTGTGGATTGTCCAGCATTATTTATTTATTTATAGATAGATATAAATTTTGCACACTTAAAACTAAGAAACAATTTAGGAATAAAACAATCATTACATAAGTGACAATTGGCCCAAGCTCGCTCAAGAGCGATCTCTGCAGACAACCTAAAACCCTCATCTACTCTACAGTGTACTAATCCACCGCTGGCGATACTTCTTCCCCAACAAGTGCGCTGAAGACGAGGCTGCGAGGCGCGCGGACGAGCTCCGCGCCGCGCTGTCGGCGCTGGGGCGCTCCTTGCTGATACCGGACATTGAGCTGCTGAGGCTCAATATAGACACGCTGGACGTGCTCAATACCAAGTGGAAACTGTATCATAAGGTCTGTCTCATGTAGACGATGAAGTGCAGTGACGCGGAGCCGAGCGGACTCAGTCAGGCATCAGAGGAATGACGAGATGATTAGGTATTTCAACCAATGTTATAAATCGATCCCGCTTCGCTGCTCCGCGTCAGTGGATACTCAACCTTAGATCCGTCTCTACGTTGTAGCACGTAAACATAATATCTTTCACGGAGAGATAGAGAAACATAACATAGGTAAATATAATTATACAGATTTAGGTACATAGTTGATTAAATACAGTAAAAGTTAATGATAAATTATTAAGGAAAGTGTAGGTAGAACGTACATACCCACCCACCTGTAGGACTAGGTAGGTAGGCACCTACTTACCATGTCACAGTGTGTGGGTTGCAGGTACCAACATAGGGGGTGCATACATAAAATCTGCATAGGTAGGTATATAAAATCTTTTATACAGTGGGTAAGCATATTTTAGTTATATTTTAGTAGCTACGGTAACAACAATCTACTAATAATACCTGGTTCGGTTAGGTACCGAGTGTAGGTATGCTCCATGCTGTAACGGTGTAGGTCAAAGGGTTCCACCTCAGCTTCATGCTACCTTACATTAATGCAAAACAGCGCTGGTTTTCAGATGAACCTGTACCTATGAGATACAGGTCCCATCTGAAAGAGATGTCATATTCATTTTAGCACACGTTTATTTTAAGGTAATATTCCGCACGGAATTTCTTGGCGAGTTCCTCAGCGTCCTACTGGGCGGTCTACTCGAAGGCGGCTGGCGCTCGCTGGCCCGCGAAGAAATAACCGCGGCGGTGCACGGAATGGCTGCCGTGGACTTCTCGGCCTTTAGATTGGCCTTTCTACCGATGTTCCTGAGGCAACTGCCGGGATTGGCGGAGGAACATTTGCAGCAGCTCGCTCAGTTTCCGCCGGACACGGTAAGCTTGAACTTTGGATTTTTTTATTCAAAGAAGTTTTAAAGCTAGTGTCGACTGGCTGGCATCGGACGCTACGCACTGACCGCATCAAACGGATTTTAGTATTCATTGTATGGTTTGCCATAGACGTGCGTCCACCGATCCGCACCGAACGGAGCAGACGCATCGGACTGTCGGTAATGCCGGCGATTGTTTCAGTGCGGATGACGTCATTATTCATTTGCAATTGGTCGGCAATCCGGTTGCTGCGGTTACATTGGACGCACTACCCGGCATTGCGCTCAAAAAACCGTCTGATGTCGGCCTGTCGACGTTAGTACTAAGATTTTATTGGACAAACTTCAACCGACCTTTTCAAGTTATGGACCTGCCTTCACACTTTGCGGGATTGCCGGCGTTGCCGACACGCGACGGGAACCCAACTGACCCGGTGTCGGCCCCGCAAGAGCTTTTATGGTAACTTTGTAGATGACCGTTAATTTCTACAGACAGTAAAGCAAATGACCGTAATTTTTAGTAACTTCGCCACACGGCGGCGCTAAATGTATTGTCATATTTGTTCGAAAACCTACTTCAAAACCTGAACAAAAATGACAATTCATTTTGCGCATTTTACATTACGCGGCTTCCAATCCAACTCAAAACATTGACTTGAGCACCTTAGCCGATAAATTTATCAACATAATATACACGTTTAATATAAGAAAATAAAAATACCACCAATACTGTGAAATCGATAATGAATCACACAAATGTTTATTTAATTACAGGACCTGCCAACGTTCTCTCAAAACATCCAGCGGCTGATGAACGATGTGAACTGTTACCGCGCCTACAATTCCTTAGGCGTCAGCAGCGGGGGCATGACATAGCATTCGATGGACGTTGAGTCTACACAACAGCAGTCCATGTTGCATTTTCACTGAAGAAGACTTTAACGCATTCACTGCCCAGCCTCGCGACACGGGGATCGACAAGCATGTCTGCGTCTTGGGCCATGAAAGTGTTAGTTTAATCGACTGACTTTTACCATTACCACTAGTTTGAATGTCTTTATGTGGCGGAATTATTCCACTAATAGGAAAAAACTGGAAAGCGTTACAAAGATGAGGCGATCCTAACGGGGGGTGTGATAGATTTCGCTGTTAAGCTTTTACAACTCTGGTGTAAAGGCACCCTTAGATAAGTCTTCCTTGGATAAGAAGTTTAAGATAAGTTTATTTCTGGGGAAATGGCAGATAAAGAAGGATCAAGACATTATAGGGACTTAAGGTAGACCTATTTTCAGACTTTTTCCCTAATTAGTGTGTGTAATTATGATCGCAGTTTTGCACAACTGCCCAATGTGATATGTCAAGTTGTAGTCGTTAAATATTGCGAGTTTATAGGTTTATATTACATAGTTACATTGCTATAAGTTGTAGCGCTTACGTATTTTATCCTGCTTTAGAATATGAACGAATATTTTTAAGGCATTGATTGACTTCTCGACATAAAAGTATCAAACGTTAACTACTATGTGGATAAGTATGTTAATAATAGGTGATTTGAGTCAGAAATAAGTTTTAAGTTACTGGGATAAAAAATACTGGGATGTTTTGGGTCGTGTTCATAGTTTATTGTTTTGCAGACGGTTGTTCGTACGCTGAATAAATCAAAGTGATCAATGATCAAAGGGGTTTGAAGATTTTTGTATGGAGGGCAACATTTGAACTAACATTTAACCTACATTTACCCTAACAATTGACTTTTTTTTCTAAATCGCCGCGCACTATAAAAAATATGAGGACACTAAAACAAATAAAAAGTTTCGTATGAAATAATGTCCTAAAGCGTCAGGTTTTTGATATATCAAATATGAAGAAAAAATATAGTTATTCCCTTCTGTGAATGTCTCAGAAACCTGACGCTATACGACATGATCTCGTATGAAATTTTTTATTTGTTTTACTTTTAGTGTCTAATAGCCTATTAAGTAACTTTTATTGTGCACGGCGAAAACAACAAAATGGTGACCGATATTAGAGCCAAAATCTAAACCTCTTTCCTGTCAAGTAGTTTTTCTCTTGCCGAATTGACGTTGACAAGTTTGATCATTGTTATGTTAAAAAATAAAGAGATGTTCATACTACGCTCCAATACACGCATCGTTGACGTTTGTCAGACAGCCGGAAGCATAAAGTAGAACTGGGCCGGACACGTCTTCCGCATGTGCAGCGACTTTTGGGCAAAGACCACCACAGAGTGGAGCCCACCCAACGCCAAGAGGCGACGTGGAAAGCCCAGGATGAGATGGCGTGACGAGCTCGAGGCACATTTTCCATCGTGGCTTGTCGCAGCGTTGGATAGGAGTAGAAGGAGAAAAGAGAGGCCTTTGCCCTTTGCATTGGGACAGCAAAGGCTAAAAATAAATACCTAATAATAATAATAAAGAGATGTTCAGCGTACAAACCACCAGCTGTTAGTGGTGTAACTAAGGAACGATTTATCGGATGGGATTATGTATTTTTTCCTAGAATTTTAAGTTAGACAAGTTATATGAATACATATTTTATTTGTAACTACAATCACCGAGAGAAAAAATGCTTTGGTACAGCACGACACGATATAAGTTACTTGGACATCACTTTGACTACCTAACATGAAGAGCTTTTACTTTCGTGCCATTAATTAATTATCATCTTTTGTAACTTGTTTAATTTTTCGACATACGCAACCATAGACAAATATTTCAATTAATAAATAACTCACTTGGTTTCTTTACACAGTTGTAAGACTTATGCTCATGTTTCTGTTGCTTTTCGAGAGCATTTAAAGAATTTACTACCTATGTATTACATAGATAAGATTCCATAAATATTATGGGAGCAAATACTAATTTCGCTTTGCCGGAAGGCATTTTAAATGTTTGCACTCGTTTGCATTTTATTTCATTTATTTTATTTCGATATGGTGCAATGATAGTGATGATAAAGTTCAAATTAGAACTGCGACAATGAGTTACATAGAATCTAGTTTATTATGTTATTTCGTGTCTTTTATCAATAAAAAACTTAACTTGTTTAAAATTGACTTTTTATTATGTTGAGTTGGTTATTCTTTTATACACTTCGTCGACCATTTCTTTGTGACTTGCGTAGAGTTTAAGTTGTGGAGTGATATCAACCCATTGGACGCCTACAGCGTCATCTCCCGCATTGAGTTTTAAGGCGCCGACCGTGGTGCCCGTTTCGTCGTGGAAGCTGTTGGCGACACTCTCCATCCAGGCATTGTCTGTGTTGCGATGATCATCGATGTACCCCTGGTAAACTACTTTGCCATTACTGAAAAACTTTTTGAAATCCTTATCCCAGTCTTTCTTTTCTTCTGTAATAGAAAGTAGAACAGAATTAGAATTAGAACGGACCAATCTTATAATTAACACTCCTATCACTTAAAGATAAAGATATTTATTTGCAGAAAACATGTGTATAAAAGATGTCAAAAATATAGGTGAAACAACATGCTTGACTGTTACGGTATGCAAATATGGTAGAGAGATGGCATTTAATCTAACCATGCAAAAATTTAACAACTAATTATAATTTATCATTTAAAAGTTCGTCATGACTTTAATAACATTTTTAAGTTTTAATTTAAACATTTGTAAATTCATTTCTTTAAAGTCAAGGTAATTTATTATAGATTTTGATAGCAACACCACTGTGCTTCTAACATAACATTATGATCAAATGTGAATCCATAATTATATTATGGCTAGATGATGGCTGTGTGTTATTCAGTATTATTTAGCTATTATGATTTTATTGTTTATTTAATAAACGGGCGTACGAACCCATGAACAGAAGTTAAATATTTACCTTCAGACATAACAAAAGAGTTGATAGCTTCTTCCTGAAACTCTCGGACTGCAGTAACAGTTACTTTTTCACCGGGGTCCACCATGCCTCCAGGAAGGGCCCATTCTCCTGTATCTCCTCGCTTAATTGCAACAAATTGCAGAATAGGCCTGTAATTTTAAATAAAACACAAACCTTTTAAAATATAATTAAACATCTCTAAATAATGGGCAGTTCTGCTGGGCAAATGCTTCATAAAATTGTTAGGTAGGTATATCATAATATTATTTTAACCTGTTATCCTTATCATGGACAATGTCCCCATTCTCAAGTCTTTTCCAACGGGTCACAACCGGGTCCGCTGCATGGTTAGGCCCCCAACGACCAAGCACTCCACGTCCCACAATTCCTGTCCGTCCAACAGGGTTCAATGGATATCCACTCTCAATCTTATAGGGGCCAGTGTAACTCACTCTGCTAACTTTGCCATCAATGCTATTCCAATTCGGTTTAAAATCAGTCGCATCTGAAATTAAGACATGGTATTTTGATTGATATTTTAGTAATTTGCCTCTACCAACAGGCAACACAAAAACACCACATAGGTAATAAAGAAAACATAAGTATAACTAACCCAACTTAAAAGCTACACATTAAAACACCACTTAAACTTACCGATTTCCGGATCAGCCCAGGGCTTGCCGTGAATAGAGGCCGCAGTGTGATTAACCGGTTTGTATTCGTTGTATTCCACTGACCAACTTACTTTTTCATCTGGCACTGGGAATCTCTCTACATTGGACCGCGGATATAACTTCCCTCGGCATTTGATATGCGTCGTGATCATTGCCCAGCCCGGACGTACCATTAGACTGCTTAAAAAAACGAGAAACACCCATTTTAGATTTAGGAATCTATAATTTTCACTCATTGCGACTTTTGCAGAACCTAAGCCAACAGCGCTATGTGAACAAACCCGTGCCGTTCTGCTCGTTGTTATGATAATATTTTCTTGTTTTAAGCACGCACACACCTTTAAAATCCGGTTCTGCAAGAGAACAAAAAATATCCCACGAAGTCGAGCTCTCGTGTTGTTTACTGTTTTGCATTTTATTGTTCTTTTGGTTTGAGACTTCTGCGGACAATGTTATTGTTTACTTTTTTGTAGCCCGACTGTTAAGATAACGTTTGTTACTCATCATGCCAATGTCACAATGACACGTAATATTAGGTATTTATGTATGATGTTAGCTCATCGTGATCTTAGGCGCATTTTAGAGTGAGGCTGCGGCAAATTCTAAAGTTGTTTTTATCTACCAATAAGGACATCCAAAAATAAAAAGTTCATCTAAATATATAAATAATTTTATACGAAAATTGTTGCACTATAAACTAAAACTCAAAACATGCCTATCTATATATTTATGGTACCCTAAAATTGTTTTATTTATGCTTAGATTTAAGGAATCATTTTCGCCTTCTCGTGGTCTTTTTGAGTGCCGGTTTTTTGAATACCTCTTCATCTTCTTTTTGTTGCTCGTCATCATCATCTGTAAATAAACGAAGTTCATTTGTTTTTTCCACGCCGAAAGATATTGTTTTAAATAGGTACAATATTAATTAGGCTTACCAGAATCATCTGAAATAACTTTTTTGTTTCTTGTAGCTTTTCGACTGGACTTTCTGGCAGTGGGCGGGGGAGATACGTCGATTGGTGGTTCATTCTGTCAGTTAAAGGATAGTTAAAAAAAAAATTAAAGAATAGTACATTGTACATCTAAGCGAGAAAGTGCCCAATTCCTATCGTGTTATTTGAGACTAAAAACACACGAGGTAGGAATCGCTCTTTCTCTCGATACATAGTGCTTTATACACCTACACCTATTTGCTACACCTTCGAGGAAAATCATTTAAAAATCTTCAAAATCACTCGAGTAAATTTAAATTGTAAACTGAAATGTAGCAATCAATACGCGCACGTGAGATTTTCCCATGGTTATTTTTTTGAATTATTTTCCCGAATACGGAAGAGGCCGTTATCAAATGGCGGTATTATGAAAATAGCTACCGGCTGATATTTCAGAAAATTTAAAAAACTAAACGTCAGAAATGGATTTCTATACACTTTTCTCTGAGAAATGAAATTACATAGTTTTCCGTTCCGCATTTAGGTACGCCTGCAAAAACGTACCTACTTTCTACCTTATGTTTGTAGGAAAAAGCAACTTTTTGAGCAGGTGTAGTATATAAGTACTTTACGCCACTTAAAGCCGGGCAACTGACCGGTGTTAAGGGGCGTAATGTAACGTGGAATACATCGAGCGTTCGTGCAGTCAGTACCTACAGGGAGAGAAGGCGCTCGCAACGAGCAACGAAACGGTTTTTTGACGTTTTACGCTCGCTGCGCATGATTACGCCCCGTAACGCCGGTCAGTAGGTATAGGTACCCACTTTAAGAGTCAAGGTACACATAAAAAGCAATTTATTTTTTTAATAAACCATTAGCTGCAATGCAATAGGACACTTTTCTAAAACTGCCTTTAAGGCTGCAAGAGTCGTCCGATCCAACTCATCAGTGGGCGCGGCCTAAATGTATGCCATCTCATCTTACATAATAGACATTCTCGCGCGCTTGATGAAAGGCAAATAAATTTATTAAAAAAATGGGAAAAGACTTTTAGCACAAGGGTTATTATAGAAAATATATATTATAGAAAACTATTGAGAGTATCTTTTCAAAATAAAAAGTAAATCTTCAAAATTTATTTCAACTTTTGAATAACTAAACTATGTCTGTACGGGGTTTATTTTAGAGTTTTCTTTCTCCGAATGTTATTTATTTTCGCCCAAAGTTGGGCTAAAATCGGTGTTAAAATAGGAAAGTGTAGAAGCTTTTATTTTTTTAAGTAATTCTTTTTTTACGGTTTCGGGTGCATACATAGATAATGACGAGATAAATTGATATTATCATTAGTTTTGGATGGTCAACATGAAACTGCGTTGTAGTTACCCTTCCACGTTTGTATGGAGAGATGAGCGACTCGTTCAGCCTTAAGGAAAAACTTCGCAGTTTTTGCGAATGGTTAGTACCTACGTCTACGACCTAGACTGTCTAGGTAAAGGTACGCACCTCTTCATCAGGACTCGAAGACGACTTGCGTCTATTCCTCCTCGCGGCCGGTTTCTTCCGGGGCGTCGCCTTCGGCGCGGGCGCAGTCTGGGTCCTAGGAGCGGAGTCTCCGCCCCCCTCGCTGGTACCACCTTCATTCTCATCACCGTCGCGGACTGCAAAGCATTCCTCGATCTTGTCGCCAAGTTCAGTAACTAGATTCTGAAAGGAGACATCATTTTATTGATTTATTCTACCACCTAAATGAAGATGGATAAAGAGGGCTATTACAAAAACAGAAAGAATTTGGTTGGGTGGCTTTTAAATTTCTATCTTCATAAGAACCTTCCTCTGAAATCAAGGAATAGGTTTTTATAAAATTAGCTAAATCGGTCCAGCCTTTCCCGAGCTTTGCACTTAGTAACAAAATTAATGATTTGTTTTTATATAACAGACTAGCTTCTGGCTGTGGCCTTACACTATTTCCTTTCCCGGGAATCTATCTCGTTAACAAATTTCATTATGATCCGTTTAGCCGTTAATGCACAAAAAGTTAACAGACCGACAGACTAACTTTCGCATTTATTCAAGTAGTTTGGATTTACCTATTAGCTACATTATCCAATTTTACTACGCGCGAAGCCGCGTGCGAAGTTAGTGACAGCCAATATTTAAGTGTTCTCTTTTAATAAATGGATACATTAATTATGATTTCGTAAAACTGCGATAGTTTTTGTGAGTACATAAAATATAGCTTGACGACCGATGTGGCGCGGCGGGCGAAGGTCCGCCTGCTACGCAGGAGGTTGGGGTTCGATTCCCGCCTTGGGACAAGTGTTTGTACGATCTGCAAATATTTGTTCCAGGTGTTCTGGTTTTGTGTATAATTAAATGTCTATCTAGACTGATTTACTTAATATAAATATGTATTAAGTTATTAGTCATCTAAAGTCATTTACACTGAAAAAAAGGATTAACCGAACTAGTTATGTAAATTGACGTTTTTGTTGTTCGGAAATGAACTTTAACTACATTTAATCAAGTAGTTATGAAATGAATCCAAAACTAGTTATATAGATTTTTGTTCGGTAAGCAGTAACATAATTATTGGTTACTATTTACTAAGATAACGTAGACTAACTAGTGTGGTCGCAGCAACAAAACCAATACCTTAACGCATCCAAACTTCATGCTTTTTATTAATCAACATGTTAAATTATATTTTAGCAAATCTTATGTTGGATATTAATCAATCAACAGGTATCAACCAAATACAAATCTTTTGTAATACTTTGCACACTAGTTTTGTTCTTTGTAAGTCATTTAATTCATTCAATAACACCAATAGTTTTGTTTAAAAAAACCATACAGACCGTTTTACCAATTCAACAAAACTTTTGTTAAACTTAGCCAAACTATTTTATAACGATAAACAATTTTTTGTTACTATTTATTGCAAAGGATTGTCTATGTGTAAACGAAACGCAACGCCGCCGCCGCCCCCGAACAAGTTCAAACCTGTCGCTATCTTTTTCGTGTTGTAACGGAGAGCGGTGCGGAGTGGTTTTGTGGTTTTTATTCAAGGAACATCGTTTTATTCTCTTTGGCGCGTTATTTGTTGGATTAAATTGAAAGTGACATTGAATGGTGTTTGTAAAAAAAACTCGTATACCTACGAGTATAAAATGACATGAGCGAATTCGATCAGGCGGTGGCAGCAGCAGAGCCAGGCAAATCAAGTTGTACAAGAGACATGGATTACCTTATGTCTTGGGGCCTGACCATGTGCGTTGATAAGTTTGAAGGTAGGTATTATATTACATACTCGTTTTATAAACACCAGATAGACACAGAAAATTTATTCCAAACTAAATATTGTGCCGAGAAAATTAGTCAAACTGCAGAATATGCAAATGTGAACTGCTTGTTACTTAATTCTTTATGGCTAAATCATTGAACCAATTTTGATGATTAACATGCAAAAGCCTTTGTTCCCATTAGTGCACTCCAACCCTATTTATAATAATTAATATTTTTTAAATTCCAGAACAAAGACTTGGAAAATTTTCGAATTTTGTCAGCTGAAGATAAAAGTATTTGGTGCCTATAGGTGGTCACAGGATTGATATCACAAATTGCGATGCTCAAAAATATAGTAGGGTGACTAGGCCGGTTCACGACCACTTAGTCGACTTGGATCCTTTGAAGTAACTTATTTCATGATAATGATAGTGTTCTAACATTAAAAATTATTGAAATTGATAGAAAAAATATGGAATCAACGAATGTTCGCTAGATTGATCATATTTTGTAATTGTAAGTATTAAATAAATATAGATTTATCACAAAGTGGTATTTTCTCAGTTCCCGACCGCTTGCGGCCAGCTTGCGTCCATCATTTTCGTCAGTTGGCGTCCACTAAAGCTTCATTAAGAAAAGGGCTTTAACTAGTATGTATAGGGTCTAAAATTACAACAGCAATGTAGGGTACAAAAAATCACACCATTTATTACATAACTATTTGTTATTAATAATTTGTTATTAATTATTACTTATTTATTATTTGTTATTCATTGTTATAATTTTTTAATTAGTTGCAAAACTAACAAGTAGGCAAAATTTTCATTCAAAAAGTATGGGATAAATACATGGTCGGTAGTAGGCCGATTGCCGACCACGAATAATGCTTTTTGAAAATGGACTGCATTTTATATTTTATCAACGTTTTGCTGGTCGCATTCTAACATGTAAGTAAACCATATGTATGGTCGAAAAATGACAAAGTACAACATGATATACCATGCTTTTTGGAGGAGAAAAATCCTAAAGAAAATTGGTCGAAAACAGTCATTTGCCGACCATGTGGTCGAGAAACGATGGAAGCGTATTTTTAGTAGGTTAGTTTGGCGAACACCCTTTAATTTAGTTAAAAACGCATTGAATCATTCAAATTACTGGTTACGAGATAAATTACATATTTTTTAAACGTTACAAGCCACATTTCCACCCATAAATCTATAAAAGAAACGGTTTTATTTACGTTTGAAAAAGTGTCCTCTCACTATTTATTTTATAGAATTGCAGATTAAAATCCGATGCTCCCGCTGCGGCTCTAATTCCGAAGATAAATGACATTCATTACGTGTCATAGGCGAACAAACGGTGTCGCGGCTGGGAAAGGGTAGATTGCTGTTTCGTTCAAAAACAAAACGAACTTTAGTGCGTTTCAGTTCAACTATTTTTATTGGATTTACGAAAAAGTGGTCGTGAGCCAGCGGTGGTCGGCTATCTAACCGGTTTACCCTACCTGACGCATTTCCTGTCACAAGTACTGTAAGTATATTACACACTCATTTTGTTCTGTGTTGCCTTTATAAACTGTTGACTGTTTTATAGTTGTATAACGGTAAAGCATTGTTTTTTTTATTTTTTAGGCTGATGAACTTATAAAAACCAATAAAACTCAATACTAAATGATGATGATACACGAGTGTTATTGGATTACTGTGAGCAAGTGGAGGAGCAAACAGCCAGGAGTCCATTTGAGTCAGAAAGAGATAAACCTATAAGTTAAAATGATCATTCATTCATCTCCTGTCAATTGAGTGCTAAATTATGTGTAATAATTGAAATAAAACTGTATTGAATCAATATTTCGTTTCAATTTGAATACTGTTTAGGTATGGGATATAGGATGTAACAAAAGGGTGAAATAATGTATAAGGAGCATTTTTTTAATTATTTGTACCGTTTCTTTAAGAAAGTGATTCAGTTTCATTTACTTTCTAAAATCTCCTTAGATATTCATTCACCCTTTTTTTACATCCTGTATACCAACCTAAGCAATTTAGGTAATATTCTGGTTACTAATTACCAAACTGAGATTGGCTGCTGATAACGAAACTCGCAAGTATTAAACAAACAAACACATTTGTGATCTGTAACCAAAAAATAAAGTAGAAAGTTGACGAAGAGTTTGGTTATCAGTAGCTAAATTAAACCGAAAAATCAAGCAAACAGTTCAAATACTGGTAACAAATCAGTTTGTTTAATTATTGCAAAATCTTTTGTTTATTTTTCACTAACAGAAGTGTTGTTTTTAATAAACAGCTATGTTAGTTATAAATTATAATCTAAATAGTAAAGTTACTTTTGACAAAAGAGTTGTGCTGCAAGTATCTCAACACCACTAGACAAACCTGGTTTGGTTACTGGTAAGTCTTAGTTCGCAAGTCACTATATTTTGGATATATGTAGCCAAAACTTTGGTTACTGTTAAATAAACATTTCTTTCAGTGTAGTAGTTTACGTTTTGAGCAGATCATGGTAAATATCCCGTTGTAAATGAGATTAGTGTGAATAACCATGATGGATTTATAGATATATCAGTCATTTAGCACACATACGACAAACTATGCTTAGCCTAGGGCTAGATGATGCTGAGTGGATTGTCCAGCATTATTTATTTATTAAGCTACATCTTACTTTGATCTCATTCTTTGCCATCTTAGCCGTATTGTTCATGATTGTCGTAAAGCAGTCCATAACTCCAGAGCAATGCACCTTATCCTTATAACAGTCGAGGTTCTCAATGAGTTTCCGCAACGATCTCTCGTTGTAAGAGAATAGGGAGAGGCAATAAGCGAGGTCTCGCCATTGTCTCTCTTCGGTTGATAGCTTGAATCTCTGGCAGAGCTTTTCGATTAGAGCTTCCATTTGTCGGTCCTTTTGGATCAGTGAGGTGATATATCTGAAAATGGTCATTCATTTAAGATTTGTTTCCTTTTAATTTTGACATTCAGGATAAAATAATTGAGCTTCAGATTTGACTGTGTCAATATGTCAATTCAAAAGACGTGCTTGAAACCCGTAGCACACCTCCGCTGCGAAACCATAACAGCGGAATCGCAGTAATTTCGCCATTCTTGTCCGTATGTAGGAGAACACTAGCGAAAGTGCCTGTTCTAACGCATAGATTTGACTTTAATTCCTCTATACCTCCCCTGATAGGCACCGGTGGGTCTTACTTATCATTAGGATCATAATTCCCATACCTACTGGGCATGCGGTTAGGATCGCATCGCCTCGAAGGCCGGGAAAAATTAAAACCTTTTGACATATCGCATTTAGAGTGCCTCTATCCGAAACTTTTTAATGGATTCAGTTATGGCTACGCATAGTTTTTTGTTTTATTACTAGCTTCTGCCCGCGGCTTCGCACGCGTAATAAGTAACTATGTAAGTTAGGCTTTGCTCTAAACATACCTACGTCAAATTTCATCTTGATCTGTTCAGTAGTTTTGGATTGGATCCTAGGTAACAAAAATTCAGATTTCACAAACTTTAGGCCTTATAATATAAGTAGGATTCTTTTTAATGATTTTAACATCTTGTCACAAGCTTCGAGCGAGTGGCCCGTGAGCCGTCTGTTATCTTTTGCAGTCAGTATAAAATACATCTAAAGATTTAATGAATGTTAAGAGTTAAAACCCATAGATATTTTAATGGACATTTTTGTGCTGTGCAACTGAAACAACAAAAATGGTGCAGTCCAGATCTGCGACAACCTATATACGATAATTTAGAATGTTCACTTACTTCATAATCACCCTGTACTGGTCCTCAGGCACATTCAACTCCGGGTCGCTGAGCCTCGATATAATATCCGGCATCACATTATAGAGCGCATTCCCCTTCTGCGAGAGCTGTTTGAAGAATATCCTGGTCATGGCCGCGACGCCGGCGTCCGCGTCCGCGCAGCACAGCGCCATGTCAGCGATCTGACCTTTGACGCGGACCATCTCGTGGAGAACGAGGAACGATAGCATTTTCACTGCGCATTGACGGACCTCTAGCTCTTCGTCGCTTAAGCTGAAAGAAGTGGTCGATTTTAATAGAACGTACGGTGGCGTTTATCGTTGCTGACCCCCCTCCAAGTCCAAGTTCCAAGTCTCGTAATTACATCCGTTTGGTTGTATATTATAAATTTTATTGTTTTATATAAGCTTGCTACCTTCATTTTACCGAAATATTCTAGTTTTAAAATAGTTCTGTATTCATAGAAATTGACTTCAAACGTAACAGGGGGTCAGCTAACAATGAACGGCACTGTACCTAGTTATGATGCACGGAATGTGCCCGTATTTTATTAAGAGACTTTAGGCCCACACTGGCTAATTGGGTCCTTTCACATTCAACTATTTAATCGATCTCTGATTGTTGAAGTGAAATCATCTTTATGCGCTGACGCACTTTTTCGGAACAGTGAACGAAACTGAACCGTCACACTCGGGTCAGTTACGCTGAATCGGGTAAACTCGAATACTCAGCTCCGATACGCAACTTTTAAAACAAGTTTTCACTTCTATCGCGTGGTCACAAATCCTCTTTTAACTCACATGTGATAGATATGATGCGTCCAAGGCTGCGTTAAGTTAGGGAATCGTAGCGTGAGATCAGCGAAGGCTATGGTGAGGTTGGTTCGCAGTGAGACATTCTTAGATCGTTTCAGCACTGTCACCATCAGTTGCAGGCCGTCTTCACACACGGCGTTAGATACCAACATGAACCTGGAAAACGAAGATATGTTATTTGCTGTATAATATTATCAATTTTTCTGATTTTTATTTGATTTTTAACGCTCGACGCAAAAAGAGGAGCGCCGCGAACGTATTCTGTACTTAACTTGTGTAGGTAAGCGCCGCGGCATCATGCAAGGCAGGCGTGCATTTTGCAGGCGACGCCATGAGATGTCTCAGCAGAGGGAGATATCTAGCGAGCGCAGTGCCGGGACCCACGATGTCTCGCTCGCACACGCCGCGAACGTATTCTGTACTTACCTTGTGTAGGTAAGCGCCGCGGCCGCATGCAAGGCAGGCGTGCATTTTGCAGGCGACGCCATGAGATGTCTCAGCAGAGGGAGATATCTAGCGAGCGCAGTGCCGGGACCCACGATGTCTCGCTCGCACACGCCGCGAACGTATTCTGTACTTACCTTGTGTAGGTAAGCGCCGCGGCCGCATGCAAGGCAGGCGTGCATTTTGCAGGCGACGCCATGAGATGTCTCAGCAGAGGGAGATATCTAGCGAGCGCAGTGCCGGGACCCACGATGTCTCGCTCGCACACGCCGCGAACGTATTCTGTACTTACCTTGTGTAGGTAAGCGCCGCGGCCGCATGCAAGGCAGGCGTGCATTTTGCAGGCGACGCCATGAGATGTCTCAGCAGAGGGAGATATCTAGCGAGCGCAGTGCCGGGACCCACGATGTCTCGCTCGCACACGCCGCGAACGTATTCTGTACTTACCTTGTGTAGGTAAGCGCCGCGGCATCATGCAAGGCAGGCGTGCATTTTGCAGGCGACGCCATGAGATGTCTCAGCAGAGGGAGATATCTAGCGAGCGCAGTGCCGGGACCCACGATGTCTCGCTCGCACACGCCGCGAACGTATTCTGTACTTACCTTGTGTAGGTAAGCGCCGCGGCCGCATGCAAGGCAGGCGTGCATTTTGCAGGCGACGCCATGAGATGTCTCAGCAGAGGGAGATATCTAGCGAGCGCAGTGCCGGGACCCACGATGTCTCGCTCGCACACGCCGCGAACGTATTCTGTACTTACCTTGTGTAGGTAAGCGCCGCGGCATCATGCAAGGCAGGCGTGCATTTTGCAGGCGACGCCATGAGATGTCTCAGCAGAGGGAGATATCTAGCGAGCGCAGTGCCGGGACCCACGATGTCTCGCTCGCACACGCCGCGAACGTATTCTGTACTTACCTTGTGTAGGTAAGCGCCGCGGCCGCATGCAAGGCAGGCGTGCATTTTGCAGGCGACGCCATGAGATGTCTCAGCAGAGGGAGATATCTAGCGAGCGCAGTGCCGGGACCCACGATGTCTCGCTCGCACACGCCGCGAACGTATTCTGTACTTACCTTGTGTAGGTAAGCGCCGCGGCCGCATGCAAGGCAGGCGTGCATTTTGCAGGCGACGCCATGAGATGTCTCAGCAGAGGGAGATATCTAGCGAGCGCAGTGCCGGGACCCACGATGTCTCGCTCGCACACGCCGCGAACGTATTCTGTACTTACCTTGTGTAGGTAAGCGCCGCGGCCGCATGCAAGGCAGGCGTGCATTTTGCAGGCGAGGCCATGAGATGTCTCAGCAGAGGGAGATATCTAGCGAGCGCAGTGCCGGGACCCACGATGTCTCGCTCGCACACGCCGCGAACGTATTCTGTACTTACCTTGTGTAGGTAAGCGCCGCGGCAGCATGCAAGGCAGGCGTGCATTTTGCAGGCGACGCCATGAGATGTCTCAGCAGAGGGAGATATCTAGCGAGCGCAGTGCCGGGACCCACGATGTCTCGCTCGCACACGCCGCGAACGTATTCTGTACTTACCTTGTGTAGGTAAGCGCCGCGGCCGCATGCAAGGCAGGCGTGCATTTTGCAGGCGACGCCATGAGATGTCTCAGCAGAGGGAGATATCTAGCGAGCGCAGTGCCGGGACCCACGATGTCTCGCTCGCACACGCCGCGAACGTATTCTGTACTTACCTTGTGTAGGTAAGCGCCGCGGCCGCATGCAAGGCAGGCGTGCATTTTGCAGGCGACGCCATGAGATGTCTCAGCAGAGGGAGATATCTAGCGAGCGCAGTGCCGGGACCCACGATGTCTCGCTCGCACACGCCGCGAACGTATTCTGTACTTACCTTGTGTAGGTAAGCGCCGCGGCCGCATGCAAGGCAGGCGTGCATTTTGCAGGCGACGCCATGAGATGTCTCAGCAGAGGGAGATATCTAGCGAGCGCAGTGCCGGGACCCACGATGTCTCGCTCGCACACGCCGCGAACGTATTCTGTACTTACCTTGTGTAGGTAAGCGCCGCGGCCGCATGCAAGGCAGGCGTGCATTTTGCAGGCGAGGCCATGAGATGTCTCAGCAGAGGGAGATATCTAGCGAGCGCAGTGCCGGGACCCACGATGTCTCGCTCGCACACGCCGCGAACGTATTCTGTACTTACCTTGTGTAGGTAAGCGCCGCGGCAGCATGCAAGGCAGGCGTGCATTTTGCAGGCGACGCCATGAGATGTCTCAGCAGAGGGAGATATCTAGCGAGCGCAGTGCCGGGACCCACGATGTCTCGCTCGCACACGCCGCGAACGTATTCTGCGTCTGCGTCGTCCGCCACTGCGCCTTCCAGACCTGTCTCCTCTTCTGTCATTGTTGTGTTGGCCTGTATTCAAAGTAAAATAAATAACAAGCTTTTACAGCATCATTTAGCCCCTAAAGTATGCAGAGCTATATCACCAGATGACTTTTAAGGATAATAAAATAATACATTTTAGTCAGTATTGCTATGAAAACACCAAAAAGTAGCTGAGTGAAGATTATACACAAAATAAATGACAGACAAAATCAAGTAATTGTAATTTTGGTGCAGGTATAATTGATGATTGGTAGGTATAAGAATTAACTAGTGCTTACCAAAATGATTGATTTCTTAGAAATTACCATGAGTGTGAGGACTTACACACTATAATAACAAAAACAAAAATGATTCAGCCGGCTAAATAAAATACAATAATATTTATCAAAAATGTGTTCGCAACCATTAATTTCACAATTTTAACTAAATACATGTGAATGACATATTTTACTCGTCACTAACCGAGGGGCTCTTAGTCAAATGGCGGTTCTTAGACGCAGCACTTGCATTGCTTGCGTTCATCCGAGTCTGTCGACCAATAGCATACCGTAAACAAGTATGTTTATTGTAATTGAATGAGAGAATAAGGTTCTAAGGGGTGTTCCGCAGCCCGTGTGCCATACGGTAACTGGGGGTAGGTGGAACCAAGTGCAGTAGCTTGGCAGCTTTTTTACAAGCTTTTATTTAGCTTGCAATGTATGTAACTATTATGTTTGTAAGGGTGGAATCTTGCAACTCAATTTTGAAGCAGGTATCTTCAACCGATTGAGCTGAAATTTTGTATACACGTTTAGTTTGGATAACAATGCATTAAAAGTTTATTTTTAAAAAGGTTTATAAATATTAAAACTTATTTAAATTTCGACACTTACAATTTTTAAAGATTTTTGAATGTTTTTACGATCTTACTATTTAGTGTTGTCACTTTTTTGTACGAAATACCACGGCTTACAATTGTTTTTAATTACATCTGGCATGTAAGCCGCCAAGCTATTGCACTTGGTTCCATCTACCCCCAGTTACCATATTAAGGCATATGGTCTGCAGAACACCCTATATTATTAAGGTTGAATAAGAATTTAGTAACACTTACCGAAGGACCCTTATTAGATGTGACGCTGGCCGATCGTACGTTCCTAGAGGAAGCGCTTGCATTGCTATTATTCAGCAGCGTTTGTCGTCGCAAGTTATCGATTTTACCTCGCCGCGCCGGTGTGGCGAAGGCGCCCGCTTTTTTCTTGCGTTTCTCTTCTTGTTTACGTTCTTCGCGAACCTGTAAAGAACATTGACGATAAGGTTAACCAAAGACTCAAAGGAAGAGATTTGGTCTCTCTCGTGACTTCCAACCTGACTGTATAATACAAATTATAAATGCGAAAGTTTGGATGGATAGATGTTTGTTACCTCTTCACGCCAAAACTAATTAACGGATAAGGCTGAAATTTTGCATACAGGTAATTCTAATCCTAGAATCAAACATACAAATAAACATACAACATACTTTTTATCCCATAAATCGATTCCCATGGCATAGAAATCACCATTAAACGTTTCCATAGGAACAACGCGTGCGAAGCCGCGGGCATAAACTAGTAATACATAGTTTGAGATTTCTTCTTACCTGGTTTCTTCTCCGCAGTTCGCTGTACACGCTAATATCAAGGTAGATAAGCTGCTGCATCGCAACTTGGCCCAGAACAAAAACGAAACGTGTGAGCAACTCAGTCGGTATGTTAGCTTCTTCTTCATTCTCCGTATTTTTAACCATAACCTCTTCTATCTTTTTATACATCTGCGATAGTATTTTGATAGCAACCGTCTCGGGCGTATCACAGATAGCGTATATCAAGTCTATGGCGTTACCAGCTAGGGACATGAATTTGTTCACTTTTAGGAACGTGTCCATTATGCAATCATTAAGTGAGGTAAATATTGAATGGTCAGCTAAATATCTTTGGGTCTTCTTGCCTAATGGCAGTAGCAATTGAATACACAAGTCTCTAGTTTTATAATCGGCAGTAAGGCCGTGGGATTGTATGACTTCGAGATTAGCAATTGCTACGGAAGGTTTTGCTTTTGTAATCATAACGAGAAGTGATAATGCGGCGTAGCTGTCTTGGTCTGTGGTACCGTCGATTTTCTTCAAGAACATTTCCCAGAAAACCTGAAATAATTACCTCAGTCAATTTTGTTTATATTAATAATTATTTGGTTCCTTGAACTAGTTTCTTCATAAGTTGCGTTGTTTTTTTTTTGTAAATAAACATAACCGCTTACGCCGCGCCGTTCTAAAAACGTTAGCTTTGTTCCCGCGCTTTTCATCCTCCTAAGATAAAAGGTTGGTTTACCTCAAGGCTCTACGCTTGACCTGTTTTTATCATACATCATTACATACATAAAATACAATCTATAAAATAGAACCGTTGTTTAATGTAAATTTAACTACATACCTGTATGATAGCAGGAGTAATATCTCCTTTCTCAACCCACTTCTCGCACAAATGCTCAAGCGCCAAAGCACTTCCTCTGTCGATAACCTGCATAAGCGATGCCAGCTTTTTTGCGATGGCAAAGGCACGGGCCCGCTCGACTTTATTATCACACTCCAAGTACATATCGCGGTACGCCCTTTCAACCGCTTCACGTTTATCCTGAAAATATTAAGAATAGGTTATGGGTCAGATGATTCAAGCAAACTTTCTTTAAAAAGATTAAAGTGAACAAAAAATCAAAGTGATAACTTGATTTCCTAGTTTTACTTAAGTTCTTTGAATTTTCTAACGTGTACAAAAGTCCTGTAAGGTCTAAAGGAAATAAAGCACTTTGAGTTTTGATTGCCTCTAGGTAAATTTTGTTTCGGACAAGAGTAAAATCAGCGAAATCGGTCCAGTCATTCTCGAGTTTTAGCGGTACAAACGAACAGCAATTAATTTTTATATATAGAGATTTAAACTTACTTGGTCTGGAGACCATACAAGCAGCAGCATAGTAGCAACTCCGAGTTTAGCCGAATCAATATTGAAATGATGCGCAGTCGTGAAGAATTCTATCGCCTCGCTAACATCGCCGGCTTGCTTCGACATCAACAGAGTCTTTATAAGTGGCATTGCTTCGGAAACCAATCGACAGAACTGTACGGATTCTTGTAGGAAGGCGACAATGCTTTCTTTTTCTTCCAATCTCTTGTATAGAGCAAGCTCGTTCTCGCATTGTTGTGTGAGCGAGATAGATTTTGTGCATTCGGGGATTATGAACATGTTTCGAAGAAGTGCCACGAAGTATTCAATCTAAAAGAAAGTAGCTGTTTTAGCATTTACCACTAAAAATATTTCATATTAACTTCGAAGTTTAAAATTAGGAAATACGATACCTGTTCGCTCTTTTCCATATCACATCTCATCAACTTAGCATCAGGGTACTGACGCTCTGTATGCTTCACAATCAAATACGCTTTATGATAGTTCTTCTCACGTAAATGCTTACGTATCGCCTCATACAAATTTTCTAGCGATCCTTGCGAAAGCTCAGGTTCATCTTGTGTTGCAGTGTCTAAATTTTTCTTTATAGACTTGATGACATCACCTTTGATTTGCTCCCATTTTTTAACCAGGTCTTCATCTGGTCCTGGGTTTAGTTTCTTGTTTAGGTCATCAAGAATCTTTTGTTCCGATTTAAGTTGCTCCTCAAGTATGTCGAGTTTCAGTTGCGCTGAGAACGGATTGCATTCCAGAAATACCTAAAATTTTATTACTTTTATGAGTTTCGTATTTAATTTGCAATAAATTTAAGAATGGAAATAGTGATGTCATGAGTGATAGTTTCTTGTTAACTGAAGTAGGTAGGTTTTTTACCTTCATCAGCTGAACAGCTGCTTTCCTAACTAGCGCTGCTTTATCTTTCAAACGCCCAACCGCCCGCTGCATGACATTTCGTTGCCGAATCACTGGCACACAATTCTCGCGTTGTAATCTACTCCAGAATTGCAATACCTGGAAATTAGCAAAGCATTTGACTAAGTTGACATCTAATTATTGATATTCTAGCATTGTTGGTGTCCCTAAGGGATTCAAACGAGGCCATTACTATTTCTTCAGATAAACAGATAAACAGATAAACATTTTATTTATAATTTGTCAAATTATACTTCCCTTTACTTTTGTATGTTACTCACCTTGTGCCTCACGTAGGCAGACGTATCGTGCATATGTTCGTACATATCATCAAGGAAGTCGTCGCGCATAATTCGCTGCTCGTCTGATAGGCCCTCGCCTTTCAGTTCCACATTCAATGCTTCACACATCATGCCCAATACACTGATTCTGAGTGTGTATGACTGTGAAACATAGATAATTATTAGACATTTAGTAAATCAACTACAGAGTAATATTTGAACTTCATCAGCTGATTAAGTATGTGTGTTAATATTGGACTACATTACCTCATCACTTTCTAAGTATGACTGTAGTGTTGTTATAGTACTGGTCATTTCTTTAGGCAGTTCCTTAGTGAGTTCTAATAAGAATGCACCACAGTTTCTAGCCGCGCTTAGCTCAGTGGTCGCACCAGCGGCGTTTTCTTCATCACTCATTGCTAATGCTTCTGCTATTTCGCGAACCTGTGCAGGAATTATGATGAATTTAATCTGTGATTGCACATGAAAGATGGTTTACTTTTAATTCTTTAACTTACCATTTGCGGCCCAAATGTTCCAAGGCTAAATTCTTTAGTTAGCTGTACTACTCCTGCGCATATTGGTAATACTGAGTGTTCAACCAGTTGCAATATCTAAAAATTGACAAATTAATATTTTCAGAGCAGATGTAACTTGACAGAATAATGAATAAAGTCAAGACTGCAAACCCATACCTGTACTAATTTAATCACAGCAGAAGTACCATGGTTGTATTTCTTTACCAAGACTCCAAGAATTTGGAACACTGTTTCTCTGATTGACTTGTTTTTTATGATTTGTTCCTCTAAAGCCTTGTAGCATGGCTCTGATACCAAACTGAAACATGAAATATCAAGGGTATATTAAGTTCTTGTGATGGAAAGCTGTTCAGTCTACAATTAGTTCTCATTCAAAAAATGCATTATATTTCTAAATACCGGATTGGTAAATAAATAATTATATAATAATAAATATTGCTGGACAATTCACACAGCATTATCTAGCCTAAGCTAAGCAGAGCTTGTGTTATGGGTACTAGATAACTGATATACTTAATACAATACACTACATAGACAGATGATTTATATTTTACATAGAAAATATTCAGAACACCCTGAACAAATATCTGCAGATCGTACAAACATTTGTCCTGAGGCGGGAATCCAACCCGCAACCTCTTGCATCGCAGGTGGTTCTTCACCTGTTGCACCACAGAGGTTGTCCATGACACAAATTCTGTTTACTACATTGATATTGCTGTGTTCTCTTTTCACCATTATTTATTTCATTTTCCAGTCTAAAAGCTAGCTAACCTGCAGAATTTTGTAAGTACTGGGGGGCCTCCTCGTTAAAATGAAAACAAAGTTTCTGATTAGTTTTTGCGCAAACATTATGTAGGTGACAGAGTAGGTTTTGCTTGAAAATAAATCAGAAACTTCAATGTTTTTCCATAGATGCCTCGCCTATAAATTTCTTCATAAATTATTCCAGTCCTGTTTAAGTGTAATAATAAATAAATAATAATGGATCATTCAAACAGCATCATCCAGCCACAAGTTAAGCAGAGCTGGTGTGCTTATAAGTTTCTCAGTTACGGGGAATTTATTTTTAAGCATATTTGAACTTACGAAACAAAGCTATCCTCTGCCAGGGGAGGATCCCAAAGTTGAGATAATGGTTGTTGCAGCACCATGTGTATAGTTATAAGTGCAGCTTGCTTGTCTGCTTCTGTCCACTGAGTGAGGTCATCATTGTCATTCGCCTTGGGCTTTCCTTTCTTTCCTAATGTTAACTTTGTCGAGTTCTGAAATATTGAGAACTCATTAACTAAATCATGTTCTATGAAAGAAAATATATTTTAATTAAAATGTTGCTTACATCAGCCGCTAGTTTTACATCCTTGACTTTCATTAACTGAGTGTATAAATACAAAGTCATTTTGACCAGGTTTAAGTTTTTGATACGCAACTTAGCATTAATGTCCTTATCCTGGAACAGTTGCTCCAAGTGATTGCATAAATTCTTGACAGCACGAGATAAATGATCAAATCCTGAAATAAAAAGAGAGAATTGTTGGCAAAACCATTTTGTAAGGCGTTTGTGTTTTCAAGTTCTAGAACAAATTTTTTGTAAGTACCTTTGTTTATCATGTTCCACTCCAGCTTACTGCCATGAACTATGATGGAAAAATAGGTGTCAAAGTGCTCCAATACGAACTCAACCCCTTCAGTGTTGTATGCTCTTGCTGCATCTGAAATTTTGACTCTGCATTGTTTTCTATGTTCGTACACCAATATTGATTGAAAGCAGAGTTATGTTATGAAGTAACTACATACCCTGTAATTTAGATAGCAATACACGGGGTTGTACAATATCTTCGACATGATATTGTCCGGCATGAGACTCCAGCAACTCGTCTTTCTTCAACGGTATTACAAATTCAAAGTTACTCATTTTGAGCACGCATTAATTTCATTGGATTAGGGGCCTGGATTTATAAAATTATTAGCTGCAAATCCATTCATAGATGCATCTTTTTATTTATTCTTTATTCAACCGATTTTTCATTCAAATTTTATTCGAATCAAATCATAACACAAACCACGGACAAACGAACGAATGATAGACGTACGAATTTAACAATTTCATGTTTTGAATGACAGTCTCGATAGCACTGCCAAAGTTAAAAGAGAGAAAGGAATCTGTTGTACAAAATTTTGAAACCGGTAGTTTCCGATGAAAAAAATATTTTGATGTTGGCAATTTTTTTGACACGTTGCTTACATGTCAGTTGACGTTTCGCTTTCTATCGCCAGCGCGGAGTCCAGCTGACACCGAATTTGAGATTGCGAGCTTTTTCGAAAGTAATTTCTTGCTGTTGTGATACGTTTTCTGTGTGACGACAACCAAAAGCATCTATAAATAATGTCAGCCAAGGCAAACAAAGCGTTCACAAAGGAAGAGGAGCTTCTGCTACAAGATTTTAGCCGGAATGTATCAACAAAATCATCGGCCCTATTTTACGGGAACGGATTTATCGTATCTGCTATTCCCATCTGTAAGTAACTTCCACTTAACAACTAAACGAGGGAGATAGCAGCAAGTTTTATTCACGAATTACGAGGTATCTGATATCTACGTGTTTTTTCAGGGCTGTTCTGGAGGGTGCATTCCCTGGAACTGAGCACCTCCCTAGCTTGGTTCGTCCTTGTGACGGGGGCTAGCACTTGGCTGCTGGCTCTGGCGTACCGCAACACCAAGTTCCACCTGAAGCACCGCATCGCCGTTCGTCGGGAGGATGCCGTGGCTCGCGAGATGTCGCGTAAACTCGCCGATGACAAGAAGATGAGCCGGAAAGAGAAGGATGAGAGGTTTGTTTGATATTGTAAAAACAAATTTGCTGGACATTTATCAGCAACTTAGTCCCAAAGCCAGCAGAGCTGTGTACACCTGATTTAGATTTTTACAATATCTATTCTACTGGTACTGATTTTACACATAAATTAATCTTCATCAAAAATTATATTTTTATGCACAGTTCACATAGGATTTCTATCATAAACCATGGAAAACTTCAGTTAATGACCTACCTGATACAGGCTTGATAGCCTTTGTGTACATTCAAAAATATTATCATATTAATCAATGTCCCTACTGTACACATCTGTTGCTATGATATAAAAACTAGCAGCGCCTCGCGGTTTCACCCGCGTAATTCCCGTTCCCGTGGGAATTCCGGGATAATATAAAGCCAATGTGCTATGTGTATTCCAGACTGTAATCTATCTCTGTGCCAAATTTCATCCAAATCCTTTCAGTAGTTTTTGCGTAGTAGCAGTGCCTCGTGATTTCACCCACATAGTTCCCCATCCCGTAGGAATTCCGGGATAAATATAGCCTTTGTGCTATTCCAGACTATAATCTATCTCTGTGCCAAATTTCAGCCAGATCCATTCAGTAGTTTTTGTGAAGCAGCACCTTACGGTTTCACCTGCATAGTTCACATCCCCGTGGGAATTCCGGGATAAAATATAGCCTATGTGTTATTCCAGACTATAATCTATCTCTGTGCCAAATTACATCCAGATCCGTTCAGTAGTTTTTACGTGAAAGAGTAACAAACATCCATCCATCTATCCATTCTTACAAACTTTCGCGTTTATAATTTTAGTAGTATATAGCACACTAAATATAATTAATACAGCAGCTTTGCATTTTTTGGGTAAAAGTAGACCATGTACTTCCCTGATACATTGTATCCTGGCAATTGATCTTGTCAATCATCAAGATCAATTATCAATTTTACTCATGAAAACCCTATGTTGGTTCTGTTGGTAGTCGGTTATAAATGTAAAGACAGTGTTACTTCTACGTGCTATACAGACTCCTCAACTATCCTAATTGTTTCCAGGATTCTCTGGAAGAAGAATGAAGTAGCAGATTATGAAGCCACCACCTATTCCATCTTCTACAACAATGCCTTGTTCCTCACCATCGTGATCCTCAGCAGCTTCTACATCCTGCGCACACTCTCGCCTGCTGTGTATCCTTTTACATGATTAAATATTTATTTGATAATAGACAAGTAGCCTGGTCATCGCCTGATACTGATACACAAACTAAGGGATAGCCATCGCTTTTTGTGTAATAACAAGTTTTAATATAACAGAATGATGAGAAACTAAGAGAATGACTGCAGACTCAACACAGTGGCATGGCCACATAAAATACAGATGGCTGGATAAATTAACATACATATAAAAAAATAATGCAAGAGTCGGAACCTAATTTTTTTATTTATTTTTAACATTTATGCCCGTGGCTTTGCACGCGTTGTTTCTATGGAAATATTTAAATATTATTTCTCTCCCTTGGGGAAGAATTAATGGGATAAAAAGTAGAACTACCTGTATGCGAAATTTCAGCCCGATCTATTCAGTAGTTTTGGCATGAAGAGTTCACAAACATCCATCCATCCATATATCTAAATATCCAAACGTTCGCATTTGTAGTAGGTATTATTAGTGTGAAATTACTCATTGTAATAAACAAAGCTAATTAGCTGCTCTACAAAAATGCATGAATATTTCTAGTCATATTCTCGTAAAAAGCATGAATATTTCTAGTCATATTCTCGTTGGCCAAATGGCCCAACTCAGAAGCTTTGGCTCCCTGCCACAAAAAGCAAATTACATGTGCAGTATTATTTTCCTTAATAATCAGTGCAGTAACTACATTGTATCACTCTCCGTGGCCTCTGGACTCCTCGCGCTACTGTCGACCGGAACCAAGTAAATATCATTTATTTATCTTGCCACATCACTACTCAACAACCTAGTGCAGGGTATGACTAAATTGACTATTAATTGGTAAGATCAAAGTTATTTTCGAAGTGGCAATTTGTAGTGAACGAGTGTATGCCTGAGTTGTGTAATTAATAATTAATTTTATAACATAATTTAAAATAAAACATCAAAAACAGTCTTTACTTTTATTTACAATCTTGTCGTAGAATAACTTAATAACTATGGTTCATTTAGATTGTTACTTTAAGTTTACTTAACTAAACTTTAACTATGCTAATAGCTGTTGTTAGTATGGTGGGTTGAGTATTATGTAAATCACAAACAGCTTTCGTTCTAGTAAAATAATTTTCAAGTCGAAACTTACCGCATACAGTAGCTACATACATCAAGTCTTAAAACATTTTACAATGCAGTGTTCATTACAGGCTGCGGTGTTTTATTACTGTTGAGAATTAATTGACTAGAAAGTCGATACATGAGTGAGTTTCAGCGTCTGATGAATTATTTACGTTTGTTTATGAACACTAGACTGTCGTGAGCATCGTCTTCTGCCTAGAAAGACCTTCGTTTTGGTCAACTTTCTGTATGGTATTTAAGTAGTTTCGTTATCGAACTATTTTTAGTTGTCAGGCTACACACGCACGAAATTAACATGACCAGTGTTAATTTAACGCGACTTTTATGTGCTACGGTAGCTAATCGGTGTATTCACTTTTACTTATTGTATGCGGAAAAAAAGAAATCGCAAAATCAATGAATTTCACTGCTGCTAATACGATTTGCGGTAAAATCACTTTCAGTCCGGTACAGTTCGATTCTTTCTACCGCATACCATATTTGCCTCCGAGACACTTCCTACGCGAAATTATAAAGAAAAATCATCTATTTCCACAAAATTTTAGCGTTGCCTTTCAACTTTACTGTTGCTGTGCGTACAAACTGTCCTGCCGTAAATGCGCGGATTTTGACCGTTCTGATGACGTTGGTCTGAATTCAGAGCCTAACGTTTTTAGAGATCAGCCGTGCATAGTCAGAGCTCGAACGTCCTGTCGATAGTGCCGCGTGTGTGCGGTGCTGTCAAAAGCCAGTGTTCTCTCGAACGTTGGTTTGTCAGGGTTCAGTACATCATGCCGGCGTGGAGGGGCTCCGAGCGCTGGAAGTACACGTTGGGGTTGCTGCTGAAGGTCGGCTCCACGCTCGTGTACACGTTAGCCGGCTCCTCTCCGCGGGCCATCACGCCTGCACATACAAATATTGTTAGCATCGGATAGAGACCTTTGGTGGGATGATCGCGGATGATGGTGATCAAGACGTGGCCTTATTTGTATACCAATGCCATTAAATCGTAAAGTGAAATCAAGTTTTAGAAACGCAAGAGAAGTAGAAAATAAACATGCAAGACTATGGTAAGGTCATCCTGTGTCTGTGTAACGCTTTTTGTAGTTACTAAAATTCAAAGTTTGTCAAAAATGTGCTGTGGTAAGTGATACCTACCTATGTTAGCGAGGCCCGCACCAGAGAAAAGAGTCTTTCAGTAGAGTGTGTCGAATGTGCAATGTGAAGCCAGTGGAGTGGTGTCATAGTTACCTGGCGGCAGTAAGTAGGGATAGGGTGGGTAGTTGTAAGGGTAGTGAAAGGGAGGGTGCAGGGGGTAGTGCGGCGGGGAGTAGAGCACGCGAGAGTGCAGGTGCGGCGAGTTGGCGAACATCCCGTACGGATCTGCGAAAAGAACTGCGGTCAGATCGGCGTGCTGAAGCGCTTCACTCACAATCGGCGCGACTCGGATACTTAACTGACCGGCTGGCTGAGCGGGCGGCTCCTTGCGGTCCGCGGGCGGCGCCGCGGCGGCCGCCACCATGCCGTACTTGACCGGCTTGAAGTGGAAGAACGAGGGGGAGTAGCCCGAGCCGCCGGCGCCCAGCGAGCTCAGCGCCTCCTCGCGGTCCGCGTCCCAGCGCCCCTCGCGGCCCAGCGCCGCGCGCCGCCGGCCCTTGGGCGCGAACATGAGTGCGAACACGCACGCGCACGTGCCCAGCAGGCCCCCGGCCACGCAAGCGTCGCGCAGCCGCTCCGCCGCGCCCAGCGCCGCCGCCACCCAGCACACCCACACGCCGGCCGCCGCGCCGCCTGCGCCCGCGATGTGCCACGCCTCGCGCCAGTTGTCGCGGATGCCGCGCGACCGCAGCGCTACGCCGCAGACCACCGCGATCAGGAACGCCGCGTAGCACAGCGATAGCAGCAGCTCCGCCAGCCCCGCGTCGCAGCGCGCCCCGCCCCCTTCCGGACCAGCCGCGACCACCCGCGGCGGCGACCCGCCCACCCACTGCGCGCCGATCGCCACCTGGATCATGACCGCGAAGAACAACAGCAGCCCCTGGTAGGCGGCCGGCAGGTACACGCCGCCGTTGAGGCTCAGCAGGAACACGCACTTGACGAGCAGCGACGCGAACACGATCACGTAGGCCACGCCCGTGCCGAAGCGCACCGCGCCGCAGGAGAAAGCGGTCGGCGCCGTCGCGATGAGCGCCGCCGTGGCCGCGCACGAGAACAGCCCGAACAGCAGCGTCTGTCCGAGCAGCAGGTGGCGGTGGCTCGGTGCGCGCCGGCTCGCACCCACCACCACGAACACCTCGAACGCACCGATGGCCAGCATGCACGTGCACGCCAGCGCGAGCACCGGCACCGCCCACGGCTCGGGCCGCAGCGCGCCGCCGCCCCACGCCCCGCCCGCCTCTACTCGCACGGTGTTGTTGCCGGCGGGCGGGGCAGCGGGACGCGGCGCGGCGGTGCTGGGTGGGCGCGGCGCGGCGGCCGGCGCTAGAGACACGCGCTCCGGGACCATGAAGTATTCGGTGCTCATCTCGAGGCGGTGCGCCTCGGTGCGCGTGGGGCGGCGCGGAGGCGCGGGCGGGGGCGGCGGCGCTGGCTCGGGCTCCTCGTAGTCCAGCCCTGGGTCGTAGGAGTCCTCGTATTCGGGCAGGCGGTGCGGCGAGGGCGCGTGGCGCGGCGCGTAGGCGGCGGGCACGCGCGGCGCGAGGCGGTCCCCGAAGCGCTGCGCGACGCCGGGCTCGGCCAGCGCGCTCGCGCACCACCACACTAGCGCGGCGCGCGCGAACCACGCCGCCATCACCGGCCAAGGGCGCGCATTCGACCCGCGACACCGGTCTCTGAAATATGCAAACGAAGATCGTTACGTGGTCCCGGAGAAGCGGCGGTGTTGTCGCGACGCGCTCGCTCAGATACCAGAGCTAAGTTTTACTCGACCGAACCGGTTCGCCGGTCGACTTGCACCTACCTAGGATCCCTAACTTACCGATTTGGTATTCTTTGTTGTTTTATTTTAAGAAACGAATGAAAAAGTCGGGATGGGCTCGCGGTTTATAGCCCCGGCGAGCGAGTTCGGAACGTGGGAAAGAATTTTTATGAAGCTCAGTCTTAATACGTTGCCTATGTATTTTCTCGTGTATAATTCATTACCTAGGTACGGCGCTGGCACATCTTATTACAGATGCACATAAAGTTTTTTTGAGGAAGAAAATCAACTCAGTAGAGTCGATTGTACCTAGGTAAGAAAAATTCAAGCGAAGCACCTGCCAGTCAATATCCATTTATCGAGCTTCCCTCGGGCGTGCAACAAAAACGCATTTCAACGGGAAATATCTACCGTCTACCTTCCATACTAGACGAGGCTTTATGCGTTCCGCTTAGTAAGTAGGTATCTCGGAACACGATATCATTCATGTGCATATTTTATTTGCATTTCCATCAGTTACAACTCACAATGCATACTGATATGCCGAGAGTGGTTCGCGGCTGTACGCGACCGCTGCCACCTCGGGGTGACGACGAACGCCTAGACGGACGTCACGTGACTAAGAAGTGCAACGAACGTATTATACTTACTATATCCCCGGGAGCAGAAATATACCTACATGTAGGGAAACATACCCAGCGCCGGATATGCGATACGGGACGGCCTACAGGTTACTGGCACTGGCTAGTTATCCTCATATCAGGCAGGACATTGAAAAAGGAAAACATGTTTACAAATCAAAGATTAAAAACTTGTTCAGCCGCAAAGGAAAACGATTCCCATTCCCATACTTAGACGATATAACTCTACGAAGTAACGATACGAGACGGAAACAAGCCTATTCAAATTCACAAATTGAATCCCTAATATTTCCCAAGAGCACAATGAATAAACATGGCACGATAAAGGCAACATTGAGATGATTGCGACAGTCATAAAAGCCCTCAAATAGCCAGACATCGCCAGACCTCCCTATTTCAGAAAGGAAAATAGCGGTTATTATTTTATCTATCTCCCATCCGACCCAAGAGTAGACAATAAATCCACGTTGGCCGCACGATAGCTCGATATAAAATATGCATCTGTTTCCGTACAAGGAAGACTCTAATTCAGCGGGGAGATTACGTAGACAGCTTCACGGAACAAGATCGTGACTCTAAACTTATTATCCGTATCAGAGCTCTGAACGTATTGTAGGCAGATTTGGTGCGAAATAACGGTTGCGGCGCGGCGTGTAGGGGCTAGCACTGCCACTCTCGGCAAGTCCGCAACGGTACCCTTAATGCTATCTCGAATCACATCCAAATCTTCGCATTAGAGATACCGCCAAACCACCGCTGCCGTACGCTCAGTTGCGCACCTAGGCTGCTTCATTTCAACGTTATTATGCTACTCGATGATGCAACTGATCGGATTGCCTGATAAATAATGACTGCGGCAGATTTATACAGCGTTAAAACGAGTCTCTATTATGTGTGGATAGTAAAACCATCAAGATAGTTTATGCTATTGATCTATTATTCAGTTTTAATTAAGACGACCTCAGATGTTTCAGCACAATGTTTCGATCTAGGTATTTATTGCTCTACCAAGATATATTGCCATACCCTACCTGACAGGGTACATTAATACTTACTGTATGTAATATTTTTGTTTCGCAATAAAAATACTGAATACTGAATACCATTGGAATGAAACCGGTGTGTTTGCCGGTAGAGTCGTTTCATAATGTTTAAAAGTCAACAAGAGCTCTCAACGGCTCTCAACACAGACCTGTGTTGTGTTTGCCCATGGAAAACAGCACGATGACTCTATATTCTCACAGGCAAGCTACAACAAAGCCACGCAATGACCGTAGCATGCTAGTGGTTTTTTCACATTAGAAAAGCGTTGCTGAACAACATAATAAAATATTAAATTAATGTCTACAATGTAGCGCAGACCGTGCAATATTTTCTCGGTGACACTACCAAATGGAAAGTCAAAGTTTTCTTTCGTTGTACTCGTATGTGAAACAATGAGACTAGGGAAACAGAGCGTTGTTCGTGTGCGCCAGTGCGTGGTGGTTGTAGAGTAACAGCGCGAATACTCGGAGTGAAACTCGGCTGAACTGATTGTGTCGGCTCCATTGGTGGATGTGGAGGTGCCGCGTCACATTCCGACGTTACCGACAATTATTCAACACATTTTACTCACGTCATGAGGTAAACAAATCCGACTCATGATGAATTCGCCTACGCGTCATGAAATCAGAGAGGTGTGAAAGTATTCAAACCGTAAATAAAGTCTTAACTTGAATAGACTCCTAAGTAAGGGAGATATTTCGAGCTATGTTGTAGCAAATGCATCATCCTATCCCAGGATATTTAAATGAATATTCTGAAGTTAAATATGTTGGTATTTACGAAGTCAAACATGGACGTAGTAATAATGTATTATTCCATGTTTCTAGAGGGTTTCAAATTGAATGTCATGAATTACCATGTCAGTCTATTCCTGTAGGTAATTGAGTACCAATAGATTTCTATTGGCTTATTAGATGGTTGTTGAAGGCATCCATCCAACAAGACAGGTTTCAGGATTCAAAGTGCCTGTAAAGTTCTTTCATAGAAGGACTCAACTATGTCATTGAGTTTATCTCGTCCTATCCTCGTTTATGGGGGAGGCCTATGTTGAAATGCAAAACAATTTGGATACCGACACAGAATAACTAAATCTCTACACCGATGTCTTATACCTACTAAAAAATGTATACCTAATGTATACCTACCTAAATTAGATTATAAGGTTTCAATTGCGTAATTAACTGTCTAATGGTATGCATTTGCATCGCAAACCTACCTACCAGGTACTAATGATATTTGCATATAAAAGACATTCTTGAGTTACAGTGCGTTTGAATGGGCTGGGCAGAAGGAAACTGTCTACTTATTCGAAATGTAGTCATTCTTACGTAATTTTACTTAGCACTTTAGGTTTCTATGTATATTTTTTTGGTAATTTGTGGCGTGCACTGACGAGAAGTTGTCTTAATTAAATTTAGCAAGTTCTGTCAGAAACTAGTCCAGTTATGATTTTAGCTCCACATTTTTCAGTACTTTTTTTGCGTGAATAGTTAAATATCTGTGAGGAAAGAAACCAAGAGTTTCTAGTTACCTTACAGATATTTAGGTATGAGCGTGTTATACGATCATCGTGATTTCATTCCCTGCCTTCTGATCTTCGATGGTTATCTAAGACGTGATCGAGTTTATCGAACTCTAAAAATTCACCAGCCTCAATAAAGAACAAAAAGTTTGCGTGTCATACCTACTTAAAGAGTGCACTTTAATAAATGGTTAGGTACAAATGAAACATGATATTGTAGAGCGGTTTTTAAATGCCTGCGCCTTGTAACTTTTTTACTATGTAGCACGTGTACGTTATAATTATTGTAAGACTCGATCAGTTGTATTAAAAACTTTCTGCGGTGTTTTTTTGTAATTGTATAATTTTCTATAGAACGACGGCAATTAAACGCTCAGGAAAAAATATTATGAATAATAAATAAATAAATAATGTTGGACAATTCACACAGCATTATCTAGCCCCAAGTTAAGCAGAGCTTGTGTTATGGGTACTAGATAACTGATATACTTAATACAATACACTACATAGATAGATATATTTTTTTTTTTTTTATTATAGATAGAAAACACCCAGACCAACGGAACAAATTTCTGCAGATCGTACACAAATTTGTTCCGAGGCGGGAATCGAACCCGCAACCTCCAGCGTCGCAGGCGGACCTTCGCCCGCTGCGCCACGGAGGTCGTCATGAAACTATGTATTTTACATTAGCAGAAATTAAAGAGAGCATCATTATGCATTTTTGCATATTATTTAAGTTTAAGCGCTTCCTTGATTTATTTCAAGTTACTAAGTAATAGGCATAAATTAAATTTTGTTTTGTAGACAAGGCGAACATATTTCATTTTTATCGGAAGGTTTTTGGTCACGCAGTATAGTTTTATTCTTAGTTCAAATGAGCTTCTAAAGAGCTCTGATTGTTTTTATTGTACCTAAATCAACAAATTGCAAAGTAAAATCCTTGATAAAATAGGAATACAAGTAAGTATAACGCTTTCTTATAGAATACTAGAAATTTGAGAACGAGGCCGTTTTTGTAGCATTGTAAAAAAAACTAAAGTCATAAATTGAGACTGGATAATGTAATTAAGGTGTTTATTTTGTAAAATAAAACTTAGCTAGAAACTCATTTCAACCTGACGCCTCAGAATAACCCATAGATCTTATGACTCCAATAGGCGTAGTAAATTACCTGCATGCTATTCGCAGAAATTATAGGCAGTGTGAGCCTCCTCTGTAAATTACAATGATTTATTTCAAAGCATTATTTTCCCTATAGTAAAATATTTTGCTTGCTAAGGTGCATTCACAGAGCGATTGCCGTCTGACTGTTTGCTAGCATATTTCAGCAAGGTATTAAGATGTGCAAAGAATGTGTAACATTGTGTGCCTTTGTGCTTAAACACAATCGAGGGCCTTTCAAGTGAACGCGTCTTTAGTTGTTCCCGCAGGACCTCGAGACCTAAGTCGTAAACCGACTGATTTACACCCCTAGGCATTAGTGCCAGGACACGATTTGGAATTTTATGACATTTCTCGAATGTCGTTAAGCCGGGGCAGCGATGCTCGGGTGGTTGTGGCGGGAATCAGACATCCTGTAGGACTATACAGCTATACAGCCAGCCCAGCTCGTAAACTTTCTGATTTACATCTTCGTATATTCCATGGCACGTTTGGGATTTTTATGGGATATCCGATTTACCTATCTTCTTGTGAATACAAATCATCGCCAACCCTTGCAGGCCTGCATCGTCAACAATAGGGTAAGGTTACAAGCTGCGCTTCTATCTTCAGATTTACCACAGATATTGAAGTCAAGACTCGATTTGGATTTTATGTCATTGGATACTGATTCGATTGTCATTTGAAAATCGAAAACCTTCCTTGTGGGGTTTTGTTGGCAGGATGGGCGGTTTGCTGTGCCGTAAAACCATCTAATTTATAGTGCTCTAGTAATGTGTCTGAACATCAACTTTGGAATTTATGACACTTCCTCGGCAGTTTTGAAGTCGTCTCTCGTGGATGCCTTTGTTATGTGGATGATAGCAATTTGTTTAGCTGTCGTAGGTTAGGTACCTGCTAAACAGTACCAGAGAATATTATATAAATACTAACGAAAGTACCTATATAATAAAATTTAAAAAAGATTGCATTATTTAAGTATGTATTGACCGAATCGGACCTACAACTTATTTAAGTATTCATAAAGGTCCGACCGTCGTATATTTTTTCGCTATTTTATTTGATAGTATCGGGTTCAAAATTTCACGTCATTTGCATCATCATGACATATACATATATCTACTGCTGGACATAGACCTCCCTCACAGAAATCTAAATAATACTTTATTTAGATTTCTGTGGCTTTCCCTAGTGAAATTTATCGTAATGCTTTTTATGTAAGCCTAAAAAGTTGACGTATTGGATTTCGATTCTATTCATTTAGCTTGAAGACAAAAAGCGTTGCAGGTTAATCCATAAAACACCGCACCGTGTTCGCATGATAAAAAGCATCAGAATTTGCTTAATTTTTGTAAAGGCGTATTTACGCAGCCGCCTAAATGATGAAATTATGTGAGAGCTGGGATCTATTCTATTACGCGGGCGCATTATGTAAATGAAAGCAAAGTTGTTTAACTGGCAGGCCGGCTACTTTATAGCTCAGAAGACAGAGTAGAATAGTTGCCCTTCTGGATACGAACATACATAATTTAAAAGACGGCTAATAGCTCGTCTTCCTTTGCTTAACGTGCAAGTGCCCATGAGAATTAAGTAGGTACTTAGCATTATTGCTTGCTTTAAGTATGAATACTTTATTTAAGTATGAGTTCAGGGAATTTTAATTATAGAGTTGGTTTAAACTTTGGAGACGACGATGGGATAGGATTTTAATTAAGTAAGTACGCATTTTGAATACCTAGTCAAATGTAAATACATAATTAAATTATTATTAGGCCGATTCGGAGGGTTTCGGGCTAATAATGATTTAAAAAACTCGGGCTTTCGGGCTGCCCGAAACTTTGAGTACCTAACATCATGAGAAAACTTGTCATGCAAATAATAACTCCAACGCGTTTAATTTTTCAGCAGTTGTAAATATAAAGTTTTCGTTCACGAGTTTGAATGTTATACATATTATAAACAAACATAAAAAAATTAAGAAACACGACTTTAAAAAATAACCGATAACACCGTAACACTCTTTTTTGGGCAGTCGTGTAAAAATATATCAATGCGCTTTAGGTATATATTTCGTAGCAGCGCAGCCTTTTAAAAGCTTTGCATGCAAAAGACGTTAAAGCTGCGTTTCCACCAGAGATGCGTAGCGAGGAATGTGTTTTTTAACAACTAATAGTATCACTTCATTTACCTAGCCTCGCTCAGCACATGTCTGGTGAAAATCTGGTGGAGCGAGGTTTTTGTACATACAAGGGAAAGATGTGTGCGAGTCCTCGGGATGGACGCGGGCGAAATAATAGCAGGCAGTAGACGGTTGCCCTTGCTCGCTTATCTGAAAAGAGCCCGCTACACATCCTCGCACCGGTCAGCTTGCTCGCACATCTCTGGTGGAAACACTCTCGTCGTTACACAGCCTCGCAATGTGTCCTCGGACCGCTCAGCTAGGTATCTCGCACTTCTCTGGTGGAAACGTAGTCTTTCCACCAGAGATGTGCTACATTCCTAACTTTCCAGCCGACCAATAGGATCGCTCCATTATCGTGTCATTACGCTCTACATTTAATTCGTAGCAGCTTAATATTTTAAAAACATTTATTTAATTCAAAAGACATTAAAACGCTTCATTTATTTCGTAGCAATATTTCCCTTAAGCATTTATTTTATTCAAAAGACATCAACGCGCTCTATTTATTTCGTAGCAGCAGATAAATACTAATCCCTCGGAATATATTTTTTTTGAGACCACCTCGGGGTCATCCTGTATAACTGCAAAAGAATCATTCCAATCAGTGCTTAAATGACGGACAAATCGACGGACATACATAAAAAATTTACATACAGCCACAGGACATTATAATAATACTAACGCTGAACATAAAAACTTCTTTTAAAACTTTTTAAACTTTCGCGATTTGTTAACACAGTTAATGGTTTAATCGGATATTTATCCGTACCTTTTGTTATTATTTCCCCAAATTCGACGTTAATGGTTTAATCGGATATTTATCACGTACCTTTTGTTATTATTTCGCCAAATAATAACAAAAGGTACGCGATAAATACCCGATTAAACCATTAACTCCTCCTTTTTCTAAGTCATCAACAATGAAGCGCGATGATGAAAAAGACATCAACGCGCTTCATTTATTTCGTAGCACTCTTTAAAACATTTATTTCATACAAAAGATATCAACGCGCTTCATTTGTTTCGTAGCCGCGTAGCAGTTGTTTTAATTTTATGTAAAAGACTTGACGTGCCTCATTTGTTTCGTACCTAAAAATGGTAAATCTAATTTAGCGTGTTATGTTGGAATATAATTTAGCATGTAATGTTGATAGTTAAATGCGGAGTCAATAACTTAATTCAGTTTAGTAGGTGCGGAATTTTTCATTATAAAAAAAACATATACGTTTTAATACAATAAAAACAATGTTAGCCTGAGTGCCACTGCAGGGCAAACAAAATTATAAATAAAAAATAAAAACTTTTAAAAGTCTTACCTTTTAAGCATTATTTTTATGGTCAATTATTTCAATAGCAAAAGGATAATACTATCATATCAAATCGTTTCTTCGAAATGTTTAATTGTGGCATTTGTAATGTGGGCTGGCTATGGTGCAAATAAATTAGAGCTTTATTTATAAATAATGCCAATTTAAATTCAATTTGAGTCTACTAAGAAATCAAACAACTGAAAAACTGAAAAAAATTGGTTCTGTAATTGAACCTACAGTACCTATAATTTTCTAGGTAAATGACACCGGAATGGAATAGAATAGACACCGCAAGAAAAGCAGCGCCATTTAAATTGCAGGGCCGTTAAAATAAGAAGATAGGTCGGTAAAAGCCCGGGAATGATTACAGAAAAAGTTCGACGATCTTCAGACAAGGTGAACAACAGGTTCAGTATAGATCGCCTTTTAGCCTGAAGCCGTGGCACTCGGTCAAAGCCCCTGCCACCCTGAGACAGTACTCACGAAATTATTCCTTCAGAGCCGCTCTTCAGATCTGCCGCCGATAAATATCCCAGGACAAGATATCAGGTTGTTTTTTCATAGTAACTCGCGCGGGGAATGCCGGGCGTCCATGCGTGCGAGAGGCACGGAGGCTTGAGACAAACTAAGCGAATTTCTGGGTGTCCGTGATGCGTGACGGGTGCACGTGCGCGATGCGCGGGCGCATCTCTTCAGCTACACACTCGAACTCGTTTCTGTCGCTGACGTGACTTAAGTGTTCACTGATTTTTGATTGTATTTTCTTTTCATAGCTGCGTTGCGGTTTGCTGGAAACAGTTTTTTCCCAAAAACAGTTCAACTCACTTGGTAGTTTGGAACTTAACTACTTCAGCCAATGTTTAGGTAGGCTGCGTGTGTTCGCTGTGTTCCAGTTTTACATCTAAAAGACATAAACGCGCTCCGTCTATTTTGCAAATTCGAAGAATTTCGTTTCTTTTCTATTCTTAACCTAATTAATGGATTAGATTTCCTAAAAATACCGACCTATCAACTTTATAATTGTGAAAAATACTCTACAGACTATGATGATTAGATCACCTATGGAGGAAAAAGTTTAATTCTGAGATTCTGAGATGAGCATTGAAAAATATATAAATCAGAATAAAAATATCAAATAAATTAGATTTGGATATGACTATAGATAAAATAAGTTTTGATATAAATCAGAATATAAATATAAATCAGTTTAAAACGATGTTTTTAAACTGATTTTGCCAACTCTCATATTGGTAATTTGATAAGACTAGGTAGTACTACTGAATTTTAACAATATGAGGTCATCTCTAAGGTTGATAGAGTACAGTACAACACTTATTATTCCAAATGTAGGTATAAACATCTGCAGATATACCTACCGCAGATGGCCCCTGCAGTCTGCGTATACCGCTTTCCCGTTCCGCATCGCTGGCCAGCATAACGACTGGAACGTTTTCTTGAAATACGAGTAGGTACCTACGTCTCGTGTGTGATGCAGTATTCCGTATTTGGCACTGATTGCCTATTTGTACTTCGATTAAATTGCTAAAAACGATGATTACCGTGCTAATAAATAATAAAATCCACTTTCAGCTGTAGTCAAGCTGAAGATAATAGGTACCCACTCTATTACTCCGTGGCTAGAACTATAATAGCGGAGGCGTAGAAGAAACTAAGTTGTCATAGCTTTAAGACGCAAAAAATCCCATTAGGTATAGGTACTGAAGTTAAAGAATATAAGAATAGATAATGCCTTTGTCTTCTAACTCAAGGATTTGGTTCCTTTAATTTGGGAGCGTCCACTGTGTTTGCTAGCTAATTAATCGAAAAGAAATGAAACGATTTAGCTATCCTATTGACGGTGAAAATTAACCACTTTCAGTTAATAAAAGTAGGTGACCTCATTCGCTCAAGCATAGCATTGGAAAATAGTCAACGACTATACATATGTTTCAAGCGTTATGTGATCAAATTGATGTGCATTTAAGGGGCTAACAAAGCGGTTTTGTTTGTCAAACTAGATCTCAGTGCTCACGGGACCCCCGTGGTAAAAAACTCGATTAATGTAAAATTCATCATGAGGTATTTCTTTGGTTCCCCTTATGTGAAAACACGATTGAGAAAAAACAAGATCACCGTCAAGTGCGAGTGTAACTTGCGCGCCGAGGCCGAGGGTTTCGAACGTTTGTCAATCATACAAATATGTAGGTACTAAAGGTACCGGTGAGACTTCACTATTTAATGAATACCTAAAAATAGTAGGAACCAAACTACATTTTAGATGGATCCTTCTGCTGAGATATTAAGATATTGCTGTGATATTAAGGTGGGAAAAAGGACAGACAAAGCGAGACCGGGGTTTCGAAACCGATCTCCGATCTCGCAACCCTAAAAACGATGACCGTGCACAGTTTGACATAATATTTGGTCGAGGCCTTAGGAGCCCTCTGCTATCTATTGAAATCACTTATGTTTTGATTCCAAGGTTTTTACTAATTATTTGGCCAGTTTCTTAATTAGTTGCGTACCTATAGGTTGCAAAAAAAACAAAAACTTGATTTTTGCGCTTACGCTTTTAAAAACGTAGGTATGCTCAAAGTCATTTGTAACGGGATATTTACCATGATTTGTTTCAGTTATTCCGTGATCATAGCGCATGAAACTGTGCCGAAATATTGGAAAGCTCAAAACTCAAATCATGGTAAATATCCCGTTGTTGTAAATGACTTTAGTGTTAATAACCATGATGTCCCGCTCCTATGAACGCGAAGTCCTACCTATGCCTACTTTTTTCACAAAATCGCGCGCAATGTGTTCTCATAATGAAGTCTTAAGTTGTAGGAACCTAGCTAAAAAATAAACAGCGAAATAATTTCTGCAGATATTTTATTGATTCATCCATTAAAGGAAGATACAACTTATTTGGAAGGTTTTTCATCTTAAAAATAGGTTGCTACCGCAATACTATTAAATCAATTTAGATCGAACAAGTGAAGTTAACAAAATTTTAAACCTACCTAATTCAATAATATCAAAAGCAATACGTTTATATTGTAGTGAACATAAATTAGGCTTCTAAATCACTAATCCTAAAAGGTATTCTGTGTTCTTAACTCAACAGAAATACCTAACAATGTATAAACACAGCAAAAAAAACAACAGTCACATTGTAGAGTCGTGCGAACTGAAACAAAGTGCAACTACCTACAGCTTTGTTAAATTGATAAAGATAAGAACAAAACATCTATTTCTAACTTTAATCTAACGGTGGAAACTACAATCGAAGACGTTGAAGACAAAGCGACGTAACATTCTATCGATAAACGGTTATTAAAAAGTCCAATTTATACAAACCTTTTCTTTTCAGCCTTTCTTGCAGTCCGATAGATGCTTTGGTAGAAAAGTTAATTCGCAGTCGCAGTTCCATTGCTTAGTTTTGGTATCTCTACCTTTAGGTAGGTATATTCTGTAAATAACATTTTTTTTCAAAGCAACTACTTAACTATGCTTATTGGTAAGTAGTTGGTAGTTGGATGGCCCTGTAATGAGCTCCGAATCTCCAACCCATTAGCAATAATTAGCACAATCTATCCCGATCTATCCCTATTCATCGAAAAACAATCGTATCCCAATCCTATACAAGTAAATCGAGCCCAGTCTTATCCGAAACCTTTTGAAACCCTTCAACGTAAGGCGAACCAACTTTGTTAAGCATTTATTTATTTGGAACTATACTTTAGGATTGTGCGGGCGCTCTTCATCGTCACTGTGCTCCTCTTGAAGAAGCAAGCTGTCCGGGGCCCGAGGGGGCGCCCTGGACCCTCCTGACTTGCGCTGGCCTCCCCGGCCGAACATCCGCCAGAGTTGTGCGAATTTTTTGCGAGAAACTGTAAAAGAAAAAGTACCTATAGAGTATACAATACTTAGGTACTTTCTTAGAGGAATAACCCACTAAGTGGGTAGCCTACTATTTTTAAACATTAATATAAAAACGATTTAAACTTACTTTTGCCCATATTTTTGAGCCGTTCCTTGAAATCAGCTTCGTCTTCATGGCTCTTCGTCTTCTGCCCTTGTTCGCTATCCAGCGCCGCCATAAACTCCTGGTTCCACCTCAGTTCTGCCATGAATTCTTCGTTCAGAAGTAGATTAGCGATTCGATCATCATCCATCTCAAGACTGAGGTCTATTCTCGCGTCTGTGCCAGGGGGTATCCGAAGAAACATGGGCGGCAGCGGTCCTAAGAGACGAGGCATCCATTTTCTGCGTATAGCCAGAGGGAGTGACTCGTCGTCCGCATCTCTGTAAATCAAATGGTTGCTTAGGTAATTGCTGATATTCTTATTTCTATACCTTCCAGATAATGTAAATTCCTATTTATCTTTATCTACTATAAATAAACCTACCGCGGATAGCCTATTTACATTCTCCAGGCCAGTAATAGCAACCTAGGCATTGACCAAACTCCCGACCCCAAAATCTTAGACCCCGAAATAAACTAGATGTTCCCTTTTCTACCCTCCAAATCTTCCATTCAGGTCCGCATGCTATGGCTATAAGAATATACAATAAAATTCCCCAAGACATAAAAAACGAAACAGAAGTACTTAAATTCAAAAATTTATTAAAAAGGTATCTGATTAAATATAGTTTTTATTCTTTGCAAGAATTTCTAGAGCTCTAAGTTAATATCAATTAGTATTAAGTAGAAGACATGTTCATCCATTTATTTATTTACTATAGATAACATCTAATGTTTACATTTGCTGTGTAATTATTCTATTCATCTACTTATAAGATGTTTGTCAAAAAATCTTTAAGATTTTGTATTTGGCTTACAAAGCTAAACTTAAACTTTATTATAACTAGCGTTATTAAGTTTTATATAGTACCTAGTACTATCTTGCTGTGCCCTAACCGGGTCCATATTTGAGACTGAATATCTTTAATATAATAATAACCTATGTACAATATGGTCGCAATAAAAAATTTGAATTTGAATTTGAATTTGAATTTGAGCTAGTGCCATAACAATAGGCAACGATCAAGCTCCACTTGCTTTCAAGGTAGGTACCTACGTAGGAAGCAAACCATGACGTCGGTATATAAACACGGCTTTTGGATCGTCAGTTATTGCTTAAAAGATCCACACTTACCTATCTATCTACCTAGGTACCTACTGGCACGCGAAAACAATGACAACTGCCCTTTAGATTGTGTAAAACATTTCGTCATGTTAGATAACCTGTTGCTGGAGAAAAGTTTAGGTAGGTACCTACCTAACGTAGGAACTATCGTATTTTATGAACCTAGGTACCTATGCTGTTCGCTAGGGAAATAGGATAGGTGTTAGTTACATTTTAATTAACAGACTGACGAAGGCTTTTGTCGGTGTAAGAGGTCAGAAAATCTTTGTTCTGGAAATAGCAAGTTTACGCGAATAGCGCTAAAGGTTTGTTAGGAGTCTACAAGTTAGAATTTAATAGGGACTTAAATTTTATGTTAGAATCAACGAACTTACACAAGTGCCGTCATGTCGTTATCGTCTCCGTTGGCACCCTTAGCGCGACCCTTGCGACGCGAAGGCGTGCAGTTCTCGACTCGCTCCATTTCTTGCCTCAGCCGCTCGTTCTGGTTGTCAGTACTCATAGCCAGCAGCTGGTCGATGGTAGCGTCAACAGCGCCCTGGTTAGCTCGCAGTACCGCCTCGATGACATCGTCGTCCATGTCCGGAAACATCGTCTTGAAGTCGGACATAGCCTGTGTGAACTCGAGCTGCGTGGTGGATGCTGTGGTAACCGGCGGGGGCGCCGCCGGGCCTCCGTCGCCGCTTGTCCGTATCATGGTGTTTAGGGGAGTCTGTTGTGTTGTCACAGTTTAGTCGCCGGCGACACAGCTGATACTTTGGTCGCTACCGCAATGATCGGCCCCGTGCGGGCCTGAGCCATTCTCGCGGTGCTCTAGTCGCGTCGGCCGCCGCTAATTAACTCCATTATGTGCAATGTTTAGTTCGCACCGTGCACCAGCTTATACGACCATGATGTGCAATTTTCACTTTCGTAGTTGAGAGGTGCGTTTCGCGCAGGCGCGGTTGGTTGCGGGCCGGGGGTCGATATTCCGTGAGATGGATAGGGCGAGCGGCCCGCAGCCCTCGCGATGACTGCAGGACGCGCGCCGCGGGGGCCGCGCCGCCGCCGCCGCCGCCGCCGCCGCCGGTCGGCGCATGTGCGCAGTATTGTTGTCAATTCCTCTCGTAAGTATGTAATTGATGTCAATGTGACCCTTGTGACCTTCCGGTGTTGCGTTTTCGCATCCTTGCTCTACATCCACAGATAAATGCTATTTCATTTCTACACTTCTAAGCCCCACTTGCGCCAGGGTAGGTTAACATGGTTAACTCAGGGCTAAATACTACTTTGGAGTTAAATTCGAATTATTTCTTGTACCAACAAGAGTTAGGAGGTAGCCTTGTGTTAAATATTGAAATTTTTAACCCACTGATGTGGGAGGGTTAGGTCAACTAACTCTGGGCTAGTAATGTCAAAAATATGAAAGCTGCGATGTTATATAGGGTAGGTAATGTTGGTTGAGTTTGTCATATCGTTTTTTTTTGTCCTGAACAATAAATGACTGGTTGATTGTCTGATGATAGATAATGAAGAGATCATTGAATACTTACATTAGTTCGGATTTTATAACAGAAGAATTGCAGAACGGTCCATTCATATCAAGTAAGTATCTACATAACGTTTTAATCAAACTAATATTTCCGTACACGGCGTGAATACATTGACAAGTCGACTTATATCAAATTTTAAGTTATAGCAAAATTGTCGTCGAGATTACTTGCTTTATATGGGGAATAAATGAGTAACTCGATTCTCTCACTTATTTTTGGGACATCGCACTTGTGAGTTATTAAACAACTCTGTTTCCAACGAGAACATTATGACATTTAGAGATATCTGATTACATTAATGTTATTTATTTAAATAACTCAACACGTTAATTTATTTACGCCACAAATTCGAATGAACTAACAGAATAACTTTAGATAGTCAATTATTCACATTACCCATAATTGCGTTACCGACTATACATATCCAGTTGTCAAGTTATTACCGGCGCGAAAGTGCAGTGTATTAAGTGACAAGTAAATGTATCAATAAGTCGCAAAACTGACCGTTGCGTGTCTAATGAGACAAAGCGATACGTAAGACAAGGATAACAGCTATCCTTGGAGGCCAAAACAAAAATAATAGCTATCAACTTGAAATTAAAAATAATAATACATTTCGTGCGCCTGTACCGTTTCAGAGAAAAATAAATAAAAATAAATGAAAAATGAAAATTAATATTTTCCATACAAATTGTGATGCCGAAATTTCAAAAGATACCTACAGGGTCATGTGGGGTATCAAATGAAAGGTATCAGTTTTTACATTTCAAAATATATTTTGAAATTTTTGTAGGTTTCATACTTTTTAAAATATTTCGAAAAAAGTCGAAAAAATACCCATCTCCGAAGATTGCAGAGCGATCCATGTTAAATGTATGGAGCGTTTATAGACATAGGTCTATATTTTACAGGAAAAATATAGAGTAGTTTGAAAAAAGAACACTTTTTGAAAAATGGTCAAAATGGGGGGGAATAATTTTTTAAAGGGGGGGGCTGCCTCACCGAGTGGGGTATCAAATAAAAGGTATCGGTTTGTACGTTTCAAAACAGTTTTTCAAATTTCAGTAGAATTCATACTTTTTGAAATATTTTGAAAATAGTCAAAAAAATACCCATTCCCCCCCTCCTATCTCCGAAGTTTGCAGAGCGATCCGTTTAAATGTATGGAGCGTTTGTAGACATGAATCTATATTTTGCACGAAAAATATAGAGAAGTTTGAAAAAAGAACACATTTTGAAAAATGGTCAAAAAGGGGGGAATAATTTTCAAAAGGGGGAGCTACCTCACCGAGTGGGGTATCAAATAAAAGGTATCGGTTTGTACGTTTCAAAACAGTTTTACAAATTTCTGTAGGTATCATAGTTTTTGAAATATTTTTAAAAAAGTCGAAAAAAAACCCATTCCCCCCCTATCTCCGAAGTTTGCCGAGCGATCCATTTAAAATGTATGAAGCGTTTGTAGATATGGATCTATATTTTATAGGAAAAATATAGAGAAGTCTGTAAAAAGAACATTTTTTTAAAAATGGTCAACAAGGAATAATTTTCAAAAGGGGGGCTACCCCACCGAGTGGGGTATCAAATGAAAGGTATCGGTTTGGACATTTCAAACCAGTTTATCAAATTTCTGTAGCTTTCATACTTTTTGAAATATTTCGTAAAAAGTCGAAAAATTTACCATTACCCACCTTAACCGAACCACCCATTTAACCAAAGTATGCAGAGAGATCCATCTGAAATGTAGGTTGGTACCTACTATTCTTAGGTATTCGTTAAATTGCGAAGTCTCTAACCGGTACTTTCGGTACATATTTGTTGACAAACGTTCAAAACCCTCGGCGCGCGAGTTACACTCGCACATGACGGATCTTGTTTAATTAATAAAAATATAATTAAGTTGAGCTACCTGTAGATTGTTTGCAACAGTCTGCAGTTAGCTCAATTGTTTCAATTGTAAATACTAATTATATTATAATTTTCTTTGTGAATAAAGGCTTCTGCTAAAAAAAAAAATTAAGTACAAGTTTTGTGTTTTATTTTGACATTGATCAATTCAAATAATTATGAAAAACTAGCTATTACAAATTTATGCAATATTTTTATATTTTTAAGATAACAATCTAACTATCAATCTAATTTGTTTTCTCGAATTTCAATAAATTGCTTTGGTGAATATATTGACAAGTCGTCGGTGAACAACTTGATATGTCATTTTTTTTATTGATTAAAACGTTAATTTATCATTATACTTACATTATCTGAAAATTTCCATTAAATTACATAGATATACGTATAAAAGAAAAAAAAGTATAAATAAGAAGATTTACCAAAAATATGTAAACTTTAAAATGGGTGCCCTGAAAAGTATGCATTTTCGATTTGTTCGATTGCTAGATTTATGAAATGGTGGATAAATGGACTGTAGATTTTTTGTTAATGAATGTTTGTGTGACTCCGAAATTGCGAGACACGAATGCAACGAAAGTGATTACAATCTTGGAGCGAGAATATGAGAGTAGGCGTGAATTGCGTGAATGAGGTGTATCGAGGGTGTTACGAAAAACCACTAACCTTTGAATCAGAGGCGCGTAGCAGTATTCAGCTCTTTCCAGAGTTCCTCGGGGCGTCACGGCTAAAACTATACCTTGGAGATCTGTACTTCACTGGGCGGGCAAGCTTAGCGTTAGCTTAGAGGGGCCGGTCGGAGCAGTAGAGCTAATATGTGGAGTCTCGTACAGCGTCGAAATTCACGTCAAACGCAAACAATTACACGCACCGCACAAATCCGTATCGTATTCTTATGATAATTACAACAACGACAATAAATTATAAATACACCGAAAATAATAACGTAAAAATGTGTACTTTCAACTCGACTTTCCAAGAAGGAATGACATTATTTATTTCAAATCGCGGGAAAACCTAACGGTCATAAATGTACGCGGCGTGAGAAATGTCAGAGTCACGAATGTCAGATACGTCAATGACAAGTCGCAGCGTTACCTATAAAAAGGTGATAGCCAATTCTGAACATTCCGACCACCAAAATGCGCAGTATTTTCCGCAACTTAATAAAAAAAAAGTATAATTAATCAATTTATAGAATTATGATACGAAACAATTTATCAACAAAAAAAAAACAAATTTACAATTAATATAGCTAGATTTACCTAATCCTTTCAGCTAGAATTAGGTGGACTGGGCATCAGGTTCGATGTCCTCGTTCATGGGAAGGACACACAATTTGACCACAGGCCGTTTGCATTCTCCTGAAGCCGTCCTTAGAGTAACTACTCGGCAAACATTATCGGCTCCAAGATGGAGCTGCGTTACCCGACCGAGTTTCCACTTCATCGGACTGCATTGCTCGTTGGCAATGAGAACCAGAGTTCCAAGGACTATATTTTCTCGCGCATCCACCCATTTATGTCTCTGCTGCAGCGTGTGCACATACTCGAGGTGCCATCTCTGCCAGAAGTCCTGGTGCATTCGTTGGATGAGCCTCCATCGACGAAGAGGACTTACGTGCTTTTCTAGGATTGGTTCCTCAGGCAGAAGAGTCAAAGGCTCAAGTGTAAGAAAATGACCTGGGGTCAACGCCGAAAAATCATTTGGGTCGGAGCTTAGTGGTGAAAGTGGCCGTGAGTTTAACAAGGCCTCGATTTGAATCAGCAGCGTGTTAAACTCCTCATAAGTCAGGCGTTGCAAACCAACGACACGAGCGAGGTGAGTCTTAACCGATTTAACTCCTGCCTCGACTAGCCCCGAAAAATGTGGGCTACCAGGAGGGTTAAACGTGAACTCCACCTTCTCGGCCTGCGTCGCCTGCGACATTAAGTCTTTTAACAGGTTACTTGCTCCGACAAAGTTCGTCCCTTGATCAGATACCAATCTAGAGCAACGACCTCTACGAGCTATAAATCGCTTCAAACATGCCAAATATGCCTCCGAAGTGAGTTCTGATGCGAGCTCCAAATGGATTGCTTTGGTGGCTGTGCAAACAAAAACACATACATACGCTTTGTATGTTCTGACGCCACGACCACGACCAAGGGCTATGTCAAACGGCCCTGCGTAGTCCACTGAAGCCGATGAAAACGGTTTCAGTTGACTTAGACGATAACACGGTAAATTTCCCATCCGGGGAGGTGCGGACAGTCGTGGTTTTGCACGGAAGCATTTGACGCAGGATGACACCACGGAACGAATTGCTCGCTTTGACGAGAGGATCCAAAAATCCTGTGCGAGAAGACTCTGTAATGTCTGCGGTCCTGGATGTAAAAATTTCCTATGGTACTCGTCGATTAGTAGATAGGTCAGACGGTGAGTTCGAGGAAGCAGCAGCGGATGCTTCTGGCTATAACTCAGATCGCTATGCACGAGGCGGCCGCCCACCCTGAGCAACCCATTGGCATCTACGAAAGGACATAATTTTCTTAAGACTTTGGGGAGCAAATTTGGGTTGCCTTTATTTAGCGCACGAAATTCTGAAGCAAACACGACTTCCTGTACATGCTTCACTAAGAACTGCAACGCATGGTTAGTTTCGACAGCCGATAAGGCGCCAGTTGATTTCACCGATGCCTTTAAATTTTTAGAGAATCGGTAACAGTAGGCGACGATATTCACTATACGCGAAAGTGACGAGAACTTGTTTAAAAGTCCGTCGACAAAACCAATATTGTTTTCTGTCATAAAAGTCAATATTCTTCGCTCCTCGAGTGCGGACTCATTGTTTGCAGCGTACGAACTTTGCGGCCATTCTTCACGAGGGTTCAACAACCAGTTCGGACCCGACCACCATGACTGACACCGGATTAAATCTTCGGGCAGTAAACCTCGCGAACCGTGATCGGCTGGATTATCGGCTGTAGGAACATGTTGCCAGAATTCGGAGGGTATACCGTCTTGGATTTCCGTAACACGGTTGGCAACAAAAGTTTTCCAACGCGACGGACAGGAATTGATCCAGGTTAATGCAACGCTGGAATCTGACCAAGCGAAGAGGGCACCGACACGATGAAGACCATCTAGGGCGAGGGTTAACGAAGACATAAGCTCAGTCAGCAAGACAGCTGCCATCAACTCCAAACGAGGGATCGAGCGTTTGCGGAGGGGGGCAACTTTCGACTTGGCACAACAAAGTCGGACCTCAGTTGTCCCGTCACTGCACGACGCGCGGCAGTAGACAACAGCGCAATAACCTCGCTCAGAAGCATCACAAAAGCCATGAAGTTGAAGAGATGCAAACGAAGGAACCATTCTCCGAGGCAGTGCCACAGCACTCAGCGACGACAGTTGGTTCTTGACCTTAAGCCATTCAGACGAAATGAATTGAGGAGCATCCTCATCCCAGTCAACACCAGACAGCCACAATAGCTGCATTATATATTTGGCAAGGAATACGACAGGAGACAAAAGGCCTAACGGATCGAAGATCCGAGCTATGTCTGACAAGATGGACCGCTTTGTACACCTCTTTTCGAGCGCAGCTGTTCTGAATGTGAGCTGGTCTGCGGTGGGAATCCATAACATTCCGAGGATTTTCAAGGACAAATCCTGAAGGTCTTCAAAGTTGCACATCTTTTCCGAGTACAACTCGGACGGCGGCAAGTCGCGGAGGAACTCTTTAGAGTTCGAAGTCCATTTTCTCAAGTGTAGACCGGCGGATGACAGAATTAGCGTAAGATCACGACGAATTTGAATCGCATTCTCCACCGAGTCTGCTCCCGAGACAACATCATCCACATAAGTGTCCCGCTGTAACACCGATGCTCCAAGGGGAAAACGGGGTGCAAACTCGGACGCCAGACGAGACATGCACCAAAGAGCCTGGTACGGCGCACAAGAAACCCCATATGTGACCGTAAGTAGCCTGAAATCGCGAATAGGTAAATCAGCAGATTCGCGCCATACTACTCGTTGGTAATCAGCATCATCAGGGGTTACCAGGAATTGACGATACATTTTTTTTATATCTCCCGTGAAGACCACTTCGTGCCATCGAAAACGTATCAAAATATCAAAGATGCTTTTTTGGAGTTTGGGACCTGGCAACAACACGTCATTCAACGACCTACCCTCAGCATCTTTGGCGCTAGCATCGAACACTGTTCTTAGTGGCGTGGTGACTGATTCTGGGCGCAGGATACCATGGTGAGGGATATAGTAGAAAGGACCGACATTGGTGGTAGGAGGCTCCACTTCCTCCATATGACCACTCTCCAGATAATCTTTCATAAAGTCGACGTACGCTGACTGGAACTGGGCGTTCACTTTAAATTTACGCTCTAAGTGAAGGAACCGTTTCACAGCAATATCGCGAGAGTTAGAGAAGACTGGTTTAAGTTGAGGATCAGCAAAGGTCAGCGGGACAACCAATCTTCCCTCAGAATTTCGATAACTATTTGCTTCCATAAGCCTATCGCAAGCCACTTCAGTTTTCGAAAAGGCTACTGGTCTGGGCGGCTCGACACTTTCCAATTCCCAGAACCTTTTTATTGAGTTGTCTAGTGACAGGTTGGACACAAAAAAACAATTTTTACGACTATTGGCATTGTTGCCAAGGCGAGCGAATCCGGTGCCAATAGTGCACTCGCCCATCACTATCCACCCGAAGATAGTGGGGATAGCGACGGGTTGACCTGATGCACCCTTAACCAAACCAGGTCTGAGTGCCGACGCCAAAATGTTGACACTTACAAGCATGTCAACAGGCCCTGGTTTATAAAAACTAGGGTCGGCAAGATCCAAGCCATCTAAATGCTCCCATGATGAGGTATCAATAAAACCAGGTGGCATGTCGTGACAAATAGTCTGTAGCACAGCAGCTTCCACAACCAAATTGCTTGAGAAGTCCTGACTCTTGGGACTCAATTCACACATAACCGATCCAAGTGTTCTGGTAGAAGCTCTGCCAATTCCATCGACAGATTGGGCTTTTGGGCTCAGCTCTAGTCCCAGCCGGCGTGCGCACGACAAGGTCATAAAATTACAAGCGCTGGCGCTATCCAGCAAGATTCTAATTTCAACAAATTCATTATTATTATTTTTTGCCAAAATCACAGCGGTAGAAAATAATGAATCGGTACTGGATGAATATGCGGCCAGAGCCACTGGCGGTGCCAATTCTTGGGATGTAGTGGAGATAGGAGCAGCTTCATCAAAATGCAACAAAGTATGGTGCCGTTGGCTACATTTTCCGCATGTTACTTTAGAGCTGCATTTTTTGACCGAATGTGCAGGCTTTAGGCACAAAATACACAGTCTCCTTACCTTCACATCCCGGAACCTATTTGCTGGGTTCAATTTCAGAAACTCCGGACAATTTTCTGGACCATGGCCTTCATTGGGGCAGAACTCACAAGTGGAGTCGGGGGATACAATTAATGATGTTCGATTTTTTGGTACTGGCTTAGAGGTTGCGGGTGGCCCATGGCAGTTTTCTAGAGCCCGAGCACGTTTGTCCAAAAACTCCATGATGTCTTCGAACAGCGGAATGTCAATATCCGGGCTAAGTTGAAGCTCGAACGCTTCCCGAGTAGCCCCATCCAGCTTTGACCATACCAACTGAAACAGCATGAAATCCTGACTTGGAAGGGTGTACCTTGACAGTATGGCCAAATTCTCTGTGAATGTCCGATGAACCCGTTCCAACTCCGAGGCACTTTTATTCTTCACCAACTCACATTTTAATAACTTTTCATAGTAGGTGTTGGCAATGGTTCTCTTCCTATCATAGTATTTGTGCAGTGCATTGTATGCTGCCATATAGTTGCTGCCTGTCAGTGGATAATTCTTTATAAGATCAAAGGCAGCACCCTGTACACTTGACAGCAAATAATGTAGCTTCTCTACATCTGGCAACTCCCTACTGTGTATGAGCGAGTCGTATAGCTCCTTAAAAGACACCCAGTTCTCAAACCTTCCATCAAATGGCTTTAAAACTATCTTGGGCAATTTTGCCAACATACTGCCATTCTGGATAGTTGGTTTGTTTATCTGCTCACGTATTTTTGACAACCTTGACTTGAGACCTAATAATTTCTTATCAAAAGAAATGGTGTGCGAAAATTCATTGCTACGATCTGCCTTAGACGTACCTGACAATACGTAGATTTGCGCCGAGTGAAACTCTTTACTAATTATGTTGAGATCTTCTTCTGTTACCCCTTCGAGATCCGAGGACTCCAGAAGTTCGATCCGCATATAGGAATAATCTCGAGCGATCCTGTATTTATCTCCGCCTTCGGTTTCCATTATTATTGAGTTGAGATTTCAAAAAAGTATTCTATATCAAATGTAAACAAAACAAATACAAAGCTACGGCTATTTTGCCGTTTCCACTTCTTTTTTAGTGGCTACAACTGACGCCTATTTGTCAACCGAGCTTAGCAATACAAATAGATAAAACGAAAAAAACATTTATGACCGTTGGATTGTTTTAAATACGTACCCTCAATATTTTTAGCGAATCTAAATAATATTGTCGGAACGGTAACAAACGACAAATTTACCGATTCCGATACTATCTTATAAACAAAACAATGATGCGAAATGAAATGATAAAGCGAAAATGAAAGCTAGTTAAATCCGGCTCGAAGGACCAAATGTTCGATTGCTAGATTTATGAAATGGTGGATAAATGGACTGTAGATTTTTTGTTAATGAATGTTTGTGTGACTCCGAAATTGCGAGACACGAATGCAACGAAAGTGATTACAATCTTGGAGCGAGAATATGAGAGTAGGCGTGAATTGCGTGAATGAGGTGTATCGAGGGTGTTACGAAAAACCACTAACCTTTGAATCAGAGGCGCGTAGCAGTATTCAGCTCTTTCCAGAGTTCCTCGGGGCGTCACGGCTAAAACTATACCTTGGAGATCTGTACTTCACTGGGCGGGCAAGCTTAGCGTTAGCTTAGAGGGGCCGGTCGGAGCAGTAGAGCTAATATGTGGAGTCTCGTACAGCGTCGAAATTCACGTCAAACGCAAACAATTACACGCACCGCACAAATCCGTATCGTATTCTTATGATAATTACAACAACGACAATAAATTATAAATACACCGAAAATAATAACGTAAAAATGTGTACTTTCAACTCGACTTTCCAAGAAGGAATGACATTATTTATTTCAAATCGCGGGAAAACCTAACGGTCATAAATGTACGCGGCGTGAGAAATGTCAGAGTCACGAATGTCAGATACGTCAATGACAAGTCGCAGCGTTACCTATAAAAAGGTGATAGCCAATTCTGAACACGATTTGTCAATGTATTCACGCCGAGTACGGATTTATAAATGCAAAGTTTGGATAGATGTTAAGATGTTTGTTCCCTCTTCACACCATGATTTCTGAACGGATCGGTCGGGCTGAAATTTTGCATTCATGTAAAATAAAGCCTGGAATCAAACACAGGCTTTTGATCCCATAAAATAGTTCCAATGGGATAAAAATGCCCTTTAAACTTTTCCATTTAAACAAAGCGTGCGAAGCCGCGGACAGAAACTAATTAGAAAATAAACAACAGTCGATATAATGCGATCAAGAACCACATGTCATTTCAAATCTGACATGAAGGAATAGACTTATTCAAATTACTGTAGAGCGAGAGAGAGCAGTACACTAAAATCATTCAGCATTCGTCCTACTATATTTGTCCGGATGTAAAAAGAATGAATGAATATGACATTAACCTCGGGTTGGTTGACTCTGGGCTAATTTCCACTGGTGCAATATAAACTGTGAGCTGAAAATTCAAAACATTAACACAGAGTTAGGAAGCCCCGAGTTATTTTTTTAACTCCAACTTTTGGCACAAGTAAGCCGTAACTTATTTAGCATTACGACTTTTTTATCGATGGTCTCATGAACAAAAAGTAAATCTACCTACGCAAGGTAATAAAGTAGGTTAGGTACCTACCAACTAGCTTTTACCCGCGGCTTCAGACTTGTTTTTTCGGAAAAAAAGTGCCCTATAGGTATGTGGTTATTCCACATGTAGGTATGATAGGTTCATGCAAACATTTTCAGCCGGTTTCGTTCATTAGTTTTGGCGTGAAGAGCTGTCCATCCAAACTTTCGATTTTATAGTGTGATTGTAAATGTTCTGCAATAACCACGCATTTCATTATTATGTTCTTATAAAGACAATTATCTGGGTCTTCCCGGTTAAGCGACTTATTGACTCATAAATACGTTATACGTTAGATACTATAATTAAACAAGTGATGATCTCAGAGTAGGAGGTCGAGTCTATATTATACACACCAGTTTCATACACATCGGATCAAACTTTCCTAGAGTCGTTAGATCAAAGTTTTCACAGTACTGACCGACAACAATATTACAATACAATACGGCTAGGTAAGGTACAATTAAATGAAAAGAAATGGTTACGAGCTTTTTATTTAATTTAGGTTTTTAATTTATACACAAGGTAAACACAATATACTAATAGTAAAATAGGCAAAAATCAAACCATTTATAGCTAAAAAGGTACTCAAAAAATATTTCACTGTTTAGAAGAGTTCCACGTTTATTTAGGCCAAGACCTAATTTGCTTTCTAAAAATACATTTCAAAGTATGTTTTTTGACTGGTAATGCTGACATCAGGATGTCCTTAAAGTCCATGGCATCTTAATGAAAATCAATTACATTGTTAATATGCAAGACTTTATAATATTGAGATAAAACAAAAAGAAAACTCCACGCCAAGAAAAGGAATGGAAGCGAAATAGAGTTAAATACCTTATACTATTAATTAATAATTTTAAAAGTATGACTAACTTTACCCAAGATGAGAATAAGGAATAGATTGAAATACTTAATTCGCATAGCTTCTAATAGTTCTATTTCCCCTAAGTACATTTATGACAGTGATAAGCGGACGGTTTTCTAACGACACGACAAAAAAATATATTTATATGAATACAGTTAATCAATTAGGTTCTCGGAGGCTAGAAACTCATCGTGTTATGTATGCAACATGCAGGTACTTGTCCATCTTATTTTTATAACAAGATCGACTAAGTGAGGGTAGTTGTATTTTTCATGTGAAAACTAATTGTGAATTGCTACAAAGCTCAATACAAGTAATTTACCGAAATATGGTGTTTTATTGGACATAACAGTGGCGATTTGGATTAAAAGTGAATTATGGCGACTAAATTAGTGAGATTTAGTGAATTCAACATAAAAGTGGACAATTGGGACAACTACATAGTGAGACTCAAATACTGCTTCGAAGCCAATGGAATCGACGCCGATTCCGTGAAAAGGGCGAATTTTTGTACAGTTTGCGGCCCTCAGACATTTGAAACACTTCTTGCTTTAATAACTCCGAAAAAATCGAGCGATGTATCTTTCGATGAGATTGTAGACATTCTAACGAAGCATTTCAGCCCGAGACCCAATGAGATATCGACATCATATAAATTTTACAAGCGCGATCAGGGGAAGGATGAAACATCTTCAGAGTACATCGCTCAGCTGAGGAAGATTAGTACCGACTGTAACTTCCCGAACCTGGAGCGCATGCTGCGGGACAGGCTGGTGTGCGGCATGAGCGACCGGTCGTTGCAGTACGAGCTGTTGAAGCGGGACCGCCTGCAGTACGCCGACGTTGTGGACGCCATGCTATCCGCTGAAAGCGCGAGCCGGGACGCGCGCATGATGCACGTCGCGCCGTCCGCCCTTGCGACGCCGACGCTCGCGCACGCCCCGCCACGTGACGACGCCGCGCCCACCTTTGAGCCGATGGAAGTGAACGCACTACGAGCAAAAACAAACTTACGACTTTGCTACCGCTGCGGAGACCGTCACGGTGGGGAATGCCGTTTCATCAATGCAGTATGCCATTACTGCAAGAAGAAGGGACACATCGAGAAGATCTGCACCGCTAAGAAGAAAAATGCTTCTGGAAAAGTGAACTACGCTGACAACACCGACGACGAGAGCATGAACGGGATCTACAGCGTGGCCGGAGCGCGTACGCGCGTGCCCGCCTACGAGGTGCGCGTGGCGCTGGACGGCGTGCCGGTCGTCATGGAGGTAGACTCGGGCGCCGCCTTCTCGCTGCTCAACGAGCGCACGTGGGCGTGCCTGCCGCCGCGCGCCGCACCGCGCCCGCTCAGGACCAAGCTGCGCACGTGGAACGACTCGCAAGTTACGGTTCTCGGACAGGCCACGGTTTCGGTGACGTATAAGGACATTAAGCGTGAGCTAAAGGCAGTGATAGCTAAGGGCGCAGGCCCGAACCTGATAGGACGAGATTGGTTTGAGGCGCTGAACATATCAGTGAATGTAAATAAAATTTTAGATATTGATATATCTGCGACGGAAGCTGTTGTATCTAAGTATGGAGAAGTTTTCAAAGACGAACTCGGTACCTACCGGGGGGACCCAGTCTCGATTCAGTTAAAACCGAACGCGACACCAAAATTTCTGAAAGCGCGACCTGTACCTTACGCGATCAAAGATAGGGTCGAAAAGGAGATAGATCGGTTGGTAGGAGAGAACGTTCTCAGGCCGGTATCTTTTTCGGAATGGGCGACTCCTGTCGTGCCAATCATCAAAAAAAATGGCGAGGTCCGCCTGTGCGGAGATTATAGAAGCACGGTGAATCAGGCTACCGAATCGGATACGTATCCGATGCCCACCGCTAGCGAAGTTTTCGCAACCATCTCTGGGGGGAAATTTTACACGACATTAGATCTTGACAGGGCGTACACTCAGGTGGTAGTCACGGACACAACGGCGCGACTTCTAACATTGAACACATGCAAGGGCCTTTACACTGTACACAGATTAGCATTCGGCGTAAAGGCGTGTCCAGGTATCTTCCAGAGACTGATGACGGCGCTGCTGGCGGGCGTGCCCGGCGTCGCGGTGCTCATCGATGACGTCATCATCAGCGGCCGCACCGTGCCCGAGATGACACAGCGCCTAGACGTGGTGCTCGCGCGGATCAAAAAGGCAGGTTTGCGGCTCAACGGGAACAAATGTAAGTTCGCTAAGGAGCGAGTGGAATTTTTAGGTTTCACTATCGACGCCGACGGTATACACCCAGCAGTGAGTAAAGTCGAGTCGATACTGAGCACACCGGAACCTAAAAATGTCCAACAGCTGCAGGCATTCCTAGGATTATATAATTTTTACGAGAGGTTTGTACCTCACAAAGCCACAATCCTTGAGCCTCTACACAGATTGCTTGACAAGTCTCAGGCGTGGACGTGGACTGACCGCGAACAGAGCAGTTTCGATACTGCCAAGAGCCTGTTGTCCTCTGACCTGACACTCGTACATTACGACCTAAACAGGCCGCTGGTACTCACCTGTGATAGTTCCGACTACGGAGTCGGGGCTGTCTTGTCTCACGTCATGGACGACGGCCAGGAACGCCCCGTGGCGATGGGCTCAAGGACTCTACACACGCACGAGCGACGGTACAGTCAGCTGGACAAAGAGGCTACAGCTATCATGTTTGGAGTGAGTAAATTTCACAATTACTTGATGGGCAGGTTTTTCATGATTGTTACAGATCATAAACCGTTGTTGGGCATTTTCGATCCGAAAAGACCCATACCGAATGTTTTGTCACCTCGACTCATGAGAATGGCTCTAGTACTTACTTCGTACAGCTATGACATCTCCTACAAACCTGGGCCACAGATAGGTAACGCTGATGGTTTGAGCCGTTGGCCGCAGCCAGTTCCGGAACAATTGGAACCACAACTGTGCGACATACTGCTCATGGCAGAGGCTCCCGAGGACTTTCCAGTTGATGTAGATAAAATTGCATCAGCTACTAAGCGAGACAAAGTTTTGAATCGGGTAAGTCATCACATACTATGCGGTTGGCCGGCCAGGGAAACAGACAGTGAGCTACGGCCGTACTGGTTGCATCGTGCTGAGCTGTCGATGCACGAGGACTGCATCCTGCTAGGTTGTCGCGTGGTGGTGCCTCCATCGCTGCGTGACGCTGTTCTGCGCGCGTTACATAAAGCACACGGTGGTATCGTACATACAAAGTCACTGGCCAGAAGTTACGTTTGGTGGCCACAGTTAAACGATGACATTGAGGCTTTAGTACGAAACTGCAACAAATGTTTGGAATATCGTCATATGCCCCCTAAGACATCTTATGAGTGGGTTATGCCGGCTAAACCTTGGTCTAGGTTGAACATCGATTTCGCTGGGCCATTTCAGAATAAAACATTTTTGATAGTTGTCGATGCATATTCCAAATGGCCTGAGGTTTTCATCGTCAATAACATGACCTCCACTACAGTGATACGGCATTTGCGGACGATATTCGCCACCCACGGACTGTGCGAAACTCTTGTGTCCGATAATGGCACACAATTCGTGTCTGAGGAAATGAAGCAGTTCCTGGAAGCGAACAAAATCAAACATATCAGGTCTGCTCCGTTCCACCCATCCACAAACGGATTAGCAGAACGTATGGTACAAACAGTCAAAGATAAGCTGCGTAAAATGGATGGCATGTCTTGGGATGTAAAAATCCCGGCTATGTTGTTAGGACTTCGTGCTACACCTTGTACATCTACAAACAAGAGTCCTGCAGAGTTATTGTTCAACAGACGGGTACGCACACTGCTTGATACGATAAATCCACACGAGCGACAGCGTAAAATAAGGGAAGAACAAGTTTTAAGAAACAATACGAAAAAGAACAGACAGACAGACTTAGGGCAAAATGTCATGTACAGAAATTTTAGCAGTGGACCACGTTGGTTGCCGGGAACCGTTGTGAGCAAAGAAGGTCCAGCTAGCTACAGAGTAGAGACAGGAGAAGGGAACATTGTCAGTAGGCACATTGATCAGATATTTAGACATCAAACACCGGACACAGAAACACCACAGAATGAACAAGTCAATCTCGACCAAGATGGTGATCTGATTATGGATGATTTAGAACAGGGGGAAGAGGAAAGGCAGGAGCAGGGCATAGTAGATACTCCTAGTAGTTGGGATAGCGAACAAATTATAGAGATACCGAGCTCAGACAAATGGGCAGAAATGTTAGGTATACCGGAAGAGTCAAAACCAGGTTATTCAGGTGGAAAGTTAAAAAATAAGCTTCCTATTCATGGCAAGTCTCCTTATACACGACCTACTCGTGATTACAACTTTATGTTGTAAGCAGTACAGTAGCTATCGGTTAAATGTAAGCTTCCTGATTGTGTTACATTTTCTTTACTACCGTGTTAATTATATTTATGTTAAGTCTTAGCTTTATTCAATAACTATTGATGTAAAGGTGTGTAGTTAGTTGACAAAGAAGTGTTATTTTGGTTATATTTTATTTTTGTGTTTATTGACATACTTGGGGGAAAGGTATGTTATGTATGCAACATGCAGGTACTTGTCCATCTTATTTTTATAACAAGATCGACTAAGTGAGGGTAGTTGTATTTTTCATGTGAAAACTAATTGTGAATTGCTACAAAGCTCAATACAAGTAATTTACCGAAATATGGTGTTTTATTGGACATAACACATCGCGAGATAATATTTTTAATAGATAAGCTCGCTAACATAGGTACTAATCCTCATTTCATAAAATAGTTTAAAAATAATATTCTTTTAACTTGTTTTTGTATATTCGCTTGAGTTTCTAGTAGTCATAACTTAGAATAAGGAAATACTAATTTCTTAAGTTGTAGTTCATTCAAATTTCAGCAGTCAAAAACACAAAATAAGACATCCGCATTATAAAAAACCTGCGTACTTATAAAATGGAATTGACAATTTCGACATTTTCAATCCCGTTCTTTGAATTCGCAGACTATTATCATACTTGACGTAAGCGTTAATGTTGAAAAATGTGTTCGAAGGGTTCATTTGAAATACTGTGCAAAAATACTTAAGGTTGAAGACCATCTACAGCAAAGGTGCAAAAAAATTAATGGTTGTTCCAAGTCTTATTCACCACTTACACTGAACAACACTTAAAGCCACGTTTATTAATAAGCCGAGATCGAGACTTGGGTTTATTCTAACTAGACATAATATAGTGTAGATCACTGGCTGATTATACACTGGCTGTGGTTAGGTAGGGCTTCACCCTCCTTTTCCATAAAGAAATACTTGATTGAGTAGTAAAATTAAATTTTTCATGATTGAGTAGCTGGTCAAAAATACTGAACAGAATAACTACACACATTGAAAGCCCATTTCACGAAAGCAGATCTCTCAAATTAACTAGGCCTTGACCACTGAGGTGAGATCCCTTGTCAATTGCTTATTAGGTTCATTTTGAATGGGATTTGTTGACCATTCTGTCAAATCATTGATGAAAATCTCTTGCTATCAACATTTGAATGCTAAGTAGGCATTTAGCAATGAGTAAGGCCAAGCAGTCATCAATCTGCCTACCAAGCAGTCATCAATTTGCCTGCCAAACGGTCATCAATCCACCTGCCAAGCAGTCATCAATCTGCCTGCCAAGCGGTCATCAATCCACCTACCAAGGGTCACGCTTGGCAAGCGGATTGAGGCGTGTTTATTATGGCAAAACGAACTCCCCACGTTTGAGTAGGCATGTTCAGCAGTGGACGTAGGTGTGCTAATGAGGATGGCCACATAATTGGTCAACAAATTAGCGTTCGAAAATCTGGCTAAGTTTATTTAGACGCATTCAACAGTGTAAGCGGCACTAAGTGAAGCTATGCTGGTATTCCCGTTGAAGTAGAGATTCATACGACGGACTGCGAGCCAGCGTTGGTAGGCCCGTGCTGCGTCAGGATCACCATAGTCTCGGTGGGGTGTTGCGGCTCGCTGTCGCCCGGCGGTGTATCCGGCTACAAATTAAAGGCAATTATAACAACTGCTTCATTGACACTTGAGTCATGACTTCTTTGTTATTGGCAACATTTTTCTGCCAATATCCGGTCAAGCTTGCCTCGAATCGAATTGATTGCAGATTCGCTTATCCTCAACAATCCCAAGCAAAGGAGAAAATGTTCCGACTGCACTAACTTCAGTGCGACACTGGCGTAGGATAAAAAGAACTGCCATGTTCAGTGGCGCTCTGGCGCAGCCAGTAGGATCAGAAAATCATCAAGATTATAAGATTGTGTAGCTACTATCAGGTTGTTTAGGTATTTGTTTGTTGTCTCACTCATAATAGTGACTTACAATAGCAGCGACAGTGGGATCCGCAGCCGCCATCAGCGTAGCAGCACGGTACGACGGCGGCGGGGTCTGCTTCACAGCCTCCTCATAATCAGGCAGCAGGCTGGAGTAGTCAGGCGCCGGCACAGCCAGGTAGGGAGGCACGGGAGCGGTCGTCATAATACCATCGCCGGAGATTACGAAGGGAGTGAGGCTGTGCATTGTGGCCGCTCGCCATGTGCAGTACTTGTAACAGCGCCATACTACGCTGATGCAGTAGCCCTGAAATTGTATTCAATTATGTTGATCTAAAATATTATGGAGGTAAAAGTTGTTGGACATTGGACCAAAAACTTCCCGGAGGCCTTAACCCAGCAGTAGTAAAATGGTCATAAGGTAATAAAAGGTTCGCAAATCGGATGTGAGAACTAATCTTTTGAGCTGCTGTTCCGATTTTTAAAATATTTTAGTAAGCAGCATTATTTCTGAGCGTTCTAGGTTACGATTCATCCAGCCAGGTACCACGTGAGTGAAGCCCCTGGCAGAAGTTAGTAAATAAATAATGCTACAAGCCATGTAACATATGAATTGCATGTGAATAAATAAACAGATGAACGATGACTGTTCAAACAATTCAGTCGCGTCCATCGATCGAGGTATTCGAATACCTCGATGATCGCGTCACATAAACCAGAAATATAAGTATTTGTCATATTTGTGATTGATTTTTACAGACTACTTTGATATCGGGCAGATAACACTATAATCTGAATGAAGTAAGACTTTTACTATCGGTTCAGTCAAAGTGAAGGTCAATCAGTAGCATTTATAAGAGTTCTTGTTGCGAACATGTTTTACTAGGAAATCGTCTAAAAACTCGTAATTGTCTTGAAGTTGTCATCAAGCAACTCTGCACGATTACGCAAAAGAATAAAATAATAAATAAATAAATAATGCTGGACAATTCACACAGCATTATCTAGACCCAAGCTAAGCAGAGCTTGTGTTATAGGTGCTAGATAACTGATATACTTAATAAAATACACTAAATAGACCGATATTTTTTTATTATACATAGAAAACATCCAGAACACCCTGAACAAATATCTGCAGATCGTACAAACATTCGTCCCGAGGTGGGGAATCGAACCCGCAACCTCCTGCGTCGGAAGCGTACCTTTGCCCGCTGCGCCACTGAGGTCGTCACAATTGCGTAATGCAGCTTACTCAACACTAAAGTAAGCAACGTACATATTGAATGCGCATGACAACCAGTCGACGGATGTGGCGCAGTAGGCAATGTACCTAGCCGGTGGTCGTAGCTTACTACACCTGAATACACTCACCTTGATAAGCACGGCCAGTAGGAAGACAGAGAGGACGATCAGAGCGAGCGCCGGTGCGGGCAGCTGCAGCAGCTCGCTGCGCCATGGCACGCGCCGCGTCTCCGCCACCAGGCGGTGGATGGATCGTAGGTAGCAGATGTAGCCGGTCGCAGTTAACCTACAAGATGTTTTGGATTTGTTTAAAGTTTTCCAATTTTGCCTGGCAGGGCTATGGCCCTGGTGCAGACCCAAAGGTTCACGCAGTTTATAGTTGAATTTGGACATTTCATGCATGAGTCAAGCAGGCATCTTCAAAAGCGAATATGAGATGAGCCATACGAAATCATGGAAATTGACGACGATTAGCAACTTTCGGGTCCTGTTATACAGCTTAGGCTATTGTTGAATCCTGCAGGCTCTATATCATAATGTAAACATTTAATTGTGTCAGAAATAAATGATTTGATTTGTCTCAATGCAGGGTTTTGCAAACATACCTAGGTCATTAATGGTACTTCGGAGTATGATTGTTTAGTGATATTATTATGAATTAAATCATTATGAATTGGTAACTGCAAATGTGATTAACTCAACTTACACAGTAATAGCAAAGTCGAAGATCTGGAGGCAGAAGAATGGCAGAAGATGAGCTGGCTTCCCGCGCGCGGCTCCGTAGATCAACATCAGAGTTATGGCCAGCGTACACACTGTAACCAGTGCACTCACATCCACATCATCTATTAGGTACACAGGTTTACATTACTACAGGAAGCATGATCATTCAGCAGAACTATCTACTACAACTGCAGCATGCATGAGATCTAGCCAAATAACAACAATCATGGGGCATACCATAAATAGACTTTACAAGACAAGACACATTATTTATGTTGATCACAGATGGGCCACATGGATCACCAGTGAATATACCTATTTTTTACTTAATGTGATTTTAGCAGATAATGTTTCAGTACATAATGAACTTTATGAAACTGCTGATCTATGTCTATGTATGTGAAAAATAATAGCATTTCTATGCAATGGATGCAGACTAAAAAATAGCTTAATTAATACCAAATCAAATATTTGAGCACACAACATACATCATATTCGTAGGGAAAATAAACATGTTTTGTAATAAACAAGTAGTTGCCATGACTATTAAAGGTTTTTACATACCTTAGCAGTGATAGGTAGGTATTTATCATAAGCAGAACAATTGATAATTCACACAATTTATAAGTTTTTTTAAAGTCTTTTATCAATAAATCTTTATTATGACTAGGAATTGATAACACACATACATGCAGATAAGAAATTTTAAATCAAAAATGCAACACCACAATGTTATACTTAGCTGGGGTCTGAAAGTAGGTATTTATGTTTTCAAACTTTCTTTTTATAACAAAATATGATTTCATATAAAATAGAGGGATTTAGAATGACTGACCTAAATTTCTAATTATTATCTACTTACTGTATACAAGAGAGTGATCACGAGGCTGCCCACCCGCATGTTGTGGGTAAGGGCTTGGTGGGGCTTCTACATTTGATAAGGCTGTCGGCAAGACATTGCTACGACCCATGTCACCCCAGTTTGGTCCCGGCATGGAGTCTCGCTCCAGTTCATTCAACAGGCGAGGGTCACGCACAATGGTGGCTAGGAATACTAGAGCTATGAGGTGTAACATCTGTAGAGAAATTAACAATTACAAACCTTCATTGCCTCTTGGGTTCTCCATTGAATGCAAATGAACTTACCAAGTGCCATGACCCAATCAGCATGGTTCCCGTGCGGACATGAAGGCAGAATAGACAACGCCATTCGCTGTCACGCTCGCTACCCAATTTAGGGCGAAATCTCATCATTTTTGATCTGTGGATTTAAATAGTTCTGTGAGAGCTACAGTTATAGTTCTAGGAGAGTACTGTGAAGAAAATATAAATACTGGCTCGAAATATGTGAATAGATCTCTTGACTGTAAAAACATAGGGTGTGGGTATCATGGATTTCAGATTTACCACACAGCGCATGGTCTTTTGTGGAGTGAAAGTGAGTGAGGTGAGACAGTAGATTGATTGCATTCAACGTTCACGGCTTGTTTCTCTAAATTACGAAGTAGAAGAGCCCGATTATGATTTGTTTTATCAACACCTGGTCCTGACGTAGGTACCTAGTTTTTCACAATAATGCGAAGATTATTTACCTTTCAAGCGTTATGCTTACTTTTCAGAATTTGTATCTTTAAACAAACCTTAGTTAGCGCAGCTATTCAAGTACACAAATTAAAGTATTTTTTCACTTTAAATGGAGGAACAAGGAGGAAATTTCACTAAAATTCGCAATTTCTCTTCAACAATCTGTGTGACAAGAAGACTTATTGGCCAATCAATCAATTCGAATTGAATGAATTTTTAATTGTCATTGCCAACCGTCAAATTTTCTTGAGTGTCAATGTCAAATTCTTGCGTGACAGCGAGACGCCTCAATTTTTATTCAAACAGTAACCTAATAATCTTCCAACTTCCTATAAACTGGCTCGTCTAAAAAGTATTTCACTCCATACCACATTCAGAGGCTCTGAATTCAACGCACCATACAAAAGTATCTTATTGGATTAAAACTTGATTTTGCTTGAGCGTGTGCGTACCTACGTTTCCTTATTGAACCCGTTCGCGGTTTCGTGTCTGTTTTATCATAAGATTAAATACCATTAAACATCTTAAATTAAACTCGGTGAGGCTAGCTAGACCCCCCTTTTGACTATTTTTCAAAAAGTTTTCGTTTTGCAAACATTACTACAGCAGGACCTTCCAAACTCCGATTATTTACCCCCCGTTCGGATTCGTGGAGCGTTCGGATTATGGTACAGAGAATTTATAGGGTATATTTTATGAAATGAAACTATGTTATAGTATTGTGAAATTTTCAATTTATATTCATATTTGTCTCGCAATTTACGTAAAAGCATTTTTTCTGGCAAAGAAATATCCACTTGCCAGCCCATTCAAGACAATGTCTTTGAGGTTGAATTGGAAACGCTTGCTACTGGTTCAACGTGCAATATTTCTTCAGTTTCGCCCTTTTCTTTTTCCGTAAACGTTTTCAAAACATTGCAACAAGTATGAAACCTACAGAAATTTCAAAAAAATGTTTTGAAATGAACAAACTGATACCTTTCATTTGATACCCCACTCGGCGAGGTACCCCCCCCCCCCTTTTTGAAAATTATTAGCCCGCTTTTTACCATTTTTCAAAATGTGTTAGTTTTACATACCTTTCTATATTTTCCTAAAATATATATCCTTATCCACAAACTCTTCATATATTACAAGTGTATATCGGTAATCATCGGAAATAGGGGGAATGGGTATTTTTTTAACTGTTTTCAAAATATTTCGAAAAGTATGAAACCTTTAGAAACTTCAAATCAATTTTGAAATGTACAAACAAACACCTTTCATTTGATACCCCATATGACACTGTAGGTATCTTTTAAAATTTCGACATCACTAAATGTATGGAAAATGTTCAATTAATTTATTTTTTTGTTAAAGTCAGTCTAGGCGCACGAAATGTATTATGTAGTTGATGGCTGCGGTAGTTGCTGAGATAATATAAGAGGAAAAAAAGTACAGACAAAGTGTGACCATAAGGGTTTCGAAACATTTCGAATCTAAAAAATAGCAATAATGTAACTTCTGCAGCAAAAAATTCACATTTTAGGAAACGAAACGTAACTTACGACTCAAGGGAAGGGAACTGGCATGGCAACACTGCTGGCATGGCATGGCAAGCAAGTCAAGCAACCCAGCCAGACTGACACATGATGTGAGTGAGGTCAATAAATTGTTTTGAGGTAAATAGATCTTTTTTTGCAAATATTCTGGATATTGTTTTATTTTGCAGTTATCATGGATAAAATACCAGATCAGATCGGGTACTTGGTTCTTACAGAGGACGGCGCTGTCCTTGAGTCTGGCGGTGAACTTGAAAACGACGAACGTATTGCGACGATAATAACCGATCTCATCACTATTTCCAACAAGTGAGAAATACTTCCTGTGTTCTCCAATAGTACTTATAGTAATAGAGAAAAATGCATGTTGAAATAGTGTAGGTAATGTAAAATAACATCCGTGTAACCTAATTTGTGACTACAAAGCTACCTTATTATTGTGACTGATGAGATAAATGTGCTAAACTTTTATTTGAATTTTCAGAGTTGATCCTCTGGCGTTTGGCCCAAATGAACAATTCAAGAAAATCTCTGTAACATATGAAGACCATTGGTTTGGCATTTGCCTTTCAAATAAGAAAATCTATATTGTAAAGAGGACCATCCCACCAACTACTGATGAAATGAACACTGTTGTTGTATAATTGATAAGGTAAATTAACACACTAAAAATGGCTCGGAATCTACTTATGAGCAGCCTTGAGAATGCATCATTCAATATTTTGTTCCAAATTCTGTTTCGCTGTATGACATTTGTCATCAATGCTTGGGTTATTAGAAATGTTGGCCATGAAGTTCTTGGCATCATGAATGTTAGATTACTTTTACTTGAGAGTACTATTTTGTTCTTGAGTAGAGAACCTTTCAACAGAGCATGTCTTGGTCAGAAAGATGAGTTTACTTGGAGTCAACTGATTAACCAGATATGGCTCTCTGTTCCTATTAGTGGTGTACTTTCAATATTGTTTGTGTATATTTGGTTGAATTGGTTACCTCTTGGTCATCCCGAACATGCATTCCAATATACTGTTGGTTGTTTGAGTGTGGCCTTCTCATGTATATTGGAACTGTGTTCTGCAAATATGGCACTGGTAGCACAGTTATTTTGTTTTGTAAAGCTGAAAGTGGCTTTTGACACATTGCATATATTTGTGAGGACTGTATTGTTTCTCTCCATTATAATCTATGATAGGTCCCTTGCACTAATTGCATTTTCTGTAGCACAAGTTGTTAGTATAGGAACAATAGTGTTAGCTTATTATATATTTTTCTATTGGTACATCAAGAACAAACCTTTATATGCTAAATGTGCTCTTAAAAGTAAAATTGTGCCTAATCTTGTTCTGCATAAATTGTATGCTAACATGGATGATTTCCAGTTTGATTCCTTACGTGATTTCTTTCCCAAATACTTAGGTTCTCTAAACTCAACATTCAATAAAAAGTTAAGCACTCTCACTGTTAGTTTTGCAAAACAAGGTGTAGTTAAACAAATCCTTACAGAAGGAGAAAAATATGTAATGTCTGTAAGCCCAGTTTTAAGTTTTAGGGAACAAGCTACTTATGATGTAGTTAACAATCTGGGGAGCTTGGCAGCTAGATTCGTTTTTAGGCCAATAGAAGATAGTAGTTACTTTTATTTTACACAAATGGTGAACAGAGAACTGCCCCTGCACAAACAAGATCAGAACAAGATTCAGGAGTCATGTACTGTGCTCTCAGAGGTGTGCAAAACAGTTAGCTCTATAGGTTTGATCGTGTTGGTATTTGGGCAATGCTATGCACACACCCTGTTGCTATTGTACGGTGGGGAAGCCTTTATAGCTGGGGGCTTACCTGTGCAGTTACTCAAAAGTCATTGTATAGCAATAGTATTGCTTGCAATCAATGGAGTGACCGAGTGTTACACTTTTGCAACCATGACAAGTTCGCAGCTGAATAGTTACAACTACCTAATGGTATTTTTTTCTATAAGTTTCCTTTTTCTGTCCTATGCTTTGACTTATGTCTTTGGACCGGTAGGTTTTATTATATCTAATTGTATTAACATGATTGCACGAATTATGCACAGTATACATTTTATAAGTGATAAATATAAAGATACTAGCTACAAGCCTTTAGAAGGGCTTTTAGTTGGTAAAATATTTGTTTTGACTTTATTTATAGCTGGTGGAGTTTGTAAAGTTTCTGAGCATAAAATAGCAAAACAATCAATACTTCTACACATAGCTATAGGAGCATTATGTCTTATCTGTGTCCTGTTTGCATGGCTCTATGAAAATAGACAACTCGTTAGAAAAATTCACCAAAAGTTTTTCGATAAAGGTGACAAAGTATCCCGCGACTAACATTCGTTTATCGTTAGGTTGTAATTTTTGGGTAGGTACATAAAACCTAAAAATTTGTATCCTAAATGATGCATTGTAAATTGTAATACATGCATGTCTACTTAGTGTAATATAAATAAGATGTTAAATTTAAAATATTTTAAAGATGTTAAAAGAAGTAATGTAACCATAGGTATAAGTATTGTGTTTAATATTTTTACATAGATTTTATGATACAAGATTCAACATTATGTATATTATTCTAAATTGGATAAAAAAAGATTCCCTTCATTTGTGCTTCACATATTCGCTTTACTTCATCTGTAAAGATAAGATAGAATTATAACTACAATCCTTACATAACACAAAGATGTAAGTAATGATGTAAATAAAACTTACCAGAGATTTCCTTTAAATTGGCGTTTTTTTCTTGAATTATTACATAGAACTCCCTTTCATTCGAAGATTTTCCAGTTATCCAATATTCATCTGGTGTTTTGATTATAATTTCTCCATAGTTTCCAAAACTGCAGATAGAAAAAGCTAGGTTAAGACTTACCTACTCAAACTATCACTAATCTTTACATAGTATAAAACAAAGCCGCTTCCCGCTGTCTGCTTGGATCTTTAAAATTACGCAACGGATTTTGATGCGGTTTTTTTAATAGAGTGATTCAAGAGGAAGGTTTATATGTATAATACATGCTTAATAAAGTAGAGAAATACTGATAATTTTAGAGGTTTCTAAGGTGATGTCGTAAATAATCACTTTTTTTGCGTTAATATTGCAAACGCTGCTGGCTGAACCATACGAGACAGATCAAAATAATGTTAAAAAGGCCTACAAAAAAGTCCGCGATGGTATAGTATGTCTATCTCTTAGGGGCAGGGCTTGGAATACCGGTATTTCTAAATACCGGTTCGACTGACCTTGACGTGATACCGGTACTTCTTTGGTATCGATACAAATTATACCGGTACTTTTTGAGAACCGGTATAAATGGACTTAGTGTGGTACCGGTACTTTCATTGGTACCGGTACTAAAGTATCGGTATTTTCTATAAGTATCGGTAAAATTACCGATACTATGCACGAAAAGTACCGGTACTTTTGAACAATTTTATTTTGTGCAAGCGAGAGAGAAAACTGATATGAAAAGACACAGTCGAGCCGGCTGACTGCGCAGCGGTTTTTGTGTATGTTCGTTGTTTTAGTTTGGTAATGTAATAGCTTCCGCCCGCATGCACGCGAGTTTCAACATTGGTCACTGTCCAAATTCTCTATATGGCGCTTGGCCGAGCGAATAACGTTGAGCGATTCGTTCCTCTTCACCCCACCGCCCACTCATGCTCTTGAACAGTGTTTCATGAGACTTAAAAAAATTCCCCACATCTCTGTATTTAATACTTTTTTTTAATAAATATTACTGAACTTTGGGTGACCTTGACCTAGAAAATTATTTTAAAAATTCTGTAAAAGTAACTGGACAAGATATTTTATTTAAATAAATGTAATCTGACAAAGGATTCTTAGGCGCATTTTTGCAGTTAGCACCGAGTAATTAATATTTTCCAGATATTCGTTTTTATTTTTTTCTCCATAAAAACTCAAAAGTGCGGTTTGTGACTAGCACAGAAAGATTGCTCTTAACAAGGCCTATCAGTGGTAAAAATGCCAAGTTGCACTTCCGCGGTCTTTGGGAAAAATAGATTTTCAAAATATAGTGTTAGGGTTGTCACTCAACCTGACCTTTCATTGTATTCAGTTTTGAAATAAATTATTCCCCAAATTTCAATAATTTATCTTATTAAGACACTAGCTGACCTGCCGCGATTTCATTTGCGTGGACTTTAGTAATACCCCAAGTAATGTTGGTTTCCATGTAAACTATCAACGCCAAAGTTTAACAACCAATCCTTTACAATTTTAAAGTTATTATGAGAAAACCTATAAATCCCATTTCATCCTTCTAGGAATGCTTGTATAAAAAATTACTTTTTCGATTACGACCCCATTTTAACTACCTTAGAATACGAATTTCCATAATCCGTTCTTAGCGAATGCCTGCTTTCTAAATAAGAGTTATTATAAAAATGACCCTTGACCCCGTTATATACGAATTTCAAAAAACCAGTTTTTAACGGGTGTATACGTCTTAGTAGAAACCTCCTTGCAAAATTTCAGCTTCATAGCTCTTCTAGTTCCTGAGATTTCGTGATATCGATACCTCTGGGCTTAAAGACCGTAAAAGACAAAAGGCGACTTTACAGGAGAGGCAAAAAACAAAAAAAACTAAAAAACAATAAAAAAACTGTTTATTTTTGCTGTAGTTTTTTTGTTTTTGGTGCTATTTTGACAAAACCTAAAAGAACATAGTAAGAAAATACTTAGAATTTGTTATACTTTCTAAATCTGTGTTGATAAACTGGCCAAGTGTTATACTTACTGAAATAAATTTCCTATACGGCCATAAAATTAGTTATAATTAATAAGTATGTATGATCAGTCTTTAAGACGATTATTTCAATATGTTCACAGTCAAATCACATAGTCTTTAGTTAAATAAAATTTTTTTTTTTTTTTACTGGATTGCATTTCTTTACATTCTCAGATTTAATTTTCTCAAATTAAATCTATATTATGGCATGGAAGAATATTGAATCATAATTATTAATTATGAATAATATACAGGTTGTAACAAAAAGTAAGCACTAAACTTTCATGGGTGGGTTCCGACTTGATTATAGAACCGAAGAAAAATTCCCGAATAGTTTCGAAAAAAATAAGAGTTATTATAAAAATGACCCTTGACCCCGTTACCTATATACGAATTTCAAAAAACCAGTTTTTAACGGGTGTATACGTCTTAGTAGAAACCTCCTTGCAAAATTTCAGCTTCATAGCTCTTCTAGTTCCTGAGATTTCGTGATATCGATACCTCTGGGCTTAAAGACCGTAAAAGACAAAAGGCGACTTTACAGGAGAGGCAAAAAACAAAAAAAACTAAAAAACAATAAAAAAACTGTTTATTTTTGCTGTAGTTTTTTTGTTTTTGGTGCTATTTTGACAAAACCTAAAAGAACATAGTAAGAAAATACTTAGAATTTGTTATACTTTCTAAATCTGTGTTGATAAACTGGCCAAGTGTTATACTTACTGAAATAAATTTCCTATACGGCCATAAAATTAGAAAAAAAAATCCTTTATGCCCCCAAAAAATCAGTCTATGCGAGCACCTTAGGGCGTATAGCTACTTATTTTGTTCAAAACTACAAATCAAAAACGTAATTGACAAATTCAATATTTTAAGGTCGTAAAGGATTGATTTAGGAAAGCTTCCTAATAAACCCTTTACGAACTTAATAAAGAAATTGAATGAATTGAAAGAAATATTAATAAAGAATGTTATTTTCTATGTACAGTGCTCTTATTATTGCATTTTTCCTTAAATTTGAATGAAAAGACATTGATATACATAAAATATGGTTTATAGTCAAATAAAAATTATTTATTAAAGAAGAATAGACCTTCCCACTTAAAAACCGCTCTCAACTCAACACTAAGTAATGGCTAAGAGTCGTTTATTACCTCACGAGAGAAAAAAACACTGCTCAGCCATGTTAAAAGATTTTTGCAAGAGAAAACTTATGTCAATTGACAAAAAATAAGATCGAATTAAATAAATAAATAATGCTGGACAATCCACACAGCACCATCTAGCCCCAAAGTAAGCTACTCAAAGCTTGTGTTATGGGTACTAGATAACTGATATATTTAATACAGTATAATATACATATACGATTGAGCCTACATACCAATACTGATTACCATTAAAGAATTTACTGCTAAGAAGCCGCCTGAGGTTGCCGCGGAGGTCGTCCACTAGCTGGCAAGTACGTCTTTATTCCAGCTTTTTTAAATCTTCTTCTTACGGTTTTAGTGCTGACACCTGTTGAACGACCTAGAGCGTAGATCTGATTTCAGAAGAACAGTCAGAGTGTGATTTCTCAAAACACTGCTAAGCTCGCAGGAGGTCGCAACGCAAGAGTGTCACTTCAGCGAGAGACGAACGATTTATGATCGTCTCTCGCTGAAGTTACTCTCTTGCGACCTTTGCGCTGCACAATTCGTGTACTCTCCAGATCCGGCATTGTCCCTTCAGGTATTCATTGATGTGAAAGCGCTTCTATAGTGATACGTTTTTATATAAAAAAAAGACAGAATTTAATGGAATGAATACGCACACGTCGCCAAAGTTATTCCAATCAACTAGAGCCAATAACAAATAGATGAAAAAACAAATGAAACCTTGAAACAAAAGACTATGGAATCAATTATTTTTATAAATTAAATAGATATAATGTGGCCTGATTGTGCTGAGAACTTTTTGTACATGTATATCAGTCTTTTGGTTCGATTGATGAAGCGTTCTTCTAAATAAGTCCAAGAGTGTATTATTTTATTCGGTAGTCATGGACAATTTATGTTTTGTTTTGACATCTCGCTAGGTTGTATAGAACAAAATTACTCGCTAATGAAAGTATATACTGTTATTTAGTTAGGTCTTCAAGAACAATTTATTTCAAAATCTAACTTTGCAAGGTCGTAATAGACAAATAATTATTTTGAATAAATTTTTGTATTCCGTATAGGACAATTGTTAAAATATTTATATCTGTGACCCAAATGTTTTTGCGTGCTTTTCTTTTACTACCAAGCTGACAACACTCCGGTAACGTTCTGTCATCATAAATACATAACATAAATCGTGTTTAGCGTGACAGAAATAATAGGTCGTAAAGGTATTTTTTTTGCGAATTTGAAGAAACTAAATATGTCAGTGAGTCGCCTCACTCTGACTCCACACCATGATGGAAATTCAGCTCGGACAGCATTATCAGACAAATACCGTTGCATATTTACTGAGATTTTAGGTCTAGTCTAGGTGCATGGTTAATCGACGGATTGCATTATTATCCTTGTCGCCATATCTTGCGAGTATCCTGTAAATGCAAAAAGTTTGGCATTTTTTGCCGCGCGCTCGCGGAAAGGTACGTCTGAGTCGCGCAACAAATTCTGGGGCTCAGATAGGGAACGTCACCGCCTCAAAATAAACAGGAAAAAAACTATGATCGATCTCTTTCACTGTGCACTAGAATCATCAGATCCATTCATTTCTATGGCACACCACAATGAACGTCGTAGATCCAAGTGGCTCTGTCTGCCAGAAGCTGTACGAGAACTTTTAAGACCAATCCAAGAAGAAAACTTTTAGTTGACAGATGTAGACGATGAAGATCTATCATTGGATGATAATGAAGATCCATCCAACGAAGATGACACGTTAATTCTTAGTAACGAAAGCGATTTGATTGAATAGGTAAACTAAAATCTCTTCCTGCGTCTTCATTGCCGATTTTACGATTTCATGATTTCACTTGTTTGGGTGGTGGTACCAAAATTATTATTTTTTCGACCTAGATTACGTGAAAGTACCAATTTATTAAATTGTAATAAAAAAAATCCCAAAAATAATTTTTACCTACCATGTTTCTATATTACATCATTCACCTTATCTCCAGCTTGCGTGGTGTTCGCAAATTACCAGTCGCCCTATAGTAACGGGTGTGCGATATAAAAACATGCTTGTTGTTTATAAGCAACAAGAGTGAGTAATAACTCACAACAAACATTTGACCTTTTAGGGGTAACCCTATTTTGTAAAATTTGACCTTAGAATGAAATTGCATATTTTTGTGAGGAAGTGCAAATTGGCATTTTTACCACGGATAGGCCTTGTTAAGAGCAATCTTTCTGTGCTAGTCACAAACCGCACTTTTGAGTTTTTATGGAGAAAAAAAATAAAAACGAAAATCTGAAAAATATTAATTACTCGGTACCCAGAGGTGATAATCCGAAAATAAAAACTAAAAAATGCGCCTTAGAATTTTTTATCAGATTATATTTATAAAAAAAAATCTTGACCAGTTACTTTTACAGAATTTTTTTATTTTTTTTCTTGGTCAAGGTCACCTAAAGTTCATTATTTTTATTAAAAAGTATTTGATATAAAGATGTGGGTGTTCAACTCTTGCATTTAAAATGCATTCGTTAATCGATTAATGCTGTAAACAGCATAGGGAATTTTTTTAGGTCCCACTAAACACTGTGAGTGAGTGTGTGTGTGTCCACATTTACTTAACTACCTACTATTTATTTTTGTGAACAGGAACTTGGCGCTACGTCGCGTCGCGTTGCGTACGAATCGATACGCAATACAATAATCGACTTCGGTATAAATAAATGTTCTGCCCGAGCGCGAAATATGCACAAGTTGGCAAGCACGCGCGCCCGCCCCCCGGTCGGTACCTACGCTATGACCGGAGAGCTGGCAACGTCGCGAGAACCGCTTAGAATACCGGTACTTTTAGGCAAAGTACCGGTACTTCAAAAGTAACGATACTCGAATTTAACGAAATGAAAGTACCGTTACTACCGTAAAAGTACCGGTATTTTTGGTACCGGTATCAAGCCCTGCTTAGGGGTAAGGTAACCCACAATAACCATTTTTATCCTATATTTTTCACGAGAAATAATGGCTTATTTACAAAGCGATTTAAAGCAATACAGCATTAATCCTTATCCAATTAAGTACCTTAAATAAATTGTGCATTTAATATAGTTCAATATGGCCCTTTACCGCATGTAATTTAAATGAATATTTTCGTAGATTCACAGCTTTAAAATGCAGGGACATAGTGGTTGCAGCGGTACCGGCCGGGGGGGGCCGATTCTGTAGTATATTTAGTATCAGCATTGCACCCGTGCGAAGCCGGGGCGGGTCGCTAGTAATATCATAAATGCGAAAGTTCGTGTGAATGTTTGTTACCACGTATTTCCGTAACAACTAAACCGATTTAGATAAATATGGTGTGAAGATAGTTTAGGTTCTAGAATAACATAAGCTAATCTAATTTTCAAAAATAACGTCTGAGGGGGTTAAAAAGGGTGGTAAAGTTTCTATGAAATATTATTATTCCATGGTTCGATTCGCTCAAAACTCTGTATATATGAACTATAAAGTAAATAGTGTATTTTTATTTTTACAAAACTGCTCCTAGTGCAGTAAATTTCTGAAACTTACGCCGCGTAGCGTAGCTAGTTTGTTAAAATTATGCATTATCCATCCAATTAGAATTATTGCAATTAGCTCAATTGTTTTAATTGTAAACACTAGTTCTTATTTGTTTCTATTATTTGATTGTAATTTTCTTTGTTAATAAAGAGTAGAGTTTAGGTAGGTCCATCCAAGACATTAACTTTACTTCATAGATAACTCGAAAAACTTAAATTTAGGTAAGTACAATAAATTTAATAAATAATGCTGGACAATTCACACAGCATTATCTACCCCCCAAACTAACCATAGTTTGTGTTATGGGTACTAGATAATTGATATACTCAATACAATACATAGAAAATATCCGGAACACTTGGACAAATATCTGCTGATCGTACAAACATATGTCCCGAGGCGGGAATCGAACCCGCAACCACCTGTGTCCTCGTGCGACAAGCGATCGCCAGTCCGCCTACAAAGCATGCTGATTATGGCAAGACACCCCTCGTTTGGGGGAGGTATGGTTCAGCAGTGGATGTATTATAGGTAGACCACACAAGTGGCGGATCTCTGTAGAACCTTGTCATAATAATATGTGGTCTACCTATAGTATTGATGAGCGAAACTAACGCCACCATTTATTTTTCGGCCGTGCAGATACATACTTTTATTTAATTTTCACTTTTTTTTTCACCTGTAATAGTTTTCGTTTAGTTTATTTAAGCAGAAAATGCGGAGTACCCTATTAATTTTTTTTCCATAGGAATCCTGCTGTCGGTGTTGAGAATTTTTGATAATTCTTTTTTTAACGCTTATAAGTATAAGAAAATGTAATTGGTTGCGCTAGTTTCACTCATACCTTCGCATGAATTTATTTATAAGATGAGATTAAAATACTTTTCATAAAAATACCTTTTCTTATCTTGGTGCATTGCTGCTACTATACTCAGCACCTCAGGTTTTATAGCAGTTGATGGAAGTAGCCTATTAATTGGGGGCTGAAATAGAAAATAAAAAAAATTGAGTAGGTTTATAATTAGTAATTCTGGTACAGGTTTTGCTGAGATTTTCTAGAATACTTACAGATGTTTTAATAGCCAGGTTTAGTCTATTGAAGTAGATAAATCTATGTTCAGAATTGGCAAGCTGAGCATTCTGCAATGCATGCACTGTGCACTGCTCACTGATGGAAGAAGCTATTGTGGAGAGCTGTGGACCCATGAAGGCATCCAGGGATTTAAGAGTCTGCAAGTCTAGGGTTTTCTTTGCTGGAATTAAGAATTAAAATGTTGAATTGAAATTAACATTCATATTCAGAAGTTTCTATATTGTGATAAATTTTTAAAGGCAGTCAGACTTAATGAATGGCCGGTAAAAGTGGTTTAATGTTTATGAGGTAAATCTGACCTTAACACAGTAATGGGTTAATATGGGTGGTGTAGATTGATATTAACACCAATAAATGCATGAGAACAGATCCAGAAAAATAATGGTGATTGTCCTTTAAAGTTGTAAAACAAATATTTACCATCAACAGTAAAACAAACAGTGGCACTCAAAGTCCTGTACACAATCAGATAATATTCTCGTACTTCAGTGTCATCCTCTAGTTTTAAATGTACTTTGACAACTTTAGCTAGATCCTCCTCTGTTCTGATGCCATCAGGTGGGCTGATGAACCTGCCATGTCTTTGGGCTGCGGCTACTGCCCCACCTTGGATCTCTTTCTCTACTTGCTTGGGCAGCAATGTTTGTACCAAGTACTGGTATAGAGTTAACATGTCACTGGTTGATAGATTGTTCCTGGAAGAACAGAAAAGCTTGTTGATGATGGGTTGGTGCAATATAGTAGGCAGCCCACCAACTATGGTGTGTTGACTCCATAATGGTAGGTAACTCAATCAGACACTAATAAACCAAAAACAAATGCTTACCAAATAAGTTGTTCATTGTACACAAAAGAAACACATTTGAAATCTGTGTAGTTCACTTCCAGCAGATCAATGAAGCACAATACTCTGAAGAAGGAATTCTTATCCAATGGCAGGTAGTTGATTCCTTGGACCACATCTGAGACATCATTGGTAAAACTCTTTGATGCTATAAACTGAAATTATAACTTCCATTTAGGAGGCTTAAAGTACATACCCAGTCTAATTTTTATTTCATTTTGATCCAACTTACAGGCAAGAAGAACTGGTCACATTTTAAGTATATTTCCTCAATTGGAATGTCTTTGAATGGGCCTCTGAACATATGAAACATCTTGTATGCTGTTAGTAACAATTCATACATTACTGATGGATGTATCTGTATGCAAGCCAACAGAGGAAGATTAGAACATGTACCAAAAAATTTATAATTGTATGAAACATAAAATTCAGACATACAATATCTTGGCTTTGATTCTCTCCTACTGCTGGTATCGCTTTAGTTGTGTAAGGTATTCTGACAACCTGGAATTGGATAATAAAGCGCGTTACTACTAATAAATTAAAAGTAAAATATGTACCTTCATAGATGCACATCATGAGGTAATGGTAATGTAATCCAAACTAGGTACATACCAACACCATCCAATAGCCTTTCTCAGGTTGATAAAAAATATACCGCTTTGTTTGTGTCTGTAAAGCTTCACAAGGCTCCGATGAAAAAGTTCTGTAACAATTGAAACATAGAGGATAACATCAATAATCTGAGTAGGGGAGTAATTGTGTATACAATTTTAACTATGCACTTACGTCATAAATTTAACTACAGCTTCACAAAGCCCCACCTGCATTTTGCGTGCATCGGAACCGATATTGTTGGGGTGGTAGAACAGTATCCTCTTCAACTCCTGAAAATGTTACGTCTATTTTGAAGGCCGATAAATGTTTTAAGGAAGTGGTTTGAACAAATAGTTTGTAGGTATAGTACTTACCTCGCCTTCTCTAGGACCAAAACTGGAGTTGAAAATAAAGAAAGAGCTTATTTTGTTCTTGATATCAATCATCTTGTATAGAAATCTCGAAGACCTTCGAAAAATACCAACAAATGGGCGGTACTGATTTTTCTTTTCTATTTTAGAAGTGAAGTAAACACAAGGCACGCTTAACAACACAAATAAAGAAAAAGCACGCCAAAATCCAAATCTTTCATAAAATTGTAGGCCGACCAAGGGCTTGATTTTTGTGATCTTTTCAATCTTTTTGTAAAAAAAGAAAAATCAAAACAAACTTCAATTTCTTTCAACTTCTTGTCAAATGGCACTTGTTGTCACCGAGTTGTCACCACATTGTGACATTGACTGACAGTGTCAAGTGAATGTCCAATGACAGCTACGTAGCTGTCATCGTGTTCCATTCCATTACAAAACTACATTTTGCAGAACGTAGAAAATATTAAAAACCGCTCTGTTATTTGAATTTCACGCGAATATGTGTCAGATTCCGTGTCGATGACTCGGTAGTGGAGAGTTTGAATAGCCTGGCAGGGCATTATGCAGGGCGTGCAGGGCTATTCACACTCTCTGGTAGGTCTTTTTCTACCGAGGCATTGACGCGGCATCCATGAACCTAATGTAAAGGAATCTGACACATATTCGCGCGAAATTTAAATATTTTTGCCGTTTTCATATTTTCTGAGTTCTACAAGGAATTGAACTACTTATGTACCTACTAGAAAAGTAGTTTTGCCATCTCGGCAACTACCGCAGCTATTAATTAACTTGAAATTTAAATAATAATACATTTCGTGCGCCCGTACCTACAGATTAATAGAAAACCTAGTGGGGATCAAATAAAAGATTTGTACCTACATTTCAAAGCCGTATTAAAATTTTCTGTAGGTTTCATACGTTTTCGAATATAAAAAAGACGAAAAATTTAATATTAGGTAGGTAAGGTACGTCCTAATCTAAGAATTGTGCAGAGCGATCCATTTGAAATGTAGGTGGGTAGGTACCTACCTACCAACTATTTTTAGGTAGGTATTCAATAAATAAATAGCAAAGCCTCTAACCTACCTGTCCTGGTACATATTATTAATACCTTTAGTACCTACATAATATTTGTGTAATAGACAAATGTTCGAATCGGCGCGCGAGTTCACTCGAACTTGACCTCAGAAGAACTATCCTATGGAACTGCCATAAGCATGTACTTTTCCTGGATACCTAAGTAAACAAATCGGTTGACAAACATGGCGGATTAGGGATGTTCACTTGTTCGTCTAGTCGATAACATTATATCGATGGACGAGCTTATCTTTTTAATCGAGGGCTACCGTTTTTGTGCTCATCAGTTGGCGCCACTGTAAAGTTAGGTCAGGACAAAATACTAATAGGCGACGGGAAAATATATTTACATTTATATCATACCAGCGACTCGCCCCGGCTTCGCACGGAAACCTCTAAAATTGTCAGTGTGCCTCTACTATATTATACATGTTATATACCTACAAATAAACCTTCCTCTGGAATCACTCTATCTATTTAAAAAAACCGCATCAAAATCCGTTGCGTAGTTTTAAAGATTTAAGCATACATAGGGAAGGACAGACAGACAGACAGCGGGAAGCGACTTTGTTTTATACTATGTTATGAAGAGCGCATTTCTGAGATAGTGCCATTGAACCAAGTCAGGATCGAATAGTGGAATCCCGGAGAAATCGAAGGAAACCCTCATTTTCAGAATCAGAGCTGGATCCGAGGGTTTACCGGAGGTGAAGCAAGAGCAGAATATGTTTTAATAACTATCATAGGTAAACAACAAACACAATAAATTTTTATACAATCATTTATTTTCAAAGATATATTTAAAAAAAACAATCATACTTTTTTTCTGAAAAAAGTAAGGTAAGGCACCAGATAATACATTTTAAATTTCGTGACAGTTTCCTTGCAACAAACCCTGCAATTATATGTCACTACAGACCTTACCTAATTTATCGATAACGTTCGATGGTCGATGATGTTCGACACTAGCACCGGTTTTTATGTCTTCGATGTGAATGAAATATTGAGAATATTGCGGGTTTCTACAGCTCACAACAAAGATGATTCAAAATAACAGGTTTTTATACACTTTATATCAAATACATTATACAATAGACAACAGTTTAACGAAATGTTAGCCACTTGCCGGTGAAAGGTCAGATTCGGCCTGTTTTTGCTTTGACATAGGCCACAGCATGCTACAGAACACTTCATGGTACCTCATCTATATGATTTTCAATTAATATAACAGTTTGGCTCAATATATAAGTCGAAAACACTGGGAAAACTTATATTTCTCACAATGACATCTCCTCACATGTAAACAAAACCGTAGACTAAAATGGCGTCCGTGACAGCAAAAGTACATCGAAACCAGGAAGGGGCGCTGATAAAAAGAGTGTGTATGCTTTTTCCTAACGTAAAACCACTGTTGTGAGAAAGAGACTGGTAGTCCATTATTGCTTCCGTGTCAAATTGAACAATAACGGCAGTTCCATAGGATCGTTCTTCTGAGAACTTGACGGATCTTGTATAGTTGCTTGGCAACAATCTCTATCAATAATTTGTTTATGCTGACATCAGTTTACAAACTCCTCACAATACATTTTGTTCAATCAATGCTTACTTTGAGCGTAGCGTTTCTTTAATACTTGTACAATCAAATCTTGGCCTATTTTTCTTTTCATAAAAGTTGCCTACTATTTTAATTAATTTTATTTACCTTTAGCCTAAGCCTTTAGTATTTTTGCATTTTGTTTCATCAATTTGTATTCTATAACGAATTTAAACCTACCCAACCAAGTCATACTACAACAAACATGTCTGTACGCAATCCACGACTACCTATGCTACCTGGATATGGAACCAATCCTCTGGTAAGTAAAGTTGCCGGGAAAGTGCCCGGGAAGGTTAGATTTTGTGGAAATAGGTAAGGTATCCGTAAATGACGTGAGACGATTTTGGCTATTTATGACCCCTCTCTCCTCTTGGTGAGATGTCGTGAGATTTCGCTCGACCCCTTCCCTAATCTCACGTGAGATTCTTCGGAACGCGTATTTGTAACTATCATGGTAATCTGTGCTTGATTGTATTGCATATAAGACTCCTGAGACCGTATTAGTATTACAGTGACGAGATCGAACAATAAATACATAATTAAGATTTATCATTTCGTGCTGACGTGAGATTCAAATTTCTTGTAGTTTTTAAATTTTTCTGCGTTCTACGAGGAACATAACTAAAGGAAAAGCAATTAAATCGTGAACGATTTTCTATTACAAATTTGAATCTTGCGGCAACACGAAACAACTGCTAAAATTAGTGGAAAAATTACGCGATATATGCTGAGACCTGTCTCCCCCACGTGAGATTGGGTCACAGAACAATACTACTCTACGAGGATTGGGTGCGATTTGGCTGGACCACTGAAATCTAAATAGTTAGGTACCTATTATTTAGATTTCTGTTGGCTCTACGGACGGTTCGATACAGTACTTATTCCACAGTAGCTACTCATGTTTTAAACTATTTTAAAGGTAGGTACACTGGATGACGTCTAAATTCTAAATTTTTATTTATAATATCAACGTAATAGTCACAGCAATGAAAAATTAATGAAAATAAAGTCGATTTTTCCTTGCGTCCCCTTAACTCCACGGTGACCAAAGTACATTGTACACCTAGGCGAGAAAGTGCCCAATTCCTATCCAGTGTGTCATTTGAGGCCCGAGGTGCAGCCAAGGGCCTTAAAACACACGAGGTAGGAATCGCACTTTCTCCCGAGTGATACATAATGCTTTATACCACACCATCGAAGCAAATCATCGTTTTAGAATCATCAAAATAACGAGTAAATTTTATACGATTAAAATTTAACACAATTAGTAATTATTGCCTCAAATGTAGCAATAAATACGCGCACGTGTTATTTTCACATAGTTCTTTTTAAAATTATTTTTCCCACCTTCGAGAAAATCATCGTTTTAGAATCTTCAAAATCAGTTGAGCAAATTAAAATTGTAAACTCAAATGTAGCATTAAATACGCGCACGTGAGTTTTCACATGGTTATTTTTTTGAATTATTGTTCCGAATACGGAAGGGGCCGATATCATAAATGGCGGATACGGAGTAAAAACTTTTTGTCGTTTGAACTATTATGAAAATAACCGTAGCTACCGGCTGACAGTTCAGAATATAAAAAAAACAACACGTTAGAAATGGATACACTTTTCTCTCCCGCTAGACGCGTGAGAAATGAAATTCCATAGAGTTTTCCCTCCCGCATTTCAGTGCGCCTGCAATGACGTACTTTCTACCTTATGTTTAGAAAAGGAATAAACAATTTTATGAGCAGGTGCAGTATAAAATACAAATGAACAACCAACGGATTAGCTGTAATTTTCTTTTTAGGCGTTTCTAAAAAGAAATATCAATAAAATAAATTATAAGTACTTAGGAATGTCAAAATATGTATGCTATGTAAGGGCATTGTCATGAAGTAAACTAAATGAAGGTTATGTACAATTTACATAGGCAATGACGTAGAAAGAATATAAGAATAATGTCGGAGATAAAACAACTTTCGTTTGATACCAGTTCTACTTCCATTTCAGATTGGTAAAAAGAGCTTTGGTGTTCGTCCCGTATTCACCACCATCGATGGAACTAACATGCTGGTCGACAAAGCAGAGTCAGGGAATCGGGTGCCCTCACTGTACTGCAGGAAGCAAGCCCCGGACTTGCCATCTTGGATCATGTTTGATAAAAACGTAAGCTATTTTAGTTGGCATTTTTTTTTTTATCTCACCTATGTTGTTCTTCTGCTGCGACAACGTAGGTGCACACTGCTGGCTAAGTTTATTTACGAAGTTGGATCAATTGAGCTACATGTAGATTGTTTGCAACAGCCTGCAGTTAGCTCAATTGTTAAAATTGTAAATACTTGTTCTAATTTATTTCTATTTTTTTTGATTGTAATTTTCTTTGTTAATGAAGAAATTGTTAATGAAGATGACTTTGTAAATACAATGATTAATTATTAATATTATTTGTTATTGAAGATGGCTTAAGATAATTTTTATAATATTATTTTAAGATTAACAATAATTGTTGTAATAAATGACTTTGTAAATACAAAGTCATCTTAAAGGAACAGAAACAAATTAGAACTTATACCTATTTACGATTGAAACACTTGAGCTAACTGCAGACTGTTGCAAACAATCTAGTGGTAGCTTAACTCATCCATCGATCCATACGTAGGTAGGTAACCTCCCAATCTTCCGAAGCAATTATTTGGGAAAAGAATGCTATGGTCACGGCGTCAGATCCAGATGTCGAGTTGGTTGCGACGAACGATCATTTGAACACAGCCCGTGGTTGTCGCAAAAGGCAACTCAGAGAACATATCTACTTAGCAGAGCAAATGCAGCTGTTTACTTCGGTGTATTATTTTAATACCAATATGCTGCGTTTCCACCAGAGATGTGCTACGTTGCTAAGTTTCCAGCCGACCAATAGCGTAGCTTCTTAATCGCGTCATTTTTGTCAGCTATGAAAATGACGCGATAATGGAGCGATCCTATTGGTCGACTGGAAAGTTAGCAACGTAGCACATCTCTCTGGTGGAAAACCTTAGTCTACGTTTCCACCAGAGATGTGCGAGGTAGCTGAGCGGTGCGAGGATGCGTTGCGAGACTGTGTAACGTCGTGAGTGTTTCCACCAGAGATGTGCAAGCAAGCTGACCGGTACGAGGATGTGTAGCGGGCTCATTTCAACTAAGCGAGCAAGGGCCACCGTCTACTGACTGCTATTCTTTCGCCCGCGTCCGTCCCGAGAACACATCCCTCGCAACACATCCCTCGCACACATCTTTCCCTTGTTTTGTATGGACAAAAACCTCGCTCCGCGGAGCCGTTTCCTTTCCACCAGAGCTGCGCTGAGCGAGGCTAGGTTAATGAAGTGATTTTATCGTCGCTACGTATCTCTGGTGGAAACGCAGAAAACCTTACTGCGATCCAATCCGCCCTGTGATCAGATTATGTCAAAACGTCTCTTGTTTGGGCGATGCACGTTTAGCAGTGGACATTATGAGTGCTGATAGGTAAGGTACAGTCAATGACATAAATAGCTTATGAGATCAGAAACAAGCTGCTAAATCCGTAAGGCGTGTAAGGTGGAATGTATTTTTTTAACAAGTTTAAGAAAAAAAAAACCTTTTTGAATCGATTTTAGATCTTGCGGTTCAAAGCTTACTTCCAACAATCTCTGCATGAGATGCGCAGCGGTTCATCGATTTTACGGAAGGTTGACATATTCTTCTTTCTCGAAGACGGCACAATCAAGGTGATGGAGTCGAGGACAGAAAACAGCGGGTTATGGCAAGGTACGGTAACAGAAAGTCCAAGATAAAAACCTTCAATAAAAAAAAACATTAAGTGAGAGTCGGACTCGCGCACTAAGGGTTCGGTTTAATTGTAAGAACTTATTTCTTGCCAAATATCATGATTCTAGGTCAACATGAAGTAGGTACCCGGTATATTTTGTTCGAGGGAGATAATACAATATTATAATTTTTTTGTTGATAAACTACAAATTTACGGTTTTCAGATTTTTCTCGTTATTTGTGCTTATGACCTTGCTTCTTGCCAAATTTTATGATTCTAGGTCTACGGGAAGTACCCTGTAGGTTTTGTCCATGGCGAGCATTAAAATTAACTTTTTTTTAGTGAATAAATTATATATCTATGCTTTTCGGATTTTTCCCTTTACTTGTGCTATAAGACCTTGCTTCTCAAAAAATTTCATGATTCTAGGTCTACGGGAAGTACCCTGTAGGCTTTGTGTGCATGTGATTCCCTTGGAAATTTCAAAATATTCGGACATAAATGGCTGTAACTTTTGAGTGCGTTGACTTAGAAGTTTTATTTTTATCTCGGCTCTAAGAGATTACGGACTTGAGTATTCGACGTTAATTTCAACTCGATACGTCCACGCGTTTCTGAGAAAAGAGGGTTGACAGACGGACAGACAGACAGACAGACAGACAGACAGACGGACAACAAAGTGATCCTATAAGAATTCCTTTTTTCCTTTTGAGGTACGGAACCCTAAAAAACCGGCTAACTTAATTAACAGCGCTATTGACGACGAAGACATTGCCATAGCTACGGTATCACGCATTAAAGGCATAACTAGCTTCTACCCGCGGCTGTTTTCGGGATAATAAGTAGCCTATTGTCGATGTAAGGCTACATTCTAAGCGTAGTCAAAATTTCATCTTGATCTGTTCAGCAGTGTTGGAGATCCTAGGTAACAAAAATTTGACATTTCACAAACTTTCCCATTTATAATATTAGTAGGGGATACCTTCTCATTCTCCCTGCCCTAAGCCCACATTATTTTATACCTACTCGGTTTTAAAAGCCAAGATATTTTATATCAACCAACAAAGGCATGAAAGAAAACTTAACAAAAACTGATAGGTACCTACCTAACAATAACAGAAAAAACTAACAATAAGTAACAGCAAGAATTTATCACTAAAAACTAAAACATAACCTTCAACAATGCATAATTGCGCAGTCGCAGCGAAAAAGGTTATCAAAAAAATTATGAATTAATGCTTTCAAAACCAAAAATGGTTATGAACTTCTGCTGCATAAAACAAATAAATAAAATAAATAATACTGGACAATTCACACAGCATTATGTAACCCCAAGCTAAGCAGAGCCTGTGTTATGGGTACTAGATAAATGATAGGTATACTTAATCTAATACAATACACAACTTGGATAGATATTTTTTTATTAAAGGTACATAGAAAACATCCAGAACACATTGAACAAATATCTGCAGATCGTACAAACATTTGTCCCGAGGCGGGAATCGAACCCGCAACCTCCTGCGTCGCAAGCGGACCTTCGCCCGCTGCGCCACAGAGGTCGTCAATAATTACGACACTAATTTCGAAAATAATTTTCATCAATATTTCAATAGTTCTAGAACGGCGAAGAGGTGGGGTCGACACAACTTGTGCGCTGAGCGTCATCTGATTCTAACCTAAACTACCTTATCTCCCTACTTTATCTCTTCCACTCTCTCCCATCAGCCGTCATGTCCGTACTCACACATTTCTTACCCATGTGCTCGTTCACACCATTATCTCTGCAATTACATCAATACAATCTTATTACTACGATTTCTATTTCTATATCTAGTTTTTCTATAGCCTACGACTCATACTATGATGATGATCAACATAGGCTGATGATGGTGATGATGACAATGTTCGTAGTTAACCCGCTTACATTCATGAGTAGTTGGAGTTGCATTCATTTATGCGCATGCTGCGGGGCCGCCTATAATTGGGAGAACCCTACACCTAAGAACCTTGCCATTGTTATTTAATATCTTTTTGTGTTATCTATAGATAGTTCTCATAAATTAATCAATTTCAGGAACATTGATCACGCGTCAGAGGGTTCGACTCCCGTACAGCTACGACTTGTATTTCGACGTACTCGATCTGAACATTGGGCAAGAAGTAACATTCTATGGGAAGGTGTTCAAGGTAAGACTCACTTATTTATTCCTTCAATCTGTTTCTGTCGCGTCATTCCAGAGTACTTTTTGATTTTTTAAAATAATTTTAGAGAGTTTAATTTTGATTGATGAGAGTAAAACCCGTATGTGTCTAATTGTCTATGCCTAGTGTAAAATTGGTGTGTACCTTTAGTGTATTTATGGAAATAAAGAGTTTTTGATTCCTGATTCAATGGATGTTATGAAGGTGTTAAGAATGGAATAGGAGGATGTGATTTTATCAATAAATTGACCAACACAATTCTGCCCACAGATCGTAAATTGCGACAATTTTACTAGAGTGTTCCTCAATCGCCTCGGCATCAATGTGCCGGACCCAATCCCTTGGCCGGACGCACCCGAGGTAAGCCAATAATCATCTCTTACCTTTATTACTGCTAACCTCGATTTGTTTTTGGTTTGACCACGAGCTTCCTATGTTTCAGATAGCTCCAAGTAAATTAAAACCTCCCAAGCACAGGCCTTTTAGGCAGTTCTTGGATTTCGATCGTCAAGTATTACGGTGAGTTTTATACATTTACATTACCTAGTACCTTTTTAGACAGTTTGAAATTACCAGTACGTCCCTAAGAGCAGAATCACTCGCTAAGCTCGTGACTCTATTCTACACTGCTTCACTAGCTCGGGATTTAATTTCGGCACGTTCAACAAATCGTTTTGCCCACTTGTTGTACAAATAACTAATATTCCACATAATGAGCAAAACCCGATTTTACTCCCTGCTTTTGAGCAGCAAAGTCACCGTTTGCGAGCGAGAGTTGTGAAAAGAATATATATATTCCAGTTGTTGAAGATAGCAATTTAAATTCGGTACAACGCAACCATCATAGAAAAAAATGTTTCGACCATTTGTGGTTTGAAAGAGGTTTGAACCATTTCTACCGTTTCGTCGTTGTTACCCTTTTTTCGTTTCGTGCCTTTTAAATCCCTCGCTACCTCAGCAGTCTGCTTTTGAGCCACTCGTTACGCTTGCGACTCTATTCTAGATTGCTTCGCTAGCTCGGGATTTAAATATCGCCACACTCAACAAAAAATCGTTTTGCCCTCTTGTTAAACAAATAACTAGGTATTCAACTTTATTTTTGTGTTTATGTAAGTTTATTATGTTTATTATCTGTAGGTTATATGTAGGTGTTATGGTAGTTAGTGTAAGTATTATTTTCTTTTTTTTTTCGGGTGCCACCGTCTATTTTGTTCTTACATGTCTAGTCCATCCCAAGGTTGCCTGGAAGAGATCGCTCATAGCGATAAGGCCGCCTTTGTACTTCGTCTACTCGTAGCATTTATTTCTGTATTGTTATTTGTCTTTGTGTGGTACAATAAAGTATTATCTATCTACTTATCTAACTATAAACCTATAGATTCGACGGTTACTGGGACGACCGTGACTCGGACTCCGGCATTCTACACACCATGGAGATCCATTACTTCCTCGCGGATGACACGATCGAGATAAAGGAAACTATGAGTGAGAGCACTGGACCTATGTTTTTGAAGAGAATGCGTCTGCCTCGAGTAAGTTTTTTTTGAAATCAAATATTATACTTAAATATATATTTTAAATAATATTTATTTGTTCATCAAAAAATCTTTTTATAGAATGATTTAACAATATTAGGCATATGTGTAGGTAATAGAAATTTATGTGAATTTAAATTTCAAATATTCATCTATACTATAAAAACAGTTTGAGCCAATTATACAATTTCGGATTAAATTCATTATTTGTTAATTTTCCCATTTGATTTTAAATAGCTATTGAGCGATTTTAGAACTCCTGTCTTCTTCCTCCTAGTTCCAATCTCCAAATGCGTAGCACATACAAAAAATCTTCATTGCATTATTTAACACTAGCTGCGCCCTGTGGCTTCGCCCGCGTGGAAATTTCAGAAATTTATTTCACACTCCTAGGGGTAGTTTTGTAAACATAAAAAATGCGTGATTCATTATACAATGTACAGTTTGTTTATTTATAGTTTTGAGTGAATAGAACCAAGGAATAATAATTTTCCATAGAAACTCTACCACTCTATTTAACCCCCATAGTGGTTAATAAAAAATTTTTAGCCTATGTGTTATTCTAGAACCTAAATTATCAATATACGAATTTCATCTAAATCTTAGAATCTTAGGAGATATGTATTAACAAACATTCACACAAACTTTCGTATTTATAATATTAGTAGGATAGTAGGAATTTTTGATGCTCTTTTCTTAGTCGACGGATCTCTGTTTATAAGTCCTGCTCTGTATACCATTTTCCTTTAAGCCAAGTACTGACCAGCGTTGCAGGGGCATAATGTAACGTGTTAAACAGCGAACGTTCGTGCTGTCAGTACGGGGAAAGAAGGCGCTTGTAACGAACAACGAGAGGGATTTTAGCACACGGCGTAACATATCATGCTCGCTGCGAATGGTACATTACGCCCCGCAACACCGATTGGTACCCACCTAAGATATTGTCATTGGTGTCAATTCAGATGTCGCCAAAACTATACACTATTTGACAGCACCAAAAATGATGCTATCCTATTAATATATTGTATATTGTGCTCTCTTGACCAGTGTTCCATTGTTACTTTGATTTATTTAGAATTTGATTATGATTTCAGTGATAATTTTAATTGTGATTTAGATTTTAATTTTTAATTTTTGTATTGATTTTTATTTTGTATTAAATTTTTATCTTGTATGACTCGAATATGGACACTAACTTATTTATGTATTATAATTTATTGTTCTTGGTATTGTACTTGAATGTGAGTGAACTAGAACGTAATTTAAAATACTTGTCCATAGTCTAGAAGACAATACTTGTCCATGGTTTGGAAGACTATCAGAAAATAAAAGCGCGCGAGTGACCTTGGAGGGGGCGCAATCCTTGAGGGATATTCTCGTACTCTCATAAAAATCCTTCAAGGGTTAATTTCGATCTTTAAGGAAGGGACGGCAACAGTTTTAGTCCTGTCAAATTAGTTTAGTTTAGTTTTGGCGACATCTGAATTGACATCATTGTCTAACTACAACCTGCTTGCAGAAAATTCCAGCTAAAATCGAGATGACTGGCGGTCCGAAAGTGTCATCCTACTCGCCAGCAGACCTCAGCATCGGGGCTGTCATCAATGTGTTCGGTCGGAAGGTCGTGCTGACAGACTGTGACCCCTACACTAAGGAGTACTACAGAGTCACTTATGGAATGGGTATGATTAATTTATTATTAATGTCATAAACTCAAATTTTTGCAGCAAAATGCTTTTATTTTGTTGGAGTGCCTGACTCTGTCCGAGTTGAATGCCTGATTGAAATGCTTTTATATAATAGGTAATAAATTTTACTGATAGTACCGACTGACTAATTGTATTTTTATTTGGAATTTAATTTAATTTTATTTAAACTGTAATTTCTATATTGTGATAGATAATAGCTAGTATATAATATATTTTCTTAATTTAATTATAATGTAACATAAGTGACTAGTGTAATTGGAATTTCTGTACTAGTTCAATAAATAAATAAATATAATAATGTAATGTAAGTAAAAGGAACCCAGCTAAGCGGCGGCAGCGTGGTGTTAGCATGGTGCCTCTTCTTTTTGTTTAGTTATGTTTAAATTTTTAGATTTAGTTGTTTTAATTTTTTATTTAAGTTATCTTTAGATTTTGCCATTTTGTAATGAGCAAGGGTATGTGTGTTTTAATGGGCACATACAATATGAATTTGTGTCCCTTCAGTCATTCCTTCAATACTAGTATGAGTTATTGAGTAGGAAATTATGTGCCGAAGTGCGCATTAGTATCTTATGTTACAAAACCAGCAGCTTACCATCCACACCACCCAACATAGCCATTGGTCTCGGGTAGAGTACATGTTATTGTTATAAATAAATAAATAATGCTGGACAATTCACACAGCATTATTAGCCCCAAGCTAAGCAGAGCTTGTGTTATGGGTACTAGATAACTGATGTACTTAATACAACACACTACATAGATAAATATTTTATATTATACATAGAAAACACCCAGGCCAACGGAACAAATTTCTGCAGATCGTACACAAATTTGTTCCGAGACGGGAATCGAACCCGCAACCTCCTGCGTCGCAGGCGGACCTTCGCCCGCTGCGGCACGGAGGTCGTCGTTATGATAAATTAGTAAAAATAATGCGTAAAATATTTTATGACATATTTTTCCATTTTAGCCTACGCAAAATCTTTTATATTCTGTTTATGCTACGTGTGATGAAGTAGTAAATACTACTTTCGGTACCTAAATTGAGTACCTCCTTATGATAACTGAGTAAAGGCCTGTTCGGACCTACGCGGTATTCGCTATGCAGAGCGGCAGCGCGGTAAATTTTCCTTGTGTATTGCGCGTGGTTTGGCGCGGTAGGTACGCGGTATTTCGTCGTACTAAGTGACAGTATGATAATCAGATACCCATTCGGATTCCGTTACCGCTCTGGCTAGCGAACACCGGATATAGATAAATTAAAAAAAGCTCGCGTGATAGTCTTTTCTTTTTCATTCAATTATCCATGGTCACTTTACAAATCCAGGAGGTCTTCTTTGAAAAACGAACGAAGTTGACGGACGACGTCGGATCGCAAAAATCGAAGAACGGCCGATCTATTTTTTTTCTGACAATTTATTTCTAAGAGATCCGAAACAAAAGGTGTCAGTTAGTGACGCGCCCGAAGCAACTTGGTGATATGGTTGTTCGTTTCGTGCTATCGACGTCATCCGTCAACTTCGTTTGTTTTTCAAAGTGGATCTCCAGGCCTCCTGTAGGTAGGTATATGAAGAACAAAAGAGTACCGCACCGGCTTTTAAAAAAAATACCTATAGACTTCTGCACAGGCCTTTAAATCGAATCTCTCGTTTAGATGCCTTCACTCCTCTATCACTGCCACTGGGCGAGGATAAATGCGTAGAGACGAGTATCGACAAGAGACAATTGCCGCCTTGGAACGGATATGGGTCCTACGACGATTCGGCCGAGAACTGCCGCACCGTTGAACCGAAGGCGCCGCATTGCGACTTCATGAAATTCCTGAAAAAAGACAGGTGCTTATTCATGACAATTCATTTAAGGTTCTATTTCAGCTTTAGAAAGGTTTTTGAACGAAGGGACTAAGGTTTGGCCACAATGCTTGGCAGACGGATCGCAGTGGAGGTGTTAAAAATGCAAAGGAGTAAGCTGCATCCCTTCGTGCGAGGCGCCCTCTGTGCCTTCCATAGCCCATTAACGCTGTCATGGCGTTCAGCAGTTAACAGCATTTTAGTCCTTTCGAAAAAAAAATGTGGCGCTTCGTTACTCGACTAGTCGTAGATGTTAGTTCCTCTTAGTCTATTCTTACAACATCCACGGGCGGAGGAGGGGTCGATTTTTACTCCTGCCTGGTGAATAAAGTGGACTAGGAGATTTTTTTTTTACTTTTCAGGATTGGCTTCAACTCCCACGTGTTACGTTTCGCAGCGAGGCTTATAAACGATAATCCAATAGATAAAAGCAGATATTTCATTATAAAATACTTCTTATCTGATGATACTATAGCCATTTTTGAGCTGGGCGAACGTAACTCCGGTTTTTTGGTAAGTTCTTTCAATTCAGCGCGAGATTTTTGAGACTCTTCGTAAAGAAAATTACAATCAACTAAAAGAAATAAACTACAACTAGTATTTATGACGACTTCCGTGGCGCAGGGGGCGAAGGTCCGCCTGCGACGCAGGAGGTTGCGGGTTCGAATCCCGCCTCGGAACAAATTTGTGTACGATTTGCAGAAATTTGTTCCGTTCGTCTGGGTGTTTTCTATGTATAATAAAAAATATCTATCTATGTAGTGTATTGTATTATGTATATCAGTTATCTAGTATCCAAAACACAAGCTCTGCTTAGCTTGGGGCTAGATCAGGGGTGCTCAGACTTATGGTGTCTGCGATCTACCAAAAAATATTTTGAAAGCAAGAGATCGACTAAGCTACTATGTAGGTAGGAACAATTTTTCTTAAATATCGTTTTACTGCACTTTAAAATAGAACATGTATAAAATGAAGGAATCTTAAGACGAAGTGGGATCGGTTTTGCGAGACAAGGACGAGCGCGGAAACGCGGAATGGCCAGCCCGCGCGCAATTTCACTGGCCGTTTGTTATTAATTTGTTTTTTATCTATCTATTATCTATAATCGCCTAAAGTACTTATTACACGTAGCCGAATTTTTCTTTGAAATATGATAAGTAATAAGCAAATGAAACTGCTTTTTCCGTAGAATTACTTCTACGGAAAAAGCAGTTTCATTGCGTGTAAAAATGAAGATCAAGGAAACTTTGCGATTTTTTTGTATCGAGTCAAGTTTTGTCAATCGTTTTTCGACTCCCTTAACTTACTAACTAGAATCCTAAACTTTTGATGCTTACCAAAAAATTACAAAAAATTCAATGTTTTTTTGCTCTAAAATTGATTTTCTGCCTATTAAAAACGTGGGTTTTGGGACTCACTTCACCTTAACGTAACTTACGAACAACAAATTTTGTGTGATCGTCGATCGTCGCCGCGCACCGTTCAATGTTACCTATTATTTTAGGTATGAGTAGGTACTAGGTAGGTATAATGAGTATATTGCTGGCGATCGACTCGAAAAGCTTTCGCGATCGACCGGTCGATCGCGATCGACCGTTTGAGCACCCCTGGGCTAGATAATGCAGTGTGAATTGTCCAGAATTATTTATTTATTTATTTATTTATTTACAATTGAAACAATTGCGCTAACTGCAGACTGTTGCAAACAATCTACAGATAGCTTAACTGATCCATACCAATATCTCTTCGTAACAAATTTTTAATATTGTTTTTTGTAGTTAATTTATTTTGCCTAAAACTTCTATAAAATATTTTTGGTCTATTTTTTATGTAAAAAACCTGTACTCAAAACCTAAAACAATCATGCAAAGCTCAAAAGATCCAAAATTATATTTTAATTATATCTATTCAAGAAATATATTTACCTACATGTTTTAATTAGTGTGTTTTGTTTCGAGCTTGTACAACGGACGAAAAATTTAAAACTGACCTTCAAGGGATTCCTTTCAACTGATTCCTTTCAAGGGTGGAAAGTTCTTCAGACGCCTTAAAATGTACCTCCCCGACGTGGATTTCTTCGTTCCCAAAGAGCCTCCGGCGTACACGGACAAAGACATGTGGATCGGCAACGAGTTGTTTGTCAACAATCACTGCTTCCGACTGGTCGGGGCGGATGAGTACGCCCTGCGGTATTTGGAAATCAATTGTGAACAGGTAAAATAATTGAACTAGTAGTAATTGAACTAGTAGTAGAAAATCTTCTAAAGTTCTGATCGAGGATTTGTCTGTGATGATGATGTCTTCCAAGCAGAGTTTTGGCCATGGTGACTAGCCATGTGAGCAGGGGGCTTACTCCGAAAAGCAAAATCGAATTTTCGTTTTCGTTGTCGTGCAAAACTAACTCTTAAGGATCCGGCGACGGATAAATTTCGCATACAAAGGTAGTACCAAAATGATTTGTAGTTTGAGAATATTTTCACCATGGTTTGCTATTATTTGTATTAGAATAGTATTTATACAGGTTCCAGCCACAAGCTTTTTTTATAATACTTATTTACACAAATACTAAGATAACATGTCTTCTTTGATGTAAAAATGCGATTAGGTTTAATTTCATTTCAGAAAAGTATTTTGAAAAAAGTTTGTGGCAGAAACCTAGAAAAATACTATTTTGATACAAATAATAGCAGACCATGGTGAAAATATGCTCACATTAAAAATCATTGTGTACGTTTCTATGGGAAATTCACCAGTCGCCGGATCCTTAAGTAGCTTGCATAAAATTAGCGTTTGCACGAAAACGAATCAGAAACTTCGATTTCGTTTTTAAGAGTACGGGCCCAGGACATATTATAGTGCACAAACAAACACACATGCACTCTCTATTCCCGCACTCTCAAAATCTGATGAGATGGCAGACCGACATTACCAGGGATAGGTCAGGCGCAGAAACACCATCACACTAGCAAGTAGTTTATTATTTATTAGCAACAAGCTAGTAATTTATTGCCTTTCCGAGGTGCTGAGAAGGTACGAGGAACTTTGCTTGTATGCGTAGCTCTTGCCTTATTCCAAGCCTGAAAGTTAATCTTGGTTCAGCGAGTATATTCACAAACATTAATCTACATATGAAAGTCTTGCCCTTTTTAATTTATCGAGTAGTTTTGAAAATAACTTCAACGTAATGTACAAGCTTCAGACACTAATTTGAGAAGTATCTCTACTAGAGCAATTTGCATTAGGTCTTCCTCAGATACATCATTTGTTTACCATTTTCCAGTATCCAATGGCAAATATTGCGTTGATAATGGATAAAATTCGACGAACCCTGGCTGTTATTGAAAATGGTTACAAAGACTTCGTAGCAAAATACATGGATGCGACGTTGCCGGACAAAAAAGAACTCATGTCTGTGAGATGTTTCAAGTAAGAGCATTTTCTGAATCCTGATAAAAATGAAAAATATGTTATTACTAGCAGCGCCTCGCGGTTTCACTCAAGTAATTCTCGTTGCCGTGGGAATTCCGGGATAAAATATAGCCGATGTGCTATTCCGGACTATAATCTATCTCTGTGCCAAATTTCATCCAGATCCGCTCAGTAGTTTTTGCGTAGCAGTGCCTCGCGATTTCACCCACGTAGTTCCCGTTCCCGTGGGAATTCCATGATAAAATATAGCCTATGTGTTATTCCAGACTATAATCTATCTCTGTGCCAAATTTCATCCAGATCCGTTTAGTAGTTTTTACGTGAAAGAGTAACAAACATCCATCCATCCATACTTACAAACTTTCGCATTTATAATATTAGTAGCATGGTCACACATTAAAATATGCACAGCCTATGCCAAATAATTTACTGAATGCCATATAAGACCTTGTCATAATATCCTCCACAGGCAAGCACTGAAAGAAATAATGTGCGAGAAAATAACAGAACACGAGTTTATTACCCTTGTTCGATTCTTCAGAGGAGACCCAGGTCAAGAGAAGAGCCCTAGAAGGGAAATGATCGGGTTAGTTGCTGAATTGTGTTCTATTAGACCAACCGAGGCAGTCGTACATTAACGACCCAGCCTGCTAGTATCTATTTTATAGATTCGCGCAGCAATCTACGACATAGCAGCTACAGCATAACCATCTATAGCGTAGCTGCTTTGGTTTTGCTCTCTACGGCATTACAATCTATGACGTAGCAACTATCTACGGCGTAGCAGTTTAGTAGCTCTCTACGGCGTAGCCATCTACGGCGTAACAGTTTCGTAGCTCTCTACGGCGTAGCCATCTACGGCGTAGCAGTTTCGTAGCTCTCTACGGCGTAGTCTTATACGGCGTAGCAGTTTCATAGCTCTCTACGGTGTAGCTTTCTACGGCGTAGCAGTTTCGTAGTATCTCTCTACCTACGGCATTAAAATTGTAGCAGCTACGAAGGCGTAACTTCTTACGGCATAGCGGTAACGGTAGCTTAGTCTTATAGTAACGGAAATAAAATTTAGGAAAGACATTCACCACACTACAGCATCATGTAGCCCCAAGCTAAGCCGAGCTTGTGTGGGTACTAGATAAACTGATAATGTTTAATTCAATACATGACTTAGCTAGATTTTTTTATGTACCTACAGAGTTCCACGTAACATGTGTATTAATACGAGAGGGGTGATTCTTGGCCCTGAGGAGATCAACTTGTGAATATCGATTTTAACTAAAATATTATTGGTTAGTTTAAAAAAATAAGTTTTTTCTTTTATGTTATGACCAAATACTGCTTGTGTGTTGTTATTACAAAAAAATATGTATAATACTTTGAAATTTTAAAACAATACTTATAATGTAAGAATACACGTAAGAAGCATTAACTGATCAAAAAATTCATCATTTTTAAGAAAATTAAAAAAAATATCAGAACAATAGTTGATCCCCCGGGTCCAGAATCACCCCCTTTTAGCCACAGAGGTCCTCGAAACTTGTACTCCTCTAATTTACCAGGTCTCTAGTATTCTCTGACCTATCGCGCGGACTCTGGGACGACCGCGAACGCCTGCGGGAAGGCATGAGACACTCGGACGACACCAACTCGGGCGTGCTCTCTCAGCATAGGCTGAGACAAATTCTAAGAGCACATCGCTTGCCGCTCAACGGAGATCTCTTGGATTGTATGATGTCTGTGTAAGTGTATTATTTTCTTCATAGACTTACTAGCTTTCGTATTACTTAGTCTTCGCACGCGTTTTTCCGAACTAAAAAGTAGCGTTTATCTTTATCAGGAATATAATTTATTTCTCTGCGTGTTTCAGTATATTTACGTAGATGCGTAAGACTGAGAGTGAGACAGACAAACAGAAAGGCAGAGTTAATTATGTGTTTTGTATCAATACACGCTAGTTTTATAATTAAAACAATGCACACCTTATTAAGAAAAAGTCCTACACGTTGTAACTGTTGTTTGAGAATAAATAAAAGAAATGAAACTTATTTCTGTCCTGTACCTTCGCATTTATATCTTAACCAATTTTATAAACGACTATGAACAATGAATTGTACTTGGTTTCAAGATTCAGATGCATTTGCCAGTGCTTCGCGCAACGCTGAGCATATATTTTTTACTCAAACATCATACGTGATCTGTAATTTATTTTGACAACATTCTTTGATAAAGGCTGCCTTTCTGGCTTCCTCGGTCTCGGCCTTCATTTCAGCTTTTCCATTAAGGGTCCGGCGACGGATGAATTTCCCATACAAACGTAGTACCAAAATGATTTGTTATTTGAGAATATTTTCACCATGGTTTGATATTATTTGTATTAGAATAGTATTTATTTAGGTTCCTGCCACAAGATTTTTTCAAAATACTTATCTACACAAATACTAAGAAAACATTCATTCTTTAATGTAAAAATGCGATTCGGTTTTAATTCATTTCAGAAAGGTATTTTGAAAAAAAATTGTGGCAGGAACCTAGATAAATACTATTTTAATACATATAATAGCAGACCATGGTGAAAATATGCTCAAATAACAAATCATTTTGGTATTACGTTTGTATAGGAAATTCATCCGTCGCCGGACCCTTAAGGGCCGACCGCGCTGTGATGGCCTGGACCTACTACGCCAACCTAAGCTTTCGGCCATCATCATCATCGCGGCCAGCAACCCAGCCATTACTGACCTCGGACGTAATGTACTATTACTTTCTTTCTGTAGATTGAAAAAGGATGAGAATTGCAACATTTACTGGGAAGATTTGATGTCCTTCTTGGACTTCAAAACCCGGCCTGTATTCAACCTCACTGAGGCTGACTATCAGAAAGTGGTGCGACACGCGCCCCCTGTCAAGGATACCGAGGTAAATCACATCACACTAATATTAGAATGCGAAAGTTTGGATGTTTCGATGTATGGATGTTTGGATGGATGTTTTTTGCCTCTTCGCGCCAAACCCACTAAAGGATTGGGTGGAAATTTTGCATATAAGTTCTAGGTCTGGAATAAAACATTGGCTACGTTTTATACCAGAAAACAGTTCCCATGGGATAGAAATAACTATTAAACGTTTCCTTAGAAACAACGCGTACGAAGCCGCGGGCAGAAACAAGTTTTAATAATTGAGTCTAAATGAAACCCGCCAACACACTTAACATCTTCAATGCCATCACGATTTTCATTATGTCTTCCTGGATGCCGCGTAGTTTCAACGTGGTCGCACCAGGTGCGTCACCGGCACTGGAATAAAAATTACGTGAACACGTAGAGCGAGCCAGTGGCGCTGGACGTGTTAATTTACATTTTTGATATATTATTTATTTATTTTTGATTTCCAATGTTGACTGACACTACCGCGTGTCTCGTTTGTGTCCTGACCGAAATTTTTACACTTTATCATGTTGCTGTAACTAATATAATAACCTCTTGTTTGTTTCCAGTGCAAGCTGTGGACCGATGCAGATGCTCTGGTTCATGAAGGTTACATCAACTGGAACAGTTTTCTTTGCCAACTCAACTTGGAGCACCTCATTAAAGGTCAAAACTAGCCAACTATCGTTTAAGCCTTCATTTTCATATTTTTATCGGCATTTTTGAAATTTTTACTAATGGTCACAGAATAAGAAGTACACAGGTTTTGAAATAAAAATGCAGTCTTGTTTGAATTTGTATTTTCCTAAATCACAATAAATACTCGTACATTTGTAACTGTCACTCGTTCTCTCACTAGTAGGCATCTGGGGTGATTTAATGATGATAGAGGTATAATTGACCAGCTCTATATTGACTTTGAGACGAAAATCAATATAATCCAATCCATGGATTGAACTTTGAAAATTATGTCAAAAGATAGATAGGAATAATATTCTAAACTTAAAATTGGTCCATTGCTGATAGATAAATTACCTAAAAACAAAAAAATATTTGTGCGCGTGCAACTGATTAGTGATTGTTTTTAATTAGCATGGGTCAAATCAATGTCGCACACAGGTCATCCTACAATCACAGCCTACCTATATGCATACAGTCGTTCGACGAAGGCGTTTTGACAGGGCAATCGTGCGGGGGCTAAGGGACGGGTCGGGGGGAGGGACGCTCCCGAGTTACTAAGGCCGTGATATATGCAAATCGGGAGCGTCCCTCCCTCGTCCCGTCCCGTGCCAACCGCACGCTTGCCCTGCCAAAACCACGTCAAAATGACTTTGTCGAACGACTGTATGCATATATGTAGGTAGGCTGTGCTACAATCATTCGTAATATAAATTAATGTCGGTAAACTTACACATTCACTGTTGCAAACATATTTTCACAACATTGAACATGCTGGATATAATAAGTGACGTAACAGCATTGTTGTATCGCTATAGAACAGCAAATCATTCACACATTCTAATTATTACAAATAAATAACTTACCTATAACGTAAATCTAAATGACTTCGTTTTTCGTAAAAATACTTGACATACCAATAGAAGCGTATATCTTATGTATAATTACATCGTTTCGGTACATAATTTTGATTCTTTTTGTCAACGTCTTAAAAGCTCTTTGAGCTCTGTGTTTTTTCTCGTATACATTACAATTTCTTATTCTGTATAGTACAAAGGTAGGTAGCTAAAGTAATAGCTAAACAGATTATAAACATTATTTTCCTAACGCCAGAAAGTCTGTTATCGTCTTATAGATTTAATATTTTTTATCTTTATATATCAATTGTTATTCACGATATAAAAAGTAACATGGCACAAGGTATTCACTTGTGAGTCAATGCGATTTCTACGTTTGGTGAAATATCTAGAAATAAATAGCTAAGTTGTTACTTAGGTGTCGTCACCTAATTTAATTTTTTTGACACATACATAACACAATTACAACACTGGAAGGTTTGTCACAGAATAAAATTAAGAATCCTACTTAAACTTACAATGCCTAGTGGGTATAATTTACATATTTACAGGTCGTAACTTATTTTGCGTCACTTAAAATTTAGACCATAAGTTTGTTTCCCACGGCGCTACCGAAACTACATACCTATCTAACTCATATCGCGTTTCCATTAGAGTGCCACCTGCTGGCGATACTTATCAATAATTATTTCAATGTCAATAGGTAAGTTTTAGACATAGGTAGTTGTTGAGCACTTTTGCCGATACCACCGTGAGCAACCGCCCTAAATACTTCTTAAAAGTTTTCACGTTTGCAAGGATTGAAGAACACTAGGAGATCATTCACTTTCTTCGTTTGGACAAATGTACCATGTCGATTGAGAGTTATCACCACATATCTTTTACCCTTTCTTTTGCTGGTATTGTTGGGCGGAATCTGGAAGGTATAAAAAATCAGTTAAGAATTCATCATCAGCCCATAATCAGGATAAGGATTCATACTAAAAATTTAATAAAAGTAGTTTACTCAATAAATACCTATACGGTACGGGATGGCAAGGTGACGAATACAGCCAAAAATAATAAAATTTAGAGGACCATAATGAAATAATAGCTTTACTAACAAAGTGTTACCTGTGTGGTGGTGATGTCGTTTGACTTGTAGGTAGCGGAGACATTTTGATTCCAGAATTATTTCCATTTAAACTCGATCCTAAGCTCGACGCGGAATCCATCCTGAAAATTAATAAAATACTATAGTTATCGCAAATCATAAGGCTTTTATTATTTCTACAGGCTGTAACAAAAAGTAAGCTCCAAACTTTCAGTTGTGGTTCAGACTTCATCACGCAGGATTTTTATTAGCCTGATTCGTCCTGCTGGGCAAAGGCCAAATATACAGGAAATATAAAAAAAATCCTCGTAATTTTTTTGAAGACGTCTCATGTTTTTGAAGCTCCTTAAAAAGTTGTGATACATACCGGTCAATTTGTCTCCTAAAGAGCGGGTACCTCCAAGGTGAGTTGGGTTTCCTCTGCTCATGTTGGAACGCTGGGTTATCCCTGCCCCTCTCGCTTATTACTGACATGGACACCTGTCCCTCTGTCTCTCGAGTTTTTGATGATAATCTCCTGCAAATGTTTATGTCACTATTAATAAGTATCACTTTATTTCCGTGTCAGTGTTTAGTTTTATAATTTGACCATTTCTAAGTGTACATTTATTGTATATAAGGAAATAAAGAGTTCTTGATTTTGATTGAAAATAAACAAAATGCATAACAAACGAAAACCAAAAAGTAACGTAAGTCGTAAAAGACTACTAAGGAATCTTTGCGAGTGAGTGAGCAGAAGCACCTTCAAATCACAAATTAATGTCTTACTATACAAATCATTGAGTTAGTTATGTAACCGTGGAATTCTGGTCAAACCACGTGGAGGTTCATGCCCAGATGTGCATAGGTTAATCCGCAACTTATTCTCTACTAATATTAAAATTTCTAAGGACCTCGTCCGAGAAAGACTTCCTGGTTGCGCATCATAAGAGAATAAATAAATAATAATAAATAATGCTGGACAATTCACACAGCATTATCTAGCCCCAAGCTAAGCAGAGCTTGTGTTACGGGTACTAGATAACTGATATACTTAATACAATACACTACACAGATAGATATTTTTTTATTAATCATAGAAAATATCCAGAACAGCCTGAACAAATATCTGCAGATCGTACAAACATTTGTCCCGAGGCGGGAATCGAACCAGCAACCTTTTTCGTCGCAGGCGGAACTTCGCACGCTGCGCCACTGAGGTCGTCAATGGATCGGCAAGCAGAGGGCAAAAGACCAAGCTAGCCTCAGTTAAAGAGAAAACTTGTAGTTTAGTTACATAAGGTAGTCCAAGAGGATGACTACTGACCTTAAGTAATAGAAAGGCTCAGACATATATAAACACCAAGAAGATTAGAACATCTTCAGTCTTAAAAGAAGAAGGTTTAGAATGATAGTAGACACAAACGAGGTGTAGCTTAAAAATGCGACAAATATGTCTCATTTTCCTATTCATATGCGTACGCTTGTGTGTGTGAAAGCACTGAAGATGCTTGTCAACTCACACATAGATTAGTTTTTCCTAGTTTTTCACTTCAAAATCAAGAGAATTGTTGAGTGACACTGCTGTGACAGCAGCGTGTTTTTTTTTACCTCTATGCCTCCAGTCTTACCCAGCCTACCTGTATGCATACAGTCGTTCGACGAAGGCATTTTGACAGGGCAATCGTGCGGGGCCCAAGGAACTGGTCGGGGGGGGCGGGACGCTCCCGAGTAACTAAGGCGGTGATGTATTCTACTCGGAAGCGTCCCTCCCCGTCCCGTCCCTTGCCCCCCGTACGATTTCTCTGTCAACACCACGTCAAAATGCCTTCGTCAAACGACTGTGTGCATATAGGTAGGTTGTGCTCTTACCTTAGTATCCTACTAGGTAACGAGGCTTGGTTCTGCGGACGCGCGCGCTGGCGACTGTCAACGATCAGCACGTGTCTATCGTAGGGCGTGTCGTAGTCTACTTCCAGCACGGTCGAGAACCGATGCGGCCAGATCAGGTCCAGCATCGCGATCAGCAGCCCGACCACCACGCACACACACCCTGGAATTTACAACAAAGAAGACTACAGTCAGACATGGCATATGCATTTTGTCCCTATAAAATAACATATCAAAAAATAAAACTTTTTGCTCTGACGAAAACGCAATTTGCTCTAGTGTGAATAGAGTAGTTGTTCACACTAGAGCAAATTCCGATTCCTATCTATCTATAGGTACTTGGGTAAACAGCTAGAACCACACTATTGAGGTGTGGTGGATCGTGACGTATCAGAAGAATATCGGATTCATAAGTTAAGTATGGTTAGAAACACATCATGGACCACACTTTATTGTGGTGTGGTGGAAATTTGCATAGAAATTTTTTATAGTCAAAGTTTGCAGAAATTTAAGAAATACTTTCTTTTGTGAGAATACCCAACAATAAATATAATAATGAAGCAACAATTCATCCAAAAAGAAAGAAAACATTAGTACCTGCAATAAGCACGAGCCAAAAGCACCACCCTAATGAAAAGTACAGCATAGCGCCATCCAGCCGGACCACGAGCGGTGCGTGCGGCAACGACGCCCAGTAGCCCCCTGCGGCGGCGCATAGAGTCGCTCCGACCGACGCCATTGCGTAGGCACCGTACCGGGGCACCACCACCAGGAGGAGATTCATGAGGAGCCATAGCGCTAGTGCTGCCCTGGAAGTTGAACAAACAGAGAATACTTATCGTTGGAGAGTTTGTAGGCTTTAAATGCATTGACAGTCGTCAGAGATTTAGAAAAAATAATTTATATGCCTGAAAAGTCTTGTATCACAGGCCAAGACTGAGATTTGGTTACTGATACATAACGTAGTAATTTATCGAAGTCTGAATTCACATTTTGCGTTTTGCAGAATTTACTCTCAATATTTCGTTAAAGTCCTAATTGCGAACAATCACATACCAATAAAATCGATCGCATTGTAAAAAATGTCAAGAATTACGAGCTTTTATATTAACCCTGGCCTGAAATCACAGGAAACCTGTAGTCATAAACCTTGTAGACATGGTGATAAAAATGCAATAGATTGCTCGCCGGGTGCCTTGAACTTGATCACGAGAACTAGTTTTACCATAGCAGTGTGGATGTGGTGTATCCGGCGGCGCGGTACTTAGCCCCCCACTCGAAGCCTTCGTGCTGCACCGCGAAATGCTCTGCTACTGACAGCACTGGGTAAGGGAGGCCCCTCAACAACCCTGCGCGGTACCAGTCTTGAATAGCCCCGGCTTCTTCCCAGTGAAATTGTTCGTTGTAATCCACCCCCGGGTCTCCTATACTTGTGTTGCCCCATGATAAGGCTGAAATGGCATATAGGTTAAACATTTTAATAAAAGTGGGCCTAGCACGGGGATTGCTGTCTAGGGTAGAATAGAGAAAAATAACATCGCATCGTCATACCTACATTGCGTAAATTATTGAAGTTGAAAAAATTAAAGTCAAAATACGCATTCGATGACGATGTGTCGTAATTTTTCTCTATTCTACCCTAGACAACAATCCCCGTGCCTTCAGCTCTAAGATTGAATAAGATATAGCCGCTAAAGGTACTCAATATAAAACTGATAAAGGGCATAGAAAGCGTTATGCAATTTCTTGGAACAGCAACCATATTGGAGCAATATTTCCGTTTCTTTCACAAGACGTCTGATTCATCTCGATTAAAAACGAATACAATTTGAATGCAATGTACAAAAGCCCTTATGCAAACATTTACATTCACTAGGTACCATTTAAGTTTGTAGAAAGAGCTCACCAGTGAGCGTTACATTGACGTGGCCCAGGCCGACGTGGACGCCCAGCCAGCAGTCCACTCGGTCGGCGGAGAAGGCGCGGTAGGCAGCTCGAGCCACCCGCGCTCCCGAGACATGCCATGATGATCCGTGCTTACAAACTGTAACAGCAGAATTGATAATCAGCCCATATGGGTAAAACAAATCGCATCAAAATAAAAAAAATACCTTAAAGAAGTGAACTCATCTTACAATATTTTAGCCGTTATAAGTTTAAGATCTACAATACAAACGAATTGATTTTAAATCAATAAAAAGAAGCTTTAATTCCGTGACACAATTCATATAATTGAATTTAGTAACTTTAACAGCTAGGAACCGTTTCTTAACGAATTGACTTCAGTACATTGATGTTTAATTCAATTGAATGATGCAATTAATATCTTCGCTTCGCTTGGTCGATCATTTAAAAATAAAACAATAGTAAACTAATTGGTTACGAAAAACTTTCACACGGCTTTTTCTTATCTTTCTCTGACTCTCGGGCTTTGTATGGCACTTTTATTAGTGTTGCTATTTTCACGTTTTTCTGTTGGCAATTTTCTTTTATTTGGCCTTCTTTTGTATCAAAAACACAAATGATGTGTCCTAGTTTTGCCTTCTATAGTTTTCAAATCCATGTCTAGGTTACACAGGTTCATTCTAATTTACCATGTAATGAGATGTCTTAAGATTTTTCAAAGAAACTAACTGTAATTAATTTTAAACCAAGGTCACATCGATCATTGCAGATTCTATTAACCATTATCGAATGCGGAACGCTTTACAATACTAAAACAGGTTTTAGAACAAGAAGAGCTACTTAATGACTTACCTAATATGACTGTGCCGACGAAAAGGCTAAGTGTGACTATCGTGAAGGTTGAGAATCTCTGGAACAAGAACAGAAAGAATATTGGATAATAATAAGCACGTATCACCTTAGATGAATCATGTTAATGTCTCAATTTGCGGTTTCGATATTGTGAGAAACAAATTATGATGTCCATTCTGTAATGTTCAGTAATGCGAGGCTATCACGATATGAAATGATCATCAACAACACGAGATGATAATTGAAGTAGAGGCAATTGAACTGGCTATGAAAGTCATTGCGGTTTAAATCTTCACACTTGCCATATTAGTTTTAATAAAACAATCTGATGACCATTCTGTGATGACCTGTAATTTTAGGGTAACTCCAAATGAAATCATCATTAGCAACGGCTTCAGTTTTAATTGTCATATATATTATACAGGCAATTGACCTGGCTGTGCGGTGCCGGCTTAGAATTAACACCACCCCAACTCTTCTCGCGTGTGTCTAGAGAGGCGACTAAGGGATATCCACCGGGGCGGGCAGCAGCGCCCCCTGCAGAACAATTCTAGCAGCCAACTGCGATCCTCAACCCGCATGCCCAGCGTGGGAATTATAGGCACTACCCCCATGTGATAAAAGCCAATAAGGTGCTTATCAGGGGGAGGCCTGCGTCCAGCAGTGGACCAATTCAGGCTGCTGAGGTTGAGGTTGACCAGGCTGGGTATGATAGTTTGGGTTCGGATTTTTTTACTCAAACTTATGTATGAAAAATGATTCGCTCAGTTTTTGTGACAATGGATTCATCACATTTGCCATTTACTCATGAGAATGCATCTTTGCAATGCAAAACCAATTTACGGGTTAATTGGTTTTAATCTTCAAGTGTTTTTCTCGGTAAAGAGAAGATAGAGAAAGTGTTACAAAAAACATCCTGCTGTGATCATTTTGGGATTTAATTTTAAAAGAGTTCAAGGTGTCTGAACGCAGCGGGAGCTAAATTTGCAATTTCTCTGAGCATGAGCGATGCGTTCGGAATGTTTCCGTGTCCTTTATGACTTTGCAAAAATGTAATCAGAAAGTGCCGTTGAACGCCATATAGGGAAATCCTATCTTAATTGTGATTCACAGAACGGTAATATTTATGCAATACACCTAAATGAATTCTCTTAAATATAATTTGTTTCACCGTTTCCTCAACACTAAGTCTCATGATTCCTCTATGCGTTACAGTTGTTTTATTGTTAATCATTTCTATTTGAATGAATTAAGTTTGCTATAAAGTATTTTCTATTCTATTCTATGCTCTGAATGAAATGACAGCATAGATACAGAGCAGCTTTTAAATACCTACTATACTTGACGACCTCTATGGCACAGCGGGCGAAAGTTCGCCTGCGACGCAGGAGGTTGCGGGTTCGAATCCCGCCTCGGGACAAATGTTTATACGATCTGCAGATATCTGTTCAGGGTATTCCGGATGATTACTATGTAAATATCTATCTATGTAGTGTATTGTATTAAGTAATTTATCAGTTATCTAGTACCCATAACACAAGTTCTGCTTAGCTTGGGATTAGATAATATAAATAAATAAATAATGCTGGACAATTCACACAGCATTATCTAGCCCCAAGCTAAGCAGAGCTTGTGTTATGGGTACTAGATAACTGATATAGGTACTTAATAGAATACACTACATATGTAGATAGATATTTTTTATTATACATAGAAAACACCCAGACCAACGGAACAAATTTCTGCAGACCGTACACAAATTTGTTCCGAGGCGGGAATCGAACCCGCAACCTCCTGCGTCGCAGGCGGACCTTAGCCCGCTGCGCCACGGAGGTCGTCTGAGATGATGTTTGCCTTAGTACCCATAAGAAGGTATATTGATAGGTAGGCTTACTGTGATGACCTACCTCTTTCCTAATCCCGGGGAAGATCGCGAGGAATGCGATGTAAAGGGTCAACGCAGCGACGACCAGCGCCAATGCGGGCACATCAGCAGCAACGGCGGTGCGGTTGTGGTAAGCATACAGGGTCGGCCCGCCTTCCTCACGGAAAGCATCGAACCACCCCTTCATCGCTCAACCAGCCTGGAACAAAAGGAAATGCTAATTATTACCTATAGTCCATATTCATAAATGTGCTAATCAGCGCTCAAAAGTCTTAAATTTTTGAGGCTCGCTCCGCTCGCCGCGCCGTTTTGTATCGTCTTTTCTACCTTTTCACTTACAAATTTCCCAAAATCGCAAAATAATCTTAAGATTTATTAAATATCGGGTAAATTTGGGGTATTTTTATTGATTCGATTTGTTTTCGAATCGAATCAGACGGATTCAAATTCGATTCCGGCGAATCTATAAAACGCTATTTTGATTTCGCCTCGGGTTGATGATCGAAAATCCGAAGCGAATCTGTTGACTAATGGCCATGTCAATGAGGAAGAGCTTCTTATTCCGTTTTGGAGCTACGATACCACAGACACGTTAAACTTATAACACCCCTCTCTTTTTGCGTCGGGGGTTTAAAATAATATATATCTATGGTAGTAGGTATATTAGTTATCTAGTACTCATAACACAAGATCTGCTTAGTTTGACGCTAGATGATGCTGTGTGATTTGTTCAGCATTAAAGGTAAGCTGGAGCTTGTGTTATGGGTACCAAATGAAATGACTCAGACCCGGAACAAATGCCTGTACAACATACAAACATTTGTGTCGCGGACAGGATGTTGTTAAATTGTCTCTTGTTATCTAAGATAAATAGGTATAGTAATAGGTACCTATACATAAGCCAACCTCGATGTTTGTACTCAAATGCCAAAACTCGCATGGCGTCGAGATTCACGAGTTCAGATATAAGCAAGCAATATACGTAATAGCGATATACATAAGTAAGCAATATTTATTGAAAGAAGGATCACAAATCGACGAGTAATGTAAATTGCTTACAAAAAGACGCGTCATTTGTAATTTTAGGTTATGGATGGTATGTTTACAAACATTCGACATCGAGTTTGGTTAGTGTGTATAGCATTATAATATTAACAGTCCATGTTATGATAATTAATGATGATAATTTCGATAATGCAACGTTGATTAAAGCGAGGGTCGCTCTTCCATTCAATTAAATGTACTTGATTAATAAGGAATGAATTTAAAACTAAGGCTGCTACGTGAAGTACCTAGCACAAGCGTAATGGAATTTTAAGATGACATGTATAGGGTACTTAATTACAATTACTCGGTAAGTAACGGTTTTAAAATGCTAATTAAAACAGATTTGTTCTTGACACAAATAATCTCAGCCACGGATTTGTGTGCCCGGCTAAATCGTTACCTATCTCGTTAAATTGTTGAGTTTGATTGGAACGCTAAATCGAGGGACCAGGTGGCAATTATTGAAAATACGCTGGGTTGTTATTTGAGTAAAGTACGAATTAATAACGCGGTACGTAATAAAACTGTAATGTAGCAGATTTCAATTAAGGTATATTTTATGAGGATCAGTCGCTCATTAATGTAGTTTAATACTTAAAGTCAAAACAAATTAAATCTTAGACTAATAGATAAATAAGTAGGAACCTAGTTTAAGAACATTGTTTGCAGTTTTTTGTTGGGTAGAGTTTGGAATAGTTGGAATGAAGATTTTTTAGCTTCATGCATGTCTAATAGATATACAATACGCGTAATAAATGTTTATCGAAACATACACTTCTCTTTATATAAAGCTCCTTTAAATTAAACATAAAATTTTAATTAATGTGCACCTACTTTAAAATCATAATAAAGTGTGTGTTAGCGAAATTATCCCACATTTATAGTTATAAGTTATGAATATAACTGTATATTATATGAGAAAGTATAGGCTCGAGTAAAGTTAACTGGAGTAGTTACCGTTACAGAAATGTCAATAAAGTTCATCTGGTTCTTAGACCCTGTTTCAACAAATTAATACTATAAATTAGGTACAATGTTGGTTTTGGTGAATAATTTACGACCGGTCTCATAGCTGGTATTCAGAATTAATTAAAAGGAGCTAGTGATATTTTCGGTGTGTTGCTCCCGGAGGCGGAATGCGCCCACGCATTGCGAAATAATGCAGAAACATAAATAAGTTACTTGGCAGAACGGTGGTATAATAAAATAACTGCGCCAGGTATAAAGCTTTTCGCACACCTAGAAAGTACCGCTGCAGTACAGCACAAAAATGTGCATTCAAATATGGGCTTCAACTTGTAACAACTAGTTGTTCTACGAACAGTAGACCTTGCGAGCTCCTAACTTTTTTTTATTAATTAATTTTTTTACAAGTTATTTAAAACTGGATAAAGGTAGGAAATCTAAATATCCTGTCTTAAACCAAATTTGTATACGAACTTTTTAATATCCTTTCAATTCAAAACATAATCATCAAAATCAGCCCCCTTTTTGCCTATTTTTGAGGAATCCTTTAATCATAAAACCCCGAAAAGAAAAAATCAACAGAATCGTAGAATCTGTACATCAAGTTTTGTACCGATCGGTTGTAAAATACGACCTGTAGTCCGATTGGTACACCGTACTTCTATACTACATTCTGACGGAAACGCTAATTTTGCTAGACTTGATGCAGAGACGCTTCGCTCACTTCGTGCGATTAGTTGAATTTAATATTGACGGCAATTAATGACAGACTCCCGCACCTCTCGCTTGAAGCTTGTGGGAAGCCATTTTGTCACTGTAAAATATATCTAAAAGTTACGTGTTTAAGCACATATTTCAATGCAAGTTTTTGTACTGTGTGGGAGCGGTATTGGATTAATCAGCGCAGAGCATTACATTGTTGGAGGTGAGAACGTCATACGATTCGTCTACGTCATACAGCTAAGCACCAATCACAATGGTCATATAGATAGTGAACGAGACAAAAATATTGAGAGACATGCGTCTTACAAGGAGCCCGCGAGAGTAGAAGACCTTTTCTTCTTTGATCATGGGTGAACAGAACCAAGCGCTGTCGCAGACTCAACTTGTTACCTTCGGGAAACGGATGTGCAAGCCAGCGTTGCGGTTTGCGGTGCAGCCAACACTTGGAGCCTAACTGGTAATTAAATTGCGAACTGCTCGCGATCTCGAGGAGATTGTACGCCTTGCGCAAGTAAACTCATTGGCTGTGAAATTAAAGTTAATTCATTCTTTAAGCTTATCTACAACTACAAGGATACTCCGAGCAGCGTGATACGCGCTGACCCGCACAGAAATGTGGCCCATTCGACTGTCACATAGCGGGAAGACATGTTTTATGTGCGAATCTAACTTGTTTGGATATGGAAGCCAGTTGCTAAATAATTTCTTAAAAGTAATGTTATGTTCTAACGACCTAAGAAGGAAACTCGCATCTTGTTTTATTGCGTTTGTTTTACCTTAACATACGAAAATAGCAGCTCCAAGAAACTTTAACATTACTAACTACTTTACAGGGTTTTACAGCTAGGTTTTTTTTTTAAAATAAGTATTACTGAATAAGTACTGCGGTCAAGCATGTTTTATTAGGGTTAGTCCACCTAGTTATACTATTAGTTATACCTACGATAGGTATAACAAAATGAACAAAAAAAACCGAATAGTTATACTGAGCAGTATAACTAAACGGATCCGATTATTTTGATTGGGCTCGTCCATTTAGTTATATTTGTAAATACACAGCCGCCTCATGAAATTTATGGGTGTTATACGTTATTATTATTTATACGAACCTAAGTCATTTGGATATGGAGGCCAGTTTCTAAAGATTTTCTCAGTTCTAACGACCTAAGAAAGAAAGAGTTTCTTTCTTTAAAATAGCAACAAGAAAACTTTAACTACTACTTTACAGGATTACCATCATGATCAGCATCATCAGCCTATATTAGTCCACTGCTGGACATACATAGGCCTCCCTTAATGAACGACTATATCGCCCTGTCTTCAGCTTGCCACATCCAGCATCTGCCTGCAGTCTTTCGCAGATCGTCATTCCACCTGGCCGAAGGGTTTTACAGCTGGGTATTTTTAACCCCCGACGCAAAAAGAGAGGGGTGTTATAAGTTTAACGTGTCTATCCGTGTATTTGTTTGTGGTATCGTAGCTCCCAAACGGATGAACCGACTTTCGTTTACTTTTTTGTGACATCGATAATTTTATCCCGAGTGTTCTTAGCCATGTTTCACGAAAATCTGTAGGGGGTTTCTTTTTAATTTTAAGTTTTGTTCTTGTATATTATTTTTAAATAAGTAATACTGATTGGAGTTTGTCAATAAAGAGAAAATCAGTGGCTCAAGACACTAATAAGACAAGACCGTGATCTTTATCTCAGTGTATTACGCAAGAAGAAAACATTGTCCGCAATAAGACATACTTAGTTATTGACCTCAGTACGTTCTTGACATTATTGTCCGTGAGTAGGCGTGTCGGAAGTGATTGAGGTAGTCATGTCGGTACTACACCTATTGGGTTACTCGCTGCCGTAACCGGAAGAATTATACAACCAAGGAATTACGAGGTTGCTTATAAGTACCCTTAAAGGCAACCTTCGTGGCGGCTGACTGGTTTTCATTATGGTGCTGTCGAACTGTAACTCTTACAAAGATTGATTCCTTTTTACTTAATATCAAATTATCTACCTACCGTATAAAACGTAAATGCAGAGATATCATGTATACATGATATACAGAGTGGCTTTTCGATATGGGAGTGGATGGCCAAATCCGAAACCCGAAACTGTGAGTTAGAGAAAAGTCATGAAAGGAGTCATGACCTCGAATTATGAGAAAACAAAATCTGCATAGGTATTAAGATATTTTTTAATCTTTCGTTTTGCTCGAAAATGAACCGACTGATTTTTCAATAAATAGTTCACCCTGTATTTTTGCAACAACGGATTTGGTTGCTGATAAAGATCAATCTTTGCAAAGAAATGCATTACTGTATATGATAAGAAATGGCAATTTCTACAATTTTAGTTTGAATATAACCAAGTATCAATGTGAACATTTTATATTTTCAAACAACTGGTAGGTATGCTTGCTGCTAGCCAGGATACTTAGCCTGCATTTTAAAGGGGTGTATCCTCAATAAAATTTATCGTAATGAATATTGTAAAATTTAATGAAAAATTGATAAAATTTTTACTGCACATGACTTTTTTCACGACTTTTTTCTAACTCTCATGTGGTTTCGAATTTGGCCATTCACTCCTATCTCAAAAAGCCAACCTGTATACCATAGGGAAGTTTCGGTACAATTATATCGTCATATCTAGAATTAAAGGAAGGCTATCCACATTAGTCACCAGCTTAAATATCGATGACTTGACATGGAGTGAGGTATATGTCGTGAGGTATATGTCTCTGCAGCCACGCATTTGACTTGGTTGACTCGATGACCACACCGATTGTTTAAAATTTTTAATTTTGTTCTTGGATCTTATTATAAGGTCAACGGAATTTTCCAAAATGCATTGTCCAGTTTGTAATACCCTATCATTAGCTTTTTTTTAATACCTCTGTAATAGTTTTTTGTATAGTTTAGGCAGAGATGCGAAAACGCAGTATGGTGGCCGAAAAGAGCAACTTCGCATATCTGCCTACACTATACAAAGTAAAACTATTACAGAGGTATTAAAAAAAGCTTAATAATTATAATAGGTATCAAAAACAGACCAAACGATTTTTTTTAAATTCCTTCGTTTAACATAATAAGACAAAACTAATGGTGTCGCTGATTTGGGTCGGGGTAGCGTATTAAATCATCTTTGGAAATAGACCAATGATGATGTAAAGTATGTAAGAAATTGATGTTGGCGGCAAGTTACTTGTTAAACCCTGTTGAAAGGTTGTACAAGAACCATAGCCGAGGAATTGTTTTGTTTTTCTAGTACGTAGGTAAGTTTTATGCATGACTTGTGTTTGTGACGTAGCTACTGAAGACAAGGACGGACATTAAATTCTCACTATGTAGCGCAAGTTTAACAACATTTTAATGCTAATGCTTCTGTTACGGCCGATAACGACTAGGTTTTTGTAAAGTTTTTTGCGTTAAAATGTAAGCAGCTTGCCAACATTAGATTTTGATAAGGAACTAACTAGTACCTGATATTGGCAGGTATTAAAAAATCTTAGATTCCTTATAAGAATTATGTTACATTTTTGTTTTATTTATTAAATGCACCAACTGCGTACGATACACATCGTACCCACTAGAAAACAAAATTAAGATGCTAAATATAGAATATAGATACATAACGCATCCCTAGAACAAAACAGAATTATGTCAAAAAAATCATAATCGACTTTTTTGCATATTTGGATTTTTCCGCGTGTACCAAGAAAACAGTCATATCGTAATTCGCAAAAATGCCTAACGGGCGGCTCTTTACATCACTCTTTGTGAATACATGAGTGCAAGTTCATACCACGAACACGAATTTATTTCTGGTTGCTTGCAATTTGCGTCTTCCATGAGAAATGTACGTGATGCGTTTACAGAAGGGCGAATTATTTAGTGATGAACATGGTGTTGGTAAATAGCGTACGAAAATTTTTGCAACTTCACCTCAACCTCAACAGCCTGTATTGGTCCACTGCTGGACGCAACTTATTTTGATTAAATTCATTGTTGAAGAATTTTTCTGATCCTGTGTGTAGGTATTATTAAGAAATAGTCACACTATTTCTTAATAATACTTACAGTAATGTTTACGAACTTATTTTATTATTCCAAAATAGTTCAGTATTGTTTAAAAAGCTGAAAAACACATTATATTTTCACTTTATAACCGTTTATTGATACGCATTAACTATTTAATACTCATTCCAATTGGTTTCTTTACATAAAACGTTAAAATATTAGCAATAACTAGTATACAATACCAGAAAACGGTTTTCATCGATACTAAACAAAAATGCTATTTTGACTTGTTCTAGGGATGTGATATCTTCCTCCTATCCTCGCCTCCTGCTGATCGAATCCACCGTCAACTTTCATTAGATTTTGGCACTACCCCCTGGTAATGCCAATAAAACTTTTAAATCCATCATGGTTATTAACACAAAAGTCATTTGTAACGGGATATTTACCATCAAATCATGGTAAATATACTTTAAGAGCCAATAAGGCGCTCATTGGGGGAGGTCTATGTCCAGCAGTGAACTAGTAATGACGGTTAATGTGTGATTTGTGTATTACCTAGATATTGAACAAAATATACAAAATATAACATAAATACTAAATAATTTATTTAGAATAATAGATAAGTTACAAATGAACGATGAGACAGCAAAAGTTTCAAACTGTGGAGCTGCCGCATCGGCCGCTTCCTTGGAACAACATAAATAAATACATTTTTAATGATCCTAAAGGTGATAAATATTTATATATAATTAACTAATCATTAATTGCCTCCTTCTAGAAATGTTTTACGATAGAGCTTAATTACGTACGTGCCTATCATGGCCTGGCAACAAGGATCATAAACTCAAAAATAGCGGTGATGACGTCAACGGAGTAGATATTAATAGGTACAGCATAATCGGAAGCTTTTTGTCGGTCATTGAGCCCATGAGGTCACGCGGAGCGACCTTGTGGCTCACAGGTGATAGCAAGGGCGGCCATAGCACAACCTGTATACATAGGTACATACATAGGTTAGGTACACGTAACTTTGAAGCAAATGATAATGTTACAGTATAAAATAACAATCCGTCCACATATATCTAATAAATAATTCATGATCAACTCGATCATAGGAGAATCTATACTTATAATAAAACTGTAACAGGTCCAATTCTGTACATTGAAGATATTTTGAAAATTTTTTTTGGAGGGCACTCTATTATCGATACTGAAGCCAAAACTGCAATTTTTTTCATTCATGTCTGTCTGTCTGTCTGTCTGTATTTCTGTCTGTCTGTCTGTTTGTTAAACGCGCATCACGCCGAAACTACTGAAGGTATTGAAATGAAACTCGGCACTATTTTAGTTCATACTACGAGGAAGGACATAGGATACTTTTTATCCCGGAATTCAGTCAGGTTTCCCTGGGAGAGGGGATGAAAGTAAAATAATTTAACTGCGCATCACGACGGAACTACTTAAGGTATTGAAATAAAACTCGGTACGATTTTAGATCATACCACGAGGAAGGACATAGGATACTTTTTATCCCGGAATTCAGTCAGGTTCCCCTGGGAGAGGGGATAAAAGTAAAATTTCTTCACCGCGCATCACGTTCACGCCGAAACTACTGAATGAGTTGGACTGAATTGGTACGATTTGAGTTCAAGGAAGGACATGGGATACATTTTATCCTGGAATTCAGTAAGGTTCCCCTGGGAGAGAGGATGAAAGTAAAATTCTTTAACCGCGCATCACGACGGAACTACTTAATGAATTCGAATGCAACTCGGCGTGATTTTAGTTCGTACTATGAGGAAAGATACATTTTATCCCGGAATTCAGTAAGGTTGCCCTGGCAGAGGGGATGAAAGTTAAATTCCTTTACCGCTCATCACGCCGAAACTACATAGGTAATGAGTTGGAATGTAACTTGGCACGTTTTGAGTTCATACTACAAGAAAGGACATGGAATACATTTTATCCTGGAATTCAGTAAGGTTCCCCTGGGAGAGAGGAAAAAGTAGAATTCTTTAACCGCGCATCACGACGGGTCTACGCGTCGTCCGATTTCATGCATTCTTTTTGTTAGAAACAGAGATGCAAGATCGAATATGACTAAATCAGTAGAAAGTCGAGTAGAAAATCAGTAGATTGATGAAATAATCTGTAGTATATTATATATAGTGTAGTGTATTGAAGAAAAAAATAAGTGGATAAAGGGTAGGTAAGTTCCTATCTATTTATTTTTCCAAGACGCACCCATTAGTTAGGTTCCTACCTACTAAGGTGGTGGGTCTTGGAAAAATAAGTCAGGTTCCTGCCTTACATGGTATATGGTGGTTTAGCTGGTCCAGCGAAGTTTGGTTGGAGTCTTACTCCAACCAAACTTCGTGTCCAATTAAATTAATTAATTATTGTGGTCCACTTAAACTAACTGGACCGCAAAAAAATATTTTTTATTGTGGTACACAGCCAACTGTACCTACCTACTAACGAAAAAAAATTACGGTGGTCCAGTCAAATGGATCAGGAGCCCAATTCTGCAAAACAATTGCTTCAGTATGACAATGGAATCGTCGCAGAATCATCACGTAGAATCCTTAGATTCATAAAATTCCAGATAGTGCGCGCGAGATAAATTAATATGTAGTTTCAAACTTGACGCGCGTCTCTCCATCTGCATTCATCATAATTTCTTTCATCCAAGGTGGAATACCAAAAAGTGTCATTCTGTGACGATAGCCCTGTCATAGTGAAGCGATTAGTATAGCAGAATAGGGCCCCAGCTGTAAGTAAGTCAAACGAGTAGGACACTTCTTAACACTGACGCTGGCCGAGTCGTAGCTAAAAGTCGTGTGGATAAAGAATGGGATTGAAGATGACAATATGCTATCCCCCGTAGACCCTACACAATTTTTTGGACGGCGGCGTTTCATAATATGAGAGACTATGGTTAAATGTGAACTTAATTAGTCGGCAGGTAAGGCAATCGCGAACGAAGTCGCGGGTACAGCTAGTTATAATCTAAAGTAGAATAGAAACCCATTCACGTATCATTCGCAGGTAAATCTTGATGGATTACGTGCATTAAAAAAGCTAAAATTTGCAGCAAATCAATTTTCGTACAAAAGACATCAACGCGCTGTTATAGGAACTTTACTGTTCTTGATATCTGAATAATTTACCTAATTATAAAAATTGTATGTTACCTATGTAAACTTCTCTTCAATGCAAGATCTTTGTATTAAATACCATTAGAACAAGAATTATTAAGAGTTTTCCACCAGAATCCTTACTGAAATGATCTAATTAGAGTTCCTAGATAGGTACAACAAGTAACACTTGTTGTACCTAGGATCTTTAATCAGATCCATTATCCGAGACTGGTAACGATTGTATTCGGATCCGGAACATGCCACCAGTAAACAATAGGCCAGCACGTCTCACATGGGGCAGTATGTGACGGTATGCAAGCACTCGGCTTCCAGGAAAATCACGCCTCGTCCATTTCAGATAAGGCTGCTGGTCATGGAGTCATGGACCTCCTGTCACGGTCGTTCGAAGTCGAGGACGATTGGGGGCGAGCATCCAACCAATAGTAACTAAGCCTTGCTGGTTTTAACGACTCCATTCAGAACTCCAGTCACGTTCTTTTTAATATTTTGATTGTACTTGTAGATCTATGAGTACCTATGGAATCAAAAATGAAAAGTATTGTATTATGACGAGAATCTAACACTAGATCATAATGTAACGTGTGATGTAATGTGTGTTAGTGAAGATACTAGATACGCAACGTAGTTGATAATTAAATTATCTGTATTTTCAAGGATATTCTACCAAAGAAATAAACCTGGCACTTGTTTCTAAAATAAATGAAGTGTTAGTGAACTATTGACAAACGACAATAAATTAAGCAAGACAGATTCTCAAGTGCAGAGATCTTAGGAAAGGTGTTCAAACCATAGGCTTTTAAAAAGGCATGAATTCGTGCCCATCTTTGCCAAGAAGGTGTTCTTTGAAATTCTCATTGACAGTTTGTGTAAGAATTGTATAGGCCCCTCTTAAAGGTAGGTAGGTACCTACTTATTATTATGTAAACCACCCAGATGAATTTAGCAAGCTTAAACAGATTCTGAGCGAGTCCTTTTTGATTTAAAATAACAAGATCAACAATTGCTCTAGAAAAGGCGTGTAAAGTACGAGTAGGTCCGACTGAGCCATTACATAATGAACGTGTGTTCCGAACTGGGCCAGCTGATTTTAACTTGACCTTGCCAATGATTTTGAAAAGAATCTGGCCTAAGATATTAACAACAACAAAAATAAAATAAGCAGCATATTGCTGACTACTTGACGTGTTTGCAGACCTTGATGGCATATGGATGGCACTCGATGGTATTAGCAAATAGGTAACCTACAGATTTTTGTTTACGCCAATCAGAAATCGGAATTAATTTCACTAGAATTAAGCAAATAAGGTTATGCCAATCATTTTCATCAGATATTGTAAGAGATAAACGTTGGTTAATTATTAGGAAGGTATAATAGAGGAATAATGCATAGCAACCAGTCTACTAGAATTGTATAACGGTTACCCAAGTAGCTATTAGTGAAATATGAAATTTCATGATCAGGTCAAAACTGACTTTAGCTTGCATAAAAATTGGGTTTCCTAACGTCATCTTTTGTTTAACTTGAACAGTCGTTGCAAGTTTCATTATATTTCTCTGGTCATCAATCACATCCATAGCTCTTGATGATGAGATTCATATACATAACCTCACCTCAACAGCCTATTATTGGTCCACAGCTGGACGCAGGCCTCCTCCTGATAAGCGCCTTATTGACTTTTATCTCATGGGGGGAGGGGGGTTTGTCCATAATCCTCATGCTGGGCATGCGAGTTGGGCAACACAGTTCAGTTTTAGGATTGTTCTGCAGGGGGCGCTCCCGGTGTATATCCCTTAGTCGCCTCTTACGACACCCGCGGGAAGAATTGGGGTGGTGTAAATTCTAATCCGAAAGCACACAGCACAGATGAGAGTCTAGACTAGACAAAATAGACGACCTCCGTGGCGCAGCGGGCGAAGGTCCGCCTGCGACGCAGGAGGTTGCGGGTTCGATTCCCGCCTCGGAACAAATTTGTGTACGATCTGCAGAAATTTGTTCCGTTGGTCTGGGTGTTATCTATGTATAATAAAAAAATATCTATCTATGTAGTGTATTGTATTAAGTATATCAGTTATCTAGTACCCATAACACAAGCTCTGCTTAGCTTGGGGCTAGATAATGCTGTGTGAATAGTCCAGCATTATTTATTATTATTATTAATTGGTTCATCATTTCTAAGCTGATTAGGTTCAATGTGATTGCCAAGCTTGGAGCCATTCAACATGTTTACATTGAGTGCACGAGCTCAACCTTCTCGAATGACAAGCTCTGTATAAAAACAACGGACAGTTGGTATTCGAGCCAAGGTCCTGTAATAAGATATGTTAGTTAGATAGAGAATTAAGACAATTCCGTCGGTTTGGGCAGATAAAGGCTGGAGGCAATTAATGCTGCACGTAGTCTGTTATTACGTAGATGGGAAGACAACACGACCGGATTCGGATTGGAAGTTTGAAGGTAAATCAAAGATTAATTATAGGGTTTAGATACATTGAACTTTAAAATGGTTTTATTAAATTTGTATCTACACGTTTAAAGAATCGTCGATTAAGACTATATTTTATGCCTCAAACTTCTACAACAGTTTGGATGGATGAATGGATTATTAGTGTTTCACGTCAAAACTACTGAACGGATCGGGTTGAACGTTAGACCTGCATAATAATATATGTAGGTATATATCTGGAATAAAACCTTGTATATACGTATTTACCCCTAAATCAGTTGCCAAGGAAAGAAACAAACTTTTCACGTTTCGTTGTCATCTCAGATGGTCGCTAATCATCATAAACTCCTAGCTTGTATATTATTTTTAGCTTCATGGTGATTCACGAATATCATGCTTGGATAGTAAAGATGTTATACTCAGCTTGTTTCTGGGCTCAAACAATATTATTACAACATGTCGACTGTTGCACACAATTAGCGTGGGAATCAAATCTTGCTTATCTGTACTGTAATCCTGCTAATCCGAGTCTAACTTTTAAGGCTTTACATAATTTGATGTCTTGTTATTCTGACATTTGGTTAGATTAGATACAGCTCTTGATTAGGGCCATGCCTAATATCTGATACGATTTCGTGGTATAGTATCTTGCCTATGTTTGTATAGTGAGTTGTAAAAATTATCAGTAAATAAATTCAATAAATTTCATAATTCATTTAGTTTAATCAATAATTATTAAGTAAGTAGGCATTTATTCTTTGATCCGTATTAATTTTATATATTTTTTCACTTGTAGTCACTTTGTTATATTATATTGTACGTCCTGTTGGACAAACTGTGGAAACTTGTCCCATTATTTTTGTAACACCAAATTGTACAAACAGTTTACAATAAAAATATACTGACTTCCGACTTCAAACAAATTGTCAAAACCTTCCTATGCGAAAAGGCTTACTATAAAATATTAGATTATCTAGAGGATAAAAAATATTGGGACTGGTTTTATTTAAACTCGAAAAATAACAAATAACAGGAAAGGTTCTCTCGTCGCTTCTTTACTTTAATCTACACACCGCACCACACATCTACACACGACAGTAATCAAAAATATCACTTTATTTCCGTGTCATTGTTAATTTTTATTAGGACCCCTCTAAGTGAATATTTATTGTATTTATGAAAATAAAGAGTTTTTGATTTGATTTAATTTCAGGATAGTGAACATTAATATACGAGTTGATAAGTAGTAAATGTCTACTTGATACGCTACAATGAAACTATTTAGAAACTGACACCAAGCTAGACAAATATCTATTACATAAGTTGTTCAAATATTGCCTACAGCTTCTTCCTTTTGAAATAATGTTCGGAATAGTTGGTGTGACGCTACGCGAGGTCGCACAAAGGCCACTTCTCGTTGTTGCACCACAAAGAAATATTTACATAATACTAAGCGATATTTTTGCCTCATTACAAACCAAAATACCTAACTCTTAGTTGAGTTGTGTATTTTAAACCCCCGACGCAAAAAGAGAGGGGTGTTATAAGTTTAACGTGTCTGTCCTTGTATCTGTCTGTGGTATCGTAGCTCCCAAACGGGATGAAACGATTTTCGTTAAGTTATTTTTTGTGTCATAGATAATTTTATCGCGAGTGTTCTTAGCCATGTTTTATGAAAATATGTTGGGGGGGGGGGGGGGGGTTTAAAATGTTTAATTTTGTTCTTGTCCAAAGTGTATCTGATTCCTAATGTGTGTATGTCTGTGTACAATTTTCTACCAGAATATTAATTTATTTCAGCAAATAAATTAATATGATTATGATATGATATGATTCAAAGCCTTCCCAAACACGTTAGGTATACCTACCCCATTGTACTAAAAAAATAATGTTATTACAAACAATAAGCCATATTTTCGGTTATTTCCTAATTATTTATGAATTATGATTATGACACACAAAAAATCCTAACAAAAAATATAATCATCATCATTTCAGGTTGGGATCATTGTTTCGTGGTTACCTACCTTCGGTCATGCGGATCTAATGGGTTCTCAAAACCGAATAATGATGTCACTGCATCATTATTTGGTTTTGGGAACCAATAATTATGATACTGACATGGTACCATGGTACCAGGTTTCGAAAGGGTAAATTACTTGAATGACTCACTCCGGAAATACCTTTGGTTTTTCAGGTTTGCGAGAAAGAGCATCTACAAAAACATGTACCTACCTATCGCTTTAGTATGTACAATAAAATACCTCAAAATATCATTGAATAGAGGAAAAATTAGGTATTTTATAAATTATAAATTAACCTTTAAAATTTTAATACACAGAACATATCTCCAATACACAAACCTATTCGTTTTTTCAAAACGAGTCATCACAAAAAGCTAAAGTCTTTTGCAATAAAAAAATCAATCTGCATTAAATTGCAATACAAAATAATAATCTTCAAAGTCAATGCTCAGTTAAACTGCTCAGTGATTTACTGTGATTGATCCATCTCATCCGTCAACCAGATCCGCCTGGCATGTATCTGCAGTTCAATGACTTCATCTAAACATACATACCTATACAAAATACATACAAATAAATAAAATTTAAGTTTCTGTTTGTTATGTCAAAGTAGTTTTAAATTTACTAAGTGCTTAAGAGAGTATGTTTGTATACAGAGCGTTTGGTACACTGGGATCCATATAATTTTTTGGGTAGTTGGAGGACTCATGGGCATTTCTTCGGTAGATTCAATGTCCTAAGTGTCACGGTGGCTAAGATACGCTTTTAAAGTTTTTTTTGAAAATTGCCCAACATCTCGTCTTCAAACCGTCATCAAAGCTTTTTTGTTTGTGGTTGTAATGGCACAAAATAGCTTGTGCTTTATTCTACAATGTTATTTATTCTAAATAAATCGTTACATGATACAATTCCATTAAAAAAGGAGTTACGAGCATTCAAAGTCAAAAATCCGTGTAAAAGTTATAAATTGTGACAACTTCTAATTTATAAAAAAAACTAAAAGTCATATTGAATTTAATTTTCTTTGTTAAAGTTTTTCAATTCTTAACCTTTCCAATCTTAGTTACATGAAATAACAAATTATTTCTTAGGTGGTCAAAATAAGAGATACTTGTCTGCTCGGGTCATAATTGAGCAGACACTTTTGTAAATTTGTTTTTTCTTAGAGGATTAAAACCCAGAATTTGCTCATTTTGGCCGCCGTCTCACCTTATGCAAAAATTTATAGCGCTATAAGCTTATAGCGGGTAAAGTAGGCTAGTTTTATTTAAAAAAAATATACAAGAACTAAATTTAAAATTTAAAAACCCTTGACAGATTTTCATGAAACATGGCTAAGAACACTAAGGACAAAATTATCTATGACACAAAAAAAAACTAAACGAAAATCGGTTCATCCGTTTGGGAGCTACGATACCACAGACAGATACACAGACAGGCACGTTAAACTTATAACACCCCTCTCTTTTTGCGACGGGGGCTAAAAAAGGATTGTACCGCGCAAAAAAATTAAAATCCATGAAATTGTAGGATAGTTGAATTATACGCGGGCGAAGCAGCATGCACAGCTAGATTATAATAAAGGTATACTGTTGAGATTGATTCAATTACAACATATACCCGACATAATGGGAAACATTAGACACGGTGTCAGAAGAACCTAATGAATGGCGTTTTTGTAAGAGCGGGTTCGTCAGGTTGATACATCACTGTCAGCTCTTTATTAGCGTGGTGTCTTTGTCTCTTTGCCTCCTTTGCAGGTCTTTCACTGCCTTTAGAATCAAACGATCACAGTTCGTAAAAGTTATTTAAGTAAGTAGGAACCCGAGAGCTGGTGAGTATCTGGCGCAGCGCATCAGCATTGCCATACAGCGGGGCAATGCAGCCAGCGTAGCGGGGACGCGACGACTGGTATTGATCAGAATAGCATCAAGTAGATTTTTTGCAAATTGTTTTAATGGTGAATACTAGTTCTAATATATTTATTGTATTTGATTGTAATTTTCTTTGTGAATAAAGGTATTTATATTGAATTAAGTTTATTTTGAGGAAGTGATTCATTGGGCTATCATTGACCTATGACCGGTATCTAATTATGTAGGCATCAGCATCGCAGATGCTGCTGTCTAAGTAAGTAATTAATGACACATTCATGAAAAGCCAATGCCCATGCTTGATTAGAGAAGAAAAAGTTACCTAAATGCTAATTTAATTAAATTACCCGTAATTTTGGTAAGCATCTTTTCATTAGAATAATAATGCTGATACTGCCATCCACACTGCACCCCAAAGTAACCAGAGCTTGTGTTAATAGATAACTTATATTACGTACATTTCATACAAATATATAATAATAATAATAATGCTGGACAATCCACACAGCACCATCTAGCCCCAAAGTAAGCTACCCAAAGTTTGTGTTATGGGTACTAGATAACTGATATATTTAATACATTATATACATAGAAAGATATTTTATTTTTTTATTATACATACAAAACACCCAGACCAACGGAACAAATTTCTGCAGATCGTACACAAATTTGTTCCGAGCCGGGAATCGATCCCGCAACCTCTTGCGTCGCAGGCAGACTCTCTCCTGCTGCGCTACTGAGGTCGTTTTATAGATGTTTTAGTATTGATTATTGATACTCGTCAAGGAAGAGACACACAAGTAGGTATTTATCAGCCTTATGCCGGTCGAAAGGACGATAGGTAGTTTTAAAGTATTAGTTTGGCATACAATACGATGACTAGTGTATGCATCATATTGATGAATCGCTTGGTAAAATTTCAAGAACAAATATTTTACAGGTAGTGTTTTAAACCATTTAAATCCATCATGGTCATCTATACTTATATTATATAGAGGAAATATTTGATTGTTGTTAGTTTGTTTGTATTGAATAGGCTCCGAAAATACTGGACCGATTTCAAAAATTCCTTTTACCATTAGAAGCCCACATTATTCCTGATGAACATACTTTTTACTGCGGGAAAATGCTTCATTCCTACGGGAAAACGGGTAATGGGACAACGGGTAGTAAGAATGTAGCTAGTCAACACTAAAGTCATTTACAACGGGATATTTACCATGATTTGAGTTTTAATCTTTGCAATATTTCGGCACAGTTTCATGCGCCATGATCACGGAATAACTGAACGTGATTATGGCGCATGAAACTGTGCCGATATTTGTTTTAAACCTGTTGTTGAACCACAAAGAAACGACCAGCAGTTCAGGAGCCGAAGCCGTTGGTATATAAAGGTCATGCGAGCGATATCCTGTTTCAATTCAAATAAAGCGAATGTTGATTGATTCATCACTGGCTGATGTTTTACTCAAGTTTATAAACTTCAACAAACGTATTAGGTAGGTAGGTATCTGTAGGTATGAATGCCACAATACAAGATCTGCTTAGTTCAAGATATTGTCTGGGACTAGACACTGTGTGAAATTTACAACATGATTAATTAGGTCTTCGAGTGTCAATTGAGACCAAAAATTTCGTACGATTGAGACCGGTCAAGTTAAAGAATACTTATATTTTAAACTACGGTCGATTATTTTTTAATAAAACAAGTTTTAAATCATGTTCCTCATCTCAGATTACAAGGGCTCATCTTACAAGCCGATTCAATGTCAATGACTTATTTAAATAAAAATCACGTTATGCAACTTAATGATGGATGCGATGATGGGAACTGCGTTTGTTATATCAGATATAATGTAGATTAATTATAAGTACCTACCGGTTTTGACTCAGTCTAATCGATATTTCTTCTCATCAAAAAACTATGATTCGATATGGATTCCATCGACTTTGTTCATTTAAAGCGGATTGTTCCGTGAATTTAAAACTTGTAACCTTTTTTCGAAAAATATTAAACTACCCACATGATGATTTTTATTATAATAGTGTGATATGATAATGGTTTTGACAAAATATTAAATTCTTTTATAGGTTTTATAAAGTGCAAAATAGAGATGGATGTCACAATTTACGACCAACACCTACTGAGGTCAAGGTTAGAGAAGAAATATATGATGAAAAGCTTTTGTGGATGAATTAGACAAATCCTTTACATTACACCGTACAGATGTCACGGTTCAAGTTCACTCTTTCAGGTTTCAACTTACCTTAGATAATGGCACTTGAGTATAATGTCTCCGTTTATGGCACTAGGAGTGTTGGCACAAAACATCACAATATACACTTAATGTATAGGTACGTTTGTTGTGTCACTTCATCACCGGGATGTTTGCCGGTACGCGCGTGTTCGTCGTTGTGAAATATCGGTCGTGTTGAATCGTTAAAGGCTCGGGCCGGACTGAGAGGCTTATTATTATATTGCGAGGAGCTTGCTGCGCTCCAAGGTTCTGCCGCGGTCGCGCACGTATCGCTTATCTGCAGCACTCTGCAGCAAGCAAGCCCTGACTCACTACAACATTACTTTTAATACTTTTTAATAGTTCAAATCTCACTTCTGTACCATTTGTGTGGCTATGCATGTTCATTTCTTTAAAACGAATGAATGAAGCAACTTAATGATTTACTTTGAGTTCAGCACCTGAGTACCTTAGTAAAAGCTCGCCCCTTAGCATCGCTTTATGCAATCCTACCTAAATCTTCATTTGAGCTAGAATTTGATACCTATGTTATAGTTTCATAATTTAGCAGCCAGTTTTGAATCTCAGCGTATTCGCCTCAGTGTTCATCAGAACAAAACCGTCTGCAAAATCGGATTATGTTTTCAAACATGTGTGGGCGTGTGCCTTTGCACGCAGGCTGATTGATATATACCAACTGCAACGTGACCTATTGTACGTACTGACGCATGAGATTAACTTGACCAATTTAGCCCTTATCACCTACATGTTAAGATCCAACACCAATATGTTCTTCTGGGCGATTCACGAGGTAATACACGCGTAACTTAGAGTAAAGAGTAGATAATTACCTTTTATCATAGGTTAAATGTGATGTATCATATAGGTAACGAATAGTCAGCATTCTGATACAAGTAAGTATCACAATATTCAAGCCATTCTCAAGCAATAATGTTTGTAAATGACTCACAACGCAAAAATCCTAAATTCTTAGGTAAAGTATGGGAGCAATGTTTACAAACATCGTACCTACATATCTTCAGTTTGGCCAGAGTATAGGAATGTTATGACAGAACAGGCCTAAATATATAACACAAGCTCTGCTTAGCTTGGGGCTAGATAATGCTGTGTGAATTGTCCAGCATGTTTTTTGTTTTTTTTTTTTGTTTTTTTTTTTAAGTTTTTGTGATTATCGCGTTCAAACAGACAAACAAACTGACACCGCGGAGGATTTTATATAATTAGTAGATATTTAAATAATATATCAGGATAAATAGCCAATTTCCGCCATCATAGCATCATGCAACTGTGGGCCCATCATGAAACAACCACTAATACGAACATACGTAACATAAAAATCGACGAATCATTTAACATTGTAAAGTCAATTTTGATGCAGTGATTGATACAAAAGATAACAATAGGCTAGTTTATAAAACACGAAATGGTGGTCATGTCGGAAATAGAATTATCGACTGGCTGACCTTTCTATTTGGTATATACGCGGTATTTGTAGAGCCAGTTAAATACGAAACATTTCGCTTCCTGCTAACGCAAGGCCAGTCGATATTTCCTCTATGAATTAATTTGTGAATCTTAGCTGTGCATTTACATAAAAAGATTGGCATAAGATGTTCTGCACCAAAATTATATTATATCGTTATTAAAATTTATCAAATAGGTTTTCGCGATTTAAGATCTACAGTTAATAGAGTTTGTAGTGCTAACTGTTGCAAACTCTTTCAAGCCTCATAAAATTATTCTGGGGCAAACTTTTTAGAAGAATGTAATTGCAAAATACTATCTATCATTTGAAAATAAGTTAATATTTACCTACTTAATTAATATGTTTATGTACATACGTGCCATATGATTTTGTCACACCATTGATCATTTTCTAAACCTTATTATCCTCCACTGGTGTTAGCACATCGTCGTCATTGGTGTCGCCATTCTTGCAAAAGTCGAAAGAATAGTAAAATGTCAGCATAAGTATCGTGTTGAATACAATACGATGGTAACGATGCAACATGCATGTGATTTATTTGCTTTAAATAAATGGCTTAAAAAGCTTCATCACTTGCATTCGTTGTCTATGATCAGTGCTTTTGCATTGTCAGGTTAGCTATAAATATCTAGTAGCATTAGATTAATTTACAACAGCTTTAATATTGGAAAGAAGGTAGACAGATTTGGGTAATTGTGATAAATTTTGAAAGATTTTACAACCGATACAGAAAAAAGGTAATCGTTTTGAACAATAATAAATATTAGATCGGTAGGTAACGTAGGTATTCTGCTGATAATAGTAGGCAGTATAAGCGACGCAAGTATACATTATAATGCTTTATTTCCAACATTTCAGTAATATGCATATCAACCGTCAAACTGAGTCACGTTCTTTCACCAAGCAAGGCTGCTCTTGTGAAACATCCTATTATTATGCATTCACCAAAATTCACGTTTGAATTCCATGCCTTTGCGAATCTAAAGTCTCCATCGGAATGTCTACATTTATTCCCTAATTTGACCTGCCTTATGAAACAACAATGGAAAGTCTAGCATTTTACGACTCGCATCCGAGATTTCTGATGTGATGCAGTATCGAGCCGCAACAAAGAAGGTAGAAAATACCTTTGCCGCTTAGATGTATTAACATTTTACTGCATATTCAATTTATCTGTACTCACGTGCCTACAGTCTACACTAGTGATGTGGCATGTGCGTTACGTTGTAGGAACACAAAACTGACCCTGCCACACTTGAGATAATAAGTACCTTCACTTCCTTATTAGCAAGGCCCGTACAAAAGACATCAACGCGTTTCTTGTACAAGGAAAGCTCGATTTATAACTTTTTGTATTTTTATTTTTGTTCGGTGTAGTATTATTATATTATAGGTAGACCACACAACTGGTTTATCACTGTAGAACCATCTCACAGTAACAAACGCCAAAATTGGCGTTTGTTACTGTGTTTGGCGTTTGTTTTCTTATTGTGACAATGTTCTACAGAGATCCGCTTTTGTGTGGTCTACCAATTCGATTCCACATTAGACAAAAATGCTGATATACGTAAAGTTTTGATTTAATTTGGGGACGACCCGTTATGAAATGAAGAAATCTATTCAGGGTCACCTGTAGATCGTTTCTATGGGCGATAGCCAGGCTATTGTACACGTGTCGAGTGTCAGGTGTCACGCCTTGTGTGTCAAACTAATTGCTCCGTGTACTTGCAATGATTATGGCTAGCTGTAATGCTCTACCTGCTTTGATTATGACCAGCATTTACCTTACTTTAGCTTATGCATATGGGGCGTAAGCGGAAATTTTTAGACATTTTCCAATTGATGATTACCAAGTCGTATTTTTCGTCCGATGGACTATTTCTGGATAGTTGCTTGATTGATTTTACGTCAGACAAAAACAATTGTCCGGTATCTCGCTCCGAAATACCCAAACGCAATGTTTTTATGAAATCAAAGAATTATCTGCTATCAATTTACAAATACATATTAAATACTAGTTTCTGCCCGCGTCTTCGCACGCGTTGTTTCTATGGAAACGTTTATAGGTGATTTCTATCCTATGGGAACTGATTTGTGGGATAAAAAGTAGCCTACGTTTGATTCCAGGATAAGAACTACCTGTATGCAAATATTTGAGCCTGATCCGTTCAGTAGTTTTGGCGGGAAGAGGTAATAAACATCCATCCATCCATCCAAACTTTCGCATATATAATATTAAGTGTGACATACAAATATCTTCAATCAATTTCCTAGTAGATTGTTTGCAACCAAATAAAAATTAACGGTTTGTACATTTCAAAACAGTTTTTAAAATTTCTGTAGGTTTCATACTTTTCCAAATATTTTGTGAAAAGGCAAAAAAATTACCACTTCCCCCTAATCATCGAAGTATGCATGCATATGCAGAGCGATCCATCTGAAATGTAGGTTGGTACCTACATTTCAAATTATGGTTTTCATCAAATACTCATTGTGAAGTCTCTAATTGTAATTGACAAGTGTTCGAAACCCTCGGCGCGCGAGTTACACTCGCACTTGACAGATCTTGCTTGTATAGAGCTATAGGCAAAGTATTAGGTACAGTGAGACACCGTTATTCCACTGTAGTTCGTAGCTAAGTCATAAACAAGGAATGTTATGGCTATTGGTAATGACATCCTAGAGATCGCCTTGAGTCGAGCGCTTCTGGCGGTAAGGCCGCAACGTGACCTCATCAAGCCATCACAATGAACAGGAAAACAATACACTTCCTCGCAATAGAAACAAATCCAAGTCAATTAAATATCTGAGACAGATGGATAAAATATTTTATTCACAAAGAAAATTACAATCAAAAAATAGAAATAAATTAGAACTATACTACTATAGTTTAAAATTGAAACAATTGATTTAACTTGTTTTGTTTTTCAAAGTTCCAAACACAGTTCAGATTTACTTATCAAATCAGATTTACTTATCAATTGAGCTAACTGCAGACTGTTGCAACCAATCTACAGGTAGCTTATCTGATCCATATTATTATCAATACCAGTCGGAAGCGTCCCTAAGACATTGCTGGTTGCATTGATTCATAAATGTTACGTTAATGTTAAAATAGGAAGTGAGGCTTATTATAAGCTTATTGAGCGTGTTTTATGGACGTTGATTATGAAATTTGATTAAAACGGCATCTAAGATGGATTTGGCCTGGTTACCGTTCACTTTATTTACTATGATTGGGTGAAGCACTGTCCGGTTTCGTTGCTCATTGGTGGAGCAGAGTTATCGTGCTGGTCACGATTAATGACATCACCATCACTCGCATCTCGTCTTCGTGCGAGGTTTCCCCTGCCATTATTTCTGCTTATTTGCTACATTGTACTTCCTGATGTGACGATTGACATGCAAAAACAGTGTCTAGTTCCGGAATCTCGGATTACGTGCAGTCATCAAATGTGAATAAATACTTTTTACAAGTTTGACTATATTCGGATCTAGTTTTTTTTTTAAACCAAGCCTTATTAGAAAATAATTTTAAAAAATTGACATTTTAATTGAAGAAATCGCTTTAAGCGATAAGGTTGCCAGTTCCATTGCAGTTCTCTATATGTTTAACTATGTAAAATTCGTTTTCTAACCCTAGATCACTAACCATTCGTAAAAATAACGTATGTTTCCGATCTCTGCCAGCCCACCCGTTTCTAATACCTTCCTAAATCGTATTATTAGCGACCTGTGTAGTCTGAAATCATGAAAATTTATGATTTTCAAGTAAGGTACTTTCAGATGTTTCCAGGACTTTACAAATTTCAGCTAATATACAACAAAAAATCATGAGACCTTGAACTTCTGTAAGGCTGCAAACAAGAGATTTGCAGGGAGCATATTGAACAACATAATATTGATGTTTTAATCCGTCGTAAAATTTACGAATGGTTAGTGATAACGTTACTCGAAATGAAGGTTAGTGAGCTAGGGTTAAAAGTAACTTAGTTAAAAATAAAAGGATAAAACAAAAATGCTTTATTTTAGACAACCATGGGATTTACGAGTTGTACACATTCACACATAAAACAAGATTTTATAGATATGTAGCAATAGGCACTGTGTACAGCAAATCAAAAAAGCCGAGGACGATCAATATAGGAAATAGGTTCCTTGATTGATCAGTTATGAAGGGCTAGTCCAACCGATCCACTTGTACTATCAAAACTACTAACTCCACGATAAATAGAACGACTAAGGAATGTTAGTACAGGTTAGTAATAAAATACCTATAAAGAGGTACCCTTTATATTAATTCAGTGAAAATCTGTAACCTTAAAGGCCAAAAGCGCTGGCATTTAGTTTCACTAGCAAGAGAAACAAGATTGCAAGATTACAGTACTCTGCAAACGAGCTTTTGGAATGAGGAAGAACTTACCTACTGAGACTTTGGAAAATAAAAACACATTAATTAAATATTTTGTATAAAAAACTGCGAATCCCTTTAAATTTATAGTTAACAGTGTTAATTTTTATAATTTAACCTTAGTGTACCTACATTTATGGTTTGTATGGAAATAAAGAGTTTTTGATTTAATTTGATTTAAGTACTTTTTTTTTAGTTTTACGGGACAAAAATTAATATTTAAATTACATTTGTATGAGATCATCCTGAGATCACTTTCTACACAAAACTAAAAAAGAATTATCAAAATCGTCCCACAATTGACGAAGAATTCGGTCAATAGTGAACATACACATAAAACATACATACAGCAGAAAATTTCATATTTCGGTTGTATGTTGGAGGTTTTCCTCCTACTTTTTCGAAGTCAGTTAAACTAATACAAATCGTTAGGACACAGTCATCACTTAAAACTATTGAACTGGTGAAGACTTCAAAACCCCGTATTGACACAAAGAACTGAAACCGATAAACCACACCATTCCTAAAGCTGTGTGCTTGCTTATTAATCCAATATCGCTACAAAGCAACTCAAATCGCATTCAATATAGGCTTAAACTCGTTATCTTTAGATACCTACCGTAAAACGGGGTGAATAGAACCTTCAGGGTGAAGAAATGGATGAAATACTGGATGGAGCAAGACATTACCTGGTTGGTAACAGTGTAAGTATCCTCAGTGCGTATTTGGTCCATTTCTATTCACCCTGGGGTCTCTATTCACTCCGTATTACCGTTACATTTTAAAGTGTCAAAATGGCTTTTCACAAGCTCAAACGGAGTCCGCGATCAGTCTGCCATCTGATGACGACTCATATACCGTCAATATAAAATTCATCTAAATGTTACGAGTCAGCCAGAAGACCTCCTCGATCTTGACAGCCTGTATTGGTCCACTGCTGGATGCAGGCCTCCCTCTCAAAAGCGCCTTATTTACTTTTGTCTCATGGGGGTAATGCCCATAATCCCCACGCTGGGCATGCGGGTTGGGGATCGCAGTTCGGTGGTAGAATTGATCTGCAGGGGGCGCTGCTGCCCGCCCCCGGTGGATATCCCTTAGTCGCCTTACGACACCCGCGAGAAGAATTGGGGTGCTGTAAATTCGTCTACAAAAAACACGAGCGCGGCGGCTTGGCAGGCGCGCGTTTCCCTTACGCCTACTGCTGCAGGAATACCAGGCCTTAACCAAGTGTGCATTTTGCTCCTACGGCTAATAAATATATGAGTATAAGTATACAGTTTTATCAACTTTTATCCACCTTGTTTGGAAAAACCCAAATCATCTTTGAATCGTACTACCAACTTAGTACACCATAAACTTTCGTATTTATTTATCTGAAAAAAAGACTTAAAATCTCTTAGTTTTCATAAAAAAAAGTTATTTTCGGAATAACTAATAATCCTCGGGTATAAAGTTTTATGGGACCACCTAGGGATCTATACAACTGCAAAAGAATCATCTAAATCGGTCTATAAATGACGGAGAAATCGACGGACATAATACATAAAAAACGTCAAGTGCGAGTCCGACTCGCGCACCAAGGGTTCCGTACAATTGCAAGACCTTGTTTCTTGCCAAATATCATGATTCTAGGTCAACGGGAAGTAGGTCTTGGTCCATGGCGAGAAACAAAAAAATTTTTTTTTGTGAATAAACTACTAAAGTACGAGTTTCGGATTTTTCTATTTACTTGTACTAATGATTTTAGGACTACGGGAAGTATCTGTGCTTGTGATTCCCTTGGAAAATGCAAAATATTCGGACATAAAGGCTGTAAGTTTTGATTGCGTTAACATAAAAGTTTTATTTATTTAACAAACAAACAAACAAACAAACAAACAAAACTACAACTGACGCGTTCCTTAGAAAGGGGGTTGACAGACGGACAGATGGACAACCAAGTGATCCTATAATCCTTTTTCCTTTTGAGTTACGGAACCCTAAAAACATACATTCGAACATAGAACCTCCTCCTTCGTTCGAAGTCGGGTAAAAAACTATAAAACAACTTCGCTAAGCCAAAGGCGATAAGTTTATTTTATATTGGTAGTTATACGTTATGGTTGGAGGTCATAATAAGTTGTGCGGTGCGCGTGAGTGGGTACCAGTGACGAACGCGGCTTCCGCCACTGACCTTACAGCAGAGTAGATACTACACTAACCGATCACATCGGAACGGATTGAGAAAATATCAATACGGATCCTGTTTTATTAAAAACATTAATGTAACCTAAAAAAAACATGAATATAAAATTATGTATATTGTAAAACAAAAACATTAATGTAAAATTATGCCAATTCTGGTCTCGTATTACAATCCTGAGAGGAGCTAAGACTGACACATTATTACCTTCAACCGTAGAACTAGGTAACATTCGGTAGATATGGTACGCGCTACCTCAACAAATGGCCTGTGTTGTGTTACAACTAAACGCAAATACACGCTACTTTCAATCTTTTGCAATATGCTTACCTAATGAACAACGAAGATGAATAAAAAATAAATATATATCATAAATTCATAAGTGCCTTCAACTATGAAGTTGGCAAATTCATTATTATATTTATAAAACAATTTCATTATTGTATTAATACCTGTGAGTTATTGTAGTTTTTAAAACGATTATTTTCATTTAATAATTTCGTTCGAGGAAGATAATCGATTTACCTATTGAATTGACTGGAAATTTTATCGTCGTGAACGGATGTAGTTTTTATGAATGGGCGAGGATTATAAATTGTACATAATTGTACTCATAAAATAATCTTCACATTGATTCGAGGAAATCATAAAACATTAGATACTTATTTTGTAGGATAAAACCATTACCAGTGTTTATGATTTAAGTTTGTTGGTAAAAAAAACTATGCAATAGGGTCAATTCGGTTCATAAGGCCAGGTATTCCTGCAGCAGTAGGCGTATGGGCCAACGCGCGCCTGCCAAGCCGCCGCGCTCGTGTTTTTTGTAGTTATTTAAACATGGTGATTAATAAAATCTTTTTATCACGTCAAATTCTGTGAATTTGCTTAGAAATATTAAGTGTCTTTAGTTAAATACAAAAACAAAAGTAAAATATTAGTAATTCGCTACTCATAATATTAAAAAAAACACTAGAAAAAGAGGTAACTTTGGGATTATATTCTATCGAGTGAAGTGTAACTGAATGCGACTTTGACTAGACTAGATCCTTAAGTAATATATATCTTTTTTTTTAGAAACACTATTTTCTAAGTCTCAGATGATTTTAAAAAACACAAATTTTCGGCCTCTGCTGGACTTCCAAGCCTTAAGCAGTTTCATTTCAATATTTTGTTTCGTCTTTACTAATATCTCTCTCTCTATCTCTTACAAAAGATTCACTTGGCTCCCCGCTAAAAGAATCGTCGGAACTCTTATGCACTCTTATACTCTTGCCATAGCCTGCAAGTTCTCTTGCATAATATTAAAGGTATTTTCTGTCGCACGTACAACAAAATGTCTAATGTGGCGTCGCAAGCGCAATGTTGTCACAGGCGACGTGAGTGTCGCTAACGACAGCTTTCTTCGCGGTGTACTGTCACCGCCTAAAAGAGCTATACAGACGAAGACTCCAAAACCCTGAGTACACACAAAACCACAGAAACCGCTAAATCACACCATTTCTAAAGCCGCTAAACCCGCTCGCCTCCAGAAGGCGCTGAATTTTCTATAAGTGGGAACGCTAATTTCACTTCAATACGCGTAGTGTGGTGACTGAATGGTCGAGAGTGCGCTCGATTTCATTCGACATTCCTGAGTACTAATCCTGATGTCATACTTCCTCAACCTCAACAGCGTATTGGTCTGCTGGACGCAGGCCTCCCCCTGATAAGCGCCTTATTGGCTTTTATCACATCGGGGGTAATACCCATAATCCCCACGCTGGGTATGGGATTTGGGGATCGCAGTTCGGTGGTAGAATTGTTTTGCAGGGGGCGCTGCTGCCCTCCCCCGGTGTATATCCCTTAGTCGCCTCTTACGACACCCGCGGGAAGAGTTGGGGTTGTGCACAATAGTGGATACTACACTTTTTGTGTATTAGATCAGCGCTTTCTGGAGTCGAGCGAGCTTAGCGATATAGGAGTGGTGCGGTTTAGCGGTTTCTGTGGTTTTGGAGATTTCATCGGTTCTAGTCAAGTTGACGGTGAGTGTACCTGTACCTACACAGGCGCATTACTCCACCCACAGGTTGAGTGATAGTCTGCACAGTTCATTACATAAGCAAAGTGCGCCCGAGGCTCGTAATGCGATTGCTTTGTATGGGAAATACCCCGCCCGTAACTAAAGGTGTCAAAATGTGACAATGTCCATTGTAAGTTTTACACACACAGTTTTGTTTTACAGTAAGTAAAGTACTTCAGGATGAGTCTAGCCGTTTATGTCTAGTAGTAGGTAGTTGCCGTTGACGTTTATTTGATATGAATGTCATTTTGCTTAACAACATAACATAAACATATAAACAATAATAAATTAGTCTGACATGTCAATAAACGACAAATATTTTTTAAATATTTAAATTAAATTTTAATTAATATTAAGCGCAAATTTCTTGTCTTTATTAAAAATAGAAAAATCTTTGAATTTCCCGTCACTTGCGAAATTTTCAAACGACCTTTCCTGCAAACACACCTTACGTTGCTTCCTTCTCCCACGTCCAAAATGTTGATTACTGTGTCAACAATCATTTACATAGAAATTATAAACAGAAGTAGGTAGGTAATTGCAATAATCTACATGGAAGTGTAACCCCTCGTTTTCACCAAGGTATAATACATGTATTTTACAAATTTTATGCAATGTTTTCGTTTTTCATATACATGTATAAAACATGTTGTAAACAAAACTTGTATGAAACTATATACATGTATAAAACTTGTTGTAAGCATACAAAACTTGTATGAAACTTGTTGGTTGAAAACTTTTAGTTGCCTACATGTTTATGATCTCATGTTTTTGTTGTAAACTTGTCGAATTCGTGACAAATTCAGTCTGTAGTTTTATAATTTCAACTAATATAAAAAACTGTTCGTTTTATAAAGCTCTCAAAGAACAGAGATTAAATATTCCAGAACCAAGACCATTGGCTGGCAGGACAGTAAACAACAATTAATACTTAACATTAATGAATTAATAAACAACAACATTAATAACATTAACATTAACATTAATTAATTATTAACATTAATGTCCATTTGCGAAGCAATTGCTGCCAAGCCAATGCGTCTTTTTTCTTCTGACGATCTTTATAAACTTAATTTTTCACATTCCACAGGCATTCTTGTACATGTAAAAGCTCAATGAGTTCTAAAGTTTGTTTCTTTGACCACTCCATTCTTCTTCATCTTTCGTTTTCGCTAGGAAAAAAACGCGGTCTGTCCGGTATGTTGAAAACTTTATCCAACACCCATGGATAAAGTTTAAAACTTGTTTGTAATTAGTATTATACAGAAATTGCAATAAAATAAACAATACTTGTCTAAAACACGATTGTATTTTGAGGTGAGAACGCTATCAATGTATCAGACAAGATCTAACATGTCACAGACTCCAGTGTAAACGCAAATGAGTTTTAAACTTGTAAATATACTTGTTGGCAACACAGTGTGAACGAAAGAATGTTTGAGACAGTCTCAATACATGTTTAAAACAAATAATTATGTTTTGACAAGTATTCTACAAGTTTTGTATCAAACTAGTATTTAACTTGTTTCTTGGTGAAAACGAGGGGTAAGGATACTGATGACATTTCTATTAGTTTTATTCAGATCTTATAATTGAAGTTATTTTACTATTCTGTATCAGGGCTATTTTAATAAGATCAAAATAAGGTTTTCGTGTCGAAGACACAAATGTTAGGTACTTTACGATAATCCTGCATTTTTCTGTAAGACCCTGTTTCTTGCCAAATTTTACGATTCTAGGTCAACGGAAAGTATCCTATAGGTTTTGGTCCATGGCGAGAATCAAATGTTTTTTTTTGTAAATAGTGTACATATTTACATTATTCGTATTTTTCTCTTTACTTGTGCTATACCTTGCTTCTTGCCAAATTTATGTTTCTAAGAGTGCGAATGTATATTCTTTTAAGAAATAAAATCTTAAAACCGTTAGACTGGGAATCTATCACGGATTCGCCGGAAATTTAAATTTATATGCGGTATTTAATATATTTTAAAATAGTTATTAGTACATAAGTTATAGTCTACAACAAAGCAAAGAATATAATTATATCTAATACTAACACAAAAGTCATCGGGCTGCCTAAAAGGTAACAAAACATTGTCTGCCTACAATTTTCGCTGACTTTGCAGACTTTGTAGACTCCTGTGTGGAGTCTACACAGGAATCTACACACTAAAGCCAGCGACACAGCCTTGCCCGGCAGGTTGGTGCGACATTTCAGTGTTTGAAAATTGTAGGCAGACAATGTGTAGACTCCACACAGGAGTCTACACACCAAAGTCAGCGACGAATAGGCATTGATTGAACACAACACTAAGACAATTATATAATGTACAGGATGTTCCAATGTACGCTGACTGCCCTCGCATGTTGATAAGTGTCTAATGTCAGCAAACAGCTCCGATGATTATCTGATGACTTCCTGTCATGAAGCATGCGCGGAAGATGAACATCTAGGGCGCACTGGGTCATGGACTCTGATCATACACTACGAGGCAAAGATCGAGAATATTCTTCATTGATTCTGAATGGTCAGCAATTTCATGCAATCATGTGATATGTGTTATTTTCTAAGTTGCTTAGGAATCAACACAATATTCTAACTGTTTAGCGCATCGCATCAAACTCTAAGCGGTGTAGAGGCAGAGTTATGCGCATTTTACTATAATTTATTTTGAAATCTTTCACTTGAATAAAAAGAGAAATGTAATGATTACTTTACTGTATATATATGGATCAGTTGAGCTACCTGTAGATTGTTTGCAACAGTCTGCTGTTAGCTCAATTGTTTCAATTGTAAATACTAGTTCTAATTTATTTCTATTATATGATTGTAATTTTCTTTGTGAATAAAGGCTTCTGCCCTTCTTTGCTGTATAAAATTTGAATTTAAAAAGCTGAAATTTATTTGAATATCTTATTTAGATATTAAAAAATACTTTTAGTATCTTTACCTATAAGGTCGTTGGTCCTGCACCTGACCTCACTCTGGTCGTGTCGGTCTGCCGTCCCACCGGATTATGAGAGTGAGGGAATAGAAGGTGCACCTGTGTTTGCGCACATATTTGTGCACAATAATTTAGGTCCTGTGCACATGGTTAGACTGGCCGCGGTAGCCAAAATTCAGCAAGGACATCATCATCATCTTTATCTACATTGGGTACCTAATATCTATAGGTATCAATTCTATATATTGGTTGATGTAAGTACCTACCTAGTGCATGGAAAATCCGATTCGCACTGATCAACAGTCATGACCGTTTTGATCACGCGCCGGAACGTAGGTACCTAGATAATACCTACTCCGACACCTTCAATGCCAATATTATTTTTATTCAACTTCAACTTTACAAATAACATTAGTTTTACAAATATTATGTATAGAATTATACAGGCAAAGCTATCAAGAGAGAACAATGAATGGACATAGACTGTTATGCTACGCATAAGATGGTTATGTTATCGTCTGTAGTGTCGCAAAACATTACCTTTATGTAACCCCAACCCCCAAAGAAGCGTTAAACAGGTAACACCAAATTTTAGGAAATTTGCTGTTATCTGTTTATATGAGCAAATTTTACGATTAAGTATGTTAATTTTCTACTCTAACCAAAATGTCCAAATTCTATCGAACATTTGCACGAATAATAAGTCAAATATAGTCATACCCTATTCTAAAACCATCATTGTTAACCTATATTTAAGCAAATAAATACTATTTCATTTAATTTCATTTCAATAGATAGTAGATGGATAGTCTCCCTACGAACCTATGTATAATTACTTCTACTCTTTGCTTCGAACAAGTCTCTGACCGAGCTGAAATTTCAAATTAGATTACAACGGTCAAACTTGTCAAATGACCCTAGATTTCTTTAAAAAAATCGAAAAAATGGTCAGTCATCGTTTTTAATGAATACTTCATGGATATTTAGTATTTTATTGGTAACGTACCAACCATTGGTATTCCTGGATTTGAACCCTACGTTTGGTTACTTGAGAGCATCTCGCGTCATCAGACGTTCCATTTTTGTTTGGGTTTTGCATAGTTCTATGCCTGCACGGTAGAGGCGACGACGTTCCAAATCACAAGCAAAAATGAAACGTCTGGCTGGATGACGTCTCAATACTGTCTTTTAACCAAACTCAGCGCATCATGCAAAATGCCACATCGTATCGAAGACACTCGTCTACAGTCAAATTGCCCCCGATGCTCTCGCTTCACCTTCTGACACTTTCACCTCACAGCGAACATTACTAGAATTTACGTCATTGGTACTGCGGCCTGCAATTATATCATCACGAAATCAGCTGCTGGATAAGTGGCACACTGGCACACTGCACACTGGCTCACTGCCTCTGAACCGAAATCTCGGTTTTTGTTCATGGTTATTATTGCCACAGTCAATAGTTAGTAAGTTAACGTCATTAGTTTTGCATTCGGGATTGGCCATTAACAGAACTGTTACTGTGGTAATAACAGAAGATTTCATTTCTGATTACGTATTCTTACGTTTATGTGCGTTATGGGATGTAAAAATGGCTGACACTAATTAGTTTCTACGAAAATATTACGAATTCGGAGTTGATTTGTTTGTTCGTTTGCCAATTTTCTGTGAAACCTTGCCTAAGTGCCTTTTCTTACGCTCCGGTTGCCGGGTAGCCGGTGCTGGACCTGGCGGCGAAATGTAGGTATGCAAATTACGCCGGTACGTGTGAAAGCTATCGTAAATGCCCATATACTACGCTGCCGGTTACCCGGCATCGGCTACCCGGCAACCGGGACGTGTGAAAAGGCACTAACTCTATATTTTTTAGTTTACTTTTTTGCTTTCTTTCAAAATACATGTTCTGCATCATTTACTACATTTTGTACATCGTTTATAACGTTGCGATTTGTCATGGGATCCGTTCTGACAAATCCGCTAGCACAGGTACTTTGAGTAGGTTGTGTAAGACCAAACAAATTTTATCATAGGTAGACATAAGAGTTCGAAACAATGGGTAGTTTCGTAATCTTATTTGAAATAGTGAACATGATTCTCTAATAATATGTAAGTTTTATGCTTACAATGTGATTTTATTTTTCGTAAAATAAAATCCACACTTACTGTCCATTCATACAGCTACTTTTGGATAATGCTTAGGAAGAATTGAACAAACTGCGTATGGATTCTTGACGAAACGCTTATTGGACTAAACGCGATTTCGACGAATAGCTTTTTGGACGAACTGCTAACAAATCACTAAATCTACTAATATTACAAATCCGAAAATTACTGTCCTACCTGACTGTTACTTTTTCACGTCTTAGCGGCTGAACGGATGTGATAAAATTGGGCATGGAAATAGATGGTGGAAGCTTGTACAAGATTCTTATACATTCTTTTATCGTCAATATTGTAGTGATAAAAGAGTGATATATTCTATCAGTTTCAATCTTTACACTCCACATCCGAACCGTCCAATGTTTTGCAATATTTACATTTACTCACCCGTATTCCGTGAAGAGCTTGTACTTTTCTCTTTTCATTTCCACGCGTTTACAAACAAAGCGGTCGCGTTTCACTGTTCATTTCACAACACTTAGTACAATCCATTACATAAAGTTATAATCTGCAAATATGCACGAAATGTACCGTCTCATCACGTCACTGCCTGAAACAAAGAAATAAAATTTGATTAGTAACGGATTAGAAATACCCATTATTTGCAAAAGTTGCGAATATGTGATGTGAAGTGTGGGAGTTTTAGTTTTAAGTTTTCCACAGACAATGTATTTTGTTTTTAAAGGAAATAAATGAATTGAAATGAAATTGAGACAAAACGAGAGATCCTAAGTTGGTAAATAACGTAGCCTATGTGTGTTACTTATTTAAGCTGGTTCTAATAATATATACGCTAATAATAGGCGGACACAACATTGATAAGAATTCAATAATCTATTTTAATACTATACTAAATTAAATAAATGAGAATATTGTGTTAATGTGTTGTATGTATTAATGTTGCCTATTGAGCTATGTGCAGTTTATTTTTCCCATTAAAAGCCAAGTTAAGGTTCCAAACGCACAATACCCATAAAATTGAATGGCAAAATTGTATTTTAGTATTTTTAAAATATCTGTATTTTCTATAATTAATTCTAATAGCTCTACGTTGTGATTATGGTACATACAAAAATATTCTAGGTATTTTTCCGGCAAAGTTCAGGGATTCTACCATAAAGTTCAGATGCCTTAAGGCTGTGTTACATTGTACTAGTGAGTGGCACACATTGTACTAGTGTATCATTAAGTTATGAGAGGTATCATTTGTTATTATTGAACACAGTATAAAATAAACTCACGAAACTTATGGAATTTATAGACCAATGGTTTCTATTCAAGAGCTCTATAATTATGTTTTGATGACGCCTTTAACAAAGAGCAGCAATATTTAAGATTAAGCGATAGACCTTGGTGGATGAATAATAATCAATGTATTCCATCATTTAACTTAATGGATAGAGCTTCAAGTTAAAATAAAGTAATTGATAGACTGAGCTAAATAATAATAATTGCTTTATACAAAAACAAAAAAACAAACTTAGCTGAAATGGTGAGGGATCACAAGAGAAACATCTCTTGTGATTCCTCACCACTTCAATGCGTGACGCCACACCATTCTCTTCAAATACAATGATGACCATTACCAACTCTTCAATATTAGGCCATAGTTTACTTAATATCATTCAGATTTCAAGCAATTCTGCATTAAAGTCGTGTCTCCGCAGTGTCCGTTGCGAGTCTAGTCTTTAATCATAAGTTTAATGGTTATAATAATGGACAATGTAATGTTAAGGGTCGTTAACGTTCTAATGCCTTCCCTTTTACATTCATTTGTTGTTCAGTTGTTGTTGAACCAACCAACTGGTCTTTGTTCAGTATAGCATTTGGTTGTCCGTGATGTTGTCCAAAGTCCAAATTAAACAAATCTACAATTCGGTATGCAGCATACGCAGGTAATTTGATCTTCACCTTCGCATGTAGTCCCGTTAATTCTCTTAACTTAAGTGAGGGAACTGATTTTAACGATTGACCAAAGCATTGCTGAAAAAATCCATAGGTACTATAATATTATAAATTCAAAAGTATGCCTCTCTGTTACCTTTTTACGAAGAAACGGCTTAATGGATCTTAATGAAATTGGGTAAGGAGTTAGGTAATAACCGGAAAAAAGACATATGGTACTTTTTATCCCGGACAAGTTCACACGAAGCCGGGGGCAGAAGCTAGTCTCTTCCTAGTTCCGTTCCAATCCGATTCATTCAATTCACATCTTCGCCATCAGAACCTATTTCCTGCGATGATTGGACAGTACATCTTATGAGATAGAATTCGTTTGCGTTTTCATCCCGCGTGTTTATTTTCATATCATTCGGATACTATTCCTTTCATCGATCATTCTAGATCACAAGGAGCAAAACATCGTGCAAGTGTTGCTCGAGAGTCGAGAGTGGATCGTGGGAACCCTGTGTCGCGGCAGCATGCTCTGTCGTCAATCTGCATTGCGGCTCTATTAGTGAAATACATTGCTAATCATATTCCAAGGAGGTAGGTAGTCCTAGATTAACCTGACTTCAGATTTCGCGCTAGAACAGCCATGTCTGTTCTAGCGTGAAATCTGAAGTCAGGTTAATCTCTGCATCTTAGGAATACTTCTGAAATTTACGAGATAATAAATGATAAATAAATAATGCTGGACAATTCACACAACATTATCTAGCCCCAAGCTAAGCATAGCTTGTGTTATGGATACTAGATAACTGATATACTGAATACAATACACTACATAAATATATTTTTATTATACATAGAAAACACCCAGACCAACGGAACAAATTTCTGCAGATCGTGCAAATTTGTTCCGAGGCGGGAATCGAACCCGCAACCTCCTGCGTCGCAGGCGGACCTTCGCCCGCTGCGCCACGGAGGTCGTCTAACGAAACTTTATTGTATGTGCAACCATCCCCGTGCATGTATGTATACCTATATATGTCAGTTTACCTGTGTGATTTTGTTATTTTCAAAGAGTTCAAACTCTACTCAGCGGTTGTGGTTTCTTTATCAATCAGCCATGCTTGCTAGAAATCGGACTCCTGATTATGCTTGTGGTTGTGGTTTGTTTCGCTATAATGTCAAATTACCATAAATGGAAATAGTAAAACCACGTCTGACGCTCTACCACTCTCTATTAGGTATTGTAGCTAAGCTTAAAGAGACGGGTCAAACGTAAGGGCATTGCGGATTTCTTTTCTGCGACACGGGTCATAAAAATCGCTTTCGAAACCGTAAGTTACTCGTAAAATTGCGTCAAACACTTTGGTGAGGTTCCCTGCTGTTAATCCTTAATCCTAATTAGGTACAGAATGTTTTACTTGGATAACTAAATGTTGGCCTTCGTTTTAGAGTTGTAGGGATTGTAGGTTTGGATTTCATTGATTGATAAATAGGATGATTCCTGTGGTTCTGGTATAGGTAAATGCCTATTTGGTTGGTAAGAAGTCGCTTTGGAAAATCGCAAGGTTTATACAGGACTTAAATAATGATAAATCAGTCTATTTACGATCAAACTTTGCCTACTTGTTGTATTGCAACACTCCGGCCTTCATATTGTAGCTGTGCAGGACCTGTGCCTCTCGATTCAAAGCTGTAATTACTCATTACTCTAATGGATCTCCGATCGGTGTTTATGCTCTTTGTCACGAAGTGATAATAACATGCGCCGCTCTAAGTAGGTTCCTATCTACTTTGTGTGTCGTAGCAACGATTATGCACAGCCTCTATTGTGAATTACGATTCGAAACATTATTTGCAACATGCTGTGCTAAATTATTGACTGGTAAACACACTGCAAAATGTACCGTACCTACTTTTAATGATTGTCGATTAAATTGGACATTTCGAAATAAGGACCCAGAATAAAAGTCCTTTGCTTCGACAATAAGACAACCTTTAGTTATTCTGTTCGTGCTTAACTATAAAATGGCAAACTGGGTATTATTCTAAACCGGTAAACTTGCAAAATACTTTATGCAAATATAGTAGTAGCTGGAGTAGGCTAAAACACTTTTTCAGTTTGGTGTCAACTAGACGGCTCGAAGGACGATAACATTAACACGTATTTAAAGTAAACACGAGGAAAATCAAGATGCAAATATGGTGACGATAGCTTCTCAGTTTACGCCGAGGTTTGCGCAAGAGCACAGCATCGATCACCGACGTCCTTGCCCGAAATTCCTTTAACAACGTCACCCTGTACATACATACCTAGCAACCTAGCAGGTATGCAATAAACAACATACTGTATTGCCTTGGACTGTGTCACGCTACGTTTTTACGATTGGGTGCAAATAAATGATCAAATTCTGATCATATGATTTGTCAGCCCACTCAGAGAAACATCCAATTCTCCCAATATAGTATTCGAAAATCACGTTTGAACGTTATACGTGGTTTTAAAATTATTTGCACTCAGTCTGTGTGAAATAATATGTAATTTCTGAAGCGTAGTTTACATTTTTAACACTGCCTGGCCCCATAAATGCCATGAAACTAATCAATAGTATTTAGGAATCTTTTTCTTGCATTAGGTACATTTTATTAAACGATAAATACACATATTGGTTACATTACTGCTTTCAATGTTTATTTTTAGTAGGCAATAATGCTGCTAGTTTAGGAAGTTTTCACATCGCTGGTTACCGCAATAATTAAAATGATTTTCGCCATGGATACGCAGATAAAATTCTGAGATTATAGACGTGGCTAAATTTGTAAAACTACCTACGTGTGAGAAACTATAGCACATTGTTTGGTATAAACTTCACGTCTTGTGACTGGCATAGCGGTGTGAGTGTGTGAAGTGAAGACAATAGACGGGCAGAATCGCGGAGCTAGGCTTCTATCCATTGTTTGAACAAAAAACCAATCACTGGCCAAGGTCTTAATTCATGAATGGTCAGAGACAATATCATAATCGCTATCGTCAAGATACGATATTGTATTTGCATTGTATAAAGTAGGTACCCTTAGGCAAGTTGTGAAATCGCTAATGGATTTTAACCGGCGAACACCGAGTTAGAGTAAGAACAAGATTTCAGATAGCAGTGGCCAGTAGAGGCTCTTGCCAAATGTCAAGAGCATTGCTGCACCTGCGTGCTTTTGTAATTTAAGGACTATTCGATAATAAACAAGTATTATAGTAATTATGTTTTACTAATATATCGATAGAGTTTGAAGTGGAGTTAAGTTACATAAGTACACTTTTGTGCTAAATTCAAAAAGGTTGTAGAAATGCCAAGGCAGTCTTCATCATGAAAATTCCTAGATAAAATATGCTTAAGTAGTAGAAATCTATGAATGACGCTCACAATTGCAGCTGCAGGTAGTCTTGATAACACTTATAATTAAATTACTCACTCTTTAAAATATAAAGGAAGTAGCGATAGTTATCTGGCAATTAAAACCCCCTGTTTCGACATTTTTTACCGGTTGCTGAAACAGATGCTGTTTATCTCATAACAATTAGCATCTCCCTTGGGGCGCGTTGGGCAACAGTTCATAAGTTTTATTCCTTTATGTAACGGCTTGATTAACTTCATTCTTCATGAGCATGAGAACTGACCTCTGGTTCACTTATTGTGCTGAATACACGCGATATAATTGAGATATGCTAAAACGACTGTGACTCAATGGTCCGATTATAATTCGATAGTGTTGCACAGGTAATGTCTGCGTAGGCTTTTACGTCTCCCAAGTATTGTAACTGTCGAGAATCGGCATCTGTTTCTATCGTAAAGCACATAACGGGACATTTACTATGATTTATGGTGTTCTGGGACTGATTATATTTTAAAAGATTGACTACCTAACAATACAGACATGGGAAAACTAAGGAAAATACTGCTATCTAGAGTATTTTAGGTGGCCTATTGATGGGTTCGGTTCGTCGTCACCCGGTCCCATATTCACCCGGTTCGTTCTCCCCCGATTTGGTTTAGCTACGACAAATTTTATCAGAAGCAATTTTTGATGAAAAGTACTGGCAGGCACTACACTATATTATATATATATTTATTATTTAATTTTCTGGTTTTCAGTCCCGTGCCTATAGTCTGAAGGAACAAACCATTGACTCTACCGAACTTATTTCATAATTTCCATAAACCATGACTTTCTTACAAAATGCTTTGACGAACAAGGCTTTACAAAATGTTACGAAATATAATTTTTAATGATATTAGATTCAGTTGCGGTCATATTGTCTTGAGCTCGTCAGACCGAGTCGTCCGCGTCGTCACCATTCAGAGAAAAATTATTTATGCCTATACTAGTTTATGCCCGCGGCTTTGCACGCGTTGTTTCAATGGAAACGTTTAAAGGTGATTTCTATCCCATGGGAACTGATGTATGGGATAAAAAGTAAGCCTATGTTTGATTCCACGATTAGAATTACCTATGTGCAAAATTTCAGCCCGATCTGTTCAGTAGTTTTGGTGTGAAGAGGTAACAAACATCCATCCATCCAAACTTTCGCATTTATATTATTAGTGTGATTTAGGTACTTCATCATCATCATCAGCCTATATTAGTCCACTGCTGGACATAGGCCTCCTCTAATGAGCGCCACAGGGCCCTGTCTTCAGCTTCTGCCTGTAGTCTTTTGCAGATCGTCATCCCACCGGCCGGAGGCCGGAGGGCCGGAGGGCGTCCTACACTACGTTTGCCGAGTCGTGGTCTCCACTCAGTACACGTTTACCCCAGCGGTGGTCGGTTCTTCGCGAGATATGGCCGGCCCACTGCCACTTCAGCTTGCTAATTCTTTGGGCTATGTCGATAAATTTGGTTCTCTGTCGGATGTATTCGTTACGAATCCTATTCTTCAGAGAGACTCCAAGCATAGCTCTTTCCATAGCTCGCTGAGCGTAAATTTAGGTATCTACCTGCTGGTGTCGATTTTGTTGGTAAAAAAAAGAAAATTTATTTTAAGAACACAACATATTTCTCACTCCTTTCTTTCGATTATAAAAAAGAGACGGCAACATATGTATTAAGTCCTGTCAAAATCGTTTAGTTTTTGTACCCGTACCGTCTCCGCTAGACTATGCACTGGTTTTGGTTAATTAGAAGTCCAGTCATAGGTCCAACCAGTCTAGTCTAGGCATGTTTTTAATAAAAAACTACTTAGAACATGACTATTTTTGGTAGACTTTGGTTTTAATTGGTAGATTTTCCATTACAGTGTAACAAGGACCGATAAAGAAAACAGCCAGCATAACTACATCATTGCCATCAGGAAAAATATTTTGATGTCTCAGGCTAAAGGTACCTATGATTCAGTTGCTGACGCTGTACAAATAAGCAACTGTGCAACAGTAGTTAAATTAAATGTCAAAGTACTTAAAATGATAGACATTCGAACATTAATCATTGTATAGCAAAGCTGCCTTGACATCTAAGTAATTTTATAAAGCTTACTGGTAGGTTAAAGGACTTATTGCGTGTCTAAGCAGTTTTAGAATAATAGATACCAAGCTAACAACAATGCTTATACCTAAGGATAGTAATAAACCTAAACTTTCAATAAATAAGAAGCGTTTTGACACTGAATTATAAGGGTAGAGCAAGGGTAAATAGTGGGTAGAGTCATATTTTCCTACATATGAGTTTTACCCAAAATAGACCTATCAACGCTTATTACTTAATCAGACGTTTCTATTTTACATAATGAATGAAGCATGCAGAAGTCAAATAAATTCATTTGCACTTGGACAAATTGTAAAATGCAAACCAGAGCTGCCGTAAATTGTTATAATTGAGGACAAGGATTTCGTGCTGAGGTATTCGTGCGAGAGGCACGGCCGTCGGCCGCAGGCGAGCGAGGCGATGTCCAGCGCTAAGGTAAATCAACTCACCCGCACATTGGGCTGCCCTTGCCCTGACGACGACGGCTGACCAGTGCCGGACTTCCGCCGGATACAGTTATTATTAGCTCAACACATCACTATCACTAGGCTATATGTCGCAGTTGCGAAAATTCGGAGGTCGCCGGCAGAGAGCGCCGCCGCCGCGCGATCACTGAAAACTAAACCCGCGTTCACTCTCGCGCTGCGACGCGTCGCCGAGGCGCAGGCGCCTGCGACTGCTCCGCCCGAATGAAAGCGAGTTGGAAAGGGACAACTGCACATTTCATTCTCGCATTCGCAAGGCGAAAAACGGTGACAGCTTTCCTATCGATGACGGTTGACGATCGATGGTTCGGTATGCAAGTTTGCTGTCCTTAATTGCTGCTAGAGTAGGCGCTCTACCAAGGTTAGCTAGCATTGCTAACACTTTCGATAGAAGCCAACAAAAGTGACTGTTATTTAGATACCTTATATAATTAAAACATGATTTATGCATCAAATAGACAGAAGAAATTATCTTATTAACCACTTTAATAATATATACTTTACATAAGCTAGGTATTATAAAATAAAACATGAATTTGTGCGTCTACAAAGTAAATCGTAAAGTGCATTGCTACTTCCTTATAGTCGAACGCATAATAAGGAAACGGTGAGGATGATTGGTGTGGTGAGTAGGTAGAGGTACGCTACGCAGCCGCATGGAACAATGCAGCTCCACTCACATGATTGCGACTAGCTGTTGTTATTGTCACCAACACCTATTGGTAACAGCCAATATTTTATAAACATGTGACATTTAATCATGAAGCTCTTACGTATCTTGTGATGATGATGTTCTCCGAGCCTTTTTTCGACCACGGCGGCCAATCTCAATAGAGACGGTGGACAGAACAATAACAATGCATAAGTGTGTGCGCATATCTTGTAAGCGTTGTTTTAAACTTGCGGTTTAAGATATTTATTTCTCAAAAGAATTACTATTCACTCACAGAGAAATACTTAGAATTAAGTTAATATTAGTGTACCTTATAATTATCACAGTTATAACAATAGTAGGTACGTATTACAATATGGTTTAACCTAAGTTGCACAAATATATTGTTACAATTTTTTATACATTTACTTACAGCGTTACTTTTCTTAAATACAGAAAGCAAACCAAAATCTAGTTGGGGGTAGTTTTATGCTGAGGCAAACCGTGGCGACCGTAACGCTTGTAATAAAAACTTACCCATCATTACACACAACTTCTGCGTTGTGTATTGAAAATATTTTAGGGGCTTCATCTTCATCCAAATATAGGTCAGCTCTCTGACCTTAGATACCGACCTGCGCAATGAAAAAGTAAAGAATGCAATATTGATGTAAATAAATCTTGTTATATAATCTCAATTCAAGGAAACAGAGCGTGCAGAATATGAAACCACGGTTCGTTGATTTGAATTTTGGATTAAATTATAGGCATTTATTTTCACTAACTATAGGTAAAGCTAGCGTGATCGTCTTTGTTTTTTTAAAGGACTACTTCATAACAAAATTTCGTTTCGTTTAGTTCGATCGTGACCTACTCTAATGAAACAAAAACTGAAATTTAGTACGAAGTTGAACTGCCTTTTTATTTTGCAATGATGAAAGTATATTCTTCATTCTATTTGACATTGAAATTTAGGTCCTTAGAATGCTATAGTAGGTAAAAATGTATTAAAAAGTCATAAAATTCGTCCGAAACAGCCGTATCGCAAATAAGCGAGAGTAGCTACACATTGAGTTTAGCGGCCGTACTTTGCGACTTCGGATGAAAAGAACAAGAATGGGTTTCCAATAATGACAGGTAGGTAAGTTACGTCCGCGTGTAAATAAATTAACCTATACTTTGTATGCTAAAAACATTTTTTTTCATTCTATTGGAACGCTAATTGATTGTCAGTTTTTGTTTTGAAGCCTGTATTTATAGTTAATGGTATAACTCATTTATTATTATTATTTTTAATCAACTTGTATGGGACTGTATGGAAAAACAAAATACGATCGCGCCAGCAAAATAAATAAATTAACCTATACTTTGTACGCTAAAAACATTTTTTTTCATTCTATTGGAACGCTAATTGATTGTCAGTTTTTGTTTTGAAGCCTGTATTTATAGATAATGGTAAAATCGAGTATTTATCGCGTACCTTTTGTTATTATTTCCCCTACGTTTCTACCGCGTTACAGCGATTGTGGTCACGAAATAATAACAAAAGGTAAAGGTACGCGATAAATACTCGAATTTTATCCATTAATTATGTTAACAAATCGCGAAAGTTTAAAAAGCCTAGTATTATTTTCTAAATTGAACAAAATGGTTTCATGCAATGATTATTTTTTATTTTTGATTTTGTTCAAATAACTAAGTGCTTTCTATCATGGAATCGTAATATATATAAAATCGTATAATTCATCACCAACATAGGCTTTCCCAAACGACGACGCCACCAATAGCGATCTAGGACCGCGAGCTCGGACTTCGATAAGGTTTGTTATGCAACGATTTTGTCTCTGGTGTACTTAAATAAAATTCAGCAAGAACAGTCTGTTTTTGTAAAATTTTATCGATACCAGAGACAAAATTTGAGCTCACCAATCCTTAACAAAGTCCGTGCTCGAACTCCTGAGCCGCCGTCTATCAATTTACAGCAACTGCTACATTGTTGTTTTGTCGGTCCATCGAGTGGTCTTCTATTATTTTTAACCCCCGACGCGAAAAGAGAGGGGTGTTATAAGTTTAACGTGTCTGTGGTATCGTAGCTCCCAAACGGAAACGGACGGTTTACTTTTTTTTGTGTATTAGATAATTTTATCCCGGGTGTTCTTAGCCATGTTTCATGAAAATCTTTTGGGGGGGGTGGGGGGGTTTAAAATTTTTAATGAATTCTGAAACCATATGAATAGTTATGGGAACTATATTTTAAATTGGTCTCAAATGGCACCCTTTCTTTCCTATGACCCAGCTATATAATCTGCTCACAGAACTGTGAACATGAAATCCATTGAGATAAACAAAGTTAAGCTGAAATACATAATTGGAGGTCAAAAGCTTATTGTTAAGTGGAACCTTGTATCTGATTAGTTATTGCAAGTTTTGTGTGAGACGCCCGTAGGCTGTGAAAGTGAATTAAAATTACAATTTAATTATAGGTAACATGGTTTAGGGTGAATGGAACGTCCTGTTGAACTGGCGCCAGACTTAAGTGTGATAATCACATCACACTTGATTAAAAGGCGTCTTGCACTTGATTAAAATCTTAGTACGAAGCGACATTTTAAATGATAGGATGTCTGTTGCTTCTTAGCGCCAAAACTATCCAATCAGGTCCGGTCAGACGTAAATTTAGGATTGGTTTTAGACCTGGAATAAATTATAAGGTCAAGGGATTTTTGTTATTTTTATTCCGCTGATTGTAAGGAAATTATTTCAGCATTATTTAATCTTTAGGTTATTTACAAAACTCATTTGTAACTAACAAGCGAAGGGAAACAAGACAGCTAATCATACGGTTACCTCGAAAGCCGGATCTTATTTATTACTAGCTGTTTGCATTGTGTTGCAATTTCGAACCATTTTGTGCTAAAATGCGGGCGGCAATTCACTGCGGTAGGTATGATAGGCGGCCATAATCACCACCATTCCATAGCCACCTACTGGGTAGGTATTAGGTAACCTGCAGCTTGAATATTAAATAGGTAATTTGGTTGGGTGCATAGAATAGGTACTACTTGGCAACTGCAAATTTGAAATAGACGTCTGCGTTATTTTTCAAAAATGTGGTCTCAAATCATGGTCGCTGGCTAACATGTTCACGCGTTAGTCTTATTTTAGCCGCGACATCTAGGTTCATTGGTGGAAGCTTCGTATTGACTAAACTTTATTTATCTAGCTCTTAGCGATGTCTAACACTAACAACTAAACTCCCGTTTGTTAAAATTTGTTGCTCATTGGTTTTTGTAAGCTATAGACTCGTAATGTGACGTCACTCAGAGGTTCAGACTGAAAACCAGCGTTGTTTCCGTCCTCGGGCGGTAGCGGCATTAACCTGAGGCTGTCATGTTTAGCCACGCACTAGGGAAAGACCAATTTTTTTCATCAGATCACGTAGAGGTATTTTTTTATTTATTTTTAAAAGCACTTGTTTTATAATGTTTGTTTGTTTGTTTGTTTTATGCAGTCTCTATCGTGGTGTAATGTTTTGTTTGTTTTAACATTCCCTCAGTGTTTTGTGTGCTAAATAAATCTCTATTCTATTCTATTCAAAAAATCAGTTCGCCTTTTTTTGCCCGTGTCTCGAACCGGTAAGTCAAATCAAATCAAATCAAAAACTCTTTATTTCCAGAAATACAAGGCTACCCGTAGAACCTTTTACTTTGAATTAAGAGCGAGAAACCTCAGATTACGGAGCATTAATAATCCAACTACGTTAAGGTCTGGGAACACTGTTGGCACTTCGCTATTTAATTGCTCGAACAATCATTCATTGTCTTGTGCTTCAATGCTGAATTTAGAAGGCTTTTAAGATAAACACTATAATTGATCATACATTTATTGAGTACTTTTATTTACATTTTCATTATTTACATTTAAATTAATGAAATAAATAGATATGAATTGAAGCTGTATTAGTTATACACGATCTTGAGATGAATTTGTTGTCAAGGATTTTGTTAAGTTAGGTAATTTAAAAATAGTGCCGCTACGACTTACATACTAATTTTTATGAATAAAATGATTAATTTGTACATGGTTTGTTTGTACTACATTCTGCAAATAAATATTGAAACACCGAGTCTATGAAATGTTTAACATTTTTAAAATAAATAAGACCATCCTAGGCATCTTAAAACTTTACAAAATTACAAAATATCTCTTACAAGATAAAAAAAATATTCAAAGGATAGGTTTTTAATTAGTGTAGCTCAGGGCAGTTTTATGTTTAATTGCAATTTGAACACAATCATATTCCAGATGCTTTTCCTATCGCTATCTTATATTAAACGTTAAGGCAGTATGGTAGATATTGTAAATGTCGCAGTTTATCCGAAGTTCTCGAAGTGATGTATGAAGTATGGAAGACGCCTCGTCCGGTTGACTTGCTCGCAAGCTGACATCACCGACTTCGTCAGCGGCCGCGGACCGCATGAGAACACGCCGATCTTTGAAACCTGGAGGCATAAAAAATAATATTTATCCCGTCGAGAAATGTATATTGGTAAGTATTACCAACAATATGGAAAATTACAAGAGTTTGTATTTGGATAGAAGCGCGTTTAAATCTTTTGTATAGCAAAGCAAACAGTATTGCAGAGATTTTGTGAAGCTTTGTTTGTTATGGTCGCCCCGTGACGTGCCACGACCGCTGTAACGCAGTAGAAACTTAGTGAAAATAATAACAAAAGGGACGCGATAAATACGTCATCGCAAACGCCCTTTGTGATGGATGACGAAGACAACTTGTAAAGTACAAGCCCAGGCTTGCTATTACTCGGACGGAATGTGCATGGACCATTATTATTACCTACTAGCAGCGCCTCGTGGTTTCACCCGCGTAGTTCCCGTTCCCGTGGGAATTTCGGGATAAATATAGCCTATGTGCTATTCCAGACTATAATCTATCTCTGTGCCAAATTTCATCCAGATCCATTTAGTAGTTTTTACGTGAAAGAGTAACAAACATCCATCCGTCCATACTTACCTGGGCCATAACAAATTACAATTCGATTCGTTAACATTCTCAATTGTAATCAGTAGGAGTCCAGTAGAGTAGTAGGGAACCACTTACATAGCTATGTTTCTTCTGAACGAATTTGAGGAAGGACGACATGTCTGGTCTTCCAAAGTGGTTCACAGCTTTCAGCCCCGTGAACATCGAAGTTCGCGACAACCGTTGGAAATGATTCTCGCAGATATACTGAAAAAATTAAATAAAGTTAGATAATAGATCCCTCCAGTTTAAGATGCGAAAGTCTCTTCAGTTCAAGATGTCAAATGTAGATTTGTGAGCATTTTGAAAACACTCTCGAGACTTTCTAAACGCATTTGCAGAAAGGAGTAGGCTAATGTTGATAAAAGCGTTTAACTGAAATCTAAATTAAGTGAAATCTTTTGCGTAATATCCCAAAAGATTTCACTGGTCTAACGAATATGATTTGCGACTAATGACACCAGCTGGGGATCGCAAGGGGTCCACCGGGGGCGGGCAGCAGTGCCCCCTGCAGAACAATTCTACCACTGAACTGCGATCCCTAACCCGCATGCCCAGCGTAGAGATTATGGGCAGTACCCCCATTAGATAAAAGCCAATAAGGCTCTTATCAGGGGATTCCTGCGTCCAGCAGTGAACCAATACAGGCTGTTGAGGTGAGGTCAGGATGCCTTTTAAAGGACATATGACCCGAAGTCCCGAGGACAGATGACCCGAAGAGAAACACATTAAAATTAATTTTGGACATTTGACACATCGTCATCTAGCGCCCCGAAAAAAACAGAGCTTTAGTAAAGGTACCTTATTTAGTTATAGGGAGTAGTTTACGTTTAGCTTTCGAGTATAATACAACTATGTTTTAGTTTATGTAATCGTTGCTTGTCATCTAAACTCTTTTGTGTAAAATAACGACTTTTGCCTTTAGACAGGCTTTATGATATGCTACACAGGTTGCAAAGACCTTGTGCGGGAAGCAGACGGGTTTTCTATTGGTGCAATCTGACTGTATTACGTTTATAAACTTAACTAATGTATCTTAACAATTGTACTCACTATTTCTTAGAAAATAAACACTTTTTACTTTTACTTTTTACTTTACTTTTACCTATCGTTTGACTGACAGACACTCTCATACAATTATAGAAAGAAAACCCAGCAAAACGTTGTAGAACGTACAAAATTTTGTCCCCTGAGGAAGAACCCGCAACATTCTACGTCGACCATCGCTGTCTGCCCCAGAGGTCGTAAATACTATTCAATAGTTACCAGCATCGTGGTCCGAAGGTCGAACTTGTGGAAGAACTGCGTGATGAAGATGTGAATCTCGAGCACGTTGGTGACATCCTTGCGCTCCACGTCGCGCAGCACGTCGATGAACCACTCGAAGTGCTTGTGAGATGGACAGATCCAGAGGAAATACACCTGGTAGGAGAAATTATGTTTTATTTAAGAGTCTTTTTTCTGGAAAGATGTGAAGAAATATTGCCTTAATAACAATTTTGGAATCGAAATCAAAATGCACTCCTGGAGGAAAATTGTCACAGTATTTTGATTTGTAAATTAATTCTAAAAGACATTTGAATATTTTTGGATAAAACGTATAGTAATTTTTTGATTTTTAAAAGGTCATCAATTTCTGAAAGTGAACTATAAATCACCTGGAGCATCAATGACTTAATGGTTTTCGGTACCAATTGATGATGTTACAGTTACAAATGTTACGGTTTTTGTTTTATGAAGCATCTTTAGCAGTGTTCCTGAAAACTTACCTTCTTACAAGCAACCCCGGAGTACCTATTGGTGGAGGTCCCAAAGACGAGGTCGTTGAGGATGGAGGCGTACGGCGTGACGCCGATGCCGCCGCCGACCATCACAGCGACCTCGAACTTGTACCAGTCCTGGTTGCCGCCGCCGAACGGACCTTGGATTCTGAACAAATATAATTTGATGTTGTTACATTACCTAAAAACAAACTTGCCAAATCTTTCCATTCCAAATCATGATTGATTGATCATGTCCAAATGGACATCGTCTTTGGGTGTATCATATTGTGCAGTCGATCATGAATTATGATTGACTGTGAAGGTATTAATTTTAAGCATTTTAGGAATGCAGGCAGATGACAGTAACGAATTCAATGCCTCTAATAAGTAAATACCTTACAGACTATCATCACATAGGTACCTACGTTAAGCCGTTGGTCCTGCGCTTGACCTTTCCCCGGTCGTGTCGGTCTGTCGTCCCATCGGATTATGAGATTGAGGTTAATAGTGCACCTGTGTTTGCGCACACACTTGTGCACTATAATATGTCCTGCGCATCTGGCTAGTCTCCGGTGAGTCTGGCCGCCGTGGTCAAAATTTGGCTAAGAGGACATCATCATCACCTACCTACTTATAACAATAAAACTACTATATCTACTACTTCCCATGAAAGGAGAGGAAGTATACGCACCATGGACCAATTTCAAATGTCACAAGGCCTTTCTAATGACATTCAGTCCTAACTCGGAAACAGTCTCTGATAATCTTGACACATAGGTATTTCGACTGCCGGTATTCCGTAGGACAGTCATAGAACGTGTATTGATCTCACCAACAGTAAGACCTACAAGTTCCACAATGGTAAAGTCTGGATGAATAGTTAGTATTTTGTGGTTATCTATGATATCACAAGTTCTACTTGGTCTTGTATTTTTAAGAATTAGCCAACGGTTTTACAAATATCAGCAACAGCGTCTTTGTAATAAATTATCGTGACTGATGAATAAAATATTCGATAATTCGCCTGTCCCTGACACGCCTATTATGTAAATTTGCTCTTATTTGCAATGTAAGGACATAGATTTTGTGTAAATCTGGTATAAACATATTATTTATTTAATGTATACTGAGGCGTATTTGCGCGTAATCCTATATTTATGTAACTCGTTAGAGCATTTCAAGTGTTGGGTCAATGTCACTTGAGTAATGGAGCATTATTGGAATGCAAAGCTTAAAGTGCTTAACACAAGGTCACTATAGCAACCACACAGATTCACTGTTAGATAAACATGGTCCAGTGTCTTGCCAGATTTGTTGGTTTAACTAAGTTCTCGAGTCAACACAGTTTTATTATGCCCTTATGTATCTTATCTTGTTTGAAGATGTCGCATTAACACGTGTTTTATATTTTGATTATCAATAGTTTAAGACTGATGGTAAAGAACGCGGCCGATTGCATATAGATTACGGTAGTTGGTACCTACTTAGGTTATGGTTCGTTGGTAGTTGTTTCTGAAATAAAATTTTGTTTCTGCTTTCATTTAATATGTTAGACTGCCATTTATTTATACCTATTCTAAAAAACCAGATGTACAACCATATCGTCAACATAAAAACTGGCTACGGAATGAGATGTGAGATAAAAACCAACGGTTCCATGTCAGTCCTTCACAAAACGATATTTTCCAGAAGAACCCTGCTCGAAATAATTATTAATACATAATATCAATATTAAATAATTAATATAATAATTATTAACCCTTATAGAAAATATCGTTTTGTGACTGAAATATCTATTATGTCAGTCAAATGAGACATTCGTCAATCTTCTTGAGGTAATGAAACTTTACCAGATCTTAGTTCTATCCTCAGTGGATCGAAGTGATCGAAGCTTCCAGGTCCAAGGCCGCTGCGCTTTGATGTGGCACGATAGGATGTTTCAGGCGGTGCTGATGTGAGGGTAAATGAATGAAACTCTTCTTTCGAACGTCAATTCTTTACGAATTTTGGGAAAAGTTTGTGTGAGGACTTGATGGAATTTTCGTGTTGTGATAAAATATTACCTGATCTTAGGTCTATCATCAGTGTTGAAGTTGCATGGATCGAAGTAGTTCCTCAGCTTCCAGGTCCAAGGTCCCTGCGCCTTGATGTGGCACGAGAGGCAGTTCTCGTGCGGCGCCGATGTGAGCGTGAATGAGTGGAACTCTTCTTTCTTGAAGGCAGTGCAGGAGAGTCGCACCCATTGACCTGACCAATCAATTGATTAATCATTATATTTTGTATTTTTGATGTAAATAATGGCGAAAATGATTTCGGTAAACAGGAATATGGGCTGCTGTATTTACTATGGTTTCGGATATCCGAATGACTTTCAATAACAAAAATATTCAAATTTCAATAGCAAGTTAATTTAACAGAAATTTAAAAATCGCGATTGCCATTGTCCAGCATTAATTTATAAGATCTTTTTCTTAAACAGTTAGCGCTAGTATCACACGGGATTATATACGAATTTTAACGATTCCCTATTTGTACTTGCAAATTTGTTCAGGTACCTCTAAAAAGTTATGATGGAAAAACATACACACATGAACCCTGAAAATCATTACAAAACACTCTTTTTTTGGGCAGTCGTGTAATGATAAAGGGACGGTTCCCTTACATTGAGCAATTTAGTTACGTGTGAGTCAATACCTGATAAGTATTTTAGATTTGGAGGTCTGTAGAATTTGATCTTGATGACATCTGAAGGTAGCATCTCAGTTTCCAGCACATCGAGAGCTAGATATTTGGTTCGTAATGATACCACCTGTAGGCAAACACCAATTTATAGAGAAACTACATCGTAAAACACATAACGAGAAAGCTACCTATTGGTACTTACGTTGCTTGTAATCAGCCTTTTTAACAATAATGATAAAAAAGCAGACAACACAATATAATTATTTTATTTTTTATTTTAGTTAGCAGACAACAATAACGTTACTTGAATAAGCAGACAACAATATCAATGCGACCAAGCCAGGGCTAAACCCTAAGCTTAAGCTAGAGAGTAGGGCCAAAAATGGATTCAAAATCTTTTTTTCTTAAACAGTTTATTATAAAGCTCACCTTATCTAAAGTATAAATAATAGCGGGTCCCATGAAGAATATCCAGAACCTAGGTGCTCCGGTGAGCCGGGCCAGCCCGTGCACTAGACACAGCGCGTACAGTGCGACGTGGAGGGAGTGCGCGCGCCAGAACCAGGGGTAGGCGCGCTTGCGGATCGTGGGGTGCGCGAATATGAAGATTATGCACATTATTATGAAGAGGAGGACGCCGCTTACACCTGGGACAAAGATATGGAGTAAGTAAAGGTAAGCGATATAGTGCTTAAGGCCAGGTAGTCCTGCAGCAGTAGGCGTAAGGGAAAACGCGCGCCTGCCAAGCCGCCGCGCTCGTGTTTTTTGTAGTTATTTAAACATAGTGATTAAGACATTCATATATTAAGTGTATGTATATTGAGTACAAAAAAAAGGGTGACATCAATAGTTCGCTAGTCATAGTATTGAAAAAACGTTAGAAAAAGGCGTAACTTTGGGATTATTTTCTATCGAATGAAGTTCATTAGATCTGGTAACTGAATGCGACTTTGACTAGACTAGATCCTTAAGTAATATTTATCTTATTTTTCAGAATTTTCAACACTATTTTCCAAGTCTTAGATAGTTTTAAAAATCACAAAAATGCGGCCTCTGCTGGCCTACCAAGCCTTAAGTGTACCGAAATAGTAAGTATATTCGTAAACCGTGATGATCCTTGTTGACTTGCTTAACTTGATGCTTTACAGGCATATAAATAAAACAACAAAGAAATGAGACACCAAGGGTGGCAAGTCGTAATGACTTGACACCCGTGGGTATCTCGAATTAAAGTTTCTGCATTCTATAAATAGGTGTTTGAACAACAAACCTGCGATTTCAATAAAATATATGCACAAGCAAATCACAAGAAATAATTAGTTTCAATTTCGTTTATTAAAACCGAATTACGATTGAGTTCTCTAATTCGCGTAAGAGTCTGCTAGGAACTTATAAGGGGAGCTTACCGGTGACAGTTTGGAAGACCCAGTATGTGATCCCAGGTCTGAAATCCGAAGTGAAATGAACTTCCTTGGTCAAGCAGCGCAGGTTTTCAACAGGTTGTGTTGAGACATGGTAGAAGTTCACCATATGACCGGCCGTGTGGAGGAGAGAGAAGAATAGCGCTGTGCAAGCTACTATCTTGTGGAATTGGATACTGGAGTCGAGGGGGATGTATTGTTGGATGCTGAATTCCTGGAAAAAAATGGGGCCATTGGTCGAAAATTGTTTGATATTCATCCTAAAAGAGTCTTATGAACTCAGATTGTGGTTACTCACCATCAAAACGTAGGTAATGATTACCCATCTTGCCAATAAGCATGATAATGACACAGCCTACCTATGTATATGCACACAGTCGTTCGACGAAGGCTAGTATAGTATTATTATGTGTGACGAAGGCATTTTGACGTGGTTTTGACAGAAAAATCGTACGGGGGGCAAGGGACGGGACGGGGAGGGACGCTCCCGAGTAGAATAAATCACCGCCTTAGTCACTCGGGAGCGTCCCGCCCCCCCGACCAGTTACTTGCCCCCCGCACGATTGCCCTGTCAAAACGCCTTCGTCGAACGACTGTATGCAAACAAAAAGTTCACTTTTCCCCGTTGACGGGGATTGTCAACGGGGATTAGTGGAATAAGCCGCACAAAGGTAGGCTGTGATAATAATATGAACAAAACCCTCAAATTTTGTAGGAACCTTAGTTCAATAGTGAAAGAATACGACCTACTGATTGATGATACCTAGATCAATAAATAATCCTCTTGCGAGAGCTAATCACCGTGTACAAAAGAAAATACTGACAGCTTTACAAAAAAAACTAGAATTGAAGATGTATGTGTGATATTGTTTTTCTTAGCGGTCTATATTTTTACGCACGGCACGCCACTGTCGCTGCTCACATACCGCAGGAGAAGACTTTCTCTAGGTGTGAGCATTGGGTAAAGTTAAATAAACAATAAATAAAACGTCAAGTGCGAGTTGGACTCGCGCATCAAGGGTTCCGTATAATTATAAGACTTCTTGCCTAATTTTATGATTCTAGGTCTACGGGAAGTAGGTACCCTATAAGTTTTGTGTGCATGTGATTCCCCTAGAAATTTCAAAATATTTGGACATAAACGCCTGTAACTTTTGATTAGGTTGAGTTTACGTTAAAGGTTTATTTATATCGAGGCTTCAAGAAGTTACGGCCTTGAGTATTTGATGTTAATTTCAATTCGATACCTCCACGCGTTCCTGAGAAAAGGGGGTTGACAGACGGACAGACAGACAGACAGACGAACAATAAAGTGGTCCAATAAGGATTCCTTTTGCCCTTTTATGGCACGGACGGAACGTTAAAAGTAGAATTGAAGATGTACATTTGTCTGTCAATTTGTCGCCACTGTCTCTCACTCACATACTGCAGGAGAAGACTATCTCTGGTGTGAGCATTGGGTAAAGTTAAATAGCCAATAAAAATGTGAACCTACCTTCAGCTTAGTCAACAGATTCCTCGACATAGTGAGCAGAAGTAGACTATAGCAGAACGACAGACTAGCGGCAGACCCCCTCGTGATCGCAATACCGACGCCCATGATATGCCTAAGGTCCAGGTGTTCAGACATAAAGGAGTAGTGCGCGAATCGTTCGACGAATAGTCCGATTGTGACCACGTAGAATACGAATAGGTAGAAAATGTTCTGTCGGTTCTCTTCCAGGAAAGTAGTTAGGTAGTCCCATTTTAGTAGGAACCAGTGTCTGAAATGGAAATACAGAATTAATAATATAAAGTACTGTAACAAAATCTGAGAATTAATTTGATTTTACTATAATAAATAATAATAATAATAAATAAATAACGCTGGACAATTCACACAGCATTATCTAGCCCCAAGCTAAGCAAAGCTTGTGATAACTATAGTTCAATAGTTGTTTATTTATAACTATAATGTGACGTGTCAATAAATCTAAAACTTAGATTATACCTAGGCTAAACAATTATACAAATTGTAGCTACAAACACAACACAATAAAATAATATTAAAAATATATTTATAAGATAGATATTATTAATAAAAATCATTCAATTCAATTATAATTAAATAGGGAATGAAATGTCATTTTGTGCCCAAGAACTCGTCAAAGCAAATGAAAGTTATTCGATAAGCCAGCGTTTTAGGCGGCGCTTAAATATACCGTTGTTAGCAGCCTCTTTGATAAAATCTGGTAACCTGTTGTACACCTGTGAGCATCGAAGACTTCGTCAGGGACCGCGCTAGTGACAAACTACGTTTCTAAGTTTTATACAAACTGGGTATAAAACTTAGAAACGTAGTTTGACGAATTCATTATGAATGTAAGCGGGTTAACTACGAACCTAGTTTGTGTTGGAAGAACACCAACATTTCAACCCTTAACGAGGGATTTCATCAGGGTGAGTGCGGTTTGCGTCACGCCTGTACTGCGTGCGCGCAAGGAAGTATATGTAAACTAGGCACTATGAAATCGCCATTAAATCGATATTATTTACTCTGGCAAGTAATAGTGCGGGTACGATTCCCGCCTCGGCACAAATGTGTGTATGACCTGCAGATATTTGTTCAGGGTGTTCTGGATGTTGTCTATGCATAATAAAAAAGCTATCTATGTAGTATAATATTGTATTAAGTATATCAGTTATCTAGTACCCATAACACAAGCTCTGTTTAGCTTGGGGCTAGATAATGGTGTGTGAACTGTCCAGCATTATTTATTAATACAAAATTACGCTAACCTTGACTGCTGATCCATTGACGGTTCTAGTTGGAAGCTGGTCATCCTCGCGACATTGGTGGAAGTATCGAGGAAGTTCTGCTTGGCTCCCTTACAGTCCAATCCGATAGCCACGAACTCTCCTTTGTATTCTTTCATCATGACCTTGAAGTCTGAGTAGGTTAGGTGGTCTTTGTGTTGTAGGCCAGCATCCTACAATAGAGAAAATTCTTTCTTAAAAAAATATTTATGTAAGTCTAGCGAAAATAATAAAATACAGTTTTAATTGTTGATGCAGGCTGGAAGGAGTCTATGTCTGAGCCCGGGCTACTTTTTACCTCTCTGCCAAATTTAGTTTAGACGTGCAAAGGTAACAGATAGGCCAGACAGATACACTGACAGAGTTACTTTTGAATTTATTATATTAGTATGGATTGGATGTTGCAGAGGCATTTTAAAAGCGTTTGAATTTGACGACTAGAGACTTTGACCAAAAGGCATTATAACATCTCTTTACAAATAAAACTTTTAAATCCATCATGGTTATTAACACTAAAGTCATTTATAACGGGATATTTACCATGATTTGAGTTTTGAGCTTTCCAATATTTCGGCACAGTTACATGCGTCATGATCACGGAATAACTGACGGCACTGCGAGTGAGTTGTTATTGGCAGACATATCGATCTACCCTCATTTTTCGTCTTTTGCTACGAACGTTACTACTACCACCGGTTTCATTATCGAACGCAACTCGATCACGACACACAACACTGACGGTATCAGAACGCGGCGCGGTTGGTATATCACTTCTTCGGTTTTTGCACATTCTCACAACAGGATTCCAGGTTCCCGATAATTGGAAACCTTCTTCTCGGTTGAAGTTCCTGTGTTTGGTAATCTCAATGGCCTCCTGTACCAATCTTGGTATGTAATGTCGCTCTGTTGAGATTACTTGTGGATTGTGTAACTCGATCCAGTGGTTTGAACCAGACTCCAGAAGATGCTCCGCTATGGCAGACTTCTCTGTTGCCCGGTTTTTTACCGCTCGTATGTGTTCCTTGACTCTGCAGGCAATAGTGCGCTTCGTCTGGCCTATATACGAGCTTCCACAGCTACAGTCAATCTTGTACACCCCTGGTTTCTCTAGTGGGAACGTGTCTTTGGGTGTACGCAGGTAGTGTGTAATCTTTTTGAAAGGCGTGAAAATGGTTTTTATGGAGGATTTTTGCAGGATGTTTGCAACCTTATCCGTCACTCCTTTTATGTAAGGCAAGAATGCTGGTTTGCGTTCCACCGTACTCCTCTGCGGTTTATGGCTGGTGCCGGAACGAGCTGGCAGTGATCGTGACTTTAATCTCTTTACAAAGCATTTAGGTAACTCATCGGGCGAGTCTTTTACATTGTGCTCCAGTTTTCACTGAGTATATACTGATGTAGATAAATGTATCATTTTTGACAATAAACGATATTCACATGGTCGTCTCTCAAAGATGTGATTCGTGCGATCTCCACCAGAGGTCTCCACAGATCAGTTAGCTCGCCTTTGTCGATCACTCTGTTCCGATCATTGTCGCACGTGTCGAATATTATGCGGAGTTTGTCGTCTGTGGCTCCGCTGTATCAGCTTTCTTTAGCGAGTTATTGACTAAGATTTTATAGGTTCCATAAAGGATATTTATGATTTATTTAATAAAATGTTTATACAATTTTTACATTAATTTTAACTTATTAGTTAAATAATGTTTTTTTTTATCGTAAGTAACAAGCGAAATTGATTTTTAAAATCATGTTAGTTAATAAACAAATAAATGAAAAAAAAAAACACTTACAGAAAACATGCCATCGATTAGCTCAGTGACATGCTCGTCTCTAAGAGACGTAGTTCTTGCGATCTCTACGAGAGATCTCAGCATCTCACTCAGCTCGCCTTTATCAATAACCCCGTTGCGGTCGTTGTCGCACATGTCGAATATTATGCGAAGTTTTTCGTCCGTGGCTCCGCGGGAGAAGAGGACAACTGTGTCTAAGAACTCCTGGAAATTACAAAAAATCGTTAAAGCCTAGTTTGTTGAAAGGCCGTCGATTTTTCGTCCATACCCAAACGTAATTATTTCTATATGTATTTGATAACATGAAAATGGATAGATATCGCGCAAAGACAAACAGCAATAAAAGGGGAAAAGTCAGAAAGTAAGATCCAATGAGCAACTCCCATGCTAAATTTACTTAGATACGCTAAGCTATTAGGAAAATAATTTTAAAAGACATGTTGTGTGTAGGTAACTGGTGTAAGTAAGCTTATAAAAACTGCGGTTAGTTTGTTTACCTGGAAAGATATCCTCCCATCTCCGTCTTTATCGACAATATTAAACATCTTTTTCACAAAAACCGCATCACCCTTCATACCCAGCGCACTTGCGAATTCCCCCTTTGAAAGCGATGTTCTCATGACGATTGACTGAAAAAGAAAATCAAACTTATTCGTCAGTATTACTTAAATCTCACATTTCTTAGATTTTCATATTACAAAGCAAACTTAGCTGCCTTTCATAAGATTTTAATTTTTTCGAGAAATATCGTCAAGTCTCAACTCACTTCTGGATCAGAATCTTCATTTCGTCTCCGCTTCTCCCCGGGCGCCAGACCAAATGTGATAGCATAAGCTTCTCTGAAGAAGTGTTCTAATTTTCTCTGACGGCGCTCCCTTGTTTCTGCCGTAGCCAAAATGCGTTCTCTATATTCCTGTAAAAAAGATATTCATACAATACAATGCCCATTTACAGCAGATACCCATGAATATTCCTTTTTTGTTTTGTGTTACTTTTTTTTATTTTTATTAGTTATTTTTATTAAAATGTAAAATGTTGACTTAACCAAGTGTGCCTTGTGCTTGCGAATAAATATATGAGTATGAGTATGAGTATTCAATGAATATCTTGCAATGTTGGTTTTAAAGTTTTACCTCTTATGAATCTTAATCCACATGTTGGCCGAGTTATCACAAACTATGTTTGTTTCATTCGATTTGACAACATGTACCTACAAGCCTAAGCGAGTTAACCAGCTCTCCGTTAAGCTTATGGTCAACTTTCATACTATTTGTTAGTAGAACTTTACCTGAGACAAGTTCATCGCTTTCTTATGCTGCGCCAGAAACGTGTCCAGTTTTACGAGGAACTTGCGTCTCTCAGCCGCGGTGTCCATCTCCAGTACAAGGTCGTGTTCTCTCGGCGCGCGTATAAGGACTAGAGGACGTTTGCTGTTGCGGCCTTCCTGAAAAATAATACAGGCCTGTTGAATTTTGGCCGAACGATAGCTGAAAGAATCGTATTGAATTAAACGATTCGATCGGAGAAGTGAAGGAGGTTTATTACTATTTCAAACAAATTCATTCAGCATACAAAAAATTAGATAAACTTATGGTCATCCGTATTCACGATCAGACTCACCTGACTCTCAAGAACAGTCAACTGATCGGTGTGGTCCAAAGGCAACGTTCTCAATTTGTCTCCTTTTCTGTCAGTGACATGTAGTGCTGACTCCGGTCCAAGACGTATCTTCACGATCCGTTTGTGAGACGCGTGGACCCATTCGCGGCAGACCATTTTGTCTACGGACCCTGAAATTAATAAACAAGAATTTATACTCTAGACTAGAGCTCTAGACAGTAGATATGGACTTTTGGGTTATATCCCTTACCTTACCTTTCTTTTGAGAGTGTTTGAGCTGTTCCTGTTGTATTTTTAGTTTTCTCCTTCGACTGTTTTGTAGTTTGACTACGCAGTACCCCGCGCCAGCGCAGAGGATTGGCACAAATGCCAGGATTAGGCAGATATAAATATACGCGAACTCGTTACCCTGAAATATAGCATAGCAATGAGTTATCAATCCAGACTTCAAAAATACCCGTAGAGCCTAGGAGGAGTTATAAATTGATGTAGTTTGTTAAAGTTGGTTCTTGATTTGCGAGCTGCAAAGTTGTATGATTCACTTCCATATTGGACGACATTGGCCAAATCATAGCAAGCCTTGACTGGCTTATTAGGTCTGCACGGACTGTCAAACCTGTCATCATAAACGCTGTTATGCCAACATGTAACTGCACCATTTGAACTCACCTCAAAATAATCATATCCCTTCAAATATTTACAAGGAGGTAGTTTGGAAGCATTCAGCTGATAAGGTTGTGGACATGGGTCCCCAGTTTTCCAGTGGAACACATCTCTTTGGATGTCACTTGGACCAACTGCTGTGCTGTTTACTATGATATCCCACATTTTTATACGACGGAGTTCGTCTATCTCTTCAGTTGTGAATATTCTGAAAAAAGTAATAAGTATTTAGGAATGAAGTTTGAGGTTAGAATCAAAATCGCAATCTTAAGAGTCCTAAAGTCAAACGCATGTTTATGCTTACCCATTATGTTCATTTTCAAACCAGAATCGGTCAGCATCTCTTATCCTCGTAAACTGATCGATGATGATCGACCTGAACAGTTCTCCAGGGTGACCAGTTGATTCCAGCATTCCACCTTTTGATAAAAATATTGCGTTAAATATTATGTTGAGAATTGAGATGTACAATTTCCTACATAAACAGATGTAAACATACCAATGTACACATCAATGTTATCCAGATGACCATCGTATATTTGGATCAGTCGTTGAAGTAAATCAGGGTTGCTTTCAAAAAGATCTGGGTTTATTTCATTGAAAGTTTTGATTTTTGTTAATCCGAAATATTCTCTGAAAAAATTAGAAGTCAAGGAATTTCATTTTTATTTTTCTCGTCGAAGCGAAGCGTGACCCGAGAGCTAGTCAGTATCTGGCACAGCGCATCAGCATTGCCATACAGCGGGGCAATGCAGCCAGCGTCTTGGGGACGCTTCCGACTGGTATTGATATGAATCAGTAGAGCTATCTTTAGATTGTTTGCAACAGTCTGCAGTTAGCTCAATTGTTTCATTGGAAATACTAGTATATTTCTATTATTTTATTGTAATTTTCAATTATATTTATTCTAATGAATTATTATTGCAAACTCGGCAGTTAGAATACCTTGCAGTGTTGTAGTCAGGTAAACCATTGTCCCTTCCTCTCATAATATTCAAGGCCCCAAGATCACGCCTCGAAAACTCCATGGGTCCAAACAAATTGTCTCGAACATCAGAACATAGAAGAGCATCTTCACGCTCCGACAGTTGCGACGCCATACCCATCAGTACCTCTTCTATTGGCACTTGAGACATTACCTCCTTGAAAAGAATATACAATTCATTCATCCATGAATATAAATGTGGTGACAATGACTTTATAGAGTAGATTGATTGGCTGACAGCCAATGAATGGAACTATATGAGATCAGTATGCTTTGTTGTACTTACATTACCATCCCACCACGTCTCACAAAGCCTGATCGCGTCGTGACCTCCAGGAGCTCTCGCGTATTTACAGTTCCTGTCTCTCAACAGTATCGCGGGAGGTACGAGGGTGTGGCCGAATCGGAAGGCAGCGGTTGCGAATGAGTGAGTAACGCCCGGGGCAGTCTCGGCTTTGTAGCCCGTGTATGGGGGCATCGGTACGCCAAGGAAGGCTGGCACGTATTCGTAGAGGATGATATTCTGCAAGCCAAATAAATTTTTTATTGTTTTTAACTGTCTGCAGTTAAAAATACATTTATTTAGCTCATAGCAAAATTACAATAATAGAATAAAACAATTGCTTCTATTTTTTGATTGTAATTTTCTTTACTTTTTGTTATTTTATACAGTAGAAGAATATAGAACCTTACATCAACCTTGACCTACACCATTAGTGGGAGACATACCATTTATGTTATTGTGAACTTACTTTCTGGTTTTTATTTGAGTAAATGATAATGTACTGAACATAAATACACACATTTTTTATCATATCATCGTTAATATATTTACCTATGACTTGCTTTCAACCATGGACAAATAAATAATTCATCTATGCTTTCAACCCAGGCAAAAGCATGCAATGTATCAAATTACCTGCAAACTAGCTATCACGATTCGCCTTGCTCTCTGGAAGAGCTGTTCATCGCTCCAGTCCGGATGTTGTCGGTGGACGCGCGCCGCGACCACGTTGTGCCATCTCAGCAGTAGGATCCCGAAGGTCACCATAGCAGGGTTCTGATTCGTCCGCGGATCTCCCAGTACTAGAAATAATTACAACGAAATTAATTTAACATTCATTGATATTTAAAGGTCACGATTTAGTAGCTATTTGTACGTATCCCATAGGTTAACGTTACTAGCTCTTGCTTGTGGCTTTCTTATCCCAAAAAGAAAGATAATTGTAAACTCTGCTAAACAATGGCTACAAGAAAATTGACTGAACGGTTTCTATTCTTACGGAATAATCTTTCTGGACTCAGCATTCTCATATAGTGTGGGACAGGGTTGTTGAAGAGTGGTACCCTTTTGGTATTCCGAAGTGGCATTCCTCCTTCGCTGGACAGGCTTCCATTCTGCAATGTAACTGATTCTGTAAATGTAGCTTCTTTTGTAACTAAGAGAGCAAGTTCAAAAACGAAAGTGAAGTGAAAGTGATTTTAAAAGAACTTAAGCAAAGAGGTGTCATTACGATTTTGAGTTGTGAAGTTGAAAGCATAGATTAAATAAGTTTGCAAGTGAAAGAAGAGATAAGTTAAAAAGATAAACGCATATAGGAAAGTACGTAAAGAGGCAGGCGTGGCTGCTGGGTGGCACCTGAAATGACCTCATTGCATTCACCCATGCCTCGCTCGTGCTGTACACGAAGCTACCGTCTATCCAAGATGTTATCTGGTTTATCTGAAACAATATCACACCATTGTGAGCTTACAGAACCTAACTGAGCAAAAAACTCTCATAAGAAGTAGCCTAAGACCAGGAAAATCAGGTTGTTGAAATAAAAACTCAACAAATTAAAACCGTAGATTTCTGGCGACATAATTACCTCGCACTGGCATGTCTGAATTGGTTTAACATTAAATTTTGAACGGAGTCTCAGCAATTATAGACCGATTAACATTCCGATACCTAGTCTATTGCGTTTCTGTAAAAGGTAAGGCTCGATTGAAAGGACATATCTGTGCGATCCGTGTGATGGGTGTATCTGGGTTATGCTACCTACCTGCTATTAGGTTTTATTGCCTAGAATCTGACCTTCGACAGACGGATGGTCGCTCGCTGAATATAGTTTACATTGCGGTAAGGATGTGACTCCGTAATTGAAGTTTTTATGCAAATTAGGAAACGTAATGAAAACAAACGATTGCTTGAGTACTTCGCCTTCGATATTTGATCGTTCAATTCTGTGTCCATTTATTTTTATATCCGTAATATTCGTTCACTGAAATGTTTTTGCAGGAACAAAAGAATTGAACGATTGTACTGCGGAATACCGAAACTCAAAATAACAAAATACAGAGAACACATAAGCCCGAATAACATAATACCAGCTGAACCATAAACGAAGAAAATAGATTACAAATTGTTTGAAGGATTGGAAATCTATTGTGTCTTACTTGTTCTCTGGGACTGTTGGGACTCTGTCCAGTATTCCGATCATATGCTGCTCTAAGGAAAGGCATAGACTTGGTGCCCTGACAGTCGGGGTCATACATGTGATCACACTTGTCCACGGGGATACGGTGATGTTCTATGGGACAACCGGACTCTGATGCCATCACTATTTCTCCTGTCACCACTTGACCTGTTTATGAGAAAATATTCTGTTAGTTAACTTATATCTTTACTAGCTTCTGCCCGCGGCTTCACACGTGTATTTTCGGTATAATAAGTAGCCTATTGTCTTAGTTTAGCTATGTTCTAAAAGTATGCAAAATTTCATCATGACCTGTTCAGTAGTTTTGGAGAGGTAACAAAAATTCACATTTCACATCTTTCGGAATATTAGTAGGATTTACAAAGAAAATTACAATCAAATAATAGAAATAAATTAGAACTACTATTTACAATTGAAACAATTGAGTTAACTGCAGACTGTTGCAAACAATCTACAGGTAGTTCAACTGATTCATATCAATACCACTCGGAAGCATCCCCACGACGCTGGCTGCATTGCCCCGCTGTATGGCAATGCTGATGCGCTGCGCCAGATTCTCACCAGCTCTCGGGTCACGCGTCGCTACGACCAGACATGTGACACGTGCCTTAGGGTCTCGACTCCAAGGTTGTTAATTATATAGTTAAACAATCATTTTCATGATCAAAGAACCATAAGGTGCAGTATTAGCGGAGTCATAACAAAATTACTTTCCTATTTAGTGATGTCAAATTTTACAACCTGTAATAAACCTGAGCTAGACTGACTAATGTGTACTTAATGTGTTTTAAAATCTGAAATTGAATCATAAAACAAACTTACCAAAGAAAGCAAGCAATGAAGTTCTATTAGCAAGCGAAGGCAGTCCATCCTGCCCTCTCATAAATAGCTTCGAGAGTGTCCTAGCTCCGGGCCGGTCGGCTCCCGCCATCATGTATACTCCATCAGCGTACGAAGCGGGCGTTTTGCGTGTCAACCGACTTCCTGAAAAAACACCATTGTTTATAGCAGTATCATCTCGCATCAGTACAGTGCCAAAGGTACCTTGTTAAATCTTAGTTTAAAAATGAGCCATTCTTGGTGCCATTGCCTTAAGGTAAATTTAAGTTGTTAGTCAATTCACAAAAAAAACTAAGTAGCATGTCCCGTATTTAACATAGCTGAAATTATTCTTGTAATGGATACCTACGCAAAAACATAGTTTCCTTTTGCTATGTCAAATTAGTAAATCAAATTAAGTCCATGATTTATTCATTGCCGTAAAATTCGAAGGGATTGGATTGGATGTCACGTCATACTGCTTTCGGAATATTCCGTAAATGGTAAGATATCTCATGTAAGTTAGTCCTACCTATCGGACGTTCACCAGTACTGAAGTTGTTGTAACATGTCCCATTCACTTATGTTTAACTTCAACCAGAAAGGGAATAAACAGCTAAATGATGTTGTAAAAATGCTCTATCTCCTTTTAAGAAAGCCCATTACCCAGCCATTCAACGATTTTAATTCACAAAGCGTGGTGCGCGCAAAGCTTTAAATTTATAAATTGTATTTGTGAAATTGTAGGTAAATATTACGTTGTAAGCATACAGTATTGTCTCACTTTTTGCAACAACTCTTGGTTTGACAGTCATAAAAATCTATTTTCACATAATGCACGCGGTAAAAATGTATGAGCATTATCGCGATATGTCACACTAAATAGTGCTGAAGCATAGATTGATATAACAAGCGAAACATTTTCCACTTATGGTATTGTTGTTATATTAACTTATGATGTAAGCGAAAGATTTATTACAGTGGCACAGCGTGAAAAAGTAGTTCATGTGAATTGATTTTATAACCTACCACAAGGTGCAGCTGCAACAGTATTGATTATTATTATCGACATCGACAAATAGGTAGCTGTTATCATGAATTAACTTAACGTGAATTAACTTAACTTGCGAATCATTCGCAAGTTATGTTAATTCACGTAGATCGTAGCTTCACAATAATATAATATAATAAATGAGAAAGTTTGGATGTTTGTAAGCACTTCGCGTCAAAACGCCTGTAAAGTACGTAAGTAAAGTAATTTTTTTGTTTATTTTGTTATAATTCAAACAATACATAAATGAGAAAAAACAGTTACAACTAAGGAATACTGAAAACATTGGGATAAAATTTGCCTGAGTAGATAAAGTTCTCGACCCAGGTCTAACCAATTCAATCAGGAAAAACACGCGCGGAGCCGCGAGCTGTAGCTATTTCTGAATCATCTTATTGTGATATTTCGAGATATGGACTGTCAAAAACATACGTTGACTATAAAGGATTTGAACTTCAACAAAATAACATAAACAACATAACAAAGTAAAAATAAACATAACATAGTCTGCAGTTAGCTCAATTGTTTCAATTGTAAATACTAATTATATTTTAATTTTCTTTGTGAATAAAGGCTTCTAACATAACAAATAACATAGTAACACCAAAATATAAGACATACCTATTTCATAATTAACTAAGTACCTACTAGTTGTTATAATCTTCAGTATAAAGATAATAATATTTTATTATATTTAGATAAAAATATTTAGTTATAATTTATTTTAGGTCCCAGAGGTTAGTTTATTGTTAAACCTAGATTAATTTGTTCATATGTATCTCATTTTAAGTAAACCCTGTGTTTCTATGAGAAATAAAGTTCTAAGAAATCAAATAAAATCGCAAAATTTTTCGACTTCGACGGGACTTGAACCCGCATCCTTCCGTCAGTACCGGAATGTGCTAACCAACTACACCACGAGGTCAAGTGACGTGGGAGTCGAAAATCTCTGCGACTACTACGGATTTTTGTCCGTTAGCTCCACCTACAGGGGAAACATTGAATTCAATGTTTCCCCTGGGTTCAAGTCCCGTCGAAGTCGAAAATTTTAGCGATATTATTTGATTTCTTAGATATTACCCTGAGTGTGGGGTTACGCACTATATTAACAAAAAACCTTAGAAATAAAGTTCTTATCTAAGTGTTTTGGCTGGTCTTTTGAGTAAATTAACTGTGATCGTGAGATTGCGGTGTAATAGCAAGTTTGCATGAAGTACGAATTAGGGACGAGGAGATTTCTAATGAAGCTCTCAACCTTTGTCACGAACAGATTGGTTATTATCGGTTGAGTATCGCATTGTTGATGCTCAACAGTCGTAATTAGGAGTGAAAGTATACAATCAAAATCAATAATAGTCATAGTGGATGAAATGTAGATTCTATTGTTCTGTCCCGTCTTGCTTTTAGTTGCACAAATCTTAAATGATTATTAAAGTTACGTGAGAGATACATTGAGACGACCTCCGTGGCGCAGCGGGCGAAGGTCCGCCTGCGACGCAGGAGGTTGCGGGTTCGATTCCCGCCTCGGAACAAATTTGTGTACGATCTTCAGAAATTTGTTCCGTTGGTCTGGGTGTTTTCTATGTATAATAAAAAAATATCTATCTTAGTAGTGTATTGTATTAAGTATATCAGTTATCTAGTACCCATAACACAAGCTCTGCTTAGCTTGGGGCTAGATAATGCTGTGTGAATTGTCCAGCGTTATTTATTTATTATTTATTTATTCCTTTGAATTTTCCGATGCCGAAACTTCTGAACCTATCACTGGCATCAGTCTCTGACAAATCTGTATTTTCTACAATAGCCCTAGCTAGAACAATTAACTGTAAAATTAATTTACAGGAACAAAGTAATTTCGTCCGCAGTTGGCTGTCAGCAGGGCGACCCTCTTGGTCCGGCCATATTTAGCCTTGCCATCCAACCAATCATTCAACGTCTCCAATCCAAGCTCAATGTTTGGTATTTGGATGATGGAACATTAGGTGGAGAGGTGAACACAGTTTTTGATGATCTAAAAATCATCACAGACGAATTTCAAAAAATAGGTTTGGAATTAAATTTTTCAAAATGCGAGCTTTTTATTTCGGACTCTTGTGTAGACAAAAACAATATCATTGGAAGATTCAATAGTTTAGCCCCCAACATTACAGTTGTAGATAAATGTTCACTTCGACTCCTTGGTTCACCAATTCTTGATGAGTCTTTTCAGTCATTTGTAGATGAGAAAATTCAAAATTTCAATAAAACTTCGGACAGATTGCTCAAAATTAATAGTCATATGGCTTTTACAATTATTCGGTTCTGTCTATTTGTACCTAAATTTACGTATTCTTTGAGATGTAGTCAACTGTGGAAACACAGCGAGCTCTTGGAAGGCTTAGACAACATAATAAAGAATACTTTATCATCGGTTTTGAATATTGATTTAGATGACAAGGCATGGTCGCAGGCCTCCCTGCCTGTCAAATTGGGAGGCTTAGGTATACGCAAAATTTCAAGTGTAGCCCTGCCAGCGTTCTTGTCTTCTGTTTACAGCACTAGTTCTTTAGTTGACAAAATTTTAAAGCCTTCTCGTTTGGTCCCGCCTGGAATGTCATTAAAAATTTCATTTTTAGACGAAGCTCGAACGGCTTGGCATAATGCTTGCCCCGATGCTGCTCCCCCAAAATCACTTTTGTCCCAACGGCAATGGGACGGGCCTCTGTGTGAGTTGACACGGAATTGTTTGTTACAAACGTGCTCCAGCTCTACGGATCGTGCCCGTCTCCTGGCCGTTTCTAAATGGGAGTCAGGACATTGGTTGCAAGCATTTCCTTCATATAACACTGGTACTTTATTGGATCCCGTAACTTTCCGTATCGCAACATGTCTTCGGTTGGGTGCAAGGTGTTGCGCGCTTCATCAATGCCAGTGCGGTACTGCTGTCGAACAGCTTGGTCATCACGGATTATCGTGTACTAGGGCAGCCGGTCGGATATCTCGCCACGCCAGCCTTAACGACATCATCCGGCGGGCCTTTGTCACCGCTAACGTACCAGCTATTCTCGAACCGAATGGTCTGTTACGTGACGATGGTAAAAGGCCCGACGGTATGACACTAGTCCCATGGGAGTTGGGGAGGCCCATTGTGTGGGACGCTACATGCGTCGACACACTTGCGCCTTCCCATCTTCCGAGGACATCCGTGAGGGCAGGCGCGGCGGCAGATTTGGCCGAAGATCTCAAGAGGCGCAAATATGCAGGTCTCGACAGAGCCTACACATTTGCTCCTCTTGGAGTCGAGACCCTAGGTCCGTGGGGTACCGAGGCTCTTCGGGTTTTCAAAAAATTATCTGAGCGTCTGGTCGAAGCGACGCGTGACCCGAGAGCTGGTCAGTATCTGGCACAGCGAATCAGCATTGCCATACAGCGGGGCAATGCAGCCAGCGTCTTGGGGACGCTTCCGACTGGTATTGATATGGATCAGTTGAGCTACCTGTAGATTGTTTGCAACAATCTGCAGTTAGCTCAATTGTTTCAATTGTAAATTATATTATAATTTTCTTTGTGAATAAAGGCTTCTGCCTGTCTTTAAAAAAAAAAAAAAAAAAAAAAAAAATTAACTGTAAGAAAGCCTTTTGTGAAGAAAATTCAGAAATTGCTCGTGAAAACCGTTAGTTTTTTTCTAAAGAATTTTGTGCTGTACCATAATGTAGCCTATAATTTTTTTTTCAAATCTAAATACGTTAGGAAATTGAATCACCATTTTCAAAACCACAGATGTATTAAAAACAATAGGTGCCTTAATGTGTGGTCGGCAAAGCAATATTTTATACACGGTGATAACAAAACATGGACTTAAGATTTTATTGTGATTGGTAAGTATTAAAATGGAGCACAAGACCAGCTTATATGGTAGCAATTTTATCAGTAAATCGTTTCAAGTTTTTTTATAACAAGTATTTGTGATATTGAGTGCTTGTATCTGCCCTAGTAGGTGACAGTTCTAGCAGCTGCTTTGAATGCTTGAAATGCAGCTTGAAATGCGAGATAGTTGAACGTGGTTCCATCTCTTAATATACTCGTAGTTTAGTAATTGATTATTAGAAACCTGTCAAATCTAGAGGTCCCTCCGAGGCGGAGGAAACGCCTCTCCATCTCCTAAGAGAGTGCTGAACACTGATGCAAAATCGTAGCATCCATCTGGGCAAGGACCTGCTTAGCCCAGACGAGCTAAGAGACTTTACTCCGAAGAAAATCCTACAGTTCCTAGCAGCTGCAAGGGTTGTGGCGAATTATGAACGCCGCTGCTTCGAGGCTGAACACACAAAGTGGCGATAACAATAGGCCTATCATAGCCGCAGCGACACGAAAGCCACCAAATGGTAATAAACAATAAATAAATACCATAAACTGGCATTTGATCAATATTTCCATATAAAAGACATCAACGCGCTCTGCCTAGTTTGTGACTTGGGTAAACTGCAAAATTGTGAGGCACCAATCGTCTTATCGAAGGAATTTAGCTCTTTATTAAGGTGCTTTTTACCACTCATTCTTCGTTCCCTTGGTAACTTATTAAAATTTGAACTTACCTACGGACCCCCAGTCTGGGTAAGCTCTGTTGTTGAACCATCCATCGTAACGCTGCTTTTCATAGTAGATCTCTGTAACAAGCATTCACAAGATTAAGAAATGGATAAGATTACTATAGTAAAGTCTCTATTCTATCTTCAAGGTCTCATATATAAAAATAAACCGGCCAAGTGCGAGTCGACTCGCGCACGAAGGGTTCCGTACAGTACTTGATATACTCTCGAAGAAGTAATAAAACAAACAAGAGAAACCTTAAACATATTTTTTGATGGATCGCAAAACAGCGTAAAGCGGTCAAATGTTGCTTAACTTCGGTGATGGTTGTTCAATTTGGGATGGACGTTTTCCCCCATAACTATCAAATTATTTTTACTATTTGTTGTCAGAGTTGCAATAGACTAGACGCACTCAGTAAAAATTTCAACTCGCTATTACGGTTCATACTGCCTTGACAAACCTAGAGCATAATAGCCAAAAAATTTAGTTTTTTGTATGGAAGCCCTCTTTAATTATAATGCCTCTAAATACTTTGTTTTTATTATTTGTTGTTATTGCGGCAAGAAAAATAGTACATACTTTGGGAAAATTTCATTTGTCTACCATTTACGGTTCATGAGATACAGCCCACTGACAGACTGACAGACAGACGGACGTCGAAGGCTTAGTAATAGGGTCCTGTTTTCACACTGCGGGTACGGAACCCTAAAAAGTATCCACGTATTTATAGCAATATAACTAAAATATGCATTGAAACGGATATAGCTAGCCGCTAGGACACCTGCGTGTGCGCATTTCTGCTCCATGTATGTTTCATGAGCAATTGGAGTTGCAGCAATCTGTTTAAATCGTTATAACATGCCGGCCGACTATTATTACATGCTTGTCATATTTTGCGGGCTTTTTTCACTCGTCATTGTTGCACATAACTTTATTATGTCATTATTATACAAACCTAGCTAAAGATGTAGCTGGCTGGTTTCCCCAAACTAAAACAAAAACTTTCGCTTGTGTTTGTGTTTGTAATTGATAATATTAGATTAGAAGGAAGCAATCAATTTGACTGTTTTGAAAAAAACTATAAACCAACTTCAAATCCTATAGTTTTAAATTATTTTTCAAGTTATGTGGGATCAGCATTGCCATACAGCCAGCGTCTTGGGACTGGTATTGATTTGGATCAGTTGAGTTACCTGTAGATTGTTTGCAACAGTCTGCAGTTAGCTTTAGCTCAATTGTAAATACTAGTTGTAATTTATTTCTATTATTTGATTGTAATTTTCTTCGTGAACAAAGTTTTTATAAATAGTAATTCCTCGGGAATAACCTTAGAATCATCTTCTATACAACAGCAAATTGGTCCGTAAATAACGGATAAATCGACAAACATTATGAAGGTACAATTTACAATATCAAAAAAAAAAAAAAAAAACCACCGACAGATTTTCATGAAACATGGCTAAGAACACCCGAGTGTTCTTAGCCATAAAATTATCTATGACACAAAAAAACTAAACGAAAATCGGTTCATCCGTTTGGGAGCTACAATACCACAGACAGACGTTAAACTTATAACACCCCTCTCTTTTTGCGTCGGGTGCTAAAAACTATCGTAGTTTGACGAATTCATTACGGATGTAAAGCGGGTTAACGAGAGAACCACACTCACTCTGCAGATGTCCCTCGTTAAGGGATGAAACGTTGGTGTTCTTCCAACACAAATAAGGTTCGTAGTTAGTTCGTTTCTAACATCCGTGATGGATGTAGGTACATTTTACTTTTTCGAAGTCGAAGTCGCTTAAAAGTCTAAATGAAGCCTAGGTAGGTATTAAAAAATTTGCATTGGTAAACCTCAGCCGACCTGTAACTTCAGTTTAAATTATTGATTGACTGCTAGATAATTTGATTTGAAATACAATCAGATACAAAAGGCCAGGTTGAAAGCAAAGGCAGATGCCGAGATAAGTATGTCGGCTGTCAGTAGCTCTATTCCGACAGCACTTGTCAAGTCGTCGGTGTATGCCGAAATGACATACCTATGCTCTGTATCTATGTTCTCATGTTCGCCCTAGTTTCGTCATAAGAATAAATAAGGACCCCGACGTCACTGTCATGTTGACGATTTTGAAAGCCGAGAGAGTCGGCGTAGGAGTTGACAAGTGCTAAACCAGATAAGGGTAACGCTTGTCAGTGGCACAACTAGTTTTTACATACATTACCTACTGCATTATTAGTTTTTTGGATTGTTACATAATAATAATATGCTAACCTAACCCCACTTTATCTTTATGTCATTTGATTTACTTAATGAACGTATGAAGCTTTTACGCGCTATCTAATTGCTATGTATGCGGCGATTGAAAAGATATATAAATTAGGAACGTGAACTAGATAGATAAATTTTATAATGCAGTCTCGTTAAATTAAGGATTCATATATTCAAGAATTATTTATTAGAGCATACCTGTACATACAGATACGGATACGCTCTCATTTGTTATGTCATTTATGCCTCAACCTCTTGTTAATACCTCTGACAATACCTCTTGTCAATGACTCTTGTCAATACCCCTTGTAAATACCTCTTGTCAATACCTCTTGTCAATACCTCTTATCAATACCTCTTGTCAATTCCTCTGATCAATACTTCGTTGACCCGTTTACATTTATAAATTCATTATGAATATAAGCGGGTTAACTACGAAGTCGACGTGTTGGAAGAACACCAACCAACGTTTCATCCCTCAACGAATGACATCATCAGGATGTGTGTGGTTCTTCGACCTCTTGATAAGATCTTACACATGCGCCTGAAATACTAGTCTGACGAATAAGTAAACATCATTGATGAACAAAGCTTTTGGTCAAAGCTCTCAATTACCAGCCGATCCGTATCCGTTTAGGGAGTAATATGCAATTATTTTTTTGTCTACATAGATCGTTAGTGAAGCGAATGATTGCCAGGATTTTGTGGACAAAAAGCGGATCCTGTATCATCATCTGAAATAATAAACTTTTTGCCTTAATAAAGGTTTTTGCAGAATGAGATCATGGTGTGTCGTGCGCTCATCATAATTATTGTAACAACTCCTTAGGTTAATTGGCTTTTTAACTGCTCTAGGGTTTTTGTGTTTATCGAATCAATCAAAAAAAGATCAGATAATTTTGATAATGTTATTCCAACGGTAATGTCACTCTTTTAATACTTCCTGGTAATGTTATCTTTTACAATTATAGTACGTCATCTATCGACTTATTAACATGTGTTGGTAGGTGTGTATGGTGTAGGTCGCTTAATATCTCGTAAAGCTTGATGTTAATGTTTAAATGTGTACCTGTTAACACATACTCGTATCATCAAAGCTTAGAAGAATCTAATTATCTAGACAAACGACGACAGCGAATCCTGCTAAAGTCATCAAATAGACAGCTGAATGATTTGTCTGTTGTTAACACACGTTAACGACTACACTGGTACATACGGAAACTAATAAAATAATCGCAGGATAAATAATCATGTGTAGCTAGAATATGCATAAATATACAGCCATAAGTCACGTTTATAATAATGATTACTGATAACAAATACATTTTAATGTCCACTTGCAAAATTCTGGCATATAAATAAAGACATTAAGTCTTTGCATGTTCTAGTTTCGCTGTACTTATCGTATAATTTATAGACGTGCCCTATTCGGTAGATAATATAGGCGTTGTCATCGACAGCTAATTAATGTCATGGTCAGGTTGAAGAATGAGGAAGTGACCTACTAGAAGTAACATCGTCAATCGTCATTAATAGCTTTCACTTCTTAACTTCCTCTTAGTCACATTGAATTGGTTTATTAATATTAAATCACTTTGGGGTACAAATGCTCCAGAATTTGTATCGAAGTTTGAACGCACAAAATAATAAAAACCAACGGCATAAAAATAATTTCGCGCTTTCGGAAACCGGACCCGAAAAAAAAAAGAAAAAAAAAGAAAGCGATAGAAATAATTAATAAAATAAATAAAAAAAAGAAAGCGATAAAAATAAATAATAAAATAAATAATAATAATAATAAAGCGATGTTACTACGTAAAGTAAATCATGGCCCATTTGCTGGTTCGGTCAATAATTTAGAACCATGGAGTACGAAAATGTACTAGTGGTTTGTTGATTTTGTATCTAACTGCTACTTCAACACTACTTTGTATACTCCACGTATACCCTAATTAAAATTCTATGCCAAATACGCAAGAATAAGAGAGAGGCTGACTACTGGTGAAAAGTGCCATAATTTGTTTAATGTTGATTTTTTCTATGAATCTTGTTTTTATTCATAGTGTTTAATAATTAATATACAGTTGAATCAAATTCGAGTCCTCACTAAAAGGCTGACTACTGGGTGTTTTACCCTATACCTAATATATAAATAAATAATGCTGGACAATTCACACAGCATTATCTAGCCCGAAGCTAAGCAGAGCCTGTGTTATGGGTACTAGATAACTGACATACTTAATACAATACATACACTACATAGATAGATATTTTTACTATACATAGAAAACACCCAGACTAATAATGCTAATATACTAATGCTAGTATAGTAAGTATTACCTTCTGTCTGTCCTTCCTAAGTATTAGTACTTAGAATAACAGAGACTGCATGGCACGTAAGAATCATTGAAGCTGGCTGGCTGCTATCTAAATGTAGTCTGTACAGACAGAGTCATCGTTTTGTTACAAAAGCGGCCTTCGCTTTCACTCTCGTAAAGTCGCGACGACATGTGCCGGACGTTTGCACAGCTCGAGCGTGATTACTGTCACGGACGTACCTACCCCTTTCATAAAGAAATTATTAAATGAGATACTTTAATTGACAAACAAAATTAAAATCAAATAATAGAAATCAATAGAACTACTATTTACAATTGAAACAATTGAGCTAACTGCGGACTGTTGCAAACAATCTACAGGTAGCTCAACTGATCCATATTAATAGCAGTCGGAGCGTCCCCAAAACGCTAGCTGCATTGCCCCGCTGTATGGCAATGCCTGCAAAACGCTGCGCCAGATACTCACCAGCTCTCGGGTCACGCATCGTCGCTTCGACCAGACGCTCAGATATTTTTATTTAAAACCTGAAGGGCCTCGATATCTCATGTACCTAGGGTCTCGACTCTAAGGGGAGCAAATGTGTAGGCTCTGTCGAGACCTATTATATTTTCGCCTCTTGAGATCCTCGGCCAAATCTGCCGCCGCACCCGCCCTCACGGATGTCCTCGGAAGGTGGGAAGGCGCAAGAGTGTCGCCGCATACGTCCCACACATTAGGCCTCCCCAACTCGCATGGGACTTGTGTCATATCGTCGGGCCTCTTACCATCGTCACGCACCAGACCATTCGGTTTGAGAATAGCTGGTACGTTAGCGATGACAAAGGTCCGCCGAATTATGTCGTTAAGGCTGGCATGGCGAGATATCCGATCGGCGACCCTAGTACACGAATGCTATGTAGTACAGAAATCAGTAATATTTATACTTAATATTCTTGCGTTAGATGATAATCGCCTAATATTTCAATTATAGGTTAATTCTAGGTTCAATTGCAAGTAGTATAAGATAAATGAAACTTCAAGCAAAACGCCTTGTGTAGGTATTGCACAATCTGATTCATCAAATAGTGGCTACCGGATAAGGTAATAGGAGGAAATGACATTTAAATGTCAAAAAATGTACCGGAATAAAATGTTTGGCGCGCAACTTGTCGCCAATAGGAGGCAAAGCTAGGAAGCTATTGATTCAAAATTATTTATTATAGCAGTCTTGAAGGTCACTGATATTCTGATACCTTAATTAAGTTAGTACCTACTTCAATTTATTTACATTTCAGAGGCAAAAATCTGTATTTATGGCTTACGATTTCTAGCAGTGTAAAATACCTAAACGGATCGGCAAAACTGCTTATGGCTAAGGTGACATTTTTGCCCCGTAAACAACGTCTTAGCTTCAAAATAAAGTGACAGGTGATTAAACTAATTAACGTGCATGCACGACTTTGTACATATGATTTATGACGACATTGTCTTGCCTTTTACTATAATAAATGGTGCAAGGCAAACGAGCCAGTCGATTGGAGCAGTCATCATTCTCGTATGCTGATAGTACAAAATATATTTCGATAAATAATTGATTGATTGTATCGAGTGATGAATAATTTTCGGTAAAATAATGACTATGGGCTTCATGAAAAAGACTATGAGACATTAAACTTATTATCTATGCACATATAAATCTTAATAGGTTTTATGACGAGCATTATAAGTTTCTTTTCTATTATCTGCACGGGCTGCATTTTTTGTTTTAGTTTGTTTGTATATAATTTGATATGAAGTCAAAGATCAAGTTCAAGATGAGTCAAGGGCTCAATTACCAAATTACATACAAAATAGTACTTGACCTTTTATTCTACCTATCCATATTCATCCATCACTCAAATCAAAATATTGACTTATTGGTACATCCAGCTTTGATTCAGGAAATAAGCATCTAGGTACGTCAAAGTCAACCGTATTTTTAACGTGTACGTTAAAAATACGGTTGACATGTATATCAGCTTAAGGCTGGGTAGGTCAGCAGAGGCCGCCTTTTTGTGATTTTTAAAACCATATGAGACTTAGAAAACACTGTTTACAATTCTGAAAAAAAGATACATAATACTTCAGGATCTAGTTTAGTCAAAGTCGCATTCAGTTACAAAATCTAATGAACTTCACTAGAAAGAAAAAAATCTGTTGTGTACCTAAATAAGGACACTTAATAATTTCTAAACAATTTCGCAGAGTTTGACTTGATAAAATGATTTTCTTAATCACCATGTTTAAATAACTACAAAAAACACGAGCGCGGCGGCTTGGCAGGCGCGCATTTTCCCTTACGCCTACTGCTGCAGGACTACCAGGCCTTAAACTAGTCGCTAGCTTAGTGGCTCCAGTATCGTCTTGCGCAAAAAATTTAGAATTAAACAAGACATACTCGTACATGACATAACAAATAAAAGCTCAAGCTCGAAATCGCTACCTTTACAAATTTTCTTTTTAACTTGTTTTCTGTACCTACAATTAAGATTAGTTTATGGTTATGCTTTTTTTTTGTTTGTACCAACTTTATTTGTAATGTTGTGACACAGAATAAATACTTTTTATTTTACTTTACTTTAGTTACTTACTTTAACTTAATTAGCTGTTAATATTAGATAGAGAAGCCACTGGCTCCTGAAACAAGTTTTTAAATTAGTCCTATGGACTCATATTTTCTGTTACACTAGCTGTTGTCAATAACATTTATACTTTTTAAATTTTTGTCTAAAATCTTTTACATTTGGGTATATTGAATAGCGCGCTTTTAATAATTGAATAGGGCGCTTTTGATATTAAGCGTTGAATCTAGTAAATGTGTGGTGAATGAACGACCCTGACCTGACGGAAGTGGAAGTGTAGTGCAGGGTCGTGGAGAAAAGCCCCAGGTGTGATAAAGCGGTCCCAGAATGTCAACAGCTAAGATGTAAGTTCCAGTTATTGATAATTATAGGCAATTGGAAGCCGGAGATCATGGGTCGATGAACCATTTATGAAGACCACACTGCTCTAACATTGGTATTGGTATTATCGCATGGCAAAGTTGCTACGGACAGCCAACTAGAATAAGAATATACAGGCTCATAGAATAAGAATATACTTTGAGCACAGATTAGGTAATTTTACTTCCTCTGTGGTTGGATGATGCTGTGTGGATTGTCTGGAAATATTATTCGTAATGTTTATTATTATTTTTTGTTACTTGACTTGCCCAAATTACATATACTTAATCAAAGAGGAAAACAGACCGGAACTTCTGTCATCTGGTGCTTTAGGACCAAGTTTCTGCTGAGAACTAACACTTTACTCGGGTAATTAAAAGTTCATGCAATTTTTTTTAGGATGGTGTCGTTTTTTTCTTAACAACTATAATAATTAATAACCATGTTGCCCACCGGTTGTTAATCTCGCTTACTGCACTCACATTATTCTTAGGTACCTGTATTGGTGTTGTACTTACAAGGTATGCAAGGTACTTTGACAAACAATCCATGCTGAAATCGCTCAGTATTTTGCCCTAAATGTACCGTGTCTCGGCTTTTAAACGAGTTGCTACATTGGTCTAGATAAGAACAAGGATTTCTGACTCACGTATAGGGACTATGTATTTTATATGTAGAAATATATTAGAAACTTAGTTTTAACTTCATGTCATTTGAATAGTGTGCGTTACCAATGTATTTTCCTACTATTGCTGCCTACTACTAGTATGAGTTAACACAAAACCAAAACGGAAATGTTTAAGTTTATTTATACTACCGCTGGCTTGTCAAAGTCGTACTGCTAAAAGTTTTAGAAGTACCTATTTTGAGTGATTTGTTGCAATTAATTCACTCAAAATCATTTTAAAACTATTCCAGTTCGTAGAAAACTATTGGATCGCGAACTAACTGTGAAAAAGTTCCTGGTAACCCGCAACCAGTCGCTAAAATGGCAGGAAACGAAAACGTTTACAATTTTCGTAAACTATACAAAACTCATCCTAAGGGCTCCGTAAAGGGTGCCTAAGATAAGACAGCTAATCTTGCCTCATTTAAACAAGCAATCAATACGCGGCATCAGCGATATTCGTGACCAAACCACACGTTGCGAATACTACATACATATCTCATTGTACCATGTCGCAACCAAACACCATAGCAACTGATCTATATCCTTGATTCATGCATGAAGTAGGCAGGTACACACGTAAGCGCAAGTTGCTCTTGTCTTTTGTAGATAAGTGCTTATAAGACAGGTGAAGCTGTACGGAGGACTGTATACCTACATACATCCGGCTGGGTATCCTAGAGATCGTGTTGACGTGTCGTGTAGGCAGACGATTGATGTTCGGAGCTCTCAACGAGGTCCGCGTGAGGCATGAGACAGAATTGTCGTGACACAGAAAACGGCAAAAAACCCCATGGTCAGAGCCTGAGTATATTCATTGACATGTGGTTGATGCGACAAGGTTGACTTAAGGTCCTCATAAAAAGGTTTTTAGTTATTGACATACAAACTAAAATTTTAAACAGTACAATCAATGTGGTTCATCTTACCAGGGTCGCAGAAAGAGGATCCAACTAAGCAGAGCAAGAGGATAGGCCAGCTCCGAACACTCGCCATCTTGAATTCTCCAATCTGCAATAATTTGACAACAATCATCAATTATTCACACACAAACGATTAGGTTATACAACCTTGGGGTGAAGCTACCTCAGTCAACGCATCACAAAAACGTTTCGATGCAAATGGATTTTTTATTGCCTGTCTTTGTCAAAAAGATTTATTTGTCGTCACAACTTCACAAGCCTGGCAACCTAAATAGAAACTTTTTTTTAAAAGACGCTGATTTTACAATCATTCCATTCCCTACTAAAAACCATAGTTACCAGTCGCAATTACATGGCTACGAGGGTTGATAGATAGTGCGCTTACAACATTGATTACGGATGTAAGCGGGTAAACTAGGAACCTTATTTGTGTTGGAAGAACACCAACGTTTCATTCAACTCTTAACGAGGGACTTTATCAGGTTGCTTACATTATGTTCTATTCACAGTAAAGTCATTTCAAAGACAAGTACTAGATTACTGTTTCAAAGCATTTCTATTAAACAGAGTATGGAATAAGCTTCATCCTGAACGTAGGTATTGTTAGACAAAACACAGATATATACGAAAATATATTTTTTGAGACGGTTACACAAAATATAAGATGCCGTTCAAATGGTCTCCATCTTAGCTTTTGACGACCTCCGTGGCGCGGCGGACGAAGGCCCGCCTGCGACGCAGGAGGTTGCGGGTTCGATTCCCGCCTCGGAACATGTTTGTGTACGATCTGCAGAAATTTGTTCCGTTGTTGGTCTGGGTGTTTTCTATGTATAATAAAAAATATCTATCTATGTAGTGTATTGTATTATGTATATCAGTTATCTAGTACCCATAACACAAGCTCTGCTTAGCTTGGGGCTAGATAATGCTGTGTGAATTGTCCAGCATTATTTATTTATTTGTAATGAGAAGTGAGAAGGACATCTAAGGCTGGATCGTTGAGAGCTAGGTTTGGCCGACATCAATATGCCGACTTGGGCAATAGCCGCTCGTATTTATGTGTCCTACCAACGGCCTGTCAATGACCACTCAATCAATTTGAAATGTGTTGGAAAAATGTTAAGATCCAAGAACTCTTTGTAGGGTTAAGCCTCGCCTAGGCCTTTTCTAGTTTTAAGTTTTTTGTGTATGAGTATGAATATACCTATTGTATGCATTTTACAGTGTGTATAGAAATATATATACAAATTAAATTGATTGTGTTTATTATTTCCTTGGTGCTACGGTGTAGTACTTAGATTACCTATATCGGTAGGTATGTACGTATATTACAGTGTTAAAAATTTTAAATTTAAAAACTTAGAATTTTCATTCTCCGTTTGAGTACCGACATATAATATATTTCATATATACCGGGTTACGAACAATTTCATTATTACTGGGGTAGCAAGAGTCATTACTTTTTCAATCAAAGGGTCAATTCGGTCACAACATAGACGCAATAGGCTTCGGGCACTGCCGTAGTCATTCATCATGATTTCGATATCGTATAATGATAATACGCACCTTGTTGATTTATGCACCGTGAAATTTCATCTTCTTTCCTTCGCTATAGCATTAAACATCAATAAAATAATCACTACGTGCATACTAGTTAGGTAGTGAATAAAAAATTTAGTTGTGGTTTGTTTAGTTGAGAATGAAAACTTAATTTGAAAATAGAACGACACTAAAGTACGAAAGTGACTCAGCCAGCCAAGCTTTGAAAAAAACAGAACCATCGAATCGAACCTCTTTTGTTTTAGTGGCGCACGTGCGCCTTTTTGATAAAAATATGACGAATCCTCTTTGGTAAGTGCGCGCTTACCAAACAGGAGATTCATCATTTTTATCGATCGATAAAGAGGTTGTCACTATTTCTAAAATTTGGTTTCTGTAGTGTCATTTAAATTTTGAAGCACAGAATGTAATGCATAGACTCAAAGCTTGTTAGTACAAAGCTGGGAGTGGAACCTACAACTACATGCATTCAGTTAGTCTACACGTAATTAATCACAACTTCTATGCAACTTCTCATGATCCGCCGATAATAAAATAAAATAATAGCTGGGCATGCGTAATTGTGCTTGTGTAAGAATTGACCCATTTGCTAACAAGGTCGACTTACCAAACTGCCTCGGATGCATTTGTACCTACATCTACCATTATCACATCAGCAAACGAACCATGTGTTGATATGGCTTGGCAAAACATTTTTGCTTGCTTTAGAATTAGGTATTCCGATTTCCAATGCAATGTTACTTTACAAGTCGTTTATTTGCATAAGTTAACTCAAGTCCAAATTTGTTTTAATTTAAGAATTTGACTTTTTCTAAGTGTATCTAACTTTTGTACCGTCCACGGAAATAAAGAGTTTTCGACTTTTCGGTTACACTATGTTTAACTTTTACGGGCCAATAAAAGGAAAGAAATCCTTTTCTTTGTGGGCTCAGTGAACCCATCGGGATGTTTTATCAAAACTAGTTTCTCTTGTCATCTCGTTTTTCAACAAGGCAATTATTAATTAGGCAATCGATGGAACTGGTTTTATCTCTATTTAAATCTTCATGTTTAATTAGCCAAAATAGCCGCACGTGTTTGTGTACCCTAAGCTCAACTGGTTTAATTATAAACTTGTTGTGTAGGTAGATATTAGTTATTGGAGAATCTTTTATAATTTCTATAATGTCTCATGTGGTTTCTATGTAAACCTATAGGTTTACTAAGGGTACTAGATAACTTAGTACAAGCTCTGCTAACTTTGTGGCTAGACCTACTGCGTGAATTGTCCAGCAATATTTATTTATAATAAGATCAAATAGGTAGGTAAGTCATTTTACAATAAAAACTATCGTAGTTTGACGAATTCATTACGGATGTAAGCGTGTTAACTCACGTAACGCGGGTTCGCAGTTAACCCGCTTACATCCGTATTGAGGTAGGTAAGTCTTTTGGGAGAAATCTTTTTTTAGAACCTTAACGTCGTCGCGTCGATTGATCTTAAAACCAGCTATGATGTTGGAAACTATTATATTCTTTACCAAAGTAAGGAAATCGAGAGTGTACCTGTGTTTGCGCACACCTTTGGGCACTATGTCTTACGCACCTGGTTAATCTCTGTTGAGACTAGCCGCCGCCGTGGCCAAAGATTCGGCTAGGAGGGCATCATCATCAACATATTCTAAGAAATAGGTTAACAAAGCACTTAATGCAACTTCAAGGAAAACAGTCATAACTATGATACCGTGAGAAATAACTGTGACATAACCGTATTGTGCATAAACTGCTTGCGAATAAACAATGTCCGTGGTCATGCAACTTCATTTGTTACAGGTCATTGGCAGGAAGCCGATGGACATTACCTTATCCATACTATATCTATACACTTCTACTCTACTGGATATTATACCTACTTGGACGCTTAAGTTGTCAATCGTATAGGCTTTTTTAAAGTTTTAGGATTGGACTTGTACGAAAATTCCTAGTCACGGAGTTAACTAAGGTTTCTGATCATGATAATATAATATTCATCGTTATGTTTTTCAGTTTGTTTTTTACTTTGTGGGCAGAAAGGTACTTACTTGCAATGTATACATTATATCTATTTTTTATAATTTGTGTCGTGTGTGTTGCTCTAATTAGAAGCATAAGCTTACATGTATATTTTCTTAAACCTGTACTATCAGAATAAATATATTTTCATTTCATTTCATTTACTTGCGTAATCCTAAGGCGTAATCGTATGATGAAAATCAAAAGCCCTACGTCATCATTGCCTGCATAGCAACCAAATTTTACTCCAAAATTGTAATGAGCAACTCTTAAATTCATTTCATTTTATTTACCTGCCGAATCTGTAAGTACACTTTTATGTAAAATAATTAGTTTGCTCCTTTTATGTTAGCTTACATAATCTCATAGCATTACCCATTTTTTTTATTTTATGAACAACCCAAGATGTATGAATCACACGGATTTCCTTAGAAGATGCGAATATCTTTGTTGAGGGTTCCCGCTAATTCGGATCTGCAGTGAACTCATGCGGAAAACCCGTGACAACAAGACCTCACGTATTTAATTTACATTGATAATCTGTTTCTTAGGAACTTCATCTTTGTAGTCAATTACAATATTATAAACTAGATTCCGCCTGCGGCTTCTTACACGTTTTCTGGCATACAAGTAGTAGGTATATTATTCCAGGTGTACAGAAGTAAAGCTAAAGGAGCAGGTAGATATTTCAAAGCCTACCCAAAAGACCACCAAACCAATAGAAGTAGGATGATTCATTTATAAGGTACATTTTATTCGCATTTTAGTATCTAACAACGAAATGGTTTGGCCAAACAAGTTTATTGGAAGCAAGTTGGTGCAGTTTCTAAAATACCTACTAAGTAACTTTTTTTCCTTTACGCCTTTTTCAGCGGTTTGCGTCAGCTGATCTCAGTGTGGTTTTGTTTAACTCAGACTGGTCTACAGTTAACTGTCAATCTAACTAAAATATCTAACAGTTGTAGGTACCGATATGTAAATGTGTGCCAAAACCAGGTGAATGTGCTGTACGTAGACATACGGTTTCGCAGCTCACCATTGTTTCATTTTTTGCAACAGTATTCTTCTCGTATGAAACGCTGATCATCGGATTCAGATTTGCAAATTCAACTAAAACAAGGACAATGACCATTCCTGCCGATCGTCCGGTAGCTAAGCAATGTGCGAGCGTCCTTGCGTTCACCAGCCAGCGTGAGACATCGTTTGCACCCACCTTATCATAGAATGTCATCGTCTAACATCGGACAACGGCCAGTAGAAAGGCAAAGCGTGCGCAGACTCACCTTTAACTGCAATCGGGCATCACTCCAAAGCTGCCGTCGATTCACAAGATTTTAGAATAATTTTGGAAACGATTAGAATTATTAGCACTTGTTTACGAAGCGAAAGCTGTCACAACGCGGAAGTGAGTATGGTGCGCGATGTTCCGCCAGCGTGCGTGGAAGGCGGTCGACTCGCGCGCAGCGGCGTTTGCGACTCGCGAGGATCGTTTCACCAGGCGCAGGCGAGGTGTCGCGAGGAGAAAGTCTCCGCGGCCGCGGCCGTGGTGCGCACGCTTCGGTTGGACGAAACCTGGTGGTGGGGACGTGACGTATCCGCTAAACCAACAGCCACCTGAGCATCACCGATTTCTTCATCTATCCATACAGCTCATCCTCGGGTGGGCTTCTAAATCATCCAAATGTTTTTTTTTTTTTTTTATAATGCTGGACAATTCACACAGCATTATCTAGACCCAAGCTAAGCAGAGCTTGTGTTATGGGTACTAGATAACTGATATACATACTTAATACAATACACTACACAGATAGATATTTTTTATTATACATAGAAAACACCCAGACCAACGGAACAAATTTCTGCAGATCGTACACAAATTTGTTCCGAGGCGGGAATCGAACCCGCAACCTCCTGCGTCGCAGGCGGACCTTCGCCCGCTGCGCCACGGAGGTCGTCAATGTATAATGGATTAAAAGATTTGAGCCCAATTAAAATAATTTACGACTTGTGTGGGCCTTCGACGAGTGGATCCGTTCCGCTCTTGACCGAAATTACAATGGGACTAACCGTGAAGCAGCTAGGCCGGCATCTTTCACGCAACAATGTGTTTCCCATGCTTGATTCTCATTGATTTCTTGGCCAGCAAATATTCTCGGAATGTCTCTATCATGCTATAATCATCAACGAGACAATTTGTCGCGTAGCCCGCTATTGTTTTTTCGTGTGAACTCCGTTACGGCTACAAATGAATATGAATGAGCGGTCGACAACTCGTAATTCAAGCAATTAGTGCGTTCCCACGAAGCTACACCCAATCAGCGATCATCCCCTGGGACGCGAAATAAAGAACTTCAATTGATAGTTTCAAGTGATCGTTGTTCTTTCAGTTTATTTGCTTTTTCCTTTATGTGGGTAGTTTGTTTAAAAAGAAATTTGGACAATATCTACTTCATAACAATTTATGTACAAAACTAAAAAAATAATAATATGAAGATTAGATTTGTTAATTACCTACTTACGGTATCAGCGTTAATGTTACTATGTTTTCTAATTATATTGACAATGATGCAAAAAATCCTCATATTTATGTATTTATACTGAAAAAAATCCGTTACTAGCCATATATTCTGTTGGATGTCTGGTTCTGATTCATTACAAATCATCACATCATTAAAAATATTTATTGCGATAGTTAGCTTAAGCAAACAGAGACAAAGTTTGGGGGAGCACTCGGATTTTACATTCCCGATGACATGTTCACCATTCGCCACTGCAGGGACATACTTTAGTATTATTTCAGGACATGTTTAAATTTTTAGCTATGTTCTTTGTAAACTACAAGATATTCCTAGGTCTAGAAAAATGGAGAGTATGACAAAGACGACGATGAATTTCCTTGACTTTCAGGATCTCGCTGTCTCATGATATTTTATATGCATTTGAGCGAGATAATTGATGTTTATGATGCAATTATTCTAATTCTATAAATAATGTATTATGCTCAAAGGCAGTAAAGTGTGATTTAATGTCTCGACCATAATATAGATCATCCATTGATGTTTAATTAAAAATTAGTCTACCTTGTTACTTAACGTAAAGTATTTGCTCCTATGCTCGTTTATGACAGGGTTCTTTAACCCTGTGCTCATCGCCTTTTTAATATAGCTTCCTAGCTCTTTCCGTAGATTTGTATCTATTGGTATTAGGTACTTACGTAAATACATTAAAACGCCACAATACGTCCCTGTAACATTCTGAGCCATCTGTTTATACAATTATCGGTTAAAAGCCGAGTCAGTGGCGCGCGTTGTTCTTCCTAAATGACTCCTTCATCAAGCACATCCATTGGGGTCCTTATTAGTTCCCCGACGAACTTCCTTGGGATAGTACGCAACCCGCATCCAAACCATACAGTCTAAACATTAGCTACCACAATAATTAGAACATGCAAACGTATAATGAAATGTAAAATCGTGTTCAAAAATTCAAAAGCTTCTTTTAGAAGTTCTTTTGTTTTGTTTTGTTTCTTTTCCGTCCAGACAAACAAGGTTTTATTTAAATCGATGTTCTTCTTTTTGTGATAATGGAGAACTTTATAAACTACAAGTGTGATCAGAACTGGGAACATATCTTCACTGTTCCGTATCAGAACGGTTCTGAAGTTCCGGTTGCGAAGCAGAGGTGTCAAGCTAATGCAAGGGAGAGAGACCGTACGCAAAAGTTAGTATAAACTTGTACCTACATCGTTAAATAAAATGAAAATGTATTATATAAGGACTGGTTTTCGTTAACGGCAATATCTAACTCTTATGATTTTAATGAAAATTTCAAAAATACATAAATTTATTTATCTTTAGGATTACTAGAATCTTGCGGTTAGAATCCATTGGTCAACCTTTTTCTGATTGCTCAGCGAACTTTCAAAGGAGATTATAGAAACAAATCTTAACATCTATATCCAAATGAGAATATAATTGTTTAAATGGAAATAAACAATTGTTGACATTTTTGACAAATTCCTTGCAATGTTTCGATAGAAATGTTATCAAAATCTATGTGTGTTCCAAGCAGCGTGAACACAGCATTCAACACTCTGCGGCTCCTGATACCCACGGAACCTCCTGATAGGAAGCTCAGCAAGATCGAAATCTTGAGGCTCGCTGGCAGCTACATCACACACTTGGATAATCAGCTTTATACAGGTGAGTTAAGAATTTATTTGTCTTATGTCTGACAATGGTAGAGAATAACCATTAAGATTATGTATAGTACCTAACTGAAGGACATTTATTAAGCCACAGTAGTTAAAAGAAGTAGTGGCACTAAACGAATTTTTTGACGACCTCCGTGGCGCAATGGCCGAAGGTCCGCCTGCGACGCAGGAGGTTGCGGGTTCGATTCCCGCTTTGGAACAAATTTGTGTACGATCTGCAGAATTTTTTTCCGTTGGTCTGGGTGTTTTCTAAGTATAATAAAAAATATCTATCTATGTAGTGTATTGTATTAAGTATATCAGTTATCTAGTACCCATAACACAAGCTCTGCTTAGCTTGGGGCTAGATAATGCTGTGTGAATTGTCCAGCATTATTATTATTAAAGTTTAAATTGATTAAAGTCCGGTCTCAAATTTAAAACAACCTTATTATTGTGCTGTTGACTGTTTAGGCATTCTTCAAAATAAAAAGTGGGGTAAAGTAGCTCCCGAAAATAATATTTTTTTATCAGTTGCCCTTACTTCCCATTTGGGATATGGCTAACTGGGGAGAACCAGTGATCTACCCAAATTTTAATGGAAAACAAAACAATGGAAGTATAAAGTTAAACCAAAAGATTGTAGCAAGATTTATGAACCTGTACCACAATAGGAATTGGTTCAGCACTTACTAGCTAGCTAGGTAGGCTAGACGCCCAAGCCTGCTTTTCAGCTAGAAACTTGGTGCTTATTAATGAACTCTTATTTTTGCGGTTGGTATATCTTTTGTCTAGCTCAGGCTACGCGGCAAATGACGTAGTTGAGCCATGAGATTTCAGGACTGACGAAACAGTATCATTAGTTAGCTCATTCAAAATAAGCTTTAAAACAAAGTGATAAAAGCTCTATTTCCCAACACTGTAGTCCATCGTCAAATGACCTTCAAGGTCAAAAGTTTCTTTCACCGACTCAATGTTAATCAAAAGAGGTAATAACTTATATTTTTGTAAGTTGTAGGTCAAAAAATCTGAAGGCATACTTCATAATAATATGGCCATAAAGTAACTGCTCAGATTTTATCTCAAAAGCACCGAACAATTATCCTTTTTTACGAGCTTTTTGTATGCATATCCAGTTAAATCTTTCTCGAAAAGGGCCAAACATTTACTGTAAAGGAATTTTAATCGTAATATCTCAATCTACCAACTGTAACCTCGGTTGTTTTTATTTTAGGTGTAATGGAACAGCCATGCTTGCAGAAAAGCGAAGGGGATGGTAATAATTCAGCTTTGTGCACCTTTTGCTGGTCCGCTGTGAAAAAAGACGTAAGTTCATTGTCGCTTTGATTAATTTTTGTCATTATTACGTTTATGTTACTAGAGTCTGCTCGCGGCTTCGCACGTCTTTTCCATATCCAATACTTGGATTTTTGGATGTGTGTTACCTCTTCTCGCTAAAACTACTGAACGGATCGAGCTGAAATTTTGCATTGAAGTAGGCCTGGAGTAACATAATTTTACATCGGCTACTATTTATCCCGAAAAATCTAAGAAACTAGTACATAAAAAAATATGCTGGACAATGCGAGATCTTTCATCATCATCATCCGCCGCAAGTTTTTACACGCTGCTGGGAAGAGATCTCTTAGTTTTCAAGAAATATTTTTGGTTTTCAGAAAACACACGCATCAGGAAAGCCGAGTTTTTACAAACACTACTAAAAACAATCTACTCGTCGTATACCTCCTAGTCCTCCTCATTAACCTAGCTTTATAAATTAATTTAGCCATATACTTTCATTATAACTTATATCAATTTCCTAAAAAGAAAGTAGAGTACCAAGAGTGGTCGCGGCATTGCCACATTGAATGGCAATGCTTATTTGTTGACCGAAATAGAAGCCAGCATTCTGATCACCCGTGGACTCTGAGATGTAAGATGATTGGTAAGATCTTTATACTTATATTGCGTGTGCCTAGGACACCAAGGACCAACGGTTTCCACCCCAAACGGCTCAAAAAGGTTACCTACTACTACAACTACTACTCGGCCAAGATTGGAGTATGTTTATATTAAATTGATAATGTAACTTCTTGTCTAATACGAATAGAGGATAAGTTTTGTGATTAACTTTTAGTTTAAGTGGAATAAAACATATATTGCAAAATGGCACAGTTTTATTTTAAGTACTTATTTAGAACTAAAAGGATTTATTAAAAAGAAAATGATCACAACCAGTGTTATTAAGGTGGTCAACAATTTATTTCGAAAATATAATAAAGTGATTGGCAGTGTCGGAGTAGGTACTTACAGTTACTTAAATATTTGTTATTTGTGTTTAATGTAATGAGGAAACATTTAGTAGAAAACCTTAATTCCTAAGTATTTACAAGTTTAAGAATAACCCTTTTCAAAAGTTGCTTACAATCAATCGACTTCTACTGATAATTCTCTAGTTAAGTACCTACCTACATAGAAACATTTTATAAAATCTACAGTATATTTTGAACATATAAAGGTATCGACATAATTTTTTTCATAAAATGGACAGTTGGAAAAGCTTACGAATAATTTTGGGCTATAATAAATAACGACTAATTCTAATAGTTACTTACCTATGTTTTTCTATACCACAAAATGTACAAAAACTATTTCGTGACCCGCCATTTAAATTTTGTGACCTTTTTTCCTTAGAATAGGTAATTAAAATTTGTGACTAGCAAAAATCTAGTCAATTAAGTAGATACTAAACTACTCTACTCATAAATAAGGGAAGTATGTATTTACAAAAATTTTAAATACCTAAGTATACATTTAAACAATCTGTAACATTTTCACATAATCGCTATAGAAATCGTAAATGCGAAAACAAAATTAAAATCATGGACTCGTGCTAACAACAAAAACATAAACCACTTTACATCACATACACACAATTTTTCTCTAAGAAGACATCACAGACATTGCATATTACTTACTAAGTAGGTATTTTTCCATTGGGATTAAAACATTAAACCAGGCAATCTAGGCACCAGTCAGTCACTATGCAGATTGAGGAAGTTTTGAATATTAAGTACCGACAATCGTACCTAAAAGTTAACTTTATGAAGGATTTAGAATAGATGAAGTGGAGACGCTGCTGAAATAATGTCAAAATTTTAGATGGTTCTTGCAGGATCCTCTTCTGAGCGAGCTCAAACATAATATAAACAATGCCCTCGTCACATTCACTTCTTAGTTTTTTGAAAAAAGCTTTGCATCTATTACAAAATCACATTGAAATACACCCCAATGGCATCGCCTATTCAATTCCGCGTTATGTACAGTCTTTTACACTAAAGTTCAGTTATTTACACAAAACTAATGCACAAAGTGTCAGCTATCGCATATTTCTGTCGCGACCAATAAACGGACTGGATTCGTGATTGTTCTTCTCCAAGTTTCCAGAAAGCGTTGGGTCTGGCCGACTTCTCTTAAAGAACCCAAGCTTCCATAGAAGCAGGATCAGTAGGATCAGCACTATGAGACCTAAGATTATTGACAGGATGATCACCCATATTGGAACCTCGGTGGGTTCGCTGATCTTCAAGTCAGGGTAAGCGACAGTTGTGACCTGAAACGAGGAGAAATATATAAATTTGAGAAAAACATTGTGATTAACACGAACTGCACCAGCAAATACCAACTAATAGCTCCAGAAGCGGTTTAAAGGTTTGTGAGGATTGTGATGGTATCACAGCATACAATATCCTTTTGGGGACCAACCAAAGCTTTCAAAGTTCGCAGAACGTGGTTGGTATACAGGGCGTCCTACGGGTATGCCACATGGAGGGAAAGTACCTTGAATATTGTAATTAGAAAATTTTACTGAAAGATGGTCTTATTTGAATTTAAAAAACAATGTAAACTGCATTCAAAGATATTTAAATAATTAAATGGTTGAACCGGGAATAGAACCCGTACACGAGAAAAACAATCACCTGTAGCTTTATCATACCGATCGAAAGGCTTCATTATTATTTAAAAATCTATGAATCCAATTTAAATTGTTTTTAAAATTCAAATAATGTCTTCTTTCAGTAAAATGTTCCATCTACAATATTAAAGGTACTTTCCCTCCATGTGGCATACCCGTGGGACGCCCAGTATAGGTACTACGATTTATTATGATATTTGGATGTCAAAGTTACAGTATGTATGAAATCAGGAGACTTACCGTTACAGTATCATCATGCTCTTTGCTCTGATGAATATTGTAATGATCCGGCAGATATATAAAAGCTGTCGACGCTATGTTCACGTGACTGACACGAGGGTAGTCTTCCACTAGTGTTGCGTTCCATAACCTTGCCTTGACAGTGATGGTGGTAGCCTGCGCTCGGGCCAGTCGGTAGATGACACATTGGAACTTGATGCACTTTGCTGACTTCTTTTGGCAGTTCTGAAAAGGGAAAGTCTATGTTTTGAATCCAGTAGTGTGAGATATTTAGCAGTGATAAACAAAGTTTTAGTTTACGAATATCATATTCTCGATAAATACGGGAATTGAATGCCATGTTCAAAAAAATAAAATTATAACTTACCATGTTTACGACATGTTTCCTTTGCCCATCCTTGTCCGTATACGCCTCAGCCTTTACGATATCGCTCTCCCTTTTTCTCCTGACTTTGTTCTCGAACGCACTGGGATATTCTGTCGCTTTCTTTGTCTCATTATGCTGTTTCTGATTTGAGTTTACGCTTAGTTTTCCTGTCGATAAGAAGGGGTCCATCTCCAGGTTTTCGAGATACGGTTCGGAGGTTCCAGGCCGGTTGGATAGATTGAGTGGGTTGATCTCTCTCTCAGTGATAAAGCATTCACCGTTGCTTTGCTCTGTAACAAAACAAATAATTTTACATACCATAACTTCAATATGTAATGGTAAGTCAACACTATACAATCAACACATTGGCTGAAACATCGCAAACGTTAAGACGTTTGCGATGACAGATTTGCATTAGGTATGAATAGTACCTACATGGCAGAGAGTGTTTGTACGATCTACAAATATTTGTTCCGGGTATTGTTCTGGGTATTTCTATGTATTTCTAATGAATTAATCTATGTGTGTAATGTATTGTATTAAGCATACCTATCAGTCATCTAGTACCCATAACATAAGTTCTGCTTAACTTGGGGCGAGATGATGCTGTGTGGATTTTCCAGCATTCTATCTATCGACGTGAGCACCCATTATTGGATCATTCTGCCATTTTTTCCGGTCCTGTGCAAACCTAATCTACTCTTCGGTTATCCTAACGATGTCGTCTGACCACCGGGCTGGTGGTCTGCCTCTTTCTCTTTGTGCGTCTCTGGGCCACCTTTCCGTAATGGCTGTAGTCTATCTTCCGTCTTTGCGTCTAGCCAAGTGTCCTGCCTATTTCCACTTCAAACTTGTGATCCGCAAACCTACGTCTACTCTAGTAACGCTTTAGTTTGACATAGTATACATTTCCAAGTTGGGTATGTGATCGAGGACGGAAATACCGAACCATGGTGGGCACCAGGAGATACCGCACATGTTAGTATAGGCAAGACACATTTGTTGTTTGCCTTGGTCTTTAGGATTTGCGGTATTTTAGACTTGAAGATGCCTTGCAATTTTCCGAAGGCGACTATAAGGTGAGTGGCCCGTACACTGTACTCGTCTTGCGATCTCCTTAGACTGGGATGAGCGGCCAAAAAATAAACAGTGTCAAAGGTATGTATATGTACTCGTTCACCACCTTAATGCGGCAGTTATCCACAGAGATGTTAATCCGTGTTGGGGACGGTTATAAATTAATTAATAAATAAACAATGCCGGATAATCCACACAGCCTCCACGCCACGCCACGGAGGTCGTCAATTTGTATTTTGTATCGTTTGGAGATCAGCAACGTTTTCAGCTATGATGATCAGGTTGTCAGCAAAGCGCAAGTGAGATACGCGGCTGTCGCCTGGACAGGAAAGGGTATCAACTTCTATGGAGAAGTGATACCCTTTCCGGTCCAGTCAAGTGCCTTCATAGCGTCTTCTAGAACAGAAGTTTCGGTAAAATGATATTCTTTGCCGTACACCTCAATTGATTAAAACGAAGTCAGAAAGTCATCAAGATATTCACTGGCAGAGTCGCATTCGAGTACAGCTCAGAACAATAGCCACATATCGCTTGTCAGTACCACAACGATGTAAAATATGAAAAATTGCCCAGTGCTTGTCACTGTCGAGAGCCTTCTCGTAATCGACGAAGGCGAGACAGAAGAGGGCCTCTCTCTCTCTCTCTCTCGGCATCTTTCCATCAATTTCTTGACAGCGAGAATGTGGTCAATCGTAGAGTACCACTCCGGAAGCCAGCTTGTTCCAACATTATTTATATTATTTATAAATAGTAAAAGAGAACTTAGCAAAGTGTCCAGATAGCCTCACCTGCTTCTCCATCAACAGTCGGCACATTTTCCGGATACAGCAGCCACTTGCCCTGCGCGCCGTCTGATGCCACTTGGTGGGGCCACATGATTACTACTTGAACAGAAGACACACGCCATGGACCTTCGTTAAACACCTGAAAAAAATCGTATTTGTGTTTAAATTTTCCATAACATTTGTTAAATGTGAAACTACTAGTACCTATGTACTTTATCTATTACCTATATCTGTACGACATACCTGGTAAGTGTGCACTATCCTTGTTCCGACATCATCGAAGTACTTCATTGCAGACTCTCCTTTGACTTCTCCTCCGTAGAACACTTGCTCCGGTCGTGCAGCTCTGTAATCGTAGACGTTGTAATTAGCTACATCAAAACTGGTCTAAGCTGTTCATATCTATTGATCACTTTGATTTTTGCTAGACTCAAGAAGTTGCTAGAGCTTGCTTACCCCTTTATCAACAGTTCTGCGTTCTTGATCACCCTTGCTTCGATCGTTGCCGGTTTCTTCCCAGCATGTAATTCTTTCGACGTGGAGTTAGCCCATACGGTGAACATGACAGACGGTTCGTTGTCCTCAAGAGCTCTGGCGTCAAACCTCATGGTGATCGGTGGAGTGTCGGTAGCTTGCTTCTTGAAAGGGTTTTCTAGCATGCATGATACAATGGTCTTGTTTACACTCGTGCAGATGACATGTTTGTCCTGAAAAATTTAATAAATACGCTCTTCTGATTTTTATACATATATTGTTAAGATGTCTAGCCGTGAGAATAAGACCGTTGATTGTAGGTACCTCGCTAATTATATTTACTTTTTGATGAGTTATTTTTAATCAATACAATGTAAGGTAATTAATAATATATCATTATTCACATTATTTTCTGACTCTATAACCTTTTTGATGATAAATTCAAAGTCTCCAAGAAGGAAGAGGAAGATTGATTCATGAAATTAATAACATTGTTGCTACAACATACATGCACAATGGCGGTGATTTTACCACTGATGTAAATGTTGTCATGATATATGTATAGATTTTTTACACAGTAGGCACATATTTATACATATGATTGCTACCATGTTAATGCAGTGCATGAAGACACGAAACACTGTCTTTGACAGACTCACCCTAGGAGACTGCTCCACGTCCTATAAGTTTAAATACTTTTTAATCCCTTACGACCAACGGATTCAAAAATTATATCAGGTAATCAAAGGTAGTTGTAAATACTAGTTCTAATTTATTTCTATTATTTCATCGTTATTTTCTTTGTGAATACCATAAACTAATAGGAATAACTTATTACTTATTAAGCTTCTGTAAAGCTTATAACGTAAGCACTGTAGTTATTACAAACAGGTAGTTTAAACCTATTAGACAATCGTTTTGAGCAATTAACAGACTTTTAAAAGTCACGTCTTTAAAAACTTTAGTTACACAGTCATTAAGATTAATAAATGGGAACTTACGCTAATATTGGCAGCAATGTAATGCAAACTGGAGTGATGCTGCACGAACACTTGACCTTCGTATGCTGATTCACCGTAGTTGTCCACGGATACCGACAATCTAACCTCCTCTTCTTGACCCAACGTCAGGGCATACGCTGAGCCGTCTTCAGCTGAAAAAGACACATTTTGTTTTGTTAGATACTGTAAAAATAAAGTATAGACCACCGTCTAGTCAGAAAAAATAAAACGTATTTAAACTACCCCAGTCCTAACGGAGAGGGTGGATCAATGCCGAAAAGTTAAGAGGTCTTACTTGAAGGGGTCTTTTCTGAGCGCGAGTCAAGTAGTGGGTAAGTATAGAGCTTTTCTATGGAATCACTATACACTTTTGGGGATTTATACAGTAGAATATGCTTCATTACTTCGACTGTTTCCACCATGATTTGAAGGTTGTAGATGTTCGAAAAAATTTAAATACCACATTTTCTTATCAAATAAACTGATAACAAACTACCTCACTGTTTAAATTATAATAATAAAAAATGCAGGACAATCCACACAGCACCATCTAGCCCCAAAGTAAGCTACTCAAAGCTTGTGTTATGGGTACTAGATAACTGATATATTTAATACATTATATACATAGATAGATTTTTTTATGATACATAGAAAACACCCAGACCAACGGAACAAATTTCTGCAGATCGTACACAAATTTATTCTGAGGCGGGAATCGAACTCGCAACCTCTTGCGTCGCAGGCGGACTCTCGCCCGCTGCACAACCGAGGTTGAAAAATAAAAATATTGTGGAAAAATTGTATAGTCACGTACTCTTTGGTAACTGCAGTACAGGATTAACCACTAGATCGCTGATGCAAATGCCGTCAGAGCCGCAGTCGTTCAGGAAGTTAGCCGTGAACATAGTAGTGGCTGTCGCGTTCAGCACCGGAAAGTCGTCGATCTTGGGTAGGTCGCCGGTCGTCAGGTATCGCGGCTGGACGTGCTCGAGCTTGTATGTCACTTGGAACTGAAAAAGAACAACGAAACATTGTTACTTAATTTGGTTGTTCCATTGAGTTTCCAAGAGGATTTAGCTAGCCAAAAAAATACTTATAGGATAGGGTTACTTCGTTTGTTAATGATAAACGAGCGATAAGCGTGTGCTTATTTTTCTAGTAATTTTTATTTGAGTCATTGCAACAAACCCTATAGATATTCCACCGAGACTACTAGTTACCAGAAAATGGTGTATATGGAATTTAAAATTCGATCCAGGCTCTCCCCGTGGATTTTTTTTCTCGTAAACAAGGCAGTTGTCTAGTTTTGTTGTCGGGGCGGTACCAACGGATGTTTCTTCTTAATGAATTGATCTCACCTTGATAGGAGTTTGAATATCCCTGGTGTTATTCTTCAAATAAACAATATGCTCCCTACAGTCTTCCACATCTTTTCCCAGCTGAATAGTCCGATTCACAATATTGCTTTTTTCATTATCAAAGAAGACCCTCGAATACTTCCTGCCACCAGGGAATGTCTCTGCTTCTATAATGTAGTTAAGTTTGTGTACGTTTGACTGAGTTGATCTGACTAAGGATTCTATGATGCAGCAAGCTTGGAAGTGGAAGCAGGTATAGTTTGCTCCGGGGTCCTTTTCACAGCCTTGGGTCGCAGGGTCGATATTGATAATTGTGTTCGATGGTCGGATCGATGTTTTTATATCGATTATAGGTCTTGTTCGGATAAGCGCAACGCTACTCTGTAAACAATTGAAATAATAATTAGATTGTACCTAATCATAAGTGCGTATGTGAAACTAAATGATATTTTTAACAATTACTTACATTTTCGTATGCGCCTACCAATAAATCAGGATAACCATTCTCATCTAAGTCAACTCCTCCAGACAAAGAATATCCAAATGTTCTCAGTATCACAGGCAAAGATTCTGCTGTGACAATTTGATCAGGCTTTACGTTAAGTCCACTCTTTCTATCTCCCATGTAAATGTAGACTACTCCATTTCCTTCGTATGGACTTCCTATTGCTATATCCTGGCATCCATCCTTGTTCAAGTCACCAGCGTTGGCAATAGCGATTCCAAACTGTGATTCTTGCTTGCCAGTTAATTTTACGTTGTAATCTTCTGAAAGGTTCTGGTTTACATTGAGATATAAGTAGACCGCACCGCCCGCGTCTTTGGAGAAGTAGAACGGAGCACCTACGAGGAGATCTGGCATTCTGGAAAAAGAAACACAAACTTATCACATTTGCTCAACATTTTCTTGAGTCCAATGTCATAGGGCAGAAGGTCCGTCATAAGGTTCGTCATCTTGATCTTGGAGGTTTGCTTAAGAACGATTGGGTGGGTTGCATGCCGGCAACATTTTCTATAGGTTGATAGATAGATAACTCTTTACTGTACCAAAAAAACACAATAAATACATAGGTAGGTACTTTTTTAGGGGTAGAAACTATATTTCCTTTTATTAAGGTAACCCACCCATCACCGTTGACATCAGCAGCAGCAACTTCATAACCGAAGCTGGAGCCGAACTGCTCTCCTTTCAGGAGCAAGGTCACATTCAGTATATTCAGGTCAGTCCTGCTCCAGTCGTCGGTTGCTCTCTTGCTGTAAACCACCACTTGGCCCGTGCCCCGTGCGCGAGGTGCACCAGCTGCGTAGGAATTCTTGTTTCCTCCGAAAAAACTCGCTCCAGTTACTGACATACCTGAAAACAACAATGTAAATCAGTAACTAATTTACCAACGCATAAAAATTTTCTAAACCATATTATAAATTAATAAATAATTTTGTGAAGATTCTACGAAATCTACCAATACTATACAATATGCAGGCCTATACAGAACAGTGAGTGCAAGACGGTTAGGATGTAAAATAATTTTCCGTTACCTAAATAGCTGTATTTTTCTACAGGACTAGACTTGTCTTCAACAGGTCCCATGTAGACGACGTTGTCTCGCTCTAGCATATCGTCCCTCACATCCTGGGCGAACACGGTCCCTCTCCAAGTGTATGGACCCGGGCTTCCAAGAATTAGAGTATCGTCTTCCAGGAAGGAGCTGCTGGTCCCTACTTGGCAAAAACCGTACTCTTCGTGTTCCCTGAAAAATAAAAAGAACTTGTTGTTATAAAAGTTACTTTTGTTTTCTTTTTTCAGGTACCTTCTCAATATTTTTGAACAGCCGTGTATGTGAACTATAAATAATAAACTTTTGACGCAGAACTATAAGATGTTGGGAAAGAAGGCAGTAGTGACTAGTGGTCTTACCGGGTATGGGGTCGTCCTCGGCATGGCTCCAAAACATCGAGTAACGTTAGTTCGTTAGTCAAGGTGTAGCAAAGTCCTTGACCGAGCTGTAGCTCTCCGGATTTTCGTATGTATCTGGAAATTATGCATTATCTCATTCGTGTTTGATTATGGTTGCTCTTTGGCGTTCAATCCTTCTTATATCACGATGGTTTTATAAAAACAATGGTAGTTGTAGGTACCTGTGTGCGCAAACAACTGCCTTTTTCTCAGGACCTTGACTCTTCACTGAGACACCAAGCCACTGGCCTTCTTTGATCTCATCATAATAAGGCCCGGATAGATGATTGGAATCCAAGCCTACATTATAAAACACATTAGCAAAATTAGTTTTATCGATAAAATAAGCAATTTTAAATAAAAGCGATTTTGGTTGAATCAGCAAACAGAAATAATAATATTGAATGCTCTATAAAATGTTATTTGTGAATTGGCTTTTCTTAGTCACTTTATAGCTAAAATTAGACACTACAATCGTATAAAATGCTGATAAACCATGGTTATTTAAAACGCAACCCAAACACTAAAATCAATCTCATCAAATATATTTGATGAGAAATTGCTGAAGCAACTTTTAGAATGAATCGCTTTTGCTGAAACAATATAATTTAGACCCACTATAAATCGGGCTGGTGATAATGTCGGCAAATGCAAAGCATTGCAACCAGGCGTGAATAGTATGCGAAAAGTATACAGTAAAAAATAGCTAAAACTTAAAAATATTCAAATTGCACAAACAAGTCGTGCGAGTGATAATATATCTAGCAGTTTTCGTGATCATGCAGCCCAATACAAAGTCTTATACTGTTTTGCTATAACAAAAACGATAAAGGTGACAAGGCTGCAGTTTAGGTGGCAAATGGTGACAATACCGCAAAAACCTGTAAGAAATCAACGTGAAGATACGGCACAAACGTGTGGTCTCAGGTTAATGAACGTTATCGAAGTCTACTGTTTTGTTAATTTTGAGCTGATTATCGATGTGGCCGATTAGTATAGGTACCAGAAGAACACCACCGTTATGTTTGTGAGTATGGCCTACTTTTATGAGTAGTGCTATGTTAATCGGCCCAGCGGTACTTTGTCTAACTTCAACTTGTTATTTGTGACAAGTACAAAACCAGACGTATTTGGTTTTAACAATAGTAGAGTTTTCATTCGTTACCAACCAGTCACCTTTTACTTCTCTAATTGTCAATTTCGTATTACTTATGTAGGTAAAAAGCTTTTTCATGGTGTCAGTTTTAGTGAATAGAAAATTTGAGTTATTTTCATCTACTGCCTTTTTTATTTAGGTATTATTCATAATTTTGTATATTTATAAATATTTAAATTATAACAAAATAATATGATTTCAGAATAAAGTGCTTTCGCTAAAGCATGTGATATTTTGTGCTTGCAAGCTGTTAGTGCTTAATATTCTAGGACTATGGATACATTTTCGTGTCAACTACTAAATATAACTACACCCGAATTCTAAATTTAGGTGACGATAATCGTGCAGGTAGTGAATGGTGATTGTAAATAATTTATAAACAAAGAAACGCAATAAAATATAGTACTAGGTGGTTATATTATTGAAGGCGATAAGGTATATACTTACACCGAAAATGTATCCCAATTATAGTATGGATAAATAACATGGGGTATAATGATTTGCAAAATAAAATTCAAACCGTCGTTAGTTGTATTCATGCGTTGCAATAATACTGATCGAGCTGGAACTTGCTTTGCTATTAGTACAATCAAGGGTGACAGCGATTAGTTATATTAATTAGTTGAAGAGCGTAATGATTATAAAGGAGGTTGAGACCACAGCTCACTTACTCTTGTCTAGCTTGCCGTACTTCGCTGTTTGGGGCACCACCGACAAAAGACAACACTTTAGTTATACATTAATGAGAACCTAGTTCTATAAGTTTGAGTTTAATCTATCCTGTTAATGAAAGCCGTAATTAAAATACCCTCTTTGCTTATTATTCTTCGACACGAAGATACAATGTCCGTTTCTACTGCTGATTCGAAAATATCTACTTTATCACACTGTGCATCACACACTTCTACTAGTGTTCACTACTCCTCCTCTAACTAGTTTAATAACACACTTTATGTTGGTTATTTTTCTTAAATATTATTTACACAGTGTTGTTCTAACCCTCTAAGGCTTTGTGTGTTGACATTCTAACAGATTACATTTTCTACTTTACTTACTCTACAATTTACAAGATCTGGTTGTGTCTGATGAATATGACAAGATTCTTTATGATCGCATTCAGTTTAGCTTTTCCAAGACTGAAGACGCGATGGCATGAAACTTGACCAAATGCATAGAACAGTCAAATATGTATGTAGTTAATATAATGGATAGATAAATGCTCATAATATATTTAGTATTGGAATTAAGTGCTGTGCACTCACTTCGTCTCCCATCTGTGATGATCTGCTCGCAGTCTCCGGTCTGAGGGTCGAGAGGACATTTCCATAATGCACCGGATTTGGTCGTGTTCGGCTGGAGATTTTTACCAAGAGGTGCTCCAACTAGCAACCTGTAAAGAAAGAAAACCATTTTAACAAATATTCAACAATCATTATTACTTATTAATTTATTACACAAGCTCTGCTTACTTTGGGGCTAAATGATGCTATGATGATGTATTCATTGTCCAGCATAATTTATTTATTTATGATGAAATTAAGACGTATAATTCAAGTACGTAGATATAATTTGCCCCACAAACGCTACCGCGCTTCTAAGGTCAAAATAAACTCTGTACTCCAGATGTACCTAATTTACTTATTTAATAAACCACCAAGAATAGGTATACCATCAAAATAATCATTCCATTCACGTCGCACAAAAACTACCAGCCTGCACGCATCGAAATTCAGGCGTCAAAAGGAGATGATTAGATGTTGATTACGTAGTCATTACGTCATTACGGTAACAGAATAGATACCGTAATGACGATGTTGGACCGAGCATGACTGTTACGTAATTATCTAGATATCTGATTATGGTGGACTTTAAGATCTCTGATAAAGTGCTGACGGAATGAAATGTCTGGAATGCTGTTGACGTCATTTGAATTGTATAACTGCTTCAAAAGTATCCTTCTTCTTAAAAATTAGAAACAAAGGCAAATTTCTGACGCAATATAATTTAGTTGATTTTAGTTTATATGATCGACAATATAATAAACAAAGTTTTCAGATTTTGAGGACCGTTGTGAACCATACACAAGAAGCTATATTAAATTTAGGGGTACGTCTACACGTTCTCCTTACATATTTTGAAGTCTCCGAATTATATTAAAACAGAGAGACGAAAAAGCATACCAACATGTAATCAATTTTTAATTGGCCCAAACAATAATGTATTCCGATTCTCCCCTGCAGGGCACATCATGGCTTAATTAGAGCTGTATTTGCATGGTAATGCACGTTGTACATGATTGTTTTCTCGATAAGGCTCGTTACACGTACAATGCACCCTGTGGGCCACGTGCACGAACGTGCGACACTATTTCTGATTTTTATTTGCAAATCCGTGTCAAAGAGCTTAAAATTGCATTGATGTAAAATAACTACATAAAAACAGACTTTTATCATTCAAGTAGGTGCTTGCATAAATACCTAATACGCAAAACAATGAAAAGTTTCTGTGATCTCTATGATAAATAAAAATCTATTATGTACTGCGTGTATTTTTAGCAATGGGGACTACAACAAGGCACAAACGGTCAAACAAAACTTCATCATTTTGAAGCCCTGCGATAAATCTTATTGCATCTTATATATAGTATAATAGACTTTAACCATAAACTCATGGACGGTAGGATCTCAACATAAAACACAGTTATCGTATAAACTTTATGTACTGAAATACTTTACAATACATTTTAGGAGATGATTTCACTTTAATTTCTTACAACGGAATTTACATAAAGAACAATTATGAAACTAACGAACTTCTTCAAGCACTAAATGAAAAATGGTAATGATATATCGGCAAACAAAGTGGCAACGTCCGTCTAGCTCTGTGGTTTGCGTTAGGAGTGGTCGTTGAATGAACGAACTGTTTTTGTAGACTGTTTGTTTGCCGTCGACTGCTAGACCGGTTTACAGTCCACTGATGAACCAGTTTACTCGTGAACGAAATTTGCATCGCCCAGTCCAAAGTCGAGCGTTGACGAAACTGTTTGTTTCTCGCTCTCTAGCCACTCGTCTATCAAGCATTCTGCTCTCTTCACACTTGCTTGTTTCGCTAATATGACTATCTCTCTTTCGCCATGCGCCAGGCCAGACTGTATATCGGCGGCGGCGTAAGTGGTGTTTTGTAAAAGTAAACTCTATTGCAATGCAATATGCATGTCAATGTATTATTCTATAAGTAGGCATTACCTACTAAACAATTACCTACCTATCTTCATAATTATGGTAGGTAAGTTGCACTATGCACACAAGCGTAGGTTAGGTACCTAGGAGGGTTATTTATTTCTGATTTTCGGGCATAACTATCCAGGTAGAGACAAACCATTCTAAAAATGCAGGCCCTCTTCATAAAACGTCATAGGTAGGTACCTACTTACTTGGCGTGCATTTTCAGAATGCTTTATCTCTACCTACCTAGGTAGGTACCTATCCCGAAGGTAGGTAGGTAGTGTATGTTCCCTAGGTACCTACCTACTCACCTATGGGATTTTTCTTTTGACGCGTCAAAAAGCAAGAGGCAACGATACTTACATTTTAATACCTACCTACTTATGACAAATTTATCACCACTATTAAAGGTAGGCCTACCTATAATAAACTGGTGCTTAGGTATTCTGATAAGTGATACGATAACATAACACTATTGCTCCGTGCTATTTCACATTGGCTACTGGCATGGCGATTTGCAAGCGAGTTAACGCCGAAAGACATGGTACCTAGGTAGGTAGGTAGGTATCTAGGTAAATTCATTGTTGAAAAAAAAGTATACTTAGTGATCGCGAGGTCTACTGTTCGTAGAACTACTAGTTATATAAAAATACCCAGAACACCCGGAACAAATATTTGCATATCGTACAAACATTTGTCCTAAGGCGGGAATCGAACCCGCAACCTGCGTCGCAGGCGGACCTTTGCCGGCTGCACCACATCGGTCGTCAAAATAGTTCATAGGTCGCGTCGTCGATTGGCAACCGTTTACCTATGATCGTTTTAATTCTCGTCGTCGTTTACCAATCTGTGCATCAACGTTCAACGATCGATCATGTCCTGAACTAAACGGCATAAACTGGTCGAACAGTAGACTGTTTTATGAACTAGTTCATCGTTGACGGTAAACGGTCTCGTTTCGTCTATTGAAAAGAAGTCGACGACCCATTCCTAGTTTGCGTGAGAATGGGCTCCGACTCCGAGCTCCGTCCGATTGAGCGCACTGCCGCTCGTCGGCTGGTCTCGGGAATCATCGGCTCGTTTCGGGTCGGGCAAAACAAGTCGCTTGCGTTGCTTGCAAGTTGCTTGCGCTTCTTGGGGAATTTCCGCTATACTTGTAACAATAATAAATTTTAATTAATTGTAGTATTTCATAGGTATAATATTAGTTCAAAACACAGGTTTTATTGATAAAACTGTAACAGCTCGGCCATCCACTCACTAACGAGTCCCTTCGTTATTGTTAATTTAAAAAAAATATTTTTATTTAAACACAGTTAGGTATTATTAATAAAACTGACACGACTCGGCCATCCAATCACTAACGAGTCCCTTCGTTACTGTTAATTAAAAAAAAACAAAATCTTTTAAATTTGGAAATCATTTGTTAATCATTTAAATAAACTTATTTTATATTTATACTTTGAAACCAGCTAGTTATATTAACTATGGTACATAAACCTGAATCAGTTGCTCGATTCAAGACATGTAATGGCTACCGGCCATTACATGAATTTGAATAAGTTGCTTGATGCACGACATTAATTGTTACTTTCCATTGATAATATTGAATCTGTAGCTCGACCCATAACAATGATCGTTACCAGCCATTAATAAAATTAAATTTGGGGCTCGGTCCATAACATTGACCGTTACCAGCCATTGAAAATATTGAATATGTAGCTCGATCCATGACATTGATCGTTACCAGCCATTGATAATATTGAATCTGTAGCTCGACCCATAACAATGATCGTTACCAGCCATTAATAAAATTAAATTTGGGGCTCGGTCCATAACATTGACCGTTACCAGCCATTGAAAATATTGAATATGTAGCTCGATCCATGACATTGATCGTTACCAGCCATTGATAATATTGAATCTGTAGCTCGACCCATAACATTGATCGTTACCAGCCATTTATAAAATTAAATTTGGGGCTCGGTCCATAACATTCACCGTTACCAGCCATTGAAAATAATGAATCTGTAGCTCGATCCATGACATTGATCGTTACCAGCCTTTGATAATATTGAATCTGTAGCTCGATCCATGACATTGATCGTTACCAGCCATTGATAATATTCAATCTAAATCTCTTAATCAACAAAATAAATAAAAACGTCTCTACAAGAGACCTGTCGTACAACGATTGTAAATCAAAGCTGAACGATTACCTTAAATCCCTAACCTATGATCAGACTGAGGAGTTATTTCGTAGAATATCCTGAAATCCACCTAATCCCTATCACATAATATCTACCTAGTAAATTAAGTGACTTAGCATACCTTTCTTCCATTTGTTAGGTTAAATAGTAGTATTTTTTGTGTATATACTAAATAAGATATATTTTCATTGATCTCAATATTGAACTTGTATAGGTATGTATTTTGTTACTTTTCAATATACACCATTGTGAGAAAATAAGTCCGATGTTAGCCAGAGCAGGAGCCCTCGCTTCTTAATACAAATTTCGACTTGGCAAGAGCGAGGAACTCACTAGCGAAGCCTTAAAATGGGTCTTTTTCACACATCAGGTACCAACTATCTTAAGACTATATCTATAAGTTCATTTATTTAGAAATGTTGATGTGTAACTTAAGACGAAATAAACATTTTTATCTTATCTTATCTTAAATCTGTAGCTCGATCCATAACATAGATCGTTACCAGCCACTAATAAAATTAAATTTGGGGCTCGATCCATGACATTGACCGTTACCAGCCACTGATGTATAAAATGTAATCCTTTGCTCGATCTATAACAAAGATCGTGACCAGCCATTAATAAAATTAAATCTGTGACTCGATCCATGACACTGATCGTTACTAGCCATTGATTACAATTTACAGTGAAAGTCCCTCACAATGACTAACACACTCAATTATTCTTGAGGTTGTAACACAAGTACACCCTATTTACCATAATATACTTTAGGAACTTGATTAAAAGCACATTAAAACATCAATATTGTTATCAGTCCAAAATTGAGAGTTGTAACATAACAACACTCTTTTGTGTAAAATCTTAACTTGATTAACGCGCATAGAAATAACAATTTGTTTAAATAAGTGATGGAACTAAGTTTGCATGCGAGGGAAAGCACCAATTTATGGTTTCCATTGAAGACAGGAATCAATAATTATGTAACACTAGGAAAACCATGGTAAGGATGTCTTTAAATCGAATCTTTTAGCATAATTTTGGTTGAGAATTCTCTCACATTCGGTAACATGAATTGGCGGTGAACCAATCTAGTGAGTATTCGTGAAAGCGAATCATTAACTTCATTTTTTTTTTATTTATCACTCACACACGTCAACTTTAAAAATCAATTAAGTATCATCAGCAAATAAAAGTACGACACAACAGTCCTTTTTTTTGCAACTTTTTTTTTTTAACTTTATCAGAAAAATATGACTGTATAAGATCCAGTGCCTTGTTGTTAATTCCATAGTGTTTCAATTTACTTATTAATGCATCATGATCATGAATTCATGACAAACAAAAGCCTTACAAAGGTCACAGTATATACCAATAGCGTGTTTCGCTTTACCCTAGGCATCTATTAAATGCTTTAGTAGTACCTACAGTATCAGCATCGGTTGTAGGTCTACCCTTGATGAAGCCAAATTGATGTCCATGGAATAGCCTTTTGAGGTCGAGATGTCATCTTGGTGAGAATGTTTTATTTTTGCTTTACTGCAGGAAGTATTTAATTTGGTCTGTAATTGCGCAATTGCGTCTGGATCAGTGGCTTTTAGATTTATAAACAGGAAACCTGTATACTATAATATAGTCTCATAAAATATTATTTCATGAAATCAGGGAAAACAACTCGCACGTCGACACAACTATTGAAAATATAGGCCAAACAAGGAGCCACTTCCTTAAGCTTCGTGCTTGGTTGAAATACTTCAGGGATCTATTTTTGATGTTAACAGATTAAAACCTTTTCACTATGTAATTATCATTTTACATGACTAAATGAAAAGACCTCCTTACATTTTCATCAGACGATTCAAGTAATTCTTTTTTTTTCAAGCCTTTGATGTCTAAGAGCTTAGAGACCAGGCAACAACTTTAGGAATGCAAAACCGCATCAAAATCCTTTGTTCCATGTTTAAGAATTAAATTAATAATCTTTATTTCTCTATTACGTGGCTTTGATATACCAGTTTAAGTTTTTCAGTAGGTATTTGTTAGTCTCGTATGTTGTCTTTATTTTATGAGACGAGTTTATAATAATAATAATAATTTTGAAACAACAGAAATTTTTCTTTCTTGTAAACTTTCTTAAACATTTTATAGCAATTGGTTATATACAAGCAAAATACTAAGGGATCATGGTACAAACTCTTTTATTTTTTTAAAGATTATACCTATTATTATACCCTATTCTTACTTTTATATAATACCGGGAGTGACCCAATCAGTAAAACCGACCCGAACTGCCAATGTTTTAAGTTAGAGTACTGCATTTTTTTTCTTTGTTTACAACATTTAAGAAATTGGCAAAGATCATTCGTGTCATCAAAACAAGATAGTATTATGTTAGCTACTTAGCTCAACTATACTTTCAAAATTCTTAATACGGCCCTCTGTGATTGTTCTGAAGATTAAATTCCTCATTCCAACTTAATCATTATGACAGTATCACGTCAATATATTTACAAAAACTTCCGAACTCATGGAAATATTAATCAATAACAGTTGGAAACATAATTTTAATACTAGATTTATATTATAAGCTCGCTGTGCCCAGAACTAGGCTTCACAAAATTAGTGTATCTTCTATAGGCCAATGCACATCTACTTCTACAACAAAACTCCTAGTGAGTTGCAATTTATAATTTTCACAAAATAAATTCAAACGAATTGTCGAAACGTTCCTGTTCAAAAGGGCTTACTATAAAACATCACGTCATTATCAAGAGGATAGAAAAGCTTAGGACGACTTTTGCTCCAACTCAAAAAATAGCAACTTACAGGATATTCTATATATATGTACATATATAGAGGTTACTTCGTCGCTTCCGGTAGGTAAGCATAACCGGACCTTACAAAAATATCACTTTGTTTCGGTGTCAGTGGTTAATTTTATAATTCGACCTTTTCTCGGTGTACATTTGTATTTATGATACAACAACAGTAGCTAAATGTACAGATTTTCTCGTACGAAAACGAAATAAATAATGGAATTAATGACATTTTGAATTGGTTAAATGTAATATATAAATTATTATTATTGACAAGACTTAACTTGGGTTATTTTAAATTACAAACAGAAATCTATAAATTTGGACATTAAATTAATGTACAGTGTTAAATCAAGCAATTTCCTAGGTATTAAACTTGACCAACATCCTAATTGGAAGTCGGATGTTGACAATATTTAGTTGCAATAATAGATTTGATCTTGAAGATTAATATTAATAGTTAATCAGGAAAACTGTCACAAAAAGCAGCACTTGCTGCCTATCATGGATATATGTGTGTCTTCTGCGTTGCTCTACGGGTTACCATTGTGAGGTAATTCGGAGGAGGTACTCAGAGCCTTAAAATCTCAAAAAAATTGCATGCGTGTGGTTTGCTTACAGCCTGTTTGTGCCTGGTTACTTGATAGCTGCAAACCACTTTAAAAAACTAAGTTTTTTTTTTTTTACTTGCCATGTATGTTAAAGAAATCTGCACATTCGTTAGACAAGGCCTACATTATTTCATCATTTCAATTAGTTGCAAAGTTTGTCTACTAGATTTAAAAATAAGATTTATATTTCAAATCACCATTCTAAGGTTTTCGACAGAAATTAGCCTTGCATGGCAATTGAGACATCTAATACGTTATCAAAAACGGCTACAAATGGCAACTTTTATTATCGGGGCTAAGACACACTTCGGGTCGCTGAGCCATAGGAGTAAGTAATGAGTTACCAAAGGAATTCAAGGATTTGCCAATGACTATGTTTAAAAATAGACACAAGAAATAATAATAAACTCATTGTAACTCATAGCGTGGACAAATATTTCAATTTTGAGCAGACAAAACATTTTAATTTATTTTCAAAATCATTATTTTTACCATGTAGGTAGATTTATATTCCCACGCCAGTCCAAAATCACTGCTAGTAATGTTTTGGCGCCGCTGATACGTTAACAGCACCGTCAAACCATCATAGTGAAACCTCAGTTGTCACAAATACTAGATGGATTTGATGAAAGCCGCTTGCTTTATCTGTATTAGTAAACTATTTCGCGTTACCTAATCGAGACCACATTACAGATTTAGACATGGACACATCGAGACAGATAGTTGAAGTAATACAGACCACCAAGTGATCAGTGACTCGCTGCTAACGCTCATAAATTGCTCCTGTTCTTGACCCACTAAAGGAATACAAACCAGTGACTGGTTGGTAAACACGATGTCTTGTGACCTCATAATCACAAACCTTTACTAGACGCGTGATACGCAACACACCTCATGTGACTTTCCCTGTTTCAAACGTCAGTAGTACCTATGCAAAACACAGTGAACTCGGCACTCCTATGAAATTACATGAAAATTGATTCCGTGAATAATATTAGAAGTTCAACTGTCAGCGTAACGCACGCAGTAGGTATGTTGCTACCTCTCGACTACCTATGCCACGTAAAACCACGGCGTTTCCGTGCATCCCAATGGTCTGAAACAGACTCCCGAGTCCCAAAGTGTACATCTATTTATTTTTATTTATTAATTTTAAAATTTTGCAGAAACTTCTCATCTACAGGAAACTATGTCTATCTGAAATCGAAATATTATTCTGCTAATAACATCTCGACGTTTGACTTACTACGTGACACGGCACGCTGCTTGGCAAGGCTCCTTGGCAAAACTTGGCAAGGCTCCTTGGCAAAACTTGGCAAGGCTCCTTGGCAAAACTTGGCAAAGCTTCTTGGCAAAGCTTTTCAGAACTTGGCAAAGCTTGGCAAAATTTGGCAAAGCCTGGCAAAACTTGGCAACGCCAGGCAAAACTTGGCAACGCCTGGCAAAACTTGGCAAAGTTTCAACTCTCTTTTGTACAAAAAGAACACGGTTAAGACCTAACTCATTTTTTTTGTAGAGGTACATACCTGCAGGGCTATCACTACACTTAGCCGACTTCTTACACCACACGATTTACACGCAGTCTATTTATGACCTAAATTACATAATGCAAAACATTGTTCAACAACATGTTCGCGCTTACGCTAATTCAGCTATGAATTCGTTGCCAAATTCTTTGCGACCACGTTGTTGGACCACCGGCTTAACACGAACTGGTTTTGTATAACTTTTCTAGAAACTTATTACGAAATTCAACCGGCATCAGATTCGCATTAGGAATCTGCTCTTCGGACCTGGGGTCTTATATAACAGTTGCGTTCAACTATTCGCTCAAACCACTTACACGTTGTCACTAGCCGTATTAAGGATCGACTGGCATAAAAACTGTTCGTTTGAAAATTGTCTGAATAGGCAAAAGTTTAAACGATAAGGACACAACACTTTGAAATCTTGTTTGAAATTAAACCAGCTACGGTTACTGCTAACTCAATCGTTTAGCCATGATTTCGCGTCACCAGTCCGACTATTATAGAATCAATACGCACTAAACACTCACGGCCTTTTCACCTATTGAAGCACGATCGATTGAAGGCAAGTACGTGGTACCATGAAACACTTTGTGCTTAAACCGTACAAATATGGATTAAAGCTCACAATAAAAATATTATTCAACCTTACCAGAATGTTTCCAATAGCACTCGCAAGCCTCAGTCACGAAAACCATTACCAGTAGGGGTCACCATCACTCAGCAGAGGCGCCAGTATCGGCCAGCATCGACCAGCATCGGCCAGCATCGGCCAGCACCAGCACCTGCATCGGCCAGCATCGGCCAGCGTCGACCAGCATCGACCAGCATCGGCCAGCACCAGCACCAGTATCGGCCAGCATCAGCACTGTCTAGTAGCAGCTTCACCAACAGTGCCCAAATAACTTGTACCATCTGCAACACTTGCAACACAAATATTAACCTTCCGAAACAATTAAACGGTTCAGAACCATTTTGTAGTCGCTATTCCAAACCAGAGCTAGGCTAACCCTTGCCTTTCGTTACGGAGTATTTCTCCCAAACGTTCTTCCAAATTACAGAACTATAAAAAAATCGTTACTTTTTGTGGGCGTCGCTTTTCCAATCCCACTTCTGAACTATAATAGACTTTAACCATAAACTCATGGACGGTAGGATCTCAACATAAAACACAGTTATCGTATAAACTTTATGTACTGAAATACTTTACAATACATTTTAGGAGATGATTTCACTTTAATTTCTTACAACGGAATTTACATAAAGAACAATTATGAAACTAACGAACTTCTTCAAGCACTAAATGAAAAATGGTAATGATATATCGGCAAACAAAGTGGCAACGTCCGTCTAGCTCTGTGGTTTGCGTGAGAATGGGCTCCGACTCCGAGCTCCGTCCGATTGAGCGCACTGCCGCTCGTCGGCTGGTCTCGGGAATCATCGGCTCGTTTCGGGTCGGGCAAAACAAGTCGCTTGCGTTGCTTGCAAGTTGCTTGCGCTTCTTGGGGAATTTCCGCTATACTTGTAACAATAATAAATTTTAATTAATTGTAGTATTTCATAGGTATAATATTAGTTCAAAACACAGGTTTTATTGATAAAACTGTAACAATAGTACAAGCTAATGAAATAAACAAAACAATTTTAATTTTAAGCCATAAAACTATAATTTAAATCAAAATTAAATTGATAACGTGTCTTTCAAATCAACCTATTAACGTTCGAGCAATCGATCATCTCAAATTGATTGCGCCTCGTCTATCAATCGATGGTAAATAAATGCTGATACCTCTAATCAATTTACGATTGGATATGGGTTACGGATAGCGGTCTCGATTGTCAAGTCTTTTTCATTAGTATACAGGGTGTAACAAAAATAAGTAACCAAACTTTCAGGTGGGGTGTAGAATCGAACACTGTTTTCAGGAAAAATATTAAAAAAAAATCCCGCCCTTTAGTTTTCGAAAAATAAAATAAATACGGAATTTTCACTTCATAACGCAAACGACTGATGCACGTGTTTATTTGACATTAAAATATGATTAAAAGATCTACGTACCTTGTGTACACCTTTTTAGCAGATAAACATCTTTTTACGGGGGGCACCCACGACCGTACACGCGATATCGCAGCAGCGCGCGCGGCGTCGGGCTGCACGTGTTGTATGTAGGAAGCTAGCCAATGCATTCCAATTTTCCCATTTCAATTTTCATCTCGTGGTATTCAATATCTGAATAACGCATACGAGCCATTTTTACGCACAAAAAACCGATAAGCGCCGCCGCGACCTTCACCTTGCGCTTGCAATGATGGCAACTAAACGGCCATTGACCCTATGATAACATTTCTGTGGTATGACAGTTTGACAAAACTAACAATAAGCCTAGCATTGGGTGAACATTCGGATGAACTAAGTTTGTATACCTATCTCGCTCTCGCGCGCTAAAAGTTTGTGCCTTTTCTTGTCTCAATCTGGTGCTTCGGAAATGCAAATTGTAACAACCTTTTGTGGGGTTCATTGTAAGTTACTCACCGTGTTTTTAAAGGTCAATGTGAAGGTAGGTACTTAGGTAGTCAACGATATGAAAAAATAAAAGCTAGTAGTGAATATCTTTTAGTAGGAAGGTGCATGCTTAATGAATGTACCTACTAACTATGCATTTTCGTGATAGAACGTGTGTAAAGACTTAAAATAAATTATTTATTTTTTAATTCCTAGAGGAAAATTGGAATGTATTTGTTGTACGTAGGCTCCATATCTAAGCACGCCGTGCAGCCTGTTCGCTTCCGCTGCAATGATGTCGCGGGTCGATGACCGCGGTGGCCGCTCATTAGGGCACCGTTTAGGTGATAAGGGCTTATAAAAAAGATGAATACAGGTACTTAGGCCATATTTTTAAAATTCCAAATAGACACATGTATTATAGTCTATTGCCTAATGTTGTGAAAATTTCAAAATTTCAATTTATTAAATTTTTCGAAAACTAAAGGGCGGGATTTTTTTTCAATATTTTTCCTGAATTCAGTGTTCGATTCTACACCCCACCTGAAAGTTTGGTTACTTATTTTTGTTACACCCTGTAGATTGATAATGACAAGGTGAAATATTTATTTTGTCTTGGTGATGATAGAGATCCGGGTGACGAAATACTTGCATACGTGCTTCGTACGTTGATTAACTAATAAATGATCAAATCTCTTGTCAAATTGTATTTTCTCTTGCTGAATTGACGTTGACAAGAACTTCGTTCATTTTATTGAGATAATCAGCGTACAAATAGCTGGCTGTTAGTGTCCCTATCGAGTGAAGTTCTTTGGGCACGCGGCACGGAACGAGGACTCGATGGAGCGTCTCGTGGTCCAGGGCAGAATGGAAGGCAAGAGGTCTCGTGGTCGCTCTCCCACCAGATGGTCGGACCTCATCACCTCTCTGTCAAAGTCCACCACGACAGACTGCTCCCACAACGCAACCAACAGGGAACGACGGCGGCGCATTGCACGAGCAGACGTTCATCAGGACCCCATCATAACCACGACCACTCTGCCAAGAGTGACCGACTAAGAAGAGTGTGCCTATATTGAATTTGGCACTGGCATCTGGCATTGACTCAAAGGACCTCTTACTACGGAGCGTCGAGGAAAGCCATCTAAACACTTTTTTTGTTTATGACGCGTATGTTTTCCCACTGCATTTCAATCAACATAAATCATTAAGTTATAGAGCTATCAAGCCGAGCCTTTTAATTTAATTGCAGTAAAAGTAACACGTGCCCAAATATACCAATTTCGACCAAGACGACCCTTACAACATAAACTACTTACATAAAAGTTAATAAAATATATGTAACCATTATCACATGGCTGTACTTATTCGGTCTCAGATTAGTAAAGTACTTACCTATTGTAACGCCCACAGTAAGGGTTAACGAACTTGAAACTGAACAAAATTAAGAGTCTCATTGTTTTACTCGATGTTGCGACACTAGTTACCATATCTAAATATTTTGAGACCACAAGAAAGCTCAGTGGCCTAATTAAAAGTACAAACAAAGAGCTTTGCGTGGCAAAGAGAACATAATTAATATCTTTTACTTGAACCATACAATTTTGAGAGGGAAATATTTCACGTTTACTAACAGATTTCAAAATAATCAGATCAGTTGTGTAATTTTTTAGTCAGATTTAATCAACCAATGCCGTAAAACTTAGCTCAGTCGAAACCTCTGCTTTAAACACTTGTGTAAGTGGCTAGATACTTTGTATATTTTGCGCAAGGAACATATTTGGTACCTTACCGCAGACTTCATTAGCAAAAATCAATTAACAAACCAAAACAATAAATCGAAGAAGAAAACATGCTCACATTCCGTAACGTCGGCACTCTGCAAACATTATGGCATTCCTGCGTAGAGACCGTAAAGTCACGAGAGATTGATGGCCACCCACGAAATGCGTTTGTATTGTAATAGCTATCTAAATTGTGCAATAATGGTGCCACTATCGCCGATGTCAAGGATAGATAGTTGATGGGAATTTATCGCCCTTCATGGGTGCGCCAAGGATACCATCCATGATATAGGAGACGCGATGTAGGAGCGGCTGTTTTCAACGTTTATATTTGCATTTTAGCGGTTAATGGAAGGTGAACAAACGGATTCACTTACGTGTAAACAAGTTTGAGGTACCTTTTAAGACAGTATGGCGGCAACTCTATCTGCTTGCGAAAATATTTTCCTTTCGAATTTGAAACATCCTTTCGATTGATGTTAATCAATTTCTGAGACATCATATTACCCGTAATGTACAGTGGCGTTCATTGATCGGTGACCCACCTGACGGGTTCCAAGTATCGCATTTAATTACATTAGTTTTAAAATATATTTATTTTTATTTTTTAAGGAACAGCTTGCTATCTTTATATTACCGAATGACACCTCTAGTCTCAAAATATTACTTTTATAAAAAAATACTTTAAGCAGGGGGGTTAGGTACTTAACCTATTGATGAACCTCGCTGTACTAGGTAGGTACCTATGTTCCGACATATGTATTTCGTCAGTCGTTTGTAGTTTTGTAAACTGTAAAAACAGAATCGGATTGCTCGGCGTAGGCGCATGCGGGCTCGATCGATGGTCGATATGTGGGCGCAGGCGCACACCGTTCACCGCAAATGAGCCCTTTGTGCCGTAATTGATTATGAGGGTTTGACCGATTGCCATTTGCAGTTGTGAAAATTGGTCTTTGTGAGCTTAGTTTACACCACGGCGGTTATATTAAACATAGTTAAGGTTTAATAGGGTATTTATCGCGTTCCTTTTATTATTTCCCCAACGTTTCTACCGCGTTACAGCGATCGTGGTCACGGGGCGACTAGATGTACTCGGAGTTACAGCCGAGAATTGAAGGCAGTATCCACGACTACCCTCAATTCGTCTTCAGAATCAGGAATGTCCAAGTTCACACTACGACACACTACACTGACCGTTTCCGATTTCAGTACAGTCGGATCACGACGCAGACTCACAGGATTTCACGAGGAAGAGAAACAAAACCATCTTTACGATTATAATTATAGTGGTTATGGTAATTTGGTTATATTAAAGTGTTTGTACACCGTTTCTAATCGATAGGATTTTATTTTTGGGACCACAAAGACTAATCTTAGTAGGTAACTCAACATTTTTCGTTCTGTGCATTTTGATTTGTAAGTTTGTTTTTGTATGGTTGTAGTTTTATTACCTACACAGTAAGGAAGTGTGAGAATATTGTGAGTAGTTTGGGCTCGATTGAATTGCCCAACCGTACCCACAGTCTCTACAAAGACAATTGAATCATCAAATTAGATCTACCCTTTGCAGCCTAAGTCTTCACAAACATTGTTTTAATATCAATGATCTGAACCATAGGAACTATTCGATTAAGACAATTGTAAGATCAAAGAGCGTCGGCCATTGAAGATGGAGATGTACAAATTGTAGTACATTTATGGAACGGACAATATTAACGGGCGCCTTAACATTTTCAAATGTATAACACAATTTATTTTTATAACATGGTTTTTTATAGAGTAATGTAATTTGATACTCCTGAGTTTAAAATCTTCCCCAGGATAAACCAACCACAAAGCTTCATACATTGTGGTTTTCTACCCTTTGTTTTAAATGTAGGTCCTCTTAGAAAAATGTGTACCTAGGTAGTGAAAAGTGTATTCAATTTCACAGCCTTCAAATAATTTTGACGACCTCCGTGGCGCAGCGGGCGAAGGTCCGCCTGCGACGCAGGAGGTTGCGGGTTCGATTCCCGCCTCGGGAACAAATTTGTGTACGATCTGCAGAAATTTGTTCCGTTGGTCTGGGTGTTTTCTATGTACAATAAAAAATATCTATCTATGTAGTGTATTGTATTAAGTATATCAGTTATCAAGTACCCATAACACAAGCTCTGCTTAGCTTGGGGCTAGATAATGCTGTGTGAATTGTCCAGCATTATTATTATTAATTATAAGAAAGTACTATTAAAACTATAGCCTACTTGCTTAGTTTTACCAGTTTTCAACCAGATTTTCAATACATTTTCTTTGAATATTCTCGTAATCTGCTCCCGCTGCCTGTCCACCGAAGCTTTTTGTTTCCTTCGTTCGTAATATTTTATCTGGATGGAAGTACCTAACTTTCTTGCCAACCACAACAGCAAAACAAAAACAGATGAAAAACGACAAGATGACAAACGGTCTTGGTCACCAGTGACGACAGTCACTTGTTTGTTTCTTATTTTCCTTGCAAAGTGTTTCGGGTTGAGCGGGGAAAAATAATATTGGGTAGAAAAATTGTGGGTTGAACGGGGAAGCACTCAAAGTTTGTTAATGTTTCCACATTGTACGTCTACACACCAAGTCGGCGGGCTACCGACAAGTTGAAAAAACAGCTTCCTACAATATTCATACGTACACTGAAATGTTGCACCAACCCGCCGCTGGGATGTATGACGTGATATGTGACTTTGGTGTGTAGACTCCATTCCGGGTATCTGAATATGCGAGCAATTAAAACCTGTAAGACCCTTAATTCAAATGGACTTGAAGAAAATCCAAAGCATTTTAATAAGAACGTTCTTTGAAAGAGTTTCGCGTGGCAGCCGAGACTGGGCATTGGCTCGCGTCGTCGCGTCGTGTGTGGCAAATTGTATGGAAATGCCGGCGAGTGCGTCCTGAAACGTCGCTGGAACAATAAAATGAGCAGTTGATGCGAATTTTGAGACTAATGGGATCCTGTTTCTTATTTGCTAAAAAAAAGCCCAAGCCAGCTCAGCCGTCAGTTTAGGGCTGAGCTGACTTTACTTACTACCTACATTAAAGAAAACTCCATATCATTTTAACAAAACGTGGACTCCAACAGAAACATACTTTGATCCCTAAATAGATGTAATTGAAAAATTAAAACAGCACCATCTAAGAAAGTCCTTTGTTCCAATCTATACGATGTTTTTGATTGGAGAAATGATTATCTGATGAACACCCAACTTTACCAAGGTTTCATCTTCACAGGACTTCGTGGGACCGTAAACTTCTAATTTAACCCTAAATCATCCGACGCGGTCGTCGTGACGAAAACTAAGAACTCCTGTCACAGAGGGTTCAGTTACAAAATGAACAATAAAACTCCCGACAACATCGTTAATTTAAAATATCCCATAAGACAACTGAGGAAGGTGTCGTATCGATTGCAATATTCAAAGACTCGAGGCTGTGAACTCATAATATACCATCATCTTCGGTGACATTTAGAATTTATTGCCGGTGTCTGAATGATGAAAGAGGTGCACACTGCACAACAAGAAAGTACGAAAACCTTTGTCAGCAGATTGAAGAATCACGAACTTGGAGTAATCTCTGGCGTACACCATTAGGAGAGAAATTTTATGGAAGTATTTTAAGCTTTTCATGAAGACAATATTTCCGTGACGTCCATATTTAAGAGAATACAGGAACAGACTCAGCTAAAAGAGCGTAACAAACCAAATTCCTGCCTGTATCCTACTAATATAATAAACGCGAAAGTTTCTAAGTATGGATGGATGTTTATTACTCTTTCACGTAAAAACTACTGAATGGATCTAGATGAAATTTGGCACAGACATAGATTATAGTCTGGAATAACACATAGGCTATATTTTATCCCGGAATTTCCACGGGAACGGGAACTACGCGGGTGAAATCGTGAGGCGCTGCTACGCAAAAATACTGAACGGATCTGGCTGAAATTTGGCACAGAGATAGATTATAGTCTGGAATAGCCTATGTGCTATTCCAGATTATAATCTATTATTTTTTATTTCGGAACTCTTACGGGAACGGGACCTACGTGGGTGAAATCGCGAGGCGCTGCTACGCAAAAACTATTAAACGGGTCTGGTAGAAATTTGGCACAGAGATTGATTGAAGTCTGGAATAGCACATAGGCTATATTTTATCTCAGAATTCCCACGGGAACGGGAAATACCGGGAATTACAGGTGAAACCGAGAGGCACTGCTAGTAAGAAATAATAGGAATGTAGAAGTAGCTTCTACTTATACAGTTGATAAAAGTTGCAAGATAAAATAATTCTGAGAAATAAACGGTGCAGAAGCGGCATCCATGCATTTCTCTTTTAAGATAAATATGAAATTATCAGAGCCCTCATTACCATCAATCAATCAACCACTTATTTCAATCACTCAATCAAGCTGTCTCAATAAAAGTTATACTGTTGACTCCAACTTATGTAGATAACCATTGGTCGGTTGATCAAACAACTTGTAGATAGCCTGATATGGCGACACCAAGTTAGTTATCTAGCTGCAGTAAATGTTCGTGAATGTGTATAATATTACAATTTTCACATTAATTGAATCGATAGATAATCATATAAATAATCACTGAAACACACGTCGCGAAGTCACTGAAATTTTCTCAGTTTACTGTGTACTCTGTACTACCTATTTGTTTTATTGTTAACGTTTCTTTCTATTTATCAACTTCACTCACCTTTCTGTTGTAAATGTTTACTTTTTCTATGTACTCCTATAATTGGCCTTATTTTAGCATAAGTATTACACTGTTATAATATGTAAAATGTATCGCTGTCGGATTACATAATAAATAAATAAATAAATAAATAGATAGACAAAATGATTTCTCCCGCATAGATATTTATTGCCTTGTTAGATTAATAAATAATAAAAGGGTTAGTTACCAAAAACACCTTTTTTCGAGAAACGTATGACACATAATAAGAAAACGTTACCTGGCAAGGCTGGCAAGTATTTTTTGCGATGCTGTACCATTATTCGTGACAAGCAAAATAACTATTGCGATTCATGTAACACTGATCGAAGTAGGTATCAACATTTCTATCTGGTTAGCGCAATATACCTACTAACATGTTCATTACCGGAGACACGGCACAGAACATGGGACCAGTCACGGAGAAGTGGCGCTAATGAGTGATCGTCCGATAGCAGTGGCGACACATGCGACAAAAACCAAGGAATACTTCGCTAATTAAACAACTGGTGGAGCGAGAGCTTTTTCATTCATTAAAATTATCAATTGGATCGAGATAGGAAAAGGTCACTGGTTGCTGTTGCATGCACATCATGAAGTCCTTGGATATCTTGGTTTGGTTCCTACTTACTACGGTCCTATTTGTTATTAAATAAATCAATAAAGCTGGATAATTTACAAATCATTATCTAGACCAAGCTAAGCAGAGCTTGTGTTATGGTAACTGATGTATTTAATACAATACACTACATTGTGTACATAGTTTTTTTTTTATAAATTATTTATTTTTTTGTTAGACTCCGCAGCAACATCAGCGGTCTCCCTCAAACGGCGATAATACGCTAATCTTGACCGAGATTACCTATTTGAGCCATTGGTGGAAACCCTTGGGGTTCAGGGGCACACGCAGCATATAAAGATCTTACAAAACTTCTCATCGACTCCAGAGGTGATCGGAATGCTGGCTTCTATTTCGGTCAACAAATTAGCATTGCCATTCAACGTAGCAATGCCGCCAGCAATCTGGGCACTCTGGGCACACTGCTTCTGGTGACGGCTTAGATTATTAAATAGATTTATGTGTATATCCTACTTTTAATTGTTTAATTCTATTATTATTTCTTTAAGAAAAATAATTGTTTGCTTTTTTTTATTACGAACTTTGTAAATTGTAATGCCTTAAACTATTATGAACGGACTTTACTTGAAGCAGCTTCAAGCAGAAGAAAAGCTAACTTGGTAATTGAAGCGTCAGAGCAACATATATCACTTTGTTTCGAGTGGAACGTAGATAGAAAGGCAAGCTTGAGAAACGACTCACTAAAGAAAGCAAATCGAAGAGTTCTCCGTATTCACTAGAGAGAGCTAAAACAAAGTAAAATAAACAAGATTACATAATTGATGACCAGAGGCCGTTTGTATCGGTAAAGGGCAGTGCACAACTGATCAAAGACTAGACGAAAATGCTGATTGGAGTAAACAAAAGCACTGTTTTCCCAGATAGTAACGGACCTATGTAAGTGCCGACAAAAGAAACAGTGCACGAACCATCCTTCGTATAAGTTACATACAGGCCAATGATAATGCACCTTATTTCCATACTGAACTACTCTACATTAATTGTTACAAGTGCTCTAAAATATTTGGGAAATAGTCTCAAAAGGCGCAAATATGCAGGTCGGTCAGACGGTCCGAGGGGTACCGAAGCTTTTCGGGTTTTTTAAAACAATATCTGAGCGTCTGATCGAAGCGACGTGACGCGAGAGCTGGTGAATATCTGGCGAAGCGCATCAGCATTGCCATACAGAGGGGCAATGCAGCCAGCGTCTTGGGGACGCTTCCGACTTATATTGATATGGATCAGTTGAGCTACCTGTAGATTGTCTGCAGTTAGCTTACGTTAGATTGTGTCATTAGTAAAAACTAGTTCTATTTTATTTCTATTATTTGATTGTCATTTTCTTTGTGAATAAATTTCAGTTTGGGGAATTATATTATTTCCTCATATAGTATTTTAATAGTTTATATTATTATTCTCTAGTTTTTGCTGTCTCTAACATAGTCAACATTTTAGTTTTACAACGCAACCTAGCACAAATATGCACTGCACTTTATTTCATCTTGAACTTTCACACGCACCGTGTCGTCCACTAACTCCCGTTCGCCGTTTATTGTTTGACCAAACATTTCTAACGTCAGTTTCTACTTGCATTACATGTGCAAGCAAACGCATCTTGTACTTGTATCGGTTTGGATATACTTAGGTTTAACATACACACACACGTGTTTTCTTTAACGATTCTTTGCGGTCTTTTAGTAACTTTTTATAACCTTAAAACAAAGGATACGCCACCGCCGCCCGATTGATGAGTCAACCCGATTGTAGAATGACTAGGTGAATTAAAAAAGGAACGCTGATTTGTTTGGAAAACCTATTACGTCCGACGAGATGGAACGTTTAATGCCATATTGTTGAACGGTGACCGTTCAAAAGTCGGCACTTTAACTGAATTGCGCCGTTTTGCATAGGCTTTTCTACAAATGGGCTGATTCTACGATCCGGCGGCGACAGATTTTAGTCCTACATATCCAGGTTCAAAACAACAAAAACCATAGATTTTTTTTTTGCATAAACTTTTTGTTACTTTGAGACTGCGAGATTCTGACCGAGAATTTCTAATCAGCTTGTTTCTTAGTTTGTGAGACTGAGAACCAGCTTTGGTTTGATAAATAAGCATTTATCAACAATCAAAGTTCCCAGCGGTATTCTGGTTCTATTAGTCTTAGGGTTTATTTAGCCGGTCACCCACACGGCCGGTATCTGACTAATGCACGCCACCGATTATTATTTACCCACGCCACATTTCTGCAGTACCTAGTACTTGGTGGATGGAACAGGTTTCAGATAATCTGCGAGATGCCATAGCCTCGAGAGCAGTGGCGTGTTTGTAATCGAGGTGGGGGATAAATAAAGCTGTCAACTGAGAGTCATAGGTATTAAACTATACCAAGGGTACCTTGACATGTTCCTGCATAGTATAACTTAAGCCAAATACAGGTGAAAAAATCACAAAAGCAATCAACATCATGGACTTCTTAATGTTCACTATTCAAAATCTGAACCGACGTCTTTACGTCGGTTCCTTCCAGGAAGCTTTAGGCTTATAGAATTGATAATTTTCATCATACTTTTCGTGGCGATCGGCGATCTCGCTGTTTGGTGCCGGCTTAGACTTTGCACCACCCCAACTCTTCCCACGGGTGTTGATTAAGAGGCGACTAAGGGATAAACACCGGGGGCGGGCAGCAGCGCCGTCAGCAAAACAATTCTACCACTGAACTGCGATCCCCAACCCGCATGCCCAGCGTGGGGATTATGGGTTATCAGGATTATGGCTTATCAGGGGGAGGCCTGCGACCACTAGTGGACCAATACAGACTGTTGAGGTTGAGGTTTCGTGGCGATAACATCAATTTTTACATAACATGATGTTATTCAGATTATTGACCTAGAACCACCGTTCATGCCTTAGGTTTAGAGTTATAAAAAACAAAAACTCCCGGATTGGTACGACCGTCCTGGCCCTTCACAATATGAAACAAATTATTATAGTTTCGGTCAGTATAGGTAATGTATACCATTCGAAATCGTGTAGCCAGCGTGTCGTGGGTGTACCTAACTCCGTTCACATTGTGTGGGATAGCAACTCAATGAACGTTAAAATAGGACCAAATTACATTAGTACCTCGTTTCAGATTATCAGATAGACAGATGCCAATCAAGACTATAAGAATCAACTTCAATTCATCGTGGATAAGATAATATAATTAATATAATAAGATAATTCTAAGATGTAGCAAATAAATAAACTCTTTATTTAAGGCAATGAAGCAGAAACTTCCCTCCAGAGTCTACTTTTGTATCGCATGTCTCAAAGCTATATTTACGTCTACAACTCTATTAAATCTCTCTTTATTATTTCCTTTATACTATTAAACGTTTTCTAATGCTCGATCAGATGTACAGCCACAAATCGAGAAAGTTGCCCTAAGCTATCTGTTCATAATTATAGAGTTGGTCGTATAATTTGTGATTATTATTGTCTAATGAAATATGTCGTTGTTATTAAGTTTAATCTTGTGTTTATTGGTACTGACAAATAATAAAATAATATAAATGTATGTCTTTGACTATTTCTTTATCTTGTATAATCACTTTAGGAACGGACAGAGCGAAAATACAATTGTATTAATTCACCTAATTGCGTGTGCGCATGTGAACATCGTTTGGCCTCTATTCCGATACCTCCAAAGTAAAATACAGAACCCTAGATAAGTCAGCATGGGACCGTCAGGAATGCCACGGCGACTACACCCAATATTTGCCCAGCCCGGCCTTTCTCACGGGCTCTCGACCCAGCGATCAGTAAGTGTCAATACACTGTTTATTATAACAATTCTAGTTTGAGTAGGTGTTCAGTTACTTATTAATAAGGATACGTTCCTGATGTGGCAGTGTGTTAGTCGTGAGTCACATTTCAGTGTTTTTTTGAAAGTTAACAAGCTGCAAGCACATGTTTTTTGAGTCAATTTGAGCACTCAGCACATTTCATGATTACATTTGCATTTTTTGAATGTTGGTATAATTGCTTTTGCATTCTATTCGCAAGTCTGCGATAAAAATAAAGTCAGTAAACGTCATTCCTGCGTCAAAGTTAAATATAGAACCGCTAGTGTTGGGAGGTTGGATGTGAACTCGCGATTCGGGTCAGCGCATACTACTTGCTCACGCAAGATGCAGTCATGCAAAATGCCGGCTGCATCGGTGGCCAGTTCACGCACTGTATACCTCTATATTGTTCCCTTCTGCTTTTATTTCAGTTGGATGCATCTTTATAACGCAAAATCCAGGCGTTTCCATCGTCTTCCTTCTACCTACTGGTTCTTGTACCTACTTTATGACTTTTAGAAAGAGTTCAAATATACCCAAATCTCTTCTGCTATTGCAACAGTTAATTCCGTATTATCGGTGTTTTCTTGGCGTTTTGGGCAGCAAGATAAGATGGCAGGATAAAGGGTTAGCATGAGTTTTTAAATTATGAACCGTTGGAACAACGAAAAAGGAATCTCATCTTCATCATGATTTGTCTTTAGGAGTGTAGATATCAACTTTCTATGTAAATGCGTACATAACCTGAGGCAGCACTGAAATAAAGTACGACGTCTGCTCACAGCAGCGTTGCATTAGTAACGCCAGTTGCACGATATCGGCTTATCGATAGATTCACGATAAAATATTGATTTCTGCTTTATGCCTTCGATACAGGGAAGAATTTATTGATTTTATAGCATCTATTTTTATCATGATGTTATTTAATGTACTTAATTTCAATGACCTTGAGAAGCTTAACGAACAACTGGATTTTTCTAATAATTGGGTCATAAATGCCCCAGTTCAATGTCAAACACTTTAGAAACAAAAGTATCAAAAATAGCAACGCAACATTGTCACAGGAAGCTACAATTGCTGGAATGCTAGCGTTTGGCGCGGAACCATCGTTCAATGGACGAGGCATGAGAACTGGGCCACTGGGACATGTCAACGACCGCCCAAGGAGGATTGTGTCAGATATTACATAAATATAGCTCAGCATTCCAGGGAAATATGGCATCAAGATCGGATTATCGAATGAATTATTTAAAAAGGCACGGATATGTCTTCTCTTTGATCGAACAAAAACGTGCCAAAGAATACCAAACACATCTTGGAGACTACAACTTCTTCATAAATCGAACATGAATATAACGCGAAATAGCGTCGGAACAAAGCTCAAAGAGAGCGCTGTGCTTTCAGTGTCCAAGATTAATAGGCGTACAAAATCCAAAGGCTTATTGCAAGAGTGCATAATAAATCATACAGCATGATATGACACTACAGCCAATTAGCGGATGTTTTGCGGCCGTGTAGCGCTCAATAATACAAGACCTGGCCTTATAAGGCCCGTCTCCATATCGGGGAAATTTAAACTGATTGGCTGCAGACATGACTGAACAATAAGGCTCTTCCTGAAACCGAATAATGTGGACAGTTTTCTTCGTCTAATTGGGCCCTAACTCGGAAATTCTCTATCTGGGGACACTTTCTGCTTTGGCGCTCTGAGAAATCTGATAAGGTTTGCTACCGTCGCTTTTAGACAAGGCGCCTTTGCCGTTGTTCCGATAACGAATCTTTTCTTTCGATAACTGTTTTTTCATTGGCGTTGCATCCATTTGGCATATGAGCGGCTTGGAATTCTAAAACTTTTGTTAAGTAACATCCATCACGGTTTTTGAACAAGCATTGTCGCTTACCGAAATCTACCGCAAAGCTTTTCGGTCACGTCTTCCACTTTCCATAACAATAGCAGGCAGGTACAAGATACAAGTCTACGGTGCCATCCTCTTTAATTTATGGAAATGACCGCAAACAAAAACTTGACAAAGGTGTCTACTCGAAATTAAGTAGATGGGTTGTGTATCGTGTTCCCTATTGTTCATCCATTGTTCAGATGGTATGGTAATCGTAAATACCATCCCTTGCCACGACGGTGTTCGACTTTTATTGCTGTTTAAAAGACTTGAAATATGAATGGGTCTAATTTTTGTTGGAAGATATATCGTTTTTCTCTCATGTTCCGGTTAAAGGTATGAAATGGGGCTATTAATCTTGTGTTTATCCGTATTTCACAATGGGCTTTTAGCTATGTTTTAGCTTATCTCCAAATCCAAGTTTGGCAGAACTTGGCTATGCAAAGTGACCGGCTCGCTTTGTCGCCAGATAGCGCTACTGGTCACTAATTGGACACGATTTATTAGTTTCTGTACTAGTTTCTTTTCCAAGATTACAAGCCGCAACAAGGAAACTAGCCGCCTTTAGTGATAAATTTTCTATTTATTAGCCTTTATCTTGCTTTATACTTCATAATACTATAAAGGTTGTTCGTTTGGATACAAACAGCTATCTTCTAATGGGATTTTGTCTTCTCTTTTAGCTTTCCTAACAAAATTCCATCGATTTTCCTTTATGCAGTCGTTATCAGCTTTCTGTTCGTTACGAAAGGCTCGCCCACGTCTGAATTTCGAAAACAGTTCGCTATCGAAAAATAGAAAGTAATAAATATCCGAAGGGCCGCTCTCCTATCTAGGTTAACTATCGGGAACTGCTCAGGTCAATGGGATTCATGCTTTGTGTATTTCATCTGAAACTATTTCTTCAGCTGTGATATCATTCTTCATTTGCTATTTTTTCTGAAGTTTTCTTCACTCTTGATGGTTTGTCTTTTAGGTTCAGTTGTAAAGTGTACAAATATTTCGGATATTCATTATTATTATTTTTAATTTGTCTATATAATAATTACGCTCTAGTCTTACTATTTAGGTACTTATAAATAAGATGTGCTAGGTACAACGTGAAATTTCCGAAACAATGTAAATTGTTTGAGAAATTAATAAATGAAATGAAACGTACAGTTGTATTAGGGATGCTCTTATAATTATTCCATAGTTGGTAAATACAAAAATACAGAATGGTGAAAAATGCAAAATACCGAATAAAAAACACTATCAAAATCGAGAACACCTACCTACATACTTTGATGCACAGGATCTAAAGGGTAGGTATATTATTGTTTGTGAAAGTATTTGCATACAATTGCACCTTTGAAGCTTCGCAGAAATAGCACAAAGCGAACCATCAATCATTTTATGATCTGCGATGATAAAATTCATCCATAAAATTGTTGATAAAATCAATAATTCATGTTTGTCAATTTGTCTTGCAATAAAGCTGAACTATATTTCAATAACTGGCAAATAATCTCAGATAGGTACGTGGATGAAATGATATAATCATGAATGAAATATAGAATATCGAAGAAGATACATTTTCATGATTTGACTCAATTTGAGTCACTCCTACTTTTAACTGATAAGTGATATGATAACAGTTGTGTTTTCTTTTCAAACCACTGAAAGCCTGTAATGTTGTTGTTTATTTTACCCAATGTTTCCTGTTTACCATTTCCACACCACCCCTTGTGCATTTCCTGAATACAATACTGAAATGTCAGCCCCTGATATTTTGGGAGTCCGTATGTTTCTAAATGTCGCCGACACAATGATTCAGAGAGCTTTGTTGTCTTGCCAGCGTCTAGACAATGATTGTTAGCAGAATTCTAAAGGTCAAGATAAAACAGAGGGAAGAGATCATATAATCTCAAACTCTGCAAAACTACAAATAAACTATAGCAATCGAAAGCACTGAAGCTGAAAATGTTTTAATAAACTGACTTGAAGTTTTGAAAGGTCAGTATTTAAATCTCTATAATGCTTTGATTGACGTTTGTCTTCGCTGTTGAACTGCAACACTAATCAAATAGCGATGATGATCTCATCATTAATGGAACTCTTGATGTGAATGAGAGACGAGACGATTATGATTATTTCTTGGTAATCGCGCTTCGGGATTGTTACTCACAACTTTGAAAGCGTCGTAAATCTCAGCAGACTGTTTTGATGATTCAAATTCCAAACGGATACGAATATCGCCTGTAGAAAATTACTAGAATATGCGAGACACGCTTAACCAAAAAATAATGTGGTTAAACATTTCCGAGGTATCTCGATCGATAAGTTAAAGCCAACAGTTTCAAATTGATTGGACATTTGAATTGTAAAACTGTCGACCGTGATGTAGTGAAGTCGTCGCCGACCTCTGACCTGCGGCCTGATTGCAGGACGGGGTAACGCCATATTACTACGTGCATCTGCTACACAGATGTTAATCGCATCCTTTTTATAGCATCTACCGACAGAGCTTTGTTTATGTCATATAAATAGCATTAGTATGCCAGTTGCATGAAAAATTGTGTCAGTTCCGGGTTTGAATTCATGCAATATGCACTCGTTAACGAGGTTATTTTTAAAATAACATTATGGAATGTTATTTTTTAAATAACATTGTACAACGTGTATTAGTATTTCTCAACGTGGCGCACGATTGCTTGTATGTTGCGCCGCGTGGTGTGCATCCTTCAATTCAATTAAAAAACGCCTAACACAAATAAAGTCAAGTGCTTCATCTCATTTCTCTAATAATGAATCACGATGTGAGAATGGAGGCAATTACTCTCATTATTGCCCCCACACATGAGTCACGGATTCATATGGAGCATACATATGGGGTGCTTCCTTAGCACCTTGTTTAATGGTAACACATTCCTTGAAATCATGAGAAATGTATGTGAAGTTATGTATGATCATATAGTTATGGACCAAATAAAACAAAATCATAATTATATAGAGCAATCTCTTGTACTTGGCTGTAAGTCCTAAAGGCAACTTCGAAAGTCTAGTCTAGGCGCCAGTCTAGCATTTGCAAACTGCGCATGGTTCACGCCCGTCTAAACAAAACAGGCTCTGAAATATTATCTCTCGTTTTGTGTCCTACTCCTGTGCAAACAAATTTTGCAATGCCTTAATCCTACTCAAAGTATGATAATTATTGATTTCCGTGGTTGTTGATGTTGCTTTAGTAACTCATTCGATGGCTACCGCTTTACCCTTATATGTATACTACCGGATATGTCTAGAGACGACCGGACAAACATACGGCTCTAATCACAACAGTACACAGTGCTTTTGTTTATTTCGATGGGAACACAGAAAATATCTTCAACCCGAAGTGGGTGGTCGATTGCCACAATACTATTTTGGATAATCCCACTGATATAGCAGTTATCTATGCAGATGTATGGCAGAGAAACGTACCGTGAAATTATTTGGACAATCATTTAGTGGCATGAAATTAGTTTCTGAGTCAAATTGATAATATTGAATGGATGGTTGAACGTCATACGAGAATTAGTACCTAGCTAAAGTAATTTTTAACGGTATTATGAGAAGCAAGTAGGTAGGTCAAAGAATTTGATACTGACCTTTTGCGTCTCAGATGGACCTACGCCCACACTATCCCACCTTCGAGGTCGGTAATCATCGCATCATCATTCTTAGGTTAGTAGGTAAATTTAGGCAGAATTTTATAGTGTAATTTTTCTACTCCCATAACAAAGCATCAAAAAAGAAAGATAAATCTGTTGTTTACAAATTAAGATATTAATAACTTACTAAAACTATTTTTAGCGTTGACAGAGATCAAGCCAGAAACCAACGATTCTGTACTTGACCGGAAACACTCGAACCAGTAGCAGACCACTTGGGCCACTCGAGATTAGACCAACACCTTAAATAGTTCTAATCTTAGAGGCTTTTAAGTTATTTGATCTGGCCACTTGAAAGATGAAGTAACCATAGTTATATTCTGGCAGATAAGGATAACCAGAGGCATAAAGCAGGGGTTGGTGGCACGAGCGGGTAATTTTATTTAGGTTTTTTCATGAAGTCAATTGCTCTTAGTTTGAAGGATGTTTTTTTAAGTGGGTTGCTGTTTTTCGAAGGGGTTATTAAAGACGAATCGCAATTTGAAAACATGGAAACCTATTAGATTTGTTATATACATATTTAGAACTACCAAGGATTGCGGATGCCGGATTGTACTAGATTTGGGATACGCGGCGTAGGTTTCTGTCTAGTGTTCCTCCACCTTGTTCAATTCAATGTACATAATTGTTCGTAGCCCACTGGACTGTTTTTGGACCATTGAACAGTCTCTGAACTGCAACACCTCTTAAATCATTGTTATGGAGGGAGAAACAGGCGTTCCTTCCGTGATCGTTCCATCAGCGCTGGCAATGTACACTGCCCAGCCGCTAGCCGGTCTAAATAACAAGAAGTCGTAAAGGGTCCAGGACGTTTATGGGTTCGTTCTCACCGAGATCTTGAGTCACGCCGTTTGCACGGAATATCAATAAGAACCTTATAAGAAACCAATTGAGGGATATTGGTTTGCATTGAAACTTATGTTCAGTATTCTCGGTAAACTGAGTCGAAACATGTTGCTGAGAGGGAATACATTGCAAGATTCAAATTAATTTTGATAGATTGATATGACTATTGACTCTAAGTATGTACTATTTACCTGAAGGTGAATAGATCGTTTGAGTATCCATCATTTTCCGTAAACCTACAACTGCAAAGGTGACGGTATTTTTATTTAGTTCTGCAATGAAATGGACATTATCAGAAATTTTAATATTCACACTAATATTATAATTGCGAATGTTTGTATGTTTAGATAGATGGATGTATATCCATATGGGATTAAAAGTAATCCGGATGGATTAATTTTTTATCCCATAAAGTTCCCATGAGAAAAAAATGACCAAAAAACATTTCCATAGAAACAATGAGTGCAAGGCCGCGGGCAGAAACAAGTAAGTTAAAATCATAACATAACAACACAGGACTGTATTTAGTGAACACCAAAAAACTTACAACAAATTAAAGAAGTCAAGTAAAAATTATACAAAAACTTATTTTTTTTACAAAGAGTTACCTCAGCAGGGAAACGATGTATACCCGGTTCCTAACTTTTATCTTTGAGGTGTGTATAGACAAGAGAAAACAACTGAAATGAAATGAAATGAAATGAAATGAAATGAAATGAAATGACAAAACAACTGCTCATCAATATCTGATACAGTGACATTGTTCACAGCGGACTCTCATCTCCATATCCCATTACGTTTGTGCTTGCCGACTGGATACGTGGCGCCGATGATGCAGCAAAACATCCCATAGTTGGATTGAGGAAGATTTTAGAAAGATGAACGTCACAAGACTGGAATAACTTTAACACCAAATAGATGAGTCTAACTAAAAGAAGACAAAAAAAGATTATTCGTAATCCATTTTTGTCTTCTATTATTATTATACGACGACCTCCATGGTGCAGCGGGCGAAGGTCCGCCTGCGACGCAGGAGGTTGCGGGTTCGATTCCCGCCTTGGAACAAATTTGTGTACGATCTGCAGAAATTTGTTCCGTTGGTCTGGGTGTTTTCTATGTATAATAAAAATATCTATCTATGTAGTGTATTGTATTAAGTATATCAGTTATCTAGCACCCATAACACAAGCTCTGCTTAGCTTGGGGCTAGATAATGCTGTGTGAATTGTCCAGCATTATTTAATTTTAATTTAATTTTTAATTATTATATTGCTTTATGTGGTTTTATAGTTAGTCGAGAGGAAACAATGACTTGTTTCTTAAAACAGTGACTTTTCGATCTGACATTTACTTTCAGTTTGTCATGGCTGCACATTTCCTCAATCAGGAACAAGTGCAGTCATGCGTATCCTGAACGAATTTACATGAGCTTAAAACCTTAGGTAAGGTATAAAATGTACCTACACCTAGGCAGATCCTCAAACTACCTAAGCCCGAAACACTTATCGATCTTGTGTAGGTATCTATTGGTCCAAGGCGTTTTACTGCACATAAACATGTAGAAAACTGCTTGCCTACGCACATTCCCCACATTATGTCCCTGGCTCGGACAAGTCATACCTTTGACACGTGTAGAAATCTCGAACTTACCTGTAAAAGAAATTAATTGTCAGTTAAATGTTGGTTTGTTACTTGTGATTTTGTGGTTAAGATTTAAGCCCTCCCAACTCCAGCAGAGCGAGGGCTAAAGTTTGTTTGTGACGAATGATAAATAAGAACTTAACTTTAAACCAAAAATCCTAGTAGATACTGCAACTTTGGTACTTCCTATATATAGGCTTCTAGCAACGCAGAAATTGAAGGAACTTGCTTGTTTTGCCATAGAAGTCATTACTTTGATGGTTTCTCCTATTTATCACTTAGAGTCAGTTTTCAGAATTCATCGCATATCTAAGTAATTTGACTAATGATCTATATACAGCTCTAACTGAATCGGCCCCGAGTTGAAAGTAGAGTTCGAGTAAAAACCTCGTTAGCACATTGTGTCTGTTCAAAGAATTTGCTTCTATCCTACGTATATTTAGAAGAGATTCTGAGTACCTACCTAAATGGTAGCTGTAATAAGATTTTTGTTCAAAGGATTCTGGTACTATAGAGGCATAGAGAATAAATTATTTATCCTACGCATGGCTACGAGTATTTTGTAGATCAATATCTTGAACACCATAATAAATAACGTTATTATTGTGTCGTAAAAAACTCATAAGAAATACTTTTATCCAAAAATAATTTTATAACTATTACTCGGTGTCTGTCTACCTAAGTATTTCAGTTAAGATTGACGAGTGGTAGTGGGTGTATGCTCTTACATAGCTATTAGCCCTTATATTTAATCTAAAGTGTTTTGCCGCTTATCAAACCTATTAATTATTGGAATAACCAACGCCTACGTCTATATCTAACGTTATGGCTCCACAAATATAATTATTGTAATTGATTTTAATTTAATAATAATAGCCTGAGATGGGGAGATTCAATCTTGTGTGTAAACAGCGTAATTGTAGCAATCATGTCCACACTATCTCAAATTTTAAACTGATGGTCCGTATTTCGAAGAAAATTTTACGTTTTGAACCTTACTCCTATAAGATACAGTTATTTTTATAGAAGCCCTAGTTAATACCTATTTTGAATAGATAGAGGATGTGGTCAGATAAATATCTTGACATTCCTCTAAAATTAAAATTTAATTTCGCTTTTGAGTATAAACTAGTGATAAACGTTATTGATAACACAGGATTATTATGATAAGTGGATAGTTGCCAGGTAAATTTCTGTAGATTTATATATACTTTAATTTAATCTTTGTTGTTTTTTAAACTTATCGGTAGGAATGTACCCATAATAGGTTTTAGATGTCTAGAATAAAAGTAAGTAAAGTAATAATGATCAAGGGATCATGATCACTTTATCACACACTAGTGCTGAGTTAGCGCATTCATCGTAAATAATATCAATCATTTTTTATTCAAACAAGGTCATGTAGTTTTTACTTTTTATCCCGTAAAACGAGTACATACTAAGGTAAAAGCTCTACAAAACACTGCCTCTGGTTTCCATCATCGAAACAGATCACGTATCAAATTACAGTAGCGTCATAGTTGCCCTCAAAACCCCGTCTCCACACATCCGTTGTCGGATTACAGTTTTTTACTCGAACACCCATTGCTTTATGAGAACTTCGTAATAAGGCAGGCATGATGAAAGACGGCGTTTATGAGTTCCTCGGTGTAGAGTTACTGGGTAACTATTTGTTTGTAGTAAGGCAATTTAAATATTTACCCATTACATCAATTCAAATATGAGTTGGTAAATAACAGCGTGTGAGTATCCGATATTGAACGAGCTGGGAATCCAAATGTTGGATGAAATTTTTGTTGGGTTTGAAAAGATCTCTGGCTTTTTGATTTATGTAGAGATTTTTTATCTACATACTTGAATATTCCGAAACGTTTTGCTTGCATTTCATTTTGTTTTCAGGGGAAGATGTTTCCCGCAGTTACTTACTTACCATTTTGTTTATCTCCCAACATATTTCAATTCGCAGTTTACGCACAGAGTTGTACTCTACAACACAGAATTAGATCAATAAACAAATCTTCCCGATTCGAGATATTCAGGATGACGTCAGAGGCCAATGAACCGCGAGTGCTTGAAAAAGTTATGAGTGGGTTTCGCAGTCAAAACAAACCAAAGAAAAGAAAACACAACGTAAAAAGAACCGAATTTGCCTCACCTAAAAGTTGTCATTTCGTTGAAAGGAAATGTTTACGAACATTTTCTCCTTTTCCTGTTACCAGAACTAAGTTCATTATTTAGTAGGGACTTGGCAAGTTTATCTGCATCTGGGTTGGTTATTGTGCGTCTTGGATACTTGTAATGGATTCATTCATCTTGGTGATGTATCGCCCACTCACCGTTCACTCATTTAGTAGCTGTCAAACTCGAAGCACTCGTGCGGCACACTAATCTTCATCATAACTCAAATGTAAACCAAATCTTCTTGGACTTAGGTTGGCTTGCCCGTAGATTTTACTAGAAGCTAGCCTCGCTTCCATCACCCAATTCCTACTAATATTATAAAGGCTGAAAGTTTGAGAAATCTGAATTTTTGTAACCTAAGATCTCTAAAACTACTGAACAGATCAAGATGAAATTTGGCGTACGTTTAGAGCAAAGCCTAACTTGGATAGTAATAATAATATTGCTGGACAATTCACACAGCATTATCTAGCCCCAAGCTAAGCAGAGCTTGTGTTATGGATACTAGATAACTGATATACATAATACAATACACTGCTTATATATGTATTTTTTTTTTATTATACATTGAAAAACATCCTGAGCACCCTGAACAAATATCTGCAGATCGTACAATGGTTCTGAGGCGGGAATCGAACTAATAATAGGCTTATTATATCGAAAATACGCGTGCGCACCGTTTCTGACGAGCTCTATGGTCGTGTCATTAACATTACTTATGCTAGAATAACACCTTTACTGCGATCCCCAATCCAATCCAATCTGCCAAGCAGTGATTAGGGCAAAGCAACAAGGGGGTTATTTGAGGCACGTCCAGCAGTGGACGAAGGTGTTCTAAATAAATAAATAAATAATAAATAATGCTGGACAATTCACACAGCATTATCTAGCCCCAAGCTAAGAAGAGCTTGTGTTATGGGTACTAGATAACTGATATACTTATTACAATACACTACATAGATAGATATTTTTTATTATACATAGAAAACACCCAGACCAACTGAGGAGGTAAGTAGGAAAAATTCATGACATTGAATAACTCTATGATCACAATTAATTTTATAGCTTTCAAAATGAATGTTAATAATATTTAAGTTTATGTTTTTTATAGTGCGTAAGCCTCACACTCTGGCTAATTTCTAAAAAATCAAATAATATCGCAAAAATAACGGAAGGCAACGGAAGGATGCGGGTTCAAGTCTAAAAAATTTTAATTCTCGTCGAAGTCAAATTTTTTTGCGATATTATTTGTAATATTATTTAACAACGCATCAGCATTGTCATAAAGCGGGGCAATGCAGCCAGTGTCTTGGGGACGCGACGACTGGTATTGATATGAATCAGTTGAGCTAACTGTAGATTGTTTGCTGGCCGCGGTTAGCACATTTTCTTCAATAGTAAATACTATTTCTAATTTATTTCCATCATTTGATCGTAATTTTCTTCGTTGATAAAGATTTATATTCTTTTATACCTCGAAAATGCAATATTCTTTCCTATCTCGATATTTTTTCTTGTTTGTAAGTTGTAACATAATCTTGTAAAAATATGCAGCGGACCGTAACACCTCGGCTCGTAAAGTAATTGAGTAATTTGTTATGATTCGCAGAACATGCCAAGCCTTGTCTGGACTTCAACTTTTATGGGCATGCATCATACTGAATCATCAAAGTCTCATTTTGATCTCCGCAAAAAGAACACGCCATACGACACCTTCCTATTTATTTGCACATACTTACATATACATACGTATGTAGGGAAACAAAGATAGCGAGAGGAACTAAATAATAACAAGGAAAAATGTAAAATTTTAAAAAACCCTCATCAGATTTTCATGAAACATGGCTAAGAAAACTCAGGATAAAATTATCTATAGCACAAAAAAAACTAAACGAAAATCGGTTCATCCGTTTGGGAGCTACGATACTACAGACTAACACACAGATTCACAGACAGACCCGTTAAACTTATAACAGCCCTGTCGTTTTGCGTCGGGGGTTAAAAAGAGAATTAGAAAATGTCTTATGATGTTGATAATCTATTTAAATATAGAGAGCCAAGCTCTTGTCGGTGCAATGATGTATTTTCAATTTTAAATTCTCAAAATGCGTAAGATGTGTGTGTCTGTAAACTTTTTACGCTAAAGCGGACTAGCGGATCTGGCAAGGAGTAAATTGTATGCCGGAGAAGGACATAGGCTAATAAGTAAATGTGTGGAGCCGCGGGCCGATGCTAGCGATATACAGGGTTATTGGTAATTCACTGACACTAAGTTAACTGCGGGTTCTGCCTACCATCATGAACACGTCCGTGAAGACGCCAGGTCTCAATTCTTAAAATTGGTGGAAAGGGAATGATATTAGTATGTTCCTCCATTCAGAAATCGTTCATTAAAGGGATTTTCCTTGAAAGTAAACCCAAACACGGCTCTGTACAGAATTATCAGAGGGTGTGTGTGTGTTCGGCTGTCTCCCAGCCAGGCTAATGCCACTTAAATTATCTTGCATAGATATAAAATAAGCCAATGATGATGATGTGGATTTAAATAGGAGTAACAGATCGGTATTTTATTTGTGTAGGTATTTTGTATGTGAGGCGATATACAAAAAAATAAGTCCAATAAAATTACCAATAACCCTGTATATAAAATATTTAAAATCAACTTCCCAGTTAGCTAAGTAACTCTCATCATGACCCTCATAATAAGCTATAACGATCCGTTGTCAATAATGCTAAAATAAATCAATTGAATAGATCAATCTGGTCATCGATTGGCTCGGCTCCTAAATCGAGTCGTAATGTACTATTGTTATGCAGAGATCAACGCACGGAGTGATCTTATCGTAGGTTATACTCAGATTGCTAACTTTAAGGTTTATGTGCTCTATGCTCCCTGCATCTACAATAGATTGTATACTGTTTAAGATGGATTAGAATTAAGGGACTAAAGGAATAGATAAAATGACTAGCTTCCGCCCACGGCTTCGTGAGAGCTTTTCAAGTAGCCTATGTGATCTATGTTCGTCCCGGGAAACCTTTTACCTTCCTGTCAAAGATCAGCCGTTTAGGAGTGAAAAGGTAACGGATAGCCATACGAATTACTTTCGCTTTTATAATATTGGTATGGATGGGACTTTCCAGATGATAATTATGGACCTTCCAAACCAAGATCAAAATCTCAGCTAGAGGAAGATGCAGGTCTGCCTGTTATTTTATTACAACTTTTTAAATAAACTTATAATTAAACTAGCTTCTGCCCATGGCTTGGAACGTATATTTTCGATTCTTTTTTCTAAATCAAGCTAGGTATGTTCGAAATGTGAGCCAAATATCATAATGACCTGTTCAGTAGTTTTGGAGATCTTAGGTAACAAAAATTCACTTTTCACAAACTTTCGGCTTTATAATATTAGTAGGAGTAGGATCATCTTATGTCAAAATTGTAATAAGGTGGGCCTCATGAAATTGAATATGTAGGAAAGGAAAACTTCAATTAAACGTTTCACATGAGATATTATTTAAATAATGAGTGCTTAAAGCACATAAATTACGCTTTATCAGGTTTTTTAAATTGAATTTTAGTGAGAACTGAATATTATCGGTAAACACCGGTAATTGCACTGACCACACAAGTGGAATAATTGTGTTGGGGCGGGCTGACACTGCCTCAGGTATCCGCCTAGCCGCGCCCATCCTGACGTTGTTCTTAACTGTACTTACAAATTAACTTATAAAAACCCTGCCCGGGAGCAAGTAAAACGACGCAAAAAGAGCTGATCGATCAAGCAAAAATATTCAAACCGAAGAAGATCCGTCGTACAAAAAATAATGAACTTTCATACCACATTCCACGGCCCGAATTACTAAGTTCACATCATTTGCCTTAAGCGACCACCCAATTTCCCAATTTCACGGCTATTTGAAAAGCACACGCATGTTAAATGCCATTTTGTGTAATGCGTTCAGGCGGCTGCGCTGGCGCACCGTTCAGTCCATTTCGCGGATCGCTGCCTTCAATAATTACATGTACCTAACTATCAATGGGTCCTACAATACAGACTAGGAGTGAAACGGTGCCCTGTACACCTCAGAGATAGAAGCCCATTGTAACCTGTCAATTTAATGCGTGAATGTATAATTTGGGCAACATTTCATTCAGTCGGATGTCACGGAGCTGTTCGGAAGTGATGACTCAATTGTCATGTAGGATATCCGACTTTGTCAGTTTATAATTTTTTTATGTGCCTCGATGCAAATATTTTATTTTATTCTTTAGCTTTAGATGTAACCAAAATGTTATCTAAGAATCGTTGATTTTCGACGTCGCTTGACCTGACCTCGTGGTGTAGTTGGTTATTATTATTACCGTACTGAGAGATGGATGCGGGTTCAAAACCCGTAGAAGTTTTTCGGATATTATTTTATTTCTTAGAAATAACCCTGAGTATGAGGGATTACGCGCTATAATTACAAAATCGTTTTTTGTTTTCATTGAGTCGTCAACAAGACAATAGATATTTCTCTTTCGATACCCAATGTATATTTTATGTTCCACATGTGTTATTTTAACATTTGTTGTGTGTGTGGAAAAGTTCACATAATGTGTGGACTTTTAATAAATAACTCAAGTCTTATTATAAGACAATGGTGTATGAATAAACTAAACATCTTGTGTAATGTATTACACGATCACCTGTGCCAATGTTGTGATTTGTAACTTGAAGAAACTACATATTGATGTAAGATTTTACAACCAGATGCTTGGTGATTCATTATTTTATTTTGTAAAATAAATGACAATAAAACATAAAACCGTGGTACATGAGTACCACAATGTGCCCGAAATCTTATTTAAACACTAATGGCATAAAATTTTCTATTAAATCATAGACATTATTTTAATGTGTTTTATTTCATTTTGAATTTGTAAACAAATCAAATAAGGTAATTCTAGTCTAGACAATGCTCTTGCTTTTGAGCATTTTTACGGAGGGAAGTCACGCGAGAAACAAGAGAATTTTTTTTATCCCGTTTAAAACAAAGCTTAGGACAGAACCGGCTAGAGGACGGTAGAACTATTCAGAGTAGGTTCCTTTCCTAGTAATAGTAAGTCAACGAAGTCGTAAAAGTTCATCGCTCTCAATCTTTGCGATAATCAACAACTCACATATGCTGAAAGAGCTAATGTTTGATATTTTTATTTGGTTTTAAATCCGGCCGATGACTTATACTTGTCCGACATGTGGTTATAAGTATATGCACATACGTAAAAAGTTCTGTGCTTCTATGAATCTAGGTTGCAATAAGAAGAAAATAATGTAATAAAATACTTTTTTAGTAATAATTTATCTTATCAGAGACATGCCCTAAACAAATTTATTGTTTAATTCTCGTAATTTTAAACAATAATTCATGCTTATTATTCATAAATTCATTTCCAATAGGTCACGCTAGGTTTACTTAAACTCAAATTACTTATGATACGCAAAACCGTAGGCTACACCTGTAGGCCTAGCACGGGGATAGTTATCTAGGGTAGAATAGAGAAGAATGACATCGCATCGTCATACATTGCGTAAATTATTGAAGTTGAAGGAATAAGCTTTAAACATATTACGCATTCGATGACGATGTGACGTAATTTTTCTCTATTCTACCCTAGACAATAATCCCCGTGCTAGGCCTACTGGCCCAGATTAGCACAAGACAGAGGTGAATGGCATAAACATAGAGAGGCCTAATGCCCAGCAGTGGGTCGTCAAGGGCTGATGATGATGATGATGATGAATTGCTTACATAAAACTGATCTTTGATCATGCTGTGTACACATATTTAGGGATAAAGTCTAGTATTTATTATTGTCTCCTAAGATTTGATTGTATTCTGTTTTGTGTATCAAATAAATAAATAATGAATACATGAGCGAGTATATAGTAGTATTCGAGCGAGAGGGAGTGAACGTGAAAGCCGATGCAGTGGGTACAGTAGGCCTTTAATTATAGTTACCTAGTTATTGTATTACACTTAGATTACAAATAAAATTAAAACGAATGTGAGTACCACGACAAACCTCACAAGGTTGATATGGTACAAATTATAGAATTACTGTTATTGTTATTGTAATAAAAAAAATAAAAAAAAAATGAAAAAAACGCGGCAACTGTCTATTTGTTTGCACCTAGTACTTACAGGAAACTTCAGAAGATACCAGGTACGACAGTAAGTACAGCCCGCATCTCTACTGCCGGAAGCGATACAAAAACCTTTATCATTTCAAATAATTGTTTATTTATTTTAATTTAACTCACCTACATGACAGTTTCCGCACGAAGCAATGCGATCAAAAAATAAAACATGCAGGTAAACATGAAATCATAAATTCAAGATGCGCATGATTCATTCATAACTTCAGGCGATTCTTTGGGCTAATGGAATTCTTATGAGCATGAGGGGAATAATTTTAAATTGATTTTACTTTCTTTTGCCGAAAAAGCATTGTAAATATAATGACTATGTCAAGTTATATTATAATTTAGTCAAATCAAATCAAGTCAAAAACTTTTCGTTTCTATTAATACAGTAAATGTACACTTAGAAAAGGTCAAATTTTAAAATTATACACTGACACGGAAATAAGGTGATATGTGTGATTTCTGTCGCTTCGGTATGTAAACTAAAGTAAAGAAGCGACGAAGAAACCTTTAGCCTGTTAGTTGCCATTTTTCAAGAGCTTGGAGCAATATAAACCCAGTGACATCAAGACCATAGATGGGTCCGACCCATCGGAAGCGACTCGCAATGGTCCGTAATGATTAACGCATTCGCCGTAGCGGAGCGCCCTGCAAGTGCAAACCTCTACTGTACATACATGCACATTATGAGCACTTAATGTATTAAAAAGGAGGCCGAGGCCGTATACTGAACAGTAGGTATAGGAAACCCGCGAAACTCATGTAAAATTCGTACATTTTAATTATTGTCCGTGTCATAAATCAGAGCACTCCCAACAAGCTGGCGTCACTCGCGTGTGGCGCTGCCTTCCACGCCCAGCCGCAGTACCACTATCATACAACTGTTAACTAAAGGGTGACACGCGATTCTAACCTTTCTAACTCTATAACTCTATAGGTACTAGCTGGGACTTTTTCCTCTACCACCTTTTACTATACAAAATGTGGCCGAGGCTGTCGCTCCTAAATAGGAATTTCAGACCCAAATCGAAATTACGCTAAATAAATTTATCTTTCGATAGCAGATGTCAATATAATTTTATTGTGTTATCTGTTTATTTTATTACACTCCCACAAATACTAAACGCAACTCACATCGCGATCTTTGATGGTTTTTGATGAAATCTGTCAAAAAATCGTTAATCGAGACCTGCTAGATTTTTAATTGCGTTTGAGTATTCCAGCGTTAGGACAGAGTTGTAAGAAACATCAATTCTAAATCAAGCTAAGTGGTACGGAGCAGACTTACCTACTTATCTTTAATTTTTAAACTTTCGCGATTTGTAAACATAGTTAAAAACAAAAGGTACGCGATAAATACCCGATTAAACCATTAACTATACTCATCTTTCAGTTGGTTTAAGTTATATTAAACTTAACAGAGTCTTGGGGACGCTTCCAACCGGTGTTGCTATGGATCAGTTGAGCTACCTGTAGATTGTTTGCAACAGTCTGCAGTTAGCTCAATTGTTTGAATTGTAAATACTAGTTCTAATTTATTTCTATTATTTGATTGTAATTTTCCTTGTGAATAAAGGCTTCTGTCCTTATAAAAAAAATTAAACTAGTTGTCTTAATATTCATGCCCGCGGCTTCGCACGCGTTGTTTCTATGGAAACGTTTAAAGGTGATTTCTATCCGATGGGAACTGATTTATGGGATAAAAAGCATGTCTGATTCCAGGATGAGAATTATGCAAAATTTCAGCCTGATCCGTTCAGTAGTTTTGGCGTGAAGAAATAACAAACATCCATCCATACATCCATCCAAACTTTCGCATTTATAATATTAGTGTGATGATTACCTACCTACTCAGTTTTCGGTGTAGCGCTATTTCGCACCAAATTTTTCGCACCACAAGCTAAAAGTAATAATAATTGTTTGGTTTTTCACCGGCTGTTTTTAAGATATTCGTTTCAACCCATAAATTTATAAAAGAGCCTGTGAACTAAAAGTTTGGAAAGGTACAGCCAAAGATAATAACAAGTTTATATAAACAGTTGAAACAAGTCATAAACAGATTTTAATGTTAAATGTAGGTAACGATGATGTCCATTCTATTCTCCTCGTAAACTAAATATGTAATTCAAGACACGATTTCAATTACAGCGTTGGTACAGCTGACATAATTTTCATTTCCACGAATATTTATACAACTGCGTAGGTTTGTAACACACCAAGCATAGGTCAATTGTGTGTGATGCACGCACTTTGCATTTTAATAGGAGAAAACTCATCACGTTTTAGTTCGAAAATAATTGAAATGTAATTACACTCACAATTTATTTCTGTTAAGTCATAAAACAGCTTTATAACCCATCTCTTTGATAAGTACATTCGTTCGTGAAAGCGGACTTCGTAGCTGAAGAAGAAGCGAACAATTTTGGAATTGAAAAAGACCTTTTCTGCAGAAATAAATGTCAAGTGCGAGTCGATCGCACGTGAAGGGTTCCGTACCGTTAAAAAACTTTGTCAAAAACATCAAATTTCACTTGTTCGGAAAGCCCTATAAATTTTCAACTTTATCATATTTTTGATATTTGGTGTTACTTATTTAAGAAAGTTTCATGTGTCTACCTTCTAATAGACAAACGAGATTGAGACAGCCTTGACAAACAAGTAGCAAAAATAGCCAATTTATTTATGGAAACCCTGTTTTATTTGGATATTTATTATTTTTATTATTTTCTATTATAGCGGCAGGGGGGGGGGGGAAGTACGCATTCTCTGAAAATTTCAACTATCTACCTCTTACGGTTCATGAGATATAGCCCTCTGACAGACGGACGAACGGACGGACGGACGGACAGCGGAGGCTTAGTAATAAGTTTCCATTTTCATCCTGCGGGTACGGAACTCTAAAAAGAAATTACCTGCAGACCTTAAATGGGAACCTATTTAATTTATTTTCGCAATAGAACGTAGTATCCAATTCAATGCCTTTTTAAAATTTTGTTGTTACAAATTTAAAAAAATCGCTAACAATATACAGAGGTAGTTTGAGCCATTACCGTCCCACTGCTGGGCAAAAGCCTCTCTTTTCTCCTTCCACTCCTCACGATTTAAGGCGATACTATACCCCGATACTAGAGCCACTACATATTTTATTTTATCATTACGTTATACAAAGGAATTGTTAAAAATTCGGACCGCGCGTAGACGATTCCTGTTACAAGCTTTTTTTAATGTTTCTGTAATAGTTTTGTTTTATGTTAATCAGTCAGATACCTTGTTTGGAGAGCTTGGTGGCCACCAATAGGAACTAAACTCTTGAAACAATTAACTGCCTTAATAATAAAGTCTAGTACCCATAACACAAGCTTTAATAAAGCATAACTGATATATTACATAGATAGATATTTTCTTATTACACATAGAAAACACCCAGACCAACGGAATAAATTTATGCAGATCGTACACAAATTTGTTCCGAGGCGGGAATCGAAACCGCAACCTCTTGCGTCGCAGGCGGCCTCTAGCCCGCTGCGCCACTGAGGGCGTCAAAATATATGTGCTGATGAAGTTAATGAGGTAAGCAAAACCCTTCTGCATTCAGGTAAGGACTCCTTGCTACCCGTTAATGCAAGCAAGCATGCATGCATACAAACTCGCTAATTATTAGAATTAGCTGGGTGAGCCTGGTGACATTAACACGCTCAGTAATCCAGTAATTACCTACTGACCTGCTTTTATTAGCCCTAATTTATAATTTAACTTGATGCAATTGTGTCGTGTATTCAGTAGAAGAGAACAAGAACAAAATTAAAAAATTTAAAAACCCCCAACAGATTTCATGTAAACATGGCTAAAACACTCGGGATAAAGTTATTTATGACCCAAAAAAAACTAACGAAAATCGGTTTATCCGTTTGGGAGCTATGATACCACAGACAGATACACAGATTCACAGACAGACACGTTATACTTATAACACCCCTCTCTTTTTGCGTTGGGGTTAAAAGTACCTACCTAGAGTTGAAAAACCTGTAGAAAGTTAATCGAAATACAAATAACCATCCTGATAAAATTTGTGGATCCGTTACGACTTTTTGAGTTGCGTTACTGAGCGAATTATTAATTTTTGCATTGGCTTTGCACAGAACTCTTTTTTCTATTCGATTGGGTCGCATTATTACTTCTAAAATAAAAAAAAACCAACTCATTTTGTAGTAAAGTTTTGCGAGACAAATGCTAATTCTATTTTATCGTTGTATTTTCTTGTGAACACATAAAAATTATCTTATTTTAATCCCTGGGGATTTTGTTTTGGGACTATATCATCGGGATCATTTTCTATACAATAGCGAAAGTATCATCAAAATCGTTCCATAATTGACGGAAAATCGAACGAACATAGAAAAAAACATACGTACAGCCGAACATAGAACCTTCCTTCTTTATTTGAAGTCGGTTAAAAATAAAGCTTGACGGATAAAAAAGTCGGTTGACGTCCTTGCGCGGAACCCGTCGCGATTTGATTGAAGGCATGCAAATTCTTGTTGGACACTGAGATTGATATGCAGATTGTATGTCCGTGTTGATAGCGCTGCAGGGCAGGGCTGCAAGAATGTCGTTCGAAACTTCTCCATCTACATATTATAAACTAGATTCTTCCCGCTGCTTCGAACGCGTATTTTCGGTATAATAAGTAGCTCATTATCTAAGTTAGGCTATGTTCTAAATGTACGCCAAGTTTCATCTTTATCTGTTCAGTAGTTTTGGAGATCCTAGGGAAATGTGAAACAAAATTTCACATTTCACTAACTTTCGGCTTTATAATATTAGTAGGAAGTAAGATCATAGCTGCTTTTACGAATAAAAAAGGTGTACTTAGACAATCACTGATGATTGAAAACGACTAGAAAATATAAAAATACCAAATATTCGAAGAAAGATTTATAACTTCTTCTGTAGAGCTTTTGTTTTTTACAACTGAAGGTATGTTTCGATTGCTATAGTTTTCTCGCATACTTGGCCCTAGTGTATACAACCGATTGCCACCCGAAATCATCAGCGCACCATCGATGCCCTCTTCAAATTGGCTTATTGACATGTGTTTTTATGATGTTAATGAATTAATAATAATGAAAATGAATTGATATTTTGAGATTCCGATTTTATATAATATATAAATAGATAAATAAATAAATAAATAAAATAAATAATGCTGGACAATTCACACAGCATTATCTAGCCCCAAGCTAAATATAAATAATAATATAAAATTGTATAGTTTAATATTTATGATTATTCTTATGTTTACTTAACCCAATTTTTTATTTATAATGTTATTTTACAATATTAATTTTAATTAGCACTACTGACAAATTAAGTAAGACTATGTACCTACCATTTGTACAACTTGTACGACCTGTAACTATGTTGCCAACAAAGAATCTGAATCAATAACCCGCAATCGATTTACCGAGTAGTAGATAAACCGTGCGATAACTCCTTCATGGAAACCGAAATACGAACCTCTTTGAAGATTATTCTACGAAAGTTATCATTTAGGCATACCACTCGATTCTAAATAACAGATTGGATGGATAAGAGCTGTTGGTGACATTTATCGCGAATATCAATTAGTTTCATGGTAGCCGTGTCGGTTGCTGTCTTATGAATGTAAATCGATTCAACGATTTTGGTCGACATTATACAGGCTGGCTTTTTGAGGCGGGAGTGGATGTTCTCAAGCGGAAAAATGAGAGTTAGGCTGCGTTTCGTTTTACGCTTAAAGCGCTCATGGGCGCATGAAGTCGTTTCTATTGTACTTTCAGGGCGCTGAAAGACCGCACGCTAACGCCTACTTCGCCCCACCCCACGCGCGCACGGGAGCACATGAACTGCCTTACCTTTCGAGTAAACGCAGCTCGTGCGTTCCTATGGGTGACGTCATTTGTGCGCGAAATTTCAAAAATGGACATGTTTTTTGTTTGATTTTTTCTTAACTGGGACGCCATTGTTTTCCAGCGTCATCTTGTCGAGTCAAATACACTAATCACCGAGGCTAGAAACGGAACGCAGCCTTAAAGAAAAGTCATGAAAGGAATAGATTAGAGCGAGAGTGAGAAAAGCAAAACTGCCTACTTAAATTTGATTTATTTGTACGAATTTTTTTCATTACAATTTATGAAATTCATTAGGAAGAGATGTTTAATCGAGGATAAACCCCATTTTCATTATTTTATGATTAATTGAGTTCATGACTCCTTTCAAGACTTTTCTCTATCTTTTTATAATATAAATACAAAAACTTACATAGCTTACTAAAGTAATATAACCCTTAACTTTTAACAGAGCCATTTTGCTTTTGAAATAAACTTTACTTTACTTTTACTCATAGTTTCGAATTTGGCCATCCACTCCCATCTCTAGAAGTCACCCTGTATACTCATTGATTCGATAAGACATATCTATACTTATAATAAAACTGTAACAGGTCCAATTCTGTACATTGAAGATATTTTGAAATTTTTTTTTCGAGGGCACTCTATTATCGATACTGAAGCCAAAACTGCAATTTTTTTCATTCATGTCTGTCTGTCTGTCTGTCTGTCTGTCTGTTTGTTAAACGCGCATCACGCCGAAACTACTGAAGGTATTGAAATGAAACTCGGCACGATTTTAGGTCATACTACGAGGAAGGACATAGGATACTTTTTATCCTGGAATTCAGTCAGGTTTCCCTGGGAGAGGGGATGAAAGTAAAATTCTTTAACTGCGCATCACGACGGAACTACTAAAGGTATTGAAATAAAACTCGATACGATTTTAGGTCATACCACGAGGAAGGACATAGGATACTTTTTATCCCGGAATTCAGTCAGGTTCCCCTGGGAGAGGGGATAAAAGTAAAATTTCTTCACCGCGCATGAGGCCGAAAGTGCTAAATGAGTTGGAATGAAACCTAGCACGATTTGATTTCATACTACAAGGAAGGACATGGGATACATTTCATCTCGGAATTCAGTAAGTTTCCCCTGGGAGAGAGGATGGAAGTAAAATTCTTTAACCGCCCATCACGACGGAACAACTTAATGAATTCGAATGGAACTCGGCATAATTTGAGTTCATACTACGAGGAAAGATACATTTCATCCCAGAATTTAGTAAGGTTCCCCTGGGAGAAGGGATGAAAGTAAAATTCCTTCACTGCGTGTTTACGCCATATGGTAATTGCTATATAAACGGCGAATATAATTCCCTTCCCCTCCCTTATCCGACCCATTTGTCAAGTCCAAACTAGCCAACTGTCGATCAATTTGACAGTCTATAAACCTGACGGAAGTGCATAATGTTATTGAAGGCGATGCACTGGCAATAAATATTTGCACCGGAAGAATGAAAAAAGAAGATGGCGAACCATTGACTTTTTGGAGAGGAACGCGAAAGAGAGGTCGAGTCGCGCCGCGCACGAGAATAATTTTATTTGTGTCAGAAAGTGTAATAGTTATTGAACCGCAAGCAACAAATACAGCTCCAAGCCGGGCCCGGCAAATTCCGACAAGAAAACAAGAAAACAAGAAATCTACACGGTGCAACCTGAAAAAGGCCACGCGACATGTAAGCGGCATCACGCGCAAGCAAGGAATAGTCAAAGGTATTTATCCTATCCCGATTTTCTTTCCCATGGTCCTTCCAGCCACATCTCCCTCGATAATTAACATTTTGATGTAACATTTTGGTCCTTCGAGCCGGATTATAAACAAAACCAGCCCTGAAATACTGGTACATTGTGGTACATAACCTGTAAAAGCACATCTGAATCTTATCACTCTTTATTTCTTTGTTGTATATGGATTAAAATATAGAACGATAGGCCGGCGAGATAGCAAGATTCATACTAATTCACATGCAATTGTAATTGGAAGATAGATGTGTGAGACGGGTTCACCATAACCGCATTGGGAGCTTACATAAAATAAATATTTGGGAAAAGAAGTAAATTAGCACTGAATAAATACAATAGACACGTAGGGATTATCTGCTAAATATTAGAGTCTGCAAGCCATATATACTAGGCTTCAGAGCTAGTCAGCATAATTACATAGCCTTGCTCGCATACATAAATTTGTTTTCTTTATTGGGCGTTACCACACAGGGAGTTGTTTAATTAATTATAGCAGGTGGTAGCTACCCTTAATCTCGGGTTAGGTTGGCAGTGGCTTTTGTCACTGCTTTTTATAAATCTTAATAAAATAATTCAATAAGTTTATTTATAAGATACACTTATTGGCATAAGACTAGCATAGTTATATGCTCATCTTACAATATCACAAGTATATTAAATACTTACATAGCCTTGCCCTCGCATACATAAAGTTGTTTTTTATTTGGCGCTACCACATGGAGTGTTGTCTAAATAATTATAGCAGGTGGTAGCTACCTTTGATCTCGGGTTAGGTCGTCAGTGGCTTTGTCACTGCCTTTTATAAAACTGAATAAAATAATTCAAAAAGTTAAATACAACATACACCTATTTAACTAGGATAATAAAATAAAAATAAATTATTTCGCGCTACCGCATAGGGTGTTGTCTAATCTCTTTGCAAATTTCTTGACTTTTGCAACACATAAATACTATTAAATTTGAGATCAAACGTTAAAATAACATGGAGGAAGGTGATTCAAAAAAAATAAGAGATGACACTATAGAGTTAAAGGTAGCTTCAGCGCATCGCAACGCATTATTTGCTAGATTACAGAACATATTTGACACGACAGATGCTTCGCAATGATTTTAAGGAAGTATGCCATAATTATAACATTTTGAAGCTGCAATGCGATGCTAAAGCTAAGATCGATGATCAGGCATTCAGTGCATTTGAGGAATTGTTCTGTCGTGTCAAATATGTTTATAGTCAAATGATACCCTCGGTGATTCATAGTAGCGAGGTGTCCTCAGAGGGAAGTATACCTAAAAGAGCCGTAAGATTACCACCACTGGAGATACTCTCATTTGAAGGTGACATCAGAAGTTGGCCAATATTTTTTGAAAACTTTAAAGCTATAATACATAGCAACTCCGCACTGAACGATGAAGAAAAAATGTACTACCTACTCAGTAAGTTATCAAACAAGGCCAAAGCTACATTTGCCGGAATTACTCCCTGTGGGGATAATTATAATTCAATATTGGATGCTCTCCTCAAACGATATTCGGATAAACGGACACTTGCTACCGCACACTTAGCCAACATTTTTGACTTCAAATCTTTTGATTCAGCCACAATTGCCAACTTTGAATCATTTCTAGACATATTTGTAACTGCCGCAAACTCGTTGAAGGCACTGGGCTTGGTAGACGTCGCCGATTTTATAATTCTGACTATCGCTCTCAAAAAATTAGATAAAGAAACAGTTAGAGCATTTGAAATGGCATCCAAAGACGAGAATGTACCTACCTTTGAAAGCCTCGTAGACTTCGTACGCGCTCAAGGTAAAATAGTAAAGCTTATATCCTTTGATAAACCAAATACGCGCTCATCCCAACCAGCTCGCAAACCACCGCAACCACAAGCATACGTGGCCGTCGCTAAATCGCAACAATGCCTTTGTGATACGGAGATTGTACATGATCACTTATTTAAGTGCCCGGCTTTTAATGAAATGTCGCCCTCAGAACGCTTCGCGGCCGTCAAGAGTCATAATGCGTGCGTTAACTGCTTAAGTATAAGACATAAGGTTTTAAATTGCGCTTCGAAAACCGCTTGCAGAGCATGTCATAAAAAGCATCATACGTCATTACATTTTGAATCTAAGACCTATCAGCCTCCCAACTCGGACGCCGCTGTCACAGACGTCGCCGTAGATACCACCGCCGCACCTGTCGCTACGATCACCTCTGAATCCATGTCAGAGACTCAACATTGTCTAGTTAACGCAATGGAACATCGTTCGTCGAGAGGATTGGTTACTGCCGATAAAGGTGTTTCGCACTTTAACACGAAACCTTCTACAATACTTTTAGCTACGGCTACTGTTCTGGCGATTGATGCTACTGGTCAGAAACGCCCGATTAGGTGTCTATTAGACTCTGCATCTCAGAGCAACTTCTTAACGTGGGATTGTTGCAAACGGCTAAACCTACATAAGAAAATGATTCGCAGCCAATTGAAGGTAAAGGGATTAGGAGGCACAGAAAAAATAGTTAAGGGCACCGCGTCATTTGCATTTTCATCGCGATTTAATTCAGAGATTAAATACGAATCTACTTCGTTAGTCGTCGATAAAATTACTGAATTTTTACCCACCGCGCCGGTGGACATGTCCGCCATGCCACAGCTGAAGGGCTTACCCCTCGCGGATTGCTCGTTTGGAACCCCAGGTGGCATAGACGCGCTGTTGGGTGCTTCTTTGTTTCCGCATCTTTTACTGCCTGGTACAGTCAACTTGCCCGGTATACCCCCCGCGATCGAGACCGTGCTGGGATATGTCCTAATGGGTTCCGCACCCGCTATCTATGTATCGAACGCGCTCCCTATAGTTAATTGCTGCATAGTTGAGCACGAAAATGAATCACAACCGCGACATGTCGATAAGCTACTGCAAAAATTTTGGCAGTTAGATGAATCGCCCTTAAAAACTGAACCTGTCAGTTCCGACGCGGACTTGGAATGCGAGCATTTTTATAAACAAACCACCACGCGAGATAGGGATGGGAGATACACAGTCGCACTTCCGTTTCGCGCCGACCCAGAGTCTTTGGGTGATTCCTTTGAGACTGCTCGACGACGTTTTTTATGTCTGGAAAGAAAATTGCTAGCTTCACCAGACTTACGCTCGGCCTATGATGATGTTATACGAGAGTATCTTGATAAAGGTTATCTGATTCCTACACCGCTCGAAGACGTAAATAACAATACCGCATCTTATACGATCCCGCATCACGCTATAATCAGACAAGATAAGTCATCCACTAAGCTCCGCGCAGTTCTGGACGCCAGTTGTAAGACCACCACCGCGTTATCGCTTAATGACGTTTTACATAGTGGGCCCAACCTACAGGGTGATCTTTTTACAATAATACTCAATTACCGGCTATTCGCAGTAGCTTTATCCGCGGACTGTAAACAAATGTTTTTGCAGATAGGCGTTCGGCCAGCTGATCAGAGATTTCAGCGCATTCTATACAGATTTAATGCGGGAGAGCCATTGGCGGTGTATCAGTACTCAAGAGTTTGTTTTGGCTTAAAATCTAGCCCTTACCACGCATTGCGTACTGTACAACAGCTGATAGATGATGACGGCGATCATTTTCTCATCGCACGAGATATCGCTTTGAATTCGATTTACATGGACGATATCGTATTTAGTTTAAAATCAATAGATACCGCTGTCGTCGCAACTCGAGAATTAATAAACCTTTTTAAAGGGGGTCAATTTGACCTTGTAAAGTGGACAAGCAATTCACAAACCGTTCTAGATAATATTCCCGCTTCTCATAGAAACAGTGAACAGTTTGAATTTGAAAAAACGCAGGTCAAAATATTGGGCCTCCGCTGGTCACAAGCCAATGATCGCTTCGAGTTTCATGTGACAACACCGGATAAGACATGTACTAAACGTGCTATTCTTTCAACGATCGCTCGGCTTTGGGACATTATGGGCTTCGTCGCGCCCGTAGTGTTATTCGCGAAACTCCTTATCAAGGAGCTTTGGCTACTCAAAATAGAGTGGGACGAATCCCCCCCCGCTAGTATAGTATCGGTTTGGGATCAGTTTTGCGCGGAGCTATCGCGCTTGAATGAGCTGAGTATTCCGCGGCATATTGGTGTGGTGGATGATTGTGTAGTTAGGCTGATAGCCTTCGCAGACGCTAGTGAACGCGCCTATGGTGCAGTGGTTTACGCGCATATTGTCCGCGGTTCGGAAACAACGGTACAGCTGGTTTGCTCTAAGTCGAAGGTATCGCCAGTGAAACCACTGTCCATAGCCAGATTAGAACTATGCGCAGCCGAACTAATGGCCAAACTCTTGAGAAGAGTCCACGATACTTATAACCCCCGCTATGACATTGAAGAAGTGTATGCTTTTACTGACTCGAAGGTTGTGCTTTGTTGGCTCAGCGCGTCTCCACACAGATGGCAAACCTTTGTCGCTAACCGTGTCGTGAGAGCACTAGAAAATATCTCCGCGGATCGCTATTTTCACGTAACTGGTACGGACAATCCAGCAGATTGCTTATCTCGCGGACTCATGCCGAGCAAACTGATTGATCATCCGCTATGGTTTTGCGGCCCATCTTGGGTACATCGTGAGCCCGCCGAGTGGCCTATTTTTAAAATAAAGGACTTGGAAACTGACCCAGCGCCAGAAGAAAAGTTACATGTATATGCGGCTTTAATAAATCATTGTACCGAATCCCCTCTACTTTTATCCCTTAGCGATAAAATCTCCTCGTGGCCTAAACTTATTAGAATCATTGTTTATGTATGTAGATTTGTGAAAATGCTTCCGCGCCGCAAATCGTCAGCTATTATGACAAGTGAGGTTGAATTCGCTGAACACGTTCTTTTGAAAGATGTCCAAGCACGTCACTTCGCGAATGATATTGATAATTTAAACAAGGGAAAAAGCGTCACGTCGTCTTTGATGAAACTTTGTCCTTTCCTAAAGAATGGACTCCTACTCGTAGGAGGGCGCTTGAGTCATTCAGCAGAAAACATCAGCAAAAAACACCCAGTAGTCTTGCCTCGTCGCGATCGCGTCGTCGAGTTACTTATAGATTATTATCACCGCAAATACTTCCATGCTGGGCCGGAACACCTTATGTCTCTTCTGAGAGAACGATTTTGGATTCTGTCCGCTAGAAGCATAATTCGACTTACAATCCATAAATGTAATTTCTGTTATAAAACCAAACCGCGCCCGCTTGCATCTCCGATCATGAGTAACTTACCTGAGTCCCGGGTTAACCAAGTGGTTAAGGCATTTGTACATACAGGTTGTGATTACGCAGGCCCGATAACGTATACCCCTATGAGAGGTAGAGGTGTTAAGGGTCGAAAGGGATATATCTGTGTTTTCACTTGTCTCACCACACGCGCCATCCATATCGAATTAGCTACCGATTTGACCACTACTAGTTTCTTGTCAGCCCTAAAACGCTTCCTCGCGCGTCGCGGCCCTGTTAGTTATATGTACTCGGATAACGGCACAAATTTTGTCGGGGCGAAGGGGTATCTCCGCGATTTGTATGATTTCATAAATAAAGAATATCGACCAGAGGAAACATTAGTAGAGAACCGAATTGAATGGAAAAATATTCCACCCGCCGCACCCCATCACGGAGGTTGTTGGGAATCAATGGTAAAGTGCGTTAAAACACACCTGTTTAGAACAATAGGACAGCAGATTCTGTCATACGAAGAACTCATCACCGTTTTAGCCCAAATTGAGTGTATATTAAATTCGCGGCCGCTAACCGCTTTAAGTTCTGATCCTACTGAACCAACAGCTTTAACTCCCGCCCACTTTTTACACACGGCACCGCTTTTCTCGTTACCCGCACTGCCTGAAATAGATCTGTCAGAAAATCAAATTTCCCAAAGGCATGTGTTAGTTGATAAATTGATTCAGTCATTTTGGAAAAGGTGGAGACGCGAATACTTGCATAAGTTACAAATAAGAGAAAAGTGGAATAAGGAAACACATCCGATTAAGGAGGGGACAGTCGTGATAGTGGTAAATGATAATGCCCCACCACTATCCTGGCCGCTTGGGATAATCCAGACTTTACACCCTGCTAAAGATGGCAGGATTCGCGTTGTAACGGTGCGAACAGCAAAGGGTATTCTGGTGAGACCAGTAATACGCCTTTGTCCTTTGCCCACGCAATAATCATCCAATTACAATAAGTATTTTCTGATAGATTTAAGTATAGTGTATTTAGATTAATCCATGTACAACAGCATTTCATGTAAATGAGACAAATTTATTGCTTTAAAGATCCAACTTATTAACCCATTATTCTCAAGGCAACTCAGTCTTTCAATCGGTTTCCCCTTTGGAACCGATTTTCACATATTACAATCTGTAACCTACCGCATCTTGTGCGGTATTTCTTCCGCATCAATGCATTTTTTTTAAAGGCGACCCTTTAAGGCGGGGAGAATGTTTACGCCATATGGTAATTGCTATATAAACGGCGAATATAATTCCCTTCCCCTCCCTTATCCGACCCATTTGTCAAGTCCAAACTAGCCAACTGTCGATCAATTTGACAGTCTATAAACCTGACGGAAGTGCATAATGTTATTGAAGGCGATGCACTGGCAATAAATATTTGCACCGGAAGAATGAAAAAAGAAGATGGCGAACCATTGACTTTTTGGAGAGGAACGCGAAAGAGAGGTCGAGTCGCGCCGCGCACGAGAATAATTTTATTTGTGTCAGAAAGTGTAATAGTTATTGAACCGCAAGCAACAAATACAGCTCCAAGCCGGGCCCGGCAAATTCCGACAAGAAAACAAGAAAACAAGAAATCTACACGGTGCAACCTGAAAAAGGCCACGCGACATGTAAGCGGCATCACGCGCAAGCAAGGAATAGTCAAAGGTATTTATCCTATCCCGATTTTCTTTCCCATGGTCCTTCCAGCCACATCTCCCTCGATAATTAACATTTTGATGTAACACTGCGCATCACGCCGAAACCACTGAATGAGTTGGACTGAATTGGTACGATTTGAGTTCAAGGAAGGACATGGGATACATTTTATCCTGGAATTCAGTAAGGTTCCCCTGGGAGAGAGGATGAAAGTAAAATTCTTTAACCGCGCATCACGACGGAACTACTTAATGAATTCGAATGCAACTCGGCGTGATTTTAGTTCGTACATTTTATCCCGGAATTCAGAAAGGTTGCCCTGGCAGAGGGGATGAAAGTCAAATTCCTTCACCGCTCATCACGCCGAAACTACATAGGTAATGAGTTGGAATGTAACTTGGCACGTTTTGAGTTCATACTACAAGAAAGGACATGGAATACATTTTTATCCTGGAATTCAGTAAGGTTCCCCTGGGAGAGAGGAAAAAGTATAATTCTTTAACCGCGCATCACGACGGGTCTACGCGTCGTCCGATTTCATGCATTCTTTTTGTTGGAAACAGAGATGCAAGATCAAATATGACTAAATCAGTAGAAAGTCGAGTAGAAAATCAGTAGATTGATGAAATAATCTGTAGATTGAAGAAAAAAATTAGTAGATAAAGGGTAGGTAAGTTCCTATCTATTTATTTTTCCAAGACGCACCCATTAGTTAGGTTCCTACCTACTAAGGTGGTGGGATTTGGAAAAATAAGTTAGGTTCCTGCCTTACATGATATATGGTGGTTTAGCTGGTCCAGTTAACAGTACTACCGAAGTTTGGTTGGAGTCTTACTCCAACTAAACTTTGGTAGTACAATTAAATTAATTAATTATTGTGGTCCATTTAAACTAACTGGACCACAGAAATTTTTTTTTTATTGTGGTACACAGCCAACTGTACCTGGTCTACCTACTAACAAAAAAAAATTACGGTGGTCCAGTCAAATGGATCAGGAGCCCAATTCTGCAAAACAATTGCTTCAGTATGACAATGGAATCGTCGCAGAATCATCATTCATCACGTAGAATCCTTAGATTAATAAAACTCCAGATAGTGCGCGCGAGATAAATTAATATGTAGTTTCAAACTTGACGCGCGTCTCTCCATCTGCATTCATCATAATTTCTTTCATCCAAGGTGGAATACCAAAACGTGTCATTCTGTGACGATAGCCCGGTCATAGTGAAGCGATTAGTATAGCAGAATAGGGCCCCAGCTGTGAGTAAGTCAAACGAGTAGGACACTTCTTAACACTGACGCTGGCCGAGTCGTAGCTAAAAGTCGTGTGGATAAAGAATGGGATTGAAGATGACAATATGCTTTCCCCCGTAGACCCTACACGATTTTTTGCACGGCGGCGTTTCATAATATGAGAGACTATGGTTAAATGTGAACTTAATTAGTAGGCAGGTAAGGCAATCGCGAACGAAGTCGCGGGTACAGCTAGTCATGAATAATTCTATTTGGGTGTTATGTTAAGCTCTCTTGTTTGGGTGTTTTAACATTTTTATACTTACACCAACCTACTAACGTATACACTAGCCAAGCTCGATGTAGAATGTTTGTAAACAAACAGCTCATGCTTAACCTAAAATTCACTCTATTGCTGCGTCTTTTTGCAATTTACATTACTTGTCGATTTGAGATCCTTCCTTCAATAAATATTGCTTACAATTTTAACTGAAACTCGATGCCAAGCATGTTGGTTTTAGTTATTTGTGTCATGGTTTATTTACAAACATTCTTTATCAAGTTTGGCTAGTATACAGGAGTTTAGACAAGGTAGTGAGTCTGCGGTTTGATCTTCCTCACTTATTTACAAAAGTTAGAATAGATTTTAAATAAATATTATGACAGTAGCTAGCTACTAAGTTGAAACAGTCGTAATTTTTTTATACTACTACGTCGATACCAAAGCCTATTATAACAATAAGCTATCATAAAAATGTTACTTAAAATGGTCAAATGATCATCTAATAAAGTTTAGGCCGCTACCAAGTACGCAAGAGTTTGAACAAATAAAAGAAAAAGCAGTAAAATAAGTTATATCGCTTAGGATCTACATATATTTGGCTGTAAAAACTGTAGTAAAATACAGTAGTAACCAAGCATCATACTAAAACATACATTTCAACACGTAATGTAGGTACAGACAGGGTCAGAATTAAGTAACCCCCCTGCATAACACACTGCAGATTAGAATCGGATTTTTTTATATACATATTCGTTCTGTTTTAATGGTACCTAAATAAAATATAATTAATTTGACAACCTCTGTGGCGCAGCGGGCGAAGGTCTGCCTGCGACGCAGGAGGTTGCGGGTTCGATTCCCGCTTCGGGACAAATGTTTGTACGATCTGCAGAAATTTGTTCAGGGCGTTCTGGATGTTTTCTATGTATAAATATCTATCTATGTAGTATATTGTATTAAATATATCAGTTATCTAGTACCCATAACACAAGCTCTGCTTAGCTTGGGACTAGATAATGCTGTGTGAATTTTGCAGCATTATTTATTTATTTATTTTCGATTTTTAAAACTCCTGCATTTAACTGGTTTGGATTTAAACCTTCATGTGTTATGCAGGGGGGTTACTCAATTGTGACGCTGTCTGTACCTCCCTACCTGTAATACCGCTTTAGGAGCCTTGGGTACCTGAAGTTTTACTGCTAAGTTTTCTACAGCTAGTATTCCTGCTACTATTTAATTTTTCAACATAAATTTCTTATTAAAACTTCAGATTACAGTATGAAAGTTTAAGCTAGTGTCATGATTTCAAAGTTTCAAAAACAATTTATAATCTAGTGTAATACATAAAGTTGGAAATAGCAGGTTATCAGCTGTCAACACTGGGGTTCAATCATCAGATCTGTTGGTATTATAGTCTTATGGATTAGTTTACCAATCACAGAAAGTTTTGGCTAGGTTGGCGGCATGGAGGCTTGACAGGATTGGTGGATCAATCGAATGGCGCTAAGAAAACTGATTTGGTTGGTTAAAAATAGAAAATAAGGATTATGCGGATGGCGGCGGAAAAAATAAGTGACTGGACTTAAATTGTTTTGATGAACATCTAGCGATCGAATAAATACTGTACTTAGTGGAGTTTATTGGCGTTATAATAACACTATTGTACATTGTTTTAATCCTAGCTCTACAAACTATGTTATTTATGTCGTTTTGCAAGGATTTTACTTGAACAAAAAAAAACTTATAGCAATGAAGTTAATATAAGTAAACAAGGCGAATTTTATACACGGCTACTGCGTTGGTAATAGTATGGTTTTACAAATCCTACGTAAGCTTTATTGTTAGCGACTACATTTTATAAATTTGTTGTTAAAAAATTTCGGAGATAGTGCATTTTGGGTGATGCTAGTAGGTACTGGTGCTAGATACTATAATAGTTTAAAATGTTATAAACTTATTCATAATTAATTTAATAGAATTTTAATAGGCTAAGAATACTAACATCTATATATATAAAAGAAAGTCGTGTTAGTTACACTATTTATAACTCAAGAACGGCTGTACCGATATGGCTAAAAATTGGTGGGTAGGTCGCTTAGAGCCAGGAGACGGACATAGGATACTGTTTATAAAAAAAAAAATTGGCGTAGGTACTTTTAAGGCAAAGCCTAACTTAGATAATAGGCCACTTAATATACCGAAAATACGCGTGCGAAGCCGCGGGCGGAAGCTAGTTTAATATAAGAGATCTTTCTGTTACTAACAAATTATGGATCATTGTTATCCGAAATAAAATGAATTTGAATTTGAATAATTCTTTATTGTACAACATATAGGTAGTACAAATAAAACATATCACAAGAAAAATAAAGGCCAAGGCGAGCTTAACCCTACAAAGAGTTCTCTTCCAGAAAACCTTATTGGAAGAGGGAGCCAAATTTGGAAAAGTGGGTAATATGCTAAAATATAAGAATTTGAACTTCTAGCTATAGTAAACTAACATCTGCATCAATTGCTTTGCATGCACTACCCCGGAATAAAAAAGCATTCTATGTTTTTCCACAGAATATTACCTACATAGTACCTCTTGATTTTTGCAACAGTCTGCAGTTAGTTTAACGATTTCTACTTTAAATACTTGTTGCAATTTGTATCTATTAGTTGTAATTTGCTTTGTTAATAAATAATTCCTGCTAAATAGTTTGTTAGCGGCCTTGAACAAGAAATATGGACAGACTTACCTAGACCGAAGTGCGACCTAGAGAACAATAAGCACGCGAAACACGAACGCCTGCAGCGCTGGTTGACTACGATACGACTAATAAGGTGGGTGAACCTAATTGAACCTAATTTGAGCGTTCTAATTTCGAGAAGCTAGTTCCCAATTTTACTTACAACGATGCGTGTACCTTATTACCGCATTCTGGCAGGTGATAATTAATTACTAACAGAACTAAAATTGAATGCAAAACAAATTGAAAACAAAAGAAGAATAAAACAATACCAAATGGAAATGGAACACGCAATCAAATTCAGAATTCGAAACCAACACAATCAGAAAACGTTCACGCCCCTACACTTCTATTCAAATTTCGAATAGAGGCTGGATTGTATTATTTTTTCCTATTATCATCTTTTTGTTTTCAAAACTATTTTTCTAACCTGCCAGTGTCAACCGTAACAGATTTTTGTTCTGTGAAAATGTTTTGCCAAATAATAATCAAATTAGGGCTACGATTAAAAAGCAACGTAAGAAGTATTTTCTTATGTAGATATGAGAGTAATTTATATAAGTACCCTTGTCCACAATTCATCAATCACAAGAAAGCTGAAAGCCACATTCTTTGCACGTGTCAAAGATATGTAGCCGTCTACAGAACTCTGCATTCAGACGCCTAGTGAGTCAACTAAGAATGTACACTTCCATCTAAACACATGTTTCTATGTATATTTGTGTATGTAGATGCACGTAAATAGTGTCTGGTTCCTTGAACGATTCGTCTGAGTTCTCGTGAGAGTATAATTTAGCATAATACTGAGAGCGAGACGCTTAGGTGACCTATTCCGTTACAATGAGAGGTTCGGCGTACGTGAGACAAGGTTAAAACCATCGATCTAAGTAAAAAATGGGAGATGAGGTACTAGCTGCTAGGAAGTGGAAGGCACAAATTAGATGCAATTAAAACCATCGATCCAAGTAAAAAATGGGAGATGAGGTACTTGCTGCTAGGAAGTGGAAGGGACAATTTAGGTGCAATTAGGTCCACCCACCTCAGTCATAGTTGGACCGGCGTTCATGTTCCGCGTACTTGCTACGACGTACTTTAGTGTGATTCATTGACTAGACTACAGCAATGCCGTCGTTATATTTGTTCATTATAATTATTGCACAAGATTGGAAATGAAACTGTGTTTACGTGTAGTTGTAACATAGGCCAGTTGTTCAGTAAGCGCTGGGAGAACGTACCATATCTACAGATTTTACATAGATCTATGGTAAAAACAGTTCTAAAACGGTGTGGATGGTTTTGTTTTTAAGAGGAATATGAAAACGTAATTTTGAACTAGAAAATAATATATTTGAATTCTACCTACCTCTATGTTAATTAACAATAAGATCCAACCATTCGTAACTTGTAACACGAATTATGAATGAAATCCGCCTACAGACAAAATACTAGTTTGTTTTGTATAATCGCTGTTGTATTTGTGTATAGATAATGGGCAAGGCAGCTTTCGTCTGTATCTAGGGCAGAATAACAAGAGTGCGTACTGACTAGTCACTAATCTGTGGCTAAGTGAAATTAAACACAGCGGAGTCGGAGTGAGGCGCGGAAATGCAAAGCAATACGATAGTGAGTCGTGCAGGGCTACCACTTCCGGATTTAGCTGGTGTACTTTATGTCCTTTGTATCCTGTCGAGAAGGTAATCCGATTGGTGCGAATAGAGCTTTGAATGTATAATTTATGATAATAGGATGGATTAAAAAAAAATCTAATACTAAGGAACCAACAATTAATCTGATATGTTCTAATTGTACGTTTACAAAGGGTTATGGAAATAAAGAGTTTTGATTTTGAGTTTTTGATTTTTTCCGGATTTAGCTGGTGTATTTAGGCACTTTATGTCCATTGTATCCTGTTGGGAAGGTAATCCGATTGGTGCGAATATAGCTTTGAATGTAATATTTATGATATTTGTATGGATCTTTAAAAAAATTCTAATACTAAGGATCCAATATAATTTGATCTTTTCTAAGTGTACGTTTATTGTATTTATGGAAATAAAGAGCTTGATTTTAACTAACACAACAATTTTGATGAATTTTATATTATTTGATTTGTTTTCTAAAAGGCGTTTTGCTCACCGTTTATCTTAGAAAAATTACAATTACACTAGACATTCGGAAAAATCTGGGATTATACATAAATAAATAAAAAAGCTAAGCTTACCTCTAGCAAAGAAGAATTGTCTCAGTCAAAGAAGTGGCCTAACAGTTAGGTAGCCCTGATGCATCGTGATAGAATGTACAATATGTAGGTACATATTTGCACCGCAGATTAGTGAACTGGCCTCCCATGGGATCGTTCCTGTAATTGTTTGCATGCCGCATGGCCGCTAGATAGGCCAGCTCCGATTTCAAATGATAACTGTGTCTTGGGAACAAAATATGTTGTCCAAGAGAAATACTACGCTATGTGCTGACGAACAAAATAGCGTAGCATAGCTCCTGTCGCTTTATTAAATTTGATTTTTAAAATCTTATCTCTACAAAAAATATTAACAAGGTGTGAAATAAGTTATTCAAATAATTTTTTAATCCAAGAACATAACATTACAGATTCGTAATGTAAATCAAGACCGTCGTAAGTTGATTTTTTTGTAATTTTATAGATATTAATCCCAAGAAATCCCATAAAAAAGTAATTCCCAGAACTGTTTCTCCCGCAAAACTAAAAAAAACAGTATAAATAATAAGGTATTATTTTTTTTAGTTTTTTACAAATCTATAAAATTATTTAGTTAATGCCAACAACATAGTTTAGTTTTCATTTCTTCCGGGTTCGCCTGTTAAATGTGTCTTCCTGATATAGGATACACTCGTTCAGTATCACTTAGCAACACTTCCTGACTAGCAAATTCACTGGAATCATTTTACACGAGTTCAAATCACTCACTGTAAGCATTTATTAAACACGAACTAACAACTGTAACGAAACTCGAAATAATGTTTCGAGTTTTGGTAGTTTCAAAGACATAGCAGAGGTTTTTGAATGTTGTTTATCGGAGGTTTTTGAAGTAGAGTAGTTTTTAGGCATTAAATTAGAAATACAAAATTAATCACCTCAACCTCAAACTCAACAGCCTGTATTGGTCCACTACTGGACCCAGGCCTGCCCCTGAAAAGCGCCTTATTGGCTTTTATCAAATGGGGGTAGTGCCCATAATCCCCACGCTGGGCATGCGGGTTGGGGATCGTAGTTTGGTGGTAGAATTGTTCTGCAGGGGGCGCTGCTGCCCGCCCCCGGTGGATATTCCTTAGTCGCCTCTTACGACACCCGTGGGAAGAGTTGGAGAATTAATCACCGCAAGGCGCTAAATGTATGAAAAGAAACGAAAACCTTTATAGTTTTCGTTGCCTATACAAAACTCCTAAAGGCGTAGGTTAGGCAAGACTGCAATGCGAGCCTAAAAAGCAGAGAAGTAAAGTCATGGTCATCTATACAACTTCAGCAAGTAAATAGGTTGGTAGGTACTAAAGTTACTTGAGCAATGTCGAAGATGTAAACAACTTCGGAATGGGCCAGGAAAAACATTGCACAGCCGAATGTTGCGAAAGTCAGGATGGACGATGACCGGAATACCTGTGTAATGTAGCGTGCTCTGTACTTATTTTATTTAGGTAGTGAATTAATTATAGGAAGTTTTTGTAAAAAATATAATAATAATAACGTTGGACAATTTACACAGGCTTTTCTAGCCCCAAGCTAAACTTTTATGTAAGTACTCTATATTTTATTTGCATATAATATGTAAATTGTACATATTAATAAAAATATGCATTTGGAACATTGCATTGTAATTAAAAAACATAGAGATCATAGAGTAAAAATTCGCAGCTTTCTTATTTTAAGATAGAGATGTTAAAAGCTATCAGTTGATCAGTATAACTTGCGCACGGCCCGCACGGTCACGTTTTTAAATGAAATTCAGGAGTCATCTTATTTAATTTTTGATCTTTCATTCGTTGATTAAGACGTAAAAGGAACAACAGAAAAATAAAACATTTCTACCTAACTCATCAGAATTTACCTTGGGTCAATGTTGCCACCGCCACACTACTGTTTTGTACTCTTGAAGCCGGTATCGGTTTACATAATGTCTTAAAATATTTGATTGTCCGATTTATCATAATCATAATAATGCTCATAATATTCTTTTTCAGACAGTTGGTCGCGAAGCTGGTATTTCCGGCATCAGATCTTATTACTGACCGTTACGATTAACGTGTTCCGATTAGCAAGGTTCTAAGAACTATTCACGTACAGGGGAATTCCTGTGATCTTAGCACATTAAAAGAGAAAATCCCCGCTATACTTCTAGCAGGTGTTTTTTTTTTCAAAATATATATATTTTTATTTTATTTTCTAAATTTTAGGAAAACTTACAGATAGGTCTTTAAATTGGTTATTTACACAATACATGCCGGTACAGGCCACCGCATGTGCGCTGAGGGCCAATTAAAATGTTTCTGCAGATATTTACTTAAAAACCAACATTCACTGTGCGTCATTTAATGACGCACAGTGAATGTTGACAACTTCAAAAAAAATAAAAGGAAATACACAATACAAAGTGAAATTAAATGCGGTTGTAGTTATCTTAAAAAGATTTCATCGCTAAGCAAGAAATTTGTGAAGGCAATGGTTTTAATAACAGAATTTCAACCATTGCTGTAAGAAACCTAGCCTTATCGCTGATTAAGTAATTGCGAGCGAGGAAGGTAGTTTATTTATTTACAAAATTTTGGGAAAACTTATAGCTAGGTTTAAAAAAAAAATATTACATACCTCGATTAAGTGCATGTTTGCTGACGGCAAGTAAATACCTACTAAACCCAGTGAAGTCCTAAACCTACAAAAACATATCTTGGTCTTTTTTTGAGGTTGGCCAATTAAATGTTGGCCCTACCCGAACAATTTTTCTAATCAGCACAAAATCTATAGAGCTTAGGGAAATAGGTTTGTTTGTATAGTAGATTAATTTATCCCATGTTTTACTACGATGAATAACGTTTAGGAAGTGTCTAATGACTGTAATAATAATAAAGATGCACTAATCGCATGTTTGTTCTCAATAGTGCCACACGCCACGTGTAACGGTCACCGGTGCATGAAGTGGGCACATGCGCACGCGCCTATTCAACCCCATTGCACAAAAATAATCATGAAATTGTTTACCAATCGGAAATATTATTTATGCCAGTGACTCGGTAATTATTTCTGGGTGGGTTACTCAGGCATCGGTTTTATATGGTAGAAAAATCTGGTAGTTTTTGGAGATCAAAATTTTCTCAATAAATAATTATTCTGATCAATATCAATTAGTAATCTGCAGTAAGCTCAACTGTGTCAATTGTAAATACTAGTTGTAATTTATTTCTTTTAGTTGATCGTTTTTATATTATAGGGATATAATCATTCATAAATACCTACATAGAAAACAGCTAGTTTAAATCTGTGATTTTACGTAATTTAGCTGAATTTTTCTAAGCTTGATTAGAAGAAACCTAGATTTTACCGGCGGTCCGACATTCTACCCTCCCTTTGATCCATCTGCTATCAAGTGACAGCTCAGAACTGAAAATATATCATCAATTATAAAGAGCTTAGCTAGGTTTATAGTCTTTATTTGTATAACGTTTATTTGTAGGAACATTCCAGAAAATTGACGTATATCTATTGGATTAAAGTGTCAAGGGTACTCATGCGAAAGAGCATGTCGTTTAGATAATAGCTGCAATCTGATGTATTCGGCTATTTGGGGTCATCGAGAGAAAGTGTCGAATTCTCCGAAACGAATCCGAAACCCACGACTTTGTTACGATGCCCATTACTTTTATGGGCCCTAATAAGATTCCGTTCCACGTTTGTCTTGTTAGCTTCAATATATTTATTGTTATTCTTATGCTAAGTATGAGTATGTTTCTTCATTACTTACTTACTAATTAACACGTATTTCCTTATCTACTTCACTTTTATAGCAACTGCTTGGCCTTACTTACTGTGGGATAAAATAATCTTTGCCTCAATATAGAAATGTATAATTTTGTCGATGAGTAGTCAGAATGGAAGCCAATGCAATCAATTAGTTCTCCTCAACACATTGAGGAGAACTAATTGATTGCAGAGGGGTCCTATTTCCGCTAACATTTGCCTCTTCACGCTGAACGTCCATTGTAAACTTCGCGACACCACAATAGCCTACTTGACAATGCTCAAGGACCGTATTCCACCAAATTCACAAATCTATTGTACACCCCCCAGGTTGTCCATTCAATAGGATTTAATAAAAGTTTACGGTTATTGAGTCCACAATAAGATCCGTAATTTGATACAACACCTCGGAATATGTTCAAATCTGCGCTTTCTCATGTGTCTTCACTTATCGGTAACATAAATAAATACAGATAAGTCTGTCAACGTGTTTACTCAACTAATTCTTCTTCCTTTCCGGCGCCAGACAGCTGCATATTGTAGATTTGTAATGTAATGCACCGTTATTTCTGTTTTGTTCATTATTCTCGTTAGCAAGGAAGTATGTTTGTTCAAATCTTTGAGGTCAAGAACAAAATCTATGTTACCGTTCATAGATTGTTCAGTTATACCCATAACATAAGCTCTGTTAAGTTGGACCTAGATCATGCTGTCTGAATTGTCCAGCATTAATTACATATTTTTATTTTATAGTCTTATCCATTATGATTTTAACGAATATTTTTCTGATTGATAGGTTTATCGAATTGCTAATAATATAAATGCGAAAGTTTGGATGGATGGATGGATGGATGTTTGTTACCTCTTCACGCCAAAACTACTGAACGAATCCGGATGAAATTTTACATACAGATAATTCTAATCCTGGAATCAAACATAGGCTACTTCTAATCCCATAAATGCGTTCCCATGGGAAAGAAGTCACCAAACGTTTCCATACAGACAACGCGAGCGAAGCCGCGGGCAGAAACTAGTTAATAATATTCGAAAAAACTCAACATATTTCTAGTTATCTAGGTCAACTGATTTAGTCCACCATACCCAAATATTGACATAAATCAAGTTTATGACGGAATGACTATTTTTGACAGCTTTTCATAGGAAACTGAGAAAAAATCTCGACTTGAGGCCTGTTCCAACCTTATTAGAGTAGAAGTATTCGGGGGCTACTAACCAAACCATGAACTTTTCTCAATACTTATTTAAAATCCAAGGTTTTGTTATGGCTACTGCAAAGGTTTTTTCATAGCCAACTGTTTTGAATAGCCGCTCAATGACCCGTCGAAAGCCAGGTGTTGGAATTGCTTACAATCCGACAAAGCCTTGCTCTGTTCTGTACGGAACAAAACGTTATAAGGACTATGCTTGTTCCTTTCTGTACCTTCTTGTACCAACGGTCAAGGGTAAACAAACCAAAAAGCAAAAACATTCAGTGGAACAAATGTACAAAAGCAATAACATGTACTGGAAAATAATACTAAAAGGTTGATAGAGTTCTTGCAACAACTCTTCGAGATCATTGACAATCTGGAATGTAAACAAAAATATGAAGGTAGCGTATTGATATCAGTTTACACTATAAATAGAAAATACCAATTCACTAAATTCTTGACCTGCATAGAATAATTTAATTTAAGCACCACTCGCTCTATTTCAGATATTCAAAGTTCCAATGCGTCGGCTATGCCAGTGTTGATGGTTGTTTACCTATTTATTTATAGTCAGTACAACTCTATAAATTATTATAAGTAATGAATATGCAGTACCTGAGGTGAGGCACGTGGGTCGGTTTCAAGGATAAATACTTGACGAGTTGCTCATAGCCTTGGTTAACTCAGTTACTTACCTGAAACAAAGTAAATAAAAACTTAATAAAACGTGTAGGTATTCTTTGATAGATTAGTATTATAACTGCTGCTTAATCCAGATGTATTTGTGAGAGAAAATATGTGTGGTATCAATCATAATATTTTTGCCGGTTATTGGTTCATTTTCTTTTCTTTTAATTCGTAATCAAAATGCAACCAATAAGTTCATTACGGATGTAGGCGGGTTAACTACCTTATTTGTGTTGTAAGAACACCAACGTTTCATCTTTTAACAAGGGACATGTTCAGCGTTTGTGTTCTTCCAACACCAATAAGCTTCGCTTACATTAGTAATTAATTCGTCAAACTACGATAGTTTTATAGTAAAATAGCAACCAATAAGTGTCGGAAATAATATAAGTAATAAACTCACGAATACATCTGAATTGACTAGCTGGTCGTTCTCCTCTCTTTCTCCCTTCTCTATCTCCATCTTTTTCTCCCTCCCTCTCTTTTCGGACGACCAAGGATGGATAAAGCTAGAATTTTGAACATAGAATAAAACAAGGCAATGAAATTGTCTCCACTCAAGGGAACTGACGAACTTTCTCGATCAATTTAAATGAGGGTAGAATGGAAAGTAATTAAAAGCACTCGCGCTGTCATTGTCACTGTCACTCCAGTCAGCAATATCCATGACCACCCCGAAAAGCTATTGTACTCCACTTCATGTCACGGACGTGACTAGGGGAATACAAATACATTGTCCATTTTGATTTAATGCCTCCATTGTTAGATTTTCCATGGTTTTGGAGAAATTGTTTTCGAAGTACAAATGCGCTTTCTAGTTAGGTGTCGTGACTTTCTGAACTTTTCTTTGGAAGTCCATAACAACTTCCCAAGCATAATGACCTGGGATCAGACATTTTGTTTTGCTCTAGCTACTCTTAAGCTGGGTGACTGACCAGAGTTACGGAGTGTAATTTACCATTCGAAGCGAGCATGATATGTTACGCCGTGTGTTAAATCTGCCTCGTTTTTCGTTGCAAGCGCCTTCTTTTCTCGTACTGACTGCACGAACGTTCGCTATGTAACACGTTATATTAACATCCCGTAACGTAGACAGTAGGTACCAAACCTTAAGCAAGTCTAAGTCTTTTTGAGGTAGTAGATAGATATCATAGACGGATTAAAGGAGTGTTCTGAAATATAAACGTTAATATATCTATCTTAATACCTGTCTCTGGTTAATTTATACTACACGGACCAATATAATAATAATTAAGGTGCAACTTCTAGAGATTTGGCTATCGATACTTACAAAGCTGTAGTAAAAGCTTTGCCCTGAACTGGAATATTAAAAACATTCACTTATCTTAACGAAGCCCATAACGACTCTACGTCGATAGAGCTACTAAATTAAATTAATAAAGAGCTTACCTAATTAAAACTATTTAACTCCATATATCTGTGTTCAGAGATTGACCGATTGCGTTGTCTAAATGGAATAGTCATTGACCGGAAAGTGAATTAGAACATTCGTTCGGAGGGGAACAATGAAATCACCATCAAGAGACAAGGAATACCGTGAACTTTAAAAAACAACGCTTTCTTTGAAGGAGGAATGTCTTTCGTTCACAAAGGATTAGAAGGGGAATTATGTTGTAAGAAAGTTGTTTACATGAATGCTTTATTGGAGGGGTTATTCGTTTAAATCTGTACGCCGGCTCACGTAGTTGTACATACACGGTGCGTGTTCAAGTGTATGTGATCTTAAAATTCTATTAACGAACATAAATGGTACTACGATGCTAAAAGACCTCGTAAAAAGAACAATAAAATTGTGATCGATTGCACATCCGCGCGGCCATATCAACGAAGACGTAAGATCAAAGCACTTTATGGACATTAATGCAACAAGCAACAAAAGTTGTAATAAAAACCAAATTCAGCAATAAAATATGTCATAAAATCTAAGCTATGTGGATGTTACGGTACGTTATGTTTTGATTAAAACTAGCCCAAAGCGTGACCACATGCTGGTCATGGCATAAGCAACTTGACATCAACCAAAAATATGGTATTTTGATTCAGAATTGAAATTACCCTTGATTAAGGGTTATTACCAATTGCAATGGTTTAATGAACCAGGAATCGCCACTGTATAGATATCACAGTATAAAATGAAAGGGTATATACCTATTCATTTTTATAGGGTCCGAAAATAAAATAGGCCATACCCATACAATATTTTCACATAAATACGTTTTTATCAAAGCAAGAATCGCTGAAAATGTCGAAAAATGAGATGCAATGTAAAGATATAGTCGTCTGGGACATATTTAGAGGGAGTAGTAGAGCACATGGTAATGTTGGATGACGTATTTCTGTGTATGAATTATTTAGCACTGCGTGAATACATAACGCTTTTATTTGCATTTATTATGGCGGTGTCGACGCTGTCCTCTGTTTATCAGATCTTATAGCCACATGAATCATAGTGTTGTGCATAATGTGCTAATGCAACATTAGCCGCACTGCAGGGTGGTAGGTAGGCGGTAGACTGGCTGGTTGCTTCGATGATAACTTAACGGATAACGGGTTGCTTAGATGGTAGTTAAATGCGTGGCTTATATCCGAAAACAGACATGATCAGACGTCTGTCAGACAGCTATAGGTAAGCTTGCGTTGTGGCCGGTCCCGTTTATTTTCATACCTTTGTACTAAGAAAGAGTAAAGCATCAGGAACTCGCCTTGTTTTCTAGTCACACTAATATTACAAATGCGAAAGTTTGGGTGGTCGGATATTTGTTACCTCTTTACGCCAAAACCACCTAATGAGCGGATCGGACCGAAATTTTGCTTAAAATGCTTTGAATTAAAATTTACAGGCTACTTTTTATCCCGAAAGAACGCATGCGAAGCGGGAAAAAGTAAGTCTATTATACAAGTTACCAACCGCAGTGCGGTCGTGGCTCCACGCTATTTCAAGATACGAATACCTACTTTTGGACAAACAAGCTTAGAATAACAAAATGTTTCAACAAAGAAAATATAATTTATTCTGGTTAACAAAATAGTAAAATTAAGTTAAATGGAACGGCCTGTGGTTTTATCATTCCGGGCTACAAATTTTAATTAACAGTTCTGTAGTTGCTTCTGTGGTTTTGTGTTACACTAAATCAATTCATTTATAGGTAGTTATTTATAGTTTTAATTGTCCTTTAAGGCTTGGTAGGCCAGCAGAGGCCGCACTTTTGTGATTTTTAAAATCATCTCAGACTTAGATCTAATGACTTCACTCGATAGAAAAAAATCCTAAAGCTACCCCTTTTTCTAACTTTTTTTCAATACTATGACTAGCGAACTACTGATATCAAACTTTTTTTTGTACTTAACTAAGGACATATAATATTTCTAATCAAATTCACAGAGTTTGACTTGATAAAATGATTTCTTCTTAACCATGTTTCAATAACTACAAAAATCATGAGCGCGGCGGCTTGGCAGGCGCGCATTTTCCCTTACGCCTACTTCTGCAGGACTACCTGGCCATAAGGTTGTAAAGATTCCTTTTAACTTGTATTGTAAGCAAATCTACCTAATACCGTAGGTAATAATAATAATAGGTAATGATTCTAACGAATGGTTCGTCGTTTTAAATTTAAATTTAAAGCGTAGATTGAAATTATGCATTTACTGATATATACAGTGGTGGTCACAGAATTAAAGACACTGGAAACTTATTGAAATAACTAAGCTATTCCTCTGTATATATTTTATCAGACAGCCATTGTAACTTGCTGCACAATAATTTTTTTATGTGTGTTTATTGAGTAATGTTAAAACGAAACATTTACAACAAAACTTAACCTTTTATTCGGTAAAACTTAAATGTAAGCAGTGCAAATAAAAAATAAGATTAGTAAGATCTGGCCATATAATTACAGACACTTCATTTCGTAACAAGAAATTAAAAAAAAATGAATTATCATTGAAATTATCATAGTACCTATGATTTCTAACACATTTTTATAAATCATTCCGATGCGTATCAATACTTGGTCGCATGTCCTTTTGCAGCAATAAAAGCACGACATCTCTTAGCCATGGAAGCGATCAATTTTGTACAAGCTTGTACCGGAATTTGTTCCCACGCTTCTGTAAAAGCTGTGTAAAGTTGATCGACGTTTGATGTACGCTTTGCCGCCACATCTTCTTCACCTGGTACCACAAGTTTTCGATTGGATTTAAATCCGGACTATACGGGGTCAATCCAAAACCGTCACAAACTGGCTCCTTAAGAAATCTTTTACTACTTTTGCGGTGTGTTTCGGATCATTATCCTGTTGAAAAGTCCAAATGACCGGTAAATTTTGCTCAGCATAGGGCAGCATGGTTTCTTCTAAAATATTTTTGTACTGGTGTTTATCCATATTGCCTTCTATCTTCCTGACAGGTCCGACACCAAGTCCTGAAAAACAGCCCCACACTTTGATATTTCCCCCTCCATGTTTCACTGCTTTCTTGGTGTACTTCGGATCCATTTCTTTGTTCGGGGGGCGTCTAACATATTGTTTTCCGTCAGAATTAATCATATTAATTTTTGTTTCATCTGAAAAAAGAACATTTTTCCACTCTTTTTCAGTCCAGTGTTCATATTATTTAGCAAACGCTAACCTTGCCTTAACATTTTGCTTTTTCAAAAGTGGCACCTTCCGAGACACTCTTCCGTACAAGTTTGCCTCACATAGTCTCCGTCTAATTGTCCTTGCAGACACACCCGTCGACCCTCCTGCCCCGTATATTTCCGAGCGTATCAGTTCTGATCCTTTGAACGGTTCCTTTTTTGCCAACAACACCATCTTAGTCTTCTCGCCGAGTGGTCTTTCTAGGTCTCGGTTTTCTGGGTACGTTTTCGGTCGTATTGAACTTCTTGAAATGCTTTATAGCATTCATAACCATGTCCTTAGAACAGCTCAAATGGTTTGCGATTTTTCTGTGTGACCAACCTTTGCTATGAAAGTTTAAGATTATCTTTCTAGTGGACGAATCGCAACTCTTGTTTTTTCCCATATTGATTGTTATAAAACGTATTAATTTGAATACAAAAAGTAAAATGTTTAATTAATGTCGACGTTTCATGCAAATACGCAGCAAAACAATGAAAAATCGAATGTAGTTATTTTTCTTTTTTAAAAATTCAGAACACTGCGTTCATTGTCTTTAATTAGTTGGCCAGCTACAGGTACGTTAAAAAAGTTAGTATTATATTTGGATAGTGAGCAGTGTCTTAACTAATAAGCAACACAACTTTTTTTGTCCCCCATTTGAAAAATACAACGTCATGTATGATTTAGTAACAATTACATTATATTTATCAACTACTTTGGCTAATGGTAGTGCCAAAATCAAGTTTATTGTGATCAATTGGGGGGTGTCTCTAATTATGTGTCCACCACTGTATATATATATATACATGTATATTTATTTTGAAAACCTCCGTGGCGCAGCGGGCGAAGGTCCGCCTGCAACGCAGGAGGTTGCGGGTTCGATTCCCGCCTCGGAACAAATTTGTGTACGATCTGCAGAAATTTGTTCCGTTGGTCTAGGTGTTTTCTATGTATAATAAAAAATATCTATCTATGTAGTTTATTGTATTAAGTATATCAGTTATCTAGTACCCATAACACAAGCTCTGCTTAGCTTGGGGCTAGTTAAGGTTGTGTGAATGGTCCAGCATTATTTAGGTATTTATTTATTATTTATATATATACTGATTATAATGGAAATTCGTTGGCCATTTAAGTAACAAGTCTGTAATTCTACATTTCGGTAATTTTAATAGCCAACAAACTCATTATTTCTTAATTGTGTGACTTCTCACAAGCAGTGAGCCTTAAATTATAAAATCTCACAGTGCAGCAGTGGTTTGAATACTTTCGTGAAATAACCATTTAATAAGTGATAAATCATTGTCGGCAGCTTATTACAGATGGTAATTTTTCGATGAAAGCCTTATAAGTGTGTGATTAATTGTGAGATATCGAATTGTACTGAATTCTTCGACAATTCATTATTTTCGCCACCATCCTCGTTTTGGCACGTTAATGCCGCCTGCGGACGCCATAAGGAAACCTGTCAATTTTTATGAGGCTCGTTTAATTACAAAGGAGAAGGGCAAATGAAGGCCCATCAAAGATAATGACAAACGTGGAGAGAAGGTTTTATTGATGCCTTCGAGCGTTGACGTAACAGCGTAATGAACAAAGTGTTTACGTTAGGTTTACGCGCTAGGTTGTCTAATATTTATGAGGTGTGAGCAATTACCATCAAATAATAGAAACAAATTAGAACTAGTAAACCTTTTAAAAATATCTGAGCGTCTTTTCGAACCGACGCGTGACCCGAGAGCTGGTGAGTATCTGGCGCAGCGCATCAGCATTGCCATACAGCGGGGCAATGCATGCAGCCAGAGTCTTGGGGACGCTTTCGACGGATTTACAATTGAAATAATTAAGCTATCTGCAGACTGTTGCAAACTATCTACAGGTACCTCAACTGATCCATATAAATACCAGTCGGAAGCGTCCCCAAGACGCGCTGGCTGCATTGCCCTGCTGAATGGCAATGGTGATGCGCTGCGCCAGATACTCACCAGCTCTAGTTAAAATTTTCATTATTTAAATTTATTATTGGTTTCAACTTGACAAAGAATATGGATGGTCAAATTGTGTCATGGTCGAAAAGTAAAGGTTGGACACAAAATGGTCTTCCACTAGTTAGTGTATACCTTTATGTAAGTAGTTATAACTACTTCAGAAGTTTTATAGGAAAAACTTATTATTTACAAGCACTCGAATGGCCCAAACAATCGCTACGCTATTAAAGGGTTTTCAACTTAGATAGCTTGTTGTAAAATTAGATTGCTTGGGTTTAGATTGGCCAGCAAATTGCAATTGATGGCGATTCTCAGTCCTTACGCCGATCCGTTGAATTTATGACATGTAATTACTTCGCATTTCGTATAGCCAGTCATGTGGGCTGGGGCTATTACCATACCTAATATAGCAAGGGTCTGTCATTGTAAACATACAGCACGCCCTAAGTTTTCGATTGCTGTATTGACGAAGAATGCTGTCTCGTCTGGTAGGCTTTTTGTAGTGGCATTCAAGTACCTCATCATTTAATATGTATCTTTTCAGTGAGTTTATTTGTCTCTTTGTTTTGGTGTGATATTATTCGTAAGGTAGGTTTATGATATTTAAAAAAATATATTTTTTCTGATTTTTTTATTTCTTGGTAACTTTAAATTCTTTATTGGGAAATTGGGTCACCGCGGCGGAGTCGCAAATATTCCCATATTTGCGACTCCGCCGCGGTGATCAATTAAAAACAAAAAAAAAAAAAAAAACGGCGAGCCCGCACAGGCCGTACGCGAATGATAATACAAAACATCTAATAAAATCCATGTTTTAAGTAAATATATATACATATTATATATCTATGTTATCCATATCCATGTACCAAGTCTTCTCATTTCTCTTGCGATTCTGAATCCAAGATGGCGGGTCGTGAAAGAATAGCGCGATTTCAAACTGGTAGTGCATCACCCACGCAAATTCCTCTCAGGGCGACACTGCCACAGAACCAGTAGTTCTACTAACTAGACTTGCCAAGATGCACCCGAACTAACACCTGCGTTCATTTTATAACGCACAACGTTACAGAATCGGAATAAATCTGTCTGTACAGAGAAAAACCTCGCTGCTACGGTCCGCTCCAAATGCACAGTGCAAAACTGTAATCTTACCGTAAAATGTCAATGATATTTGTTTTGTCTGTAGTACTCAATACTACCTATACCTTTGGACAAAATATATGAAACGGACAGTTGGCATAACATGTATCAAAAATCAACTGTTCCTTAGCAAAAAATCCCATAAAATTGTCTTAGTAGTGTCTAATATGAGATGAGTCTTACTAAATACATTACTACCTTAACATTTCTGTAGATAGCGAAGTTCTGTGAGTTTCCCGTGACATACATACATACAGCCTCCATATGTATGTATACGAGGTACATATAGGAACATTACATATTTCTTCCCTGTCTTATTTAAGATCCCCAAGTTTAATATAGAGAGCTCGTCGTGAAGTCGATATTCAAATGAACTTTGCGCCGACTTGACATGCAGGGTAATTGAAATGTATTATGCAAGAATATTTATGCACATAATAAAATGTCTTGACATCTTTTAGGTGCAATGGTCATTGACCTTATACTGTGATAATAAAAACTATATCAGAATTAAAATTGAACCAGCGTTTTTGCAATCAATTGAATTAATTAATTAATTCAATCAATCACTTCGAGGATCCCAGAGTAAGTAAGGTCTAAAGGAAATAAAGTTTTGAGTTTGAGTCGCTCTTAGGTGTGCCTTGGTGTTAATTGTAAATTATTGTGTATTTTCAATTTACAAAAACATATGACTAATCTTAATTAGTTATGTACCTCATGTTGTTCCTTGAACTAAATTTACTTCATGAAATTTTATTTGTAAACGGAGTCATATATATAAATAGTTCTAAGTACCCTTATGACAAAAATAAAGGAGATTTCCGCAAACATGAATCATAATTATTTGGATTAAGACTTGTTGTTGAGATGATTCTGAGTTCATCTTTAATTCTGGTTGGTGCGGTTCCCGGAAAACCGTCGTCATATGTTCTTATAACTTGTAAATTATTCTAAGCAATCCGAAATATCGGAAGGGTTATTACTGGTTTCGCTGTTTTATAAACGAAATGATTTAACCACTTCTAATTCTAACCACTACTGCGACAACCAGAATGGTCAAACAGTAAAATATAACAGTAAATTTTATACCAGTAAATTTAAAAACAAAATTCAGATAAAAATTCAATGTGATATCTTATAACTATTTTAGTAAAATTATTCAGCCTGCACCCTGCTTGCAAATATTATGTGACTAATAAAATTATATTTAATTATTTTAGCCATATAAGTTACAATTCAAATTTCCAAAAATTCGTTCACCGTATAAAAACATTTTTCAAGTAGCCACCTCTTAACTTTTCCTAAATATCTTTCTTGATGTAGGTAAGAGATGTGAAACCCATAACGATCTATCGTTATGGTGGTTGGAGATCTCTAGATCTCCACAAATAATTAGAAATAGATAATCATTTAGACAATTTACAACCGTACTCAGACGCCAATAAAAAAGAAAGCTGCACCAGAGTTCACACCCTGTATAAATAAACGATCTGTAGCTCTGAATACGTAACGCAGCTATACAGCATGTGCTTAATTTAAATGATAGCCGTAATGGCCTATATTTCACATGGTCATTATTACAGCCATGATAAATTATACGACCTGCTATTTGCTCCATAAAGGTATTATATCTCACAAAGGCGCCAGCTATTGTCGAATTCGTACAAGTACTTTTATTCTCAGAATATTCTACTATGACTTGACCTGCCATTTCTCTTAACAGAGTCTACTAAAGAGTTTCTCTGTCAATGTCCATAAAGTACGTTTTCCTTAGATCAATAAAACATACAATTCTAAGTAAAACATGAGCCATGTCATTGTAGAAGATCTCAACTTATCTTATAAAGGTAATATAACAGAAAGGTGCTAGCCGTATCTGGTGTATTATTCTGCTTTCTATGTGATATCTTTACAACTTGAGTACACATTTTTTTATTTTGGTTTTCAGTGCGTTGCAATGTTGGAAAATGGCCTCATCGTAGCGTTTGAACATAATGTAACGTGGCCGTGTACTGGTAAAGCCAAGACGCTTAACAGAAAGAGGCCTGCGTCCAGCAGTGGAACAGTATAGGCTGTAAATGTAAATAAGGTCGATGTAATAACGTACCCAACTAATTCACAAAAAAATTACAATAAAATAATAGAAATAAATTAGAACTAGTATTTACGAATGAAACAATTGAGCTAACTGCAGACTGTTGCAAACAATCTGCAGGTAATCTACTAATTCAGGTTTTATTTAGATACCGTAGCCAAATATTGAGTTATAAGTGCAAAAAAGTTTTCCCCAGGATATAACACCATACAAAAGTTGTATGTAGTCGTGATGTAGTCATACAATTTCTCCCCGTATTCTTCATTAAGTCGAAACTCGTAAAATGATATCATACGCGCATCATTATGAATAACGAGCACCACTAATGCATAGTAATCTGATGGCCGTAAGTCTTCGCCAAGAGGGGTATCAGCTGAAGTGGGGATCGCCGAAGCTGAGTCAAGTTCCACGGATAAACGCGCTGAGTAAGAGGGGGCTGAGAGACAAATAAATAAATAAATATGGAACATAAAAAATATCTAAAAATGATATTTATATAGTCCGAATATTTATTCATCGAATATTCAATCCATGCAATATCAGCTTCGTTGAGCTACTCTCTGCACCTAAGTGAGGTCACAAGATTAAAACATAATAATATAATTGAAGGTTAAACCAACTTACTTTAAGTGAAGTTTGACCATAATTACACTTGTCGCTTCATCCGAAGACATTTTTTAACTATTGGTAGTACACTGAAGCATGTACTTACTACCAATAGTTAAAAAATGTCGAGGATGCAGCGACTAGTGTAATTTTGATAAGAATTTTAATTTTTTAACCGTAGAAATAGGTACCTATTGAAATGTAAATATGATTAGCGTATAAGTAAAGCAAGTTGGGCTTACAGTACAGCTGTTTGTTAGTACTCTGATTATCGACTAATCAATTGATCAATTCTCTTATCAAATAGTTCTTTCTCTAGCTGAATTGACTATTAGTTAACTACAGAAATGATCAACCGACGCAAAATTGGGTGTTAGTCCAGCTCTGACTGATTGAAACTAAGTTAATTTGGATATTTGCGTATCCGCGGGAGCATAAGTACCTAGCGAGGTACAAATAACACAAATGATACCCTTTTTATGAAACCATTCAACATTAGCAGGTTACTATGGTCTATCTATAGCTTGGTCACCATTCCTCAGAGTTTATAGGTAAGAACTAACCTTGGAGCGATGCAATGATTTATTTCGTAGTCGATGTTTAAGCCAAACATAATAAACGTACATGTGTAAGCTCACGATGTATTGCGACGGGTATAATCGTAATTCTTATTAATATGAGTGGTGTCAGTAGTAAATAATACGATTTGTACGAGGAAAATAAACTAAAACACTTATTTTTAAGAAACTGATTAGATAAATTTTATCTAAGTGCTCTACATTTAACACTAAAGTCATTTATAACGGGATATTTACCATGTTCGTAGCAAAAGACGAAAAATGAGGGTAGATCGATATGTCTGCCAATAACAACTCACTCGCAGTGCCGTCAGTTATTCCGTGATCATGGCGCATGAAACTGTGCCGAAATATTGGAAAGCTCAAAACTCAAATCATGGTAAATATCCCGTTATAAATGACTTTAGTGTTAATAACCATGATGGATTTAAAAGCTCTACATTTAAATTAGTAAATGTTGTGCATGCCTGTTAGAAGCACACATTCTATACTAAGAAACTTTATACCTAATTGTTATACAAGAACGTTTTATTTTGTGTATTGTTGGCATTGCCTTATAAATAAATAAATAAATTAGCGGTAGCTCTAAGATCACGATTATACCTACCTAATAATAGTGCCTTAGCACTATTACTTAATTAGGCATAATTGTGATAATGTTGGCGAATGCTTGTAATGACCGGAAGTCACGTTTCAGAATACCTACTAAGTTAATAGTTGGTTTTGTTTTTTTGCAGTACTTTGGTACTTTTGGCTGAAATACCTTCATAATTCTTGAAAGTTTGGATTTAACCCAAAAAATATTAATATATAAATAGTTTTTGGGGCAAACTTGCAAAAGTTCTTAAACACTTCATCTACTTTATTAGCTAATTAAACGTTCGTTGCACAAATAGAATCCAAATATATATATCCAAATTATATATACTTCCATGATGTGAGATGTCCTCTTTGCAAAATCGATGTCACAGAACCTAAGATACAACCTTACGGTACAATCAACTAACCAGTATTCCCGATCAATTATAGATGATCGCCCTCAATACAGTCGCTGGAAAAACGGACAACCTTAGAATCACAGTTACGTAACGAATAGCATTGTATAAATGTGGTAAAAAGTTAGAAACGTGTCGTTGCGAGCGTACAAGTAACGGGCCAGTCAGTCAATGGTTTCGAAAAACTGGTCGATGCTGGTATAATAAGCACTGATTGCAGACCAGATTGGAATAAAATGTGGACTAAAGTAATCTAAAACAAGAGGTAGACATGCAAGACTGTAGCAAAACTTTTTGTACCTTCCTATAATGTCGTCAGGAATCGACCGGTTGCACGCTAGTAACTGAAAAAAAATGTGGCATGCAAAACAAATTGGCGGACATGCCAAAAATAGCAAAGGGTTGTCATTTGAATACCCAAAAGATAATTTTCAAATCTAATCCTTCTGTGGGATCATGAGAACTAAAAATTGGCCTTTGTTGGTTGATCTATATCAACCAACAAAGGCCAATTTTTGACATATAGACAGACCAAAAAATTGTTACATACGACAAAACTAGTGTTTCCTCAGATCCATTTAGGATCCAAGCAGATCCGGTTCAAGGGGATGATCAGCGATTCCATCTGCTGCAAACCCGTTAGCGCCACATACATAACTGTACATAATGCGACTTACTTTCTGTATCGAATGCTCATCTAGTTTTTCAACGTTCCAGGATTTAAACCAACCTGTTCGCTAATAAATGCTTGTTTCACTACATTGGTACGATCACTATTTATATACATAATATATGTAAATTAAATATTTTTATTACTAAATTCCTATACTAAAGCCTCGCACGTGAATTAGTCACCTTTTTTTTTGTAAAAGATGTTCCGCGTTTGCGAGAATTTCAGGCGCCATACGAAAAATAGGACCGTTTTCCACCCCGAAGGGAAGAAAACGATTATTTCAGGTCTTGCCGAGGCTTGACCTTTCGGAGATCACCTATACCTTCTTAGCTACACACATATGCTACCTACTTACCTTTCTTCGTCTCTATGGGTTCCGCGCGTCATCCGCGAGTTGCGGGGCGCGCGGGGGGAGCGGCGTTGACAGGTGCGGGAACGGAAGACCGCGCTTCATCAGTACGTCCCAGAAAGCCGGCAAGGACTTGCTCAGGTCAAGCCTCGGCAAGACCTGAAATAATCGTTTTCTTCCCTTCGGGGTGGAAAACGGTCCTATTTCAGTGTATTGCCTTCGGCTTGACCTTTCGGAGACGTGTTTATCATCTGCCGGCGCTCCCCAAGCGTACTGTGACTAAGGGGAAACTTATCAACTCACTTCTGTCGATAAGTACATATATTGGGATCGAAAGAAAAGCCCAATATGTTTATCAAATAAGAAATATATTCTCTTAAGAGCACCTTTGCAAAGGAAATAACATAACTAGACACTTCTAAATTAATCACGTTTCTTAAAAGTAAACCAATAGCCAGACTCCAAACTCTTAGAGAAGTCAAAAAAAGTATGATCAGTTCCAAACAAAACGTTGCAAGTAAAATGATAATTACTCTACTGCCTCAAAGGTCACATTGCCACCGAGAAAGAATTATTTAGCAAATTAGAATTACCGCCTTGCGACCGTTCCACCGGTTTACAATAATGTTTGAGAAAGTTCCGTGAGCTTCTCCAATTCCCCCGCGCCAGAATATTATCTAAGGGAACATTGTTTTTAAAATCATTCGAGGCTACTGCTGATCTAATTGATCCAGGACTACAATTTAAAAGCAGTTTTAAGCCAGCCTGCAATTACCGATCTAGATGCCGCCTTCACCTCTCCTCGAGTAGTAATAAAAAGGTTAAAAAGACCCTTTCTCGCTTTCCTCCTCGAAGCCGATAATAGTTCGATTAAACACCTGGTCCAACTCACTAAGGTAAGCGCCGTATCTCCAGAACAAGTCAAGTGCCAACCTGATTGACGGTACTTTATGCCATTATATTTGGAACCGAACCTTGGCCAAAACGTAATGGAAGTTTCCATCATTTCACAATGCTGCTCATCAAAATCTAAGAGAGTTAAGTCATGAATACGTCGCCCTGATGCTACTAAAAGCAAAAAACGCTACATGCCTCGAAACCTGAAAAATGCTGTCCCTAGCCGGGACATGCGCACGTAACGTTGATTAACCACTGTAAAAGATCTTGGACGTCCCAAATCTGAGATTTAGGATTCGAAGAGACGCATTTATTTAAGTTTATTGCTGACTTGTGAATGTGAACTAAGATTGTAGGATACGCCAAGTTTTTAGATCGCGATAAAAAACCTAAGTAAGAAACAACCGCCTGTGGTTAAGGATTACTTGGCTCTATACCTTTTACCTTGCACCAAGAAACCCACTGCTTCCATGCCGAAGCATAAGTGCGCCAGGTGAAGTTTCTCCATGCGGACTGTAAGAGCATAATGTCTTCTAGGTCTAAGCCTTCAACTAACTTACTCCCCCCCGTACTCTCCAAACCTCTAAACAGAGATACTCCAATTGTGGCGGAGGGCGATTGACCGCCAAGTCTATCAGACAGTCCTTCAAGTTGCGAATTTGGAACAGAGCTTCCAGAGCCCGTCGTTTTAAGTCGCTTCTCCAAAACACTCCCTTCCATCGAGGAACTACAAGAAGGAAGATCCCTGACGATTCGTTGAGGTGATGAAGAACTCTGGGAATTAAAGGCGGTGGTGGAAATACCCACGCTAGAGAGTAATGCCACTGACGGCTGAAAGCGTTGATAAATAAGGCATTCACATCCCGCGCTTCTATGGTCACATATGACGGAACAATCTTTGACTGACTTGTGGAAAACAGATCCACTTGAGGTATGCCCCACTTGCGAGAAATCCTTAGCAGAATGTCCACCTGGAGATGCCAATCTGGAAGTATGTTCCCTCGTGACTACAGTCAGAGATGGTGTTGTAACGGCCGGGGAGGTTAAAGGCATGAAGAGATACACCCAGATCGCCTGCCAATTCCCACAACTTTCTGGTCGCTTCAATCAGGACAACTGAGCGAGTTCCCTCTTGGTTTCTCAAGTATGAAACAACCGTTTTGTTGTCGAACTGTACCATTACCGATCTGCCTCGAACTGTCTCCTGGCAAATTGACAGAGCGATGAGCACCGCGTACATCTCCTTCCTGTTTATGTGCCCCCCTAACTGGTTCCCTGTCCAAAGACCCGAGAGAAACTGATCGCCTATTTGTACACCCCAACCCTGGTTGGATGCGTCTGTGGATACGAAGACTGTTGGGTTTGGCACAAAAAATAATTCCTGGCACCCTGATATTTTTGGTCCACCACTGGCAATCCAACAGAGCTGACGAAGGTGTAGCGCCTCCTGACTTCGGATGATCGCGAGAAAGCTGTCGACTGACTCTTTGAATACGTCTGGTGTTCAATCGACCCATAGGAGTTACTAGGGATGCAAAGCCTAGCCTGCCTAGCAGAGCTGTGCCTGATCCCCATGACCATTGACCTGTTTCCAGTACTTCTCTCAGATCCTTTGTCAGACGAGCTACCTTCGCGTCCGGTAACCTCGTTTGATTTATCTCCGTGTTCCAAATAATGCCCAGGAATTCTATCTCCTGCGTCGGCTTTAGAACTGACTTCTGCATGTTCACACACCAACCTAGCTGCTGTAGAAGATCTACGGCCAACTTTAACTGAATGCTAAAAAATTACCGGACTCTGATGGGCGAAGAGAAAATCGTCTAAATAAACAAGAACTCTTAATCCTCTTTCTCTCAAAATGCTCGCTACCCACTTGCTGCCCCACAAGCATTGCACACAAGCATTTGCAGTGAAAGGCCGAACGGTAGAGAGGTCATCTGGAAAAGTTTCCTTTTTGTAACGGAATGACAGACATCATTGATGGCTCTCCCTTATTGGAATGTTAAAATACGCCTGGCTGAAATCTAACTTGCCTAGATAGTCGCCGTTTGCAGAAACTGAGGCACTTGTTGCTGGTTGATTAATCTGAACTTCTGAGGATCGAGATAAGCGTTCAAGCAACGAAGATCGAATACCTGCCTGACTTTTCCATTTGGCTTTGGAATAAGAAACATCTTTGATAGGAAGCCGGTAGAGCTTTTTGATCTTTCCACAACCGCTGCTGCTAAAAGACCTTTTAGTTCTTTGGTCATGGCCGTTGCAGTTTTTGTCGTAAACCGGGATTTCCTCAGTAGAGAAATGGACGGCGGCTTTGTTACAAACGGTATCACATAGCCTGTTATTATCTTTAAGATAGGTTTTGGGGCCCCTAAATCCAACCACTGAGAAGGAAAATTCGTTAGTTGGCCCTCGCGAAAACCGTCAATACTTACGGTAACCTTAAGATTTTCTGCCGGCACCTTGGCCGCGCTGCCTGCCTGTGTGCTTAAACTGGCCAGGACGAGAGTTAGGCGTATTTGACGAGTTCTGCCCCTGAGCCCTCGATGGTTTTTGTCGACGAAAGGAAGTTCATCGCTTGGGCTCATTCGCCGGAACTGCTGGTCTGCGAAAAGTGTTCCTGCGCATCTGTCTCTTTCAATCCCCACCGTGGAAAATACGGTCCACCCCGCCATTCTCCTTCACAAAGGTCGAGAACCTTTGTTCATCAAAAATGTGAGACTCAGATGGTGGGATCTGCCGCAAAGCTGCGTTCAGTATAAATTACGTGTATTGAGAGTCTTTCGTCTGCAATTCAAAAACCTCAGCTCTATGAGCACAAACAAATTGCAGTAGGTTGTCTGAGAGTTTTCTGAACTGGGAATTTCCCCTAAAATCTTTATAATATGATCAGCGGCTTTTGGAAAATCTTTTGCTATCGCCTTTAAGTTTTCGGAAAAAGCCTTGCGTTGCATGAGGAGGCCGTGTGTTACTGTGCCCAGTACCCCATCTAACTTAGGGAGCCATCTCGATGACTGCACGAATGCATTGAGCTCAGTATTAACTCTTAGCGCACTGAAGACTGGAGATGCCTGCAGCAACCTTTCAACCTCCTTGTAACGTATCCGTCTCACCCGTCCATGCCCAAGCGTTGTCAACCTATGACCTCCTTCTTAAATTGGGCCGTAGGTTCAGGGACTAGGATCTGCCTCCTTAACTTGGGGCGTAACCGTAACCGTCCATGAGCGGACTCATTGAGGCTTTCCATGATGAACTATCGAAAGACGTTTCCGATTCATCGTCCGCTGATCTCGTTTCAGGGACAGATTGGCGCTCAATCTTTTCTATGAGTATAGAGAACATGCTTTCCATCTTCTTTTCAAGAGTCTCGTATCTATAATCAGGACGGGGCCTCTTATTACGGTAATGCTCGCTACCGTTTGATTAGGTACTCCTTCTTTTCCGGCCGGTCCCTTCCGACTCTGGTAGTGTACCAGCCAAAATTCTATCTGCCTCTGATCGTGTATACATCGGAGGCCGTAAAACTTTTACAGACTGTTTGAACAACTCAGTGCGAGCTGCGGACCCTCGGATCCGGTTTGCCACTGCAGGTGGGCTTAATAGGAGAACCCGAGAGAACGCCCAGTCTAGCAATTTTCGACGCATATCCCTATAACCCTTCTCTGATAGGTGGTCCGCTTCTGGGTTGAAAGCTAGGGCCAAGCCCACGGTTGGAAGGGCAAACACCAGCTTATTAAGAACTCTGCTGTCTAATTCCTGGCTCTGCTGTCTAAAACCTCTTCTTTGACCAAATTTGCCACTTCCCACTGGGCCCATCCTTCTGGAAGATGTTCTTGAGCCAGTAGCTTTATTCGCTCCAAAATTATCTCCTCTTGTTCTGATTTAGCCTTCTCCTCCAAAGGTTCACCAAGGGTTACAAAACCTCCACCTTGAGCCATCTTAAAGAAGAAAAGCATGCTGTAAGCTCACAGCCAAAGCATACCCAACATGCGCAGGCATTATTAGCAAAGCAATAAAGAAAAGGTGAGGTTCAGAAGCTTTGACATTGACAATCACGTTAACGTGAGATATTAGGCTCTTGGAGATTTGCTGCGTAACATAATCTTGTTTGAGAGTTATGATAAGGCATGCACTGCTCAAATTTTGAGAAGTCTTGAGCCGCGCGGCTGATACATCGAGCCGCGCGGCTGTCACATCGAGCTGCGCGGCTGAAACATCGAGCCGCGCGGCTGTCACATCGAGCTGCGGGGCTGAAACATCGAGCCGCGCGGCTCGATTTTCGAGACGCACGCGGCTCAACTTCTGCGCCGTGCGGCTCGATTTTCGAGACGCACGCGGCTCAACTTTTGAGCCGTCAGGCTGAACTCTTTGAGACGCCAACCGCTCAAGATTTGAACAGAATTCACAAATCTGGACTAGCGGAAGAAGCCGAGTGATGAAATCGACAGCGGCTTTATATGGGATAGCAATTTAGCCACCAAGGTAATGATAGTGGCAGAGGCCGACAGATCAAAATACTTATAATTGGTTACACTTATCAATATCTGAAAGTATCACGGAAGTGGTGAATGACCGACAACCAAGGAGAAAATAATAAATACCATACGCAAGTGGTATCTATTTTTACCTGAAAAACCCACATATAGAGACAAATATCACATTAAAACAAGCACTTACCGCTATTATAAAAGCAATCCAAAACCACTTGTTCTATGACTACAAGGTATATAATAAAAACACTTTGAAACTAAAGAAATAAACGCTTCAACAGCGTTGCATAAATCTATAGAATAGCACGTGTTTACAAACTAGAAAATACAAGCGTACTGATGAAGCGCGGTCTTCCGTTCCCGCACCTGTCAACGCCGCTCCCCCCGCGCGCCCCGCAACTCGCGGATGACGCGCGGAACCCATAGAGACGAAGAAAGGTAAGTAGGTAGCATATGTGTGTAGCTAAGAAGGTATAGGTGATCTCCGAAAGGTCAAGCCGAAGGCAATACACTGAAATAAAATAATACAAACTCGAGAACGTAAATTCTGTTTTTGTATGCAGCCAATATATTTTTTTCGCAAACCTTTGTCGCCCCTCGCATACCGCAAAAGATTGACGCGAAAACTGGAGTCCACTTGTTGACTAGGTTACCTACTATTTCATCACAGTTCAGGCGAGAACTGAAGTATTTATTTAGTTAGATTATCCTCAGCTTGGCAAAGTGACATTCTGAATCCGAGTTCTTATCAGTATGATATCTCCCCGCTTATTTATCTTGAGTGTTTGCTGCGGTGACGCCATTCCCGGCTTAGCGTTATCACAGGAAAACACGTTAAAGCGCCAATTAAAACCTAAAATATTCTCATTTAAATAATTACGTTTTCCGGTAAGCAAGAATTGGTTATTATTTCTCTGTTGATATGGCGACATGACTGTAGACTCCCATTTCAGTAAACTGCAGTCATGAGGTAGTTGGTTAAATATAAATATGTAATATATATAATATCGGGTTTTGGTAGAAATGGGGAGTTACGTCTCGCGTAAGTGGAAAACTCAAAGGATAGACGGTTATGAATTCAATAACGGCGAGTTCCTCACATTTACATGGATGTTTTACATATTTTTACTCTGCAGTTTTTTTTAATACATTCTCAGAAACTATGTTTAGGCGCCATGAAAATCCGCTATGACTCTACCGATCACCATATTCAACATCTATTGTAGACGCCTAAATTGATTCCTTATAGGGCGTCTTATTAACAAAAGGCTAGAACAATGATTTGAAATCTATTTGGATCGTGTTCAAGGTTCTTATTCAATGATTGTTAGGCTACTACCTAACTCAATATATGTACAATTATTTCGGACTAAGATTACAGATAAGACAATTTTATCCATCCGCAAGTTGTAATTTTGCGAAGGATCTTTCCTAGTGAATTGGCTTATGATTATGACTAATATTTTGCCCTATATAAAAGAAACAAATTTTTCGGAAGCGTCCCCAACAAGACGCTGGCTGCATTGCCCCGCTGTAAGGCAAAGCAATGCTGATACGCTGCGCCAGATGCTCACCAGCTCGCGGGTCACGCATCGCTTTGACCAGACGCACAGATAATTTTTTAAAAACTCGGGAATTCTCGGTAGCCCACGGAACTTGGGTCTCGACTCCAAGGAGAGCAAATGCGCATGCTCTGTCGAGACCTATTTGCGCCTCATATGCTGCTATTATTTATTACTTTTAATCATTACTCATTCAATGATGAAGTATTTATTATTAAAGATGTGCCTTATATACCTATAGCGGTGTCATCTTCATGGGTATGTTGCTCACGAGTTCCTCTGTCATACTCCAAGTTGAGGTGACCTTAAGTTTATCTTAGAAATGACTGACCTATCCGCGGCTACGTTGTTTGTTATTCTAAATTGTGTATTGTAAAGTTGCACATAATTGTAATTGGAGTCACTATTGAGGTTGAAGGTGACTAAGGTTTCAACATAAGTGGGAGACCTTGGATAAATAAGAAAGAAAAATCATAACAAAGTTTTGATAGGCTATAGTATATTATGTAGCCTAGAATATACCTAAGCTAAATTTTCAACCAATCAATACTTGATTGCAATTTTCAGAAGTTTGGATTTCTTACAGTGGTCACCACTGAGGCGACTATCCGAACTTTAACCAAAGTTGAAAATGCTGCCTTCCAAAAACTTCATAGAGTTCTGACAATTTGAAGTTGCGCACGGCTTTTTAGATTTTTTTTTTTAATTTCTTGTCTTCTGCACATTCTAAAGAAGAGTTGTTTTGTATTGTGTTGTTTTTAGGGTTTTGATGATCGAAGATCGGTTTCAAAACCCTTATGGTCTCGCTTTGTCTGTCCTTTTTTCCCTCCTTAATAACTCAAAAACTACTGCAGCTATCAACTTGAAATTTAAAACAATAATACATTTCGTGCGCCTGTACAGATTTTGAGAAAAATAAATGAAAATAAATGAAAAATTAAAATGAATATTTTCCATACAAATTGTGATGCCGAAATTTTAAAAGATACCTACAAAGTCATATGGGGTATCAAATGAAAGGTACCATTTTGTACATTTCAAAATATATTTTGAAATTTTTGTAGGTTTCATACTTTTTAAAATATTTCGAAAAAAGTCGAAAAAATACCCATTCCCCCCCCCCCCCCCCCTTATCTCCGAAGATTGCAGAGCGATCCATGTAAAATGTATGGAGCGTTTATAGACATGGATCTATATTTTACAGGAAAAATATAGAGAAGTTTGAAAAAAGAACACTTTTTGAAAAATGGTCAAAATGGGGGGGAATAATTTTCAAAAGGGGGGGCTACCTCACCGAGTGGGGTGTCAAATGAAAGGTATTTGTTTGTACGTTTCAAAACAGTTTTTCAAATTTTTGTAGGTTTCATACTTTTTGAAAAATTTTGAAAAAAGTCGAAAAATTTACCAATACCCACCTTAACCGAACCACCCATTTAACCGAAGCATGCAGAGAGATCCATCTGAAATGTACCTACTATTCTTAGGTATTCGTTAAATTGCGAAGTCTCTAACCGGTACTTTTGGTACATATTTGTTGACAAACGTTCAAAACCCTCGGCGCGCGAGTTACACTCGCACTTGACGGATCTTGTTTTAGATAGCACAAACCGTTATTTCTCTAGAATTTTCAGAGAACACAAGCCAATAAGCTAAAAAGTACTAATCCCATGATTCCATGAATTTGCCATAATAAACCCATTGAAACATTAACATCGCTGTACCGATTGTAAGCCTTGTGCCCAAGGGCAAGCATTTACCATAACAAGAGGTAACAATGACCGACGGTCTAATGTAACAAGCTTAGATGGATATCGAGATAGCCAGCTACTATTTATTAGACAATTATATTAAGTGGAACTACTTATTTCCGATAATGAGACATCTGTCGGTATTGCTCTACTATTCGGCTTCGAGAAATGAGAATGTATTGCAGCTTATTGATGTTAGATTTTTCTTTAAGAAAATGTCAAAACATAAAGTTCGATAAATACTTTCTTTCAAATAACTTCATCGAGTTGTCGCCTAATGTTGAGCTATGTTTCCTCAGGCAAAATTATTACCCGTTGGTTGCCATATCAGGAATCGCCTTCAGATTTGGTTTTTAAAAGGAAAAGCCTTAGATCAAACTTAAGATTTCAAGCTTAGGTAGTTACCTGCGGTACCTAAATACATAAATTTACCTCAATAGATCTAAACTTCCTCTTCAACATATTGCGCCTCTCTTAAACCCACACAGGCCATTTTACCATAACAAAAGGGCAATAATGACTGCCCTGAGAAGCGCGCCTAACTAGGTGTAAAATAACCTAGCATACGGACCTCTTTGTTGTAGCCCCGCAGAGAATCATTATCGTTTGGAGGATTTGCTCAACTATCTGGACAAACTAAAACAAATGACGAACTCTTTTGTGGCTTCACTACGAACTTCATTCAAATTACGTGTGTGCTTTATTTTAAAATGCCAATGAACATAGAAAAAATATAAAAACAAGAACATTTTCAAAGTTCTAAAACAGAATTCACATGCGTTGTTTCTATGAAAACGTTTTAAGTTATTTTTTTCATGGGAACTAATTTACGTTTTATTCGAGGCCTAGAACCATAGATGCAAAACTTTAGTATGATCCACTCAGTAGTTTTGGCGTGAAGAGATTTCGCTTGTCGCATTTCTAAATTATTTTTAGTGTGATAGTGTGTTTATACAGATTTCAAGGTAGAGCCCTATTTAGGTAGGTAAGTACTTATTGCATTTTTGTAACAATATCTTAAATTCTAGATCTCAGTGAGATTTCTTTTTTCTGCACATTTTGTTCGTGATGCGTATTGACAGGCAAGCACGTTCGTCGATCTACAATCTACAATAGATTCTATTATTAACCAAATAGTTTCTTTGAATTACCTTTGTATGTTTAGCTTCCAAAATCACGTCCCGATCGAAAGAATAATTAAAACGAGGAATGCAGTTAACTAATTTATTGGTACCGCGTTTATTTCAAAGAATCCTTACAGTTATTTATGTCAGGAATTAGTAAAATATAGTTTCTTTGTGTCTTTAACATTTTTTGAAGTAAAGAAGGGACCCGTTTAAATTACTCAAACTATTTAGACACAATAAACAAATGTAAAAAACCAAAAGAGGAACTACTTGCAAAATACCTTTATCCCTATTCCTTAGATTGGTTCTAGATGAAATTTAGCTCATAATTTTGCAAAAGGAATAATACTGATAAAGGAAAAATAAATTAGCATTTAATGAACGATAAAATCCGGTGCATATTTGCGTTGAAATCCGAGAAACAAGGCGTAGCGAAAGTGGTCGGTGCCGGACAGAGGTCCTACCATATCGGGCGAAACCGCACAGACGTCCAATTAGAGGGAATGTCTGCCTCTGGAGCCGATACCTCTTCACAGGCAGTTGCATTACACGCAATTTATTAAAATAAGCCCACACTTTATTGGCGCCCCGGGTGATTTCTTTTCCCTATCCACCAAACAACATTTCCGTTTATCTGACATAAAGCATTTTTTAAATTCGCAGCCTGAGTTACGAACGAACGACTCACTCAGAACGTACGCAATCAATAAGCCAGACACGAGTGCCCAAATAAATAATCGTGATAAAGCTATCCGTACGAGAAACGGAGGATTAAACGAAAGAATCTGGTTTGAGATCCGCCTGTAGGTACGCAGACGCAGCCCGTGCCATATACGGCAGCTCGTCCACAATAGCATGGGAACCCAGCTCATTTGAGAGGAAATATCATGTCGTGTCGTTTAAATGGAACTTCGCGGACGTCGACAAATATGAAGAGCGAATACGCGAATGAGGACTATATCTTTTTGCGTATCGTTGTGTAATTAACGCACATTCCTAAATAATATAAAAATAATAATATAATATGAATAGCCGCCAATAAACATGTTTTACTGTAACCTGAAGAATTAGATGCATTTGCCATGCATCTTTATGACAAAGTTTTCGGAAAACTACTCTTAATACACGCATATCGGTTTATGGAATAAAAAGAAAATAAAAAGCATAGATAAAAACGAGCGCATAGAGCTGCCTACATGAAGTTGAATACAGGTCGGTTATATTATAAGTTTCACCTTGAGTTCTATGCAAACAGGGGGACGGAGCGTCGGGCGTGATACGGATAATCACTGTTTATCGACATCCATGTGATAATGATAACAGATAAATTGATGTTCCAAGCGAAAAAGTGTTTAGTTGCCATGATACCTCATTCATCGTACGAATATGACATGGTACAACTTTGGAGGCAATTATGTATCTCTAATGGTAAATAACATATTATGAACGTTTTTTTTTTTTAAAGGAATCAGGTTCGTCTTGAAAGCAGGATTTATACCTTTCATCCTGTCATGCCAGCTTCACCGCACAAAAACTCCAGATTCAAGCGATGGATTCAGAACGAACCCCGCTGACCTTGCACGCGCTAACGAAGGCTGCACACTCCACAAGGCTGGCCAACAAAACGAAATAAACTAAAAAGCCAACGTAAAGACCTGCCACAAAAAATAAACCAATAAAAGAACCGGCCGGTGTTCGGAACGCGGACGGCCGAATTTTGAATTTTATGTTGAGGATACTGCTTCGTTTATTTATCACTTGTGATAACTTTCGAGGGAAAACGATACACGTTTAAAGCAAAATGAAATAAAATAAGAATCTTTGGCGCGTTGTCGTTGCCGAGAACAAATCCAGTTTTTGCAAGGTACCTAGGTATTGGAACAAACTGTAAAATTTTACACATTTTGTATCATCTCATCATCATTCAGTAATTTAATCAGTTTCAAAATGACATGAAAATGATGTACTTACATAACAGTTTGCCATTAGAAATATTTCTCCAGCTAAAACTCTAAATGAAAAGGATGATGAGATAATACTAAATTATTAACACATTTTTGTATCATCAAATCATCATTCATCTAGTAATTTAATCAGTTTCAAAATGACATGACATTTATGTACTTACACAATCGTTTTACCGTTACAAATATTTATCCAGCTAAAAATCTAAATGAACAGTAAACACAGTTCGGTCCATTTACCTCCACATGAGAACTCAATCACTTGAGTTTGCCCCGTCCGTGATGGCCGTTTACGTTAAACAGGAGCCTATCACCCCGATAAGCACCCAGTAAACCTTGTGAACTTAGTTTTGTTGAGTAAATGCTCAGTTTTATTTTAAGTTTACGGCCGATATTTAATTGTTATAGGATTTTCAATGTGTCAGACTGGCGTATGACCCCTTACCGCCTAATACTTTTAGAATCTCTATAAATTTTGGTAACCTCAACCACAACAGCCTGTGTTGGTCCACTGCTGGACCCAGGCCTCCCCCTGTTAAGCGCCTTGTTGGCTTTTATCTCATGGGGCCATAATACCCACGCTGGGAATGCGGGTTGGGGATCGCTGTTCGGTGGTCGAATTGTTCTGCAGGGGGCGCTGCTGCCCGCCCCCAGTGGATATTCCTTAGTTAGCACTTCTTACGACACCCGCGGGAAAAGTTGGGGCGGTGCAAATTCCAAGCCGGCACCACACAGCTATTTTGGTTTACAGCCAATTTTGGTAAAAAGTACAATAAATCAAAGAGTTTTCCCGTAGGTACTCACAAAGAAATAAGTCAGTTTATTTAAATAGGTATTACTCCATCGATAGTGACTTTACGTACCTACGTGAAGTCTATCTGTTTACAATGGTGATAGTGAATAGGGGCAGATGTGCGCGAATTGGGTTACAATGATAACTTTATCAATGTTTGTGCACATCTCATAAACTCTGGATTTGATGGTGGAATCAAATTTATTCACGTTTATCTTGTATTTGTGTACAGATAATTATTTTTACTCAGCTAAGAAGTTTTGCGTACATTGTAAGCCATTTGCTATGAATCTTTCCTAAAAGACTTTGATTCAACAATTGAGTTTTGGAGTCAATAGACATAATGTTGATTTTAGTAAAAAATCTCATAATGCCAATACATTCCCGAACGACAATCGATTCGTAGTTTGTTTTAGCGTTGGTTCATAGACAATGGCTTACAACGTGAGCAAAAATTCTTATGTGCTATTTAAATTACTTGTAAAACTTACAAAATAGTAAAAAACTTTTTTTTTACGCGTGTAACCTTATTTTGCTATGATTGAACTCGGATGACTGACTTCCCCTAGCATTGACAAATATTGTTAATTGATTGGGCATAGCGTACAGAAGGTAGTGCCAATCAAACCCTACCGAACTTCTTTAGAGCAATTTTGAAAGTGAGATTATAATTAATGGTCATAATATAAATTAAACGAATACTGAACGAAACAAGGCAATGCAAATCAGAGAAACTTTGATATCTGCATCGTGGCCGCACAATGCAATAGCTAACATTTTAGAAATCAAGTCAACGGTTCAAGACCAAGCAGCGACCGCCCACCAAACGTAGGCGGATTCTGGTTGAACAACTAGTCAACCAGTCAACTGTGCTTCAACAATAGTAAGGTCTCAAGTTTCAAAGTGCTGCTAGATATAAACGAGGTATTATTGTTTGTATTTTGTGTTACCAGCCTACAAACTATTTATATTACCTTATAGGTACAGAAGTTTAATGTGGAACAGTAACTTAATTGAATTGTTACGTATAAAAGAAAATGTAGCAATGTCAACTGCAAATGGGTTGAATTGAACCCTTTGCTCAAGAATTCAGATTATGATAACAGAAATTTACATGAATCTCAAAGTTCTGCTAGATACAAACTAGGTATTATTTTTTGTATTTTGTGTTGCCAGCCTACAATTATTTAAATTACCATAGACAGAAGTTAAAAGTGGAACAGTAACTTAATTTAATAGTTATGTTTAAGAGAAAATGTTGCAATGTCTTCGTAATTAAGTCTTCTTGTGGCTATTATCTTAAATAAGTGCTTCAAGACAGTCCACGATGGAAGTGAGGACTGACGTGTGCATTAATTTTGTTGCCGTTACATTGATAAGTACCTACTTACATTTAATGAGTTCATTTCCTCTAAATTTAAGGCAGTAAGCTCTTTGATGTAAAGATTAACAAGATTGAACAGTGATTTACTTGGTTAAGTGCTTGATTATCAGTTCTGTGATCTTACAGAAAGTTAAAGAACATACTTACCTACTGACTTTTATATACACATACGCTGCTAGCTTCTACCCTCTGGATAGAAAATAACCCTTTCCTATCCTGGGATACCGTAGCAGGGTACGGTATCCCGGGATAGGAAATAGATAAACGGCTGTACGGAAATATCCGTACAGCCGTTTAGGCATGAAAAAGTAACAGACAGATAGTATTTTTTTAGTATGGATATGGGTTTTGGTTTACTTAAGGTTTAGGTTTCAGTATTTTTTACAATTTTACTTACTTATCCTTCGTAGCTTAAGCTACTGAACAGGAAGTACCTACCTATCTAAACCAAAATTTAGACTTGTTCTAGTTGGTGGTCTCATGATTTCCTTCCTGTTTGAAGATAACTACTTTATTCACAAAGAAAATTACAATCAGATAATAGAAAATAAATAAGACCTAGTAGTTACAATTGAAACAATTGAGAAAACTGCAGACTGTTGCGAACTATCTACAGGTACTTAAGTCAATTATAACGGGATATTTACCATGATTTGAGTCCAATTCATGGTAAATATCCCGTTATAAATGACTTTAGTGTTAATAACCATGGTGGATTTAAAAAGTTTTAATCCACAGGTAGCTCAACTGCTCCATATCAATACCAGTCGAAAGCATCCCCAAGACGCTAGCTGCATTGCCCCGCTGTATGGCAATGCTGATGCGCTGCGTCAGATACTCACCAGCTCTCGGGTCACGCGTCGCTTCGACCAGACGCTCGGGCAATTTTTTGAAATCCGAAGAGCCTCGGTACCCCACAGACTTAGGCAAGTAGATAACTTGTTTCATTTCTAACATGGATGCTCAAGTTTAGAAATTTTACATGAAGCATGTCTCGTCTTTGATTGAAGGCAATTGATATGCCGAGTGCATTACAATCACTCACGTCCTTTATTGAATTACGGAATCAATGTGGGAATAGTCTTGACTTTAGTCTTGGGTCGATTTGATATCAGTCATTTTGGGCATTTTGGCAATTCAGATCAAATGGTAGATCAATCAATATCAGAGGCGTGAGTCTATTTGACGTTAGTAACGAGATCGTGACGTCTCCTTTTTCCATACAATTTGGTACAAGTACAGTGCCTGTATCGGGCGGAGAGAGAACTACGCAAATCTCATATAGCAAGAACAAAATTTTAAAAAATTAAAATCCCCCACAAATGTTCGTGAAACATGGCTAAGAACACTCGGGATAAAATTATCTATGACACAAAAAAAACTAAACGAAAATCGGTTCATCCGCTTGGGAGCTACGATAACACAGACAGATACACAGAAACACAGACAGACACGTTAAACTTATAACACCCCTCTCTTTTTGCTTCGGGGATTAAAAAGAGACGTCTCGATCACATCTTGGTAGTTCCTAACGTCAAATAGACTCACTGATCTTCTTTATTTACTTTCAAGAGTCAAGGGTCATCTAATTTACCTTCTGGATCCATAAGAAGAAGTGATCTCATAAAGTTTTTTTACCCTTAGAGTTTTGAGTTTTTCAACCTCGATATTAGTTGTATTTTTGCCAATTCTTTTATCTAAAATCTACGTTTAGCATAGAATTCTGTTCTTGGTTATTTTATCTACCAGATTGTCTCTCAAGACTATAACTTGAACCGCTAATCTAAGAAATTCCATTCATACTGGATTGAAATTTGAATGCTATCACACAATCTGCTATAAACAATATCAACCAACCAATAGATTTTCCGCCGTGATACTTGAACCGAAGCCTCTATCTATACCTTCTTACAATTCAAAATCAAAAACTCTACAAAGACAATAAATGTACACTTAGAAAAGGTCAAATTATAAAACTAAACAGTACACGGAAATAAAGTGATATTTTTTATTTCTGTCGTTTCGGTATGTAGATTAAAGTAAAGAAGCGACGAAGAAACCTTTAGCCTGTTAGTTGTTATTTTTCGAGTTGGAACAAAACCCGTCATTTCTAAGAACACTCGGAATTAAATTATCTTCGACACAAAAAAAAACGAAAGTCGGTTCATCCGTTTGGGAGCTACGATACCACAGATAGATACAGAGACAGACACGTTAAACTTACATCACCCCTCTCTTTTTGCGTCGGGGGTTAAAAATAGGATGGTAACTACTCATTCGCATAGATAGCTTACCTATCTAGCAATTTATTCATAAAAATTTAAATTACAATGAAATAATAGAAACAAACGAGCTAACTGAAGTCTGTTGCAAAAAAATCAAACGGTAGTTCAACTGATCCAAATATTTATATTTATTTATATTTATATTTATATATAGATGTCAGGTATATAATGTCACGTCTTATCGCTAATTAGGTATTAGATTCACTGCATCTTACCCTAGGGGCGTATGAATATATCTATCTAGGTTTGAGCGAGGTTCTACTAATTTAGCTAGGTATTAATAATCACGGAAATATAATGAAGTTATGAGAAGTTATACAGTTTCAATGTCTTATAAATAATGCACTGTTAAAAATGTCTAAACAAGCCTCCATTTCTACAATTTTTACAAATTAACTACCATTTAAATGTTTGTTTTTGTTAATTAATTACAATGTCCAAATTATTCTAAAATATCATGTCCAAACACATAAACGATTATGCAATGCTGATGGTATAAGCTATAAATAAACATTGAGACCACAAACCATTATTATGAACTTAAAAATTTAAATTCAATTAATTTCAATTGACTTTCTTCTCAATTGAAGTATTTCCCAGTATCATGACTGCTCTAATAGATATTCATATTCGGTTCATAGAATTGAGTGTATGTTCCCGCTGTGCATGACGTGTGAACATTTTAATTGGGGAGTAACGAGGTAGGGGGCAACACTCCCTGGGGACAACCCTATTTCAATAGAAATAGGATTATTGTTTATAAACATAAACACACCAAAACGCTTTGAGGTGCATCATCTAAAAGAGTATAGGGTGCTAAAAATAAATACCTAGATTAGGAAGTTACATAAAAATTACGTCGAATGTAGTTTAATGTACAGGTAACATAATGTGTCTTCTCAATGAATTATAAGTTTGATTAACTACATACGTTAATACGCTACAATAGGCTCTACCATTACCATTTTATTTATTAACCATAAAAACTATGACTAGCTTTCATCAGTTTAATTTGCTTTCCAATAAACTAAAGGAATTTTCAACAAGAACTTTGTTTTTCAATTGGGGCAACACCAACAGCATGACAGTGTTGGCATTTAGTTTTTTGACGTATTCGTAGTATGCTTTGGCAATTGTTACAATGTATTCAATTTCGCTCAACGGTAATGCAACGGTCTGCAGTTAGCTCAATTGTTTCAATTGTAAATACCAATTATATTATAATTATCTTTGTGAATAAAGGTTTCTTTAAAAAAAAAACCCTCGAAAATAGCATTAAAATAATTAAAATCCACTATGATAATGGTGGTTCTGTTAAAGTTACATTTCGTAAAATTCGTGATATTTTCGGACAACAAAATCGTCCTTCTGAGACCGCTATTAATAATAATAATAATAATAATAATAATCTTTATTTCGGACAAGTCCATAGTTTTACAAAATATATACTTATAGCTTAACATTTAATTAAGAATTTGGTCGCTAAATTTGAGTCGACAGGCTCGGTATAAAATGTGCATATGTCACACAGCCAATGAAAAGATCAATTTATTGCAAAAGAAATTTCCCGATCGCATAATTTCACGAAATTCAGAGAATTGAATCATCTTGATCTAAATTCTTTGTTTTATTTTGTGTTAGAAAAAATGAAGATCCACTTGACTGCCTCCAATATGGCCTGCCAACGATGTTGGTAGAGTAGCCTAGATAACACCACAAAAAGAAACACATGAACGTTTCGAACCAATTCATTTCGAAACGGCAATTATTTTATACAAACGTTACAATATCGTGAGAAACGAAATGTCTTTATTTGTGAGCAAACTCCACGTTTCCTCCCACACGTAGAGATAGGAACAAATCCGTAGCTAGAACTTAGAACCTACGTGTAAGATAGTTAAAATTTACGATTCATAAACGTTCATTCTCTGTGAAAATAACACGTCCCGTAAATAATTATTTTGTGGTGTAAGAAGATGATTAAAGAGTAGGCTTAACGACTGCTTTAACATACATACGCGGAATGGCTGGGTCTTGTTTCAAAACTAGATATATTCCTTCCTAACTAGCCATTCATACCTACAGAGTTGTTCAGAAATCAACCGGTTTCAACTAAATACATTAAAGTCTCCCTTCCACTCCAGGACAAGCAGACGTACAGCGCAATACCATCCTTACATTGGACCTTCTACTAGTTCTAAGAAGTTTTCTTTTACCTTCATCATTTGCACTGGTAAAGTTTGGTTGTAATTGTAATTGGTCGTAAAAAACAGCAGCTCGTTGCTGCTGTTTTTTACGACCAATTACAACTGGGTCTCTTCAAATCAATAGTTTGTAAGTGTTTTTAGACCTTCGTGATACATCGTCGGCTTCATCGTCACTTTCCATCAGTTGACATTGTGGTCAATCGAAGATCTAGAGATGATAAAAAACGTGCCTTTGTTTATCAGATTAATAGACGCTCGTAATTAATCATCCAATACCATTATTCTAGCTTAATTGCATAAATTAAAGCCGCGAATAAATGAACCAGTTCTTCTTGATATGGATAAAATTATAACCAACGTGGTGGACTGATATTAAATTATAGTTATGGAAATTGCAAATTGCAGTTTTTTTGTATAAACATGTCTGAAACAAACAAGTTGTAGCTTTAGTCTGAATAAAACGAGTTAAAAATTCTAAGTAACACCTACCGTAAGCTGTGTATGGCAAAAGTAAATACTGCGTTCTATTCGCAGATGTTTGATAATTCGAGCAGACTTGCCTGATTAGGTACCTACGTGACAAATCACTCAATCATCAAACCAGTTTTCGAGTCTAAAACAAGTCCAGTTTTCCTTGGACGGCAGACCAACGACCTCAAACATAAGTAAGTACCTACTAATGTAAATTATCTACTTGTTATAAATATGTAAGTAGAGCATTATCATCGTCATCCTCTAGAGATTTTACCCTTTCAAAGGTTTACCCTCACAAAGTTTGTGGCATGGTTGATGATGGATTATTACTCCTCAGCACACATAGGTAAGGCACTAAAGTCATTTATGATTTGAGTTTTGAGCTTTCCAATATTTCGGCGATGTTTTATGTGCCATGATCAAGGAATAACTGAGGGCACTGCGAGTGTGTTTTTACTGGCAGATATATCGATCGGGTAGATTGATATATCTACCAGTATTCATTTTTTGTATGTTGCTCAAACGTTACTACTGCCACCGGTGTCAATATCGAACGCAACTCGATCACGATACACAATATCCCGTTGATGACATTAGTGTTAATAACCATGATGGATTTAATATGTAAGGTATGTCCACTGCTGAACGTGCCTCCCCCATACAAGGGGTTTCATGCCTTAATCACCACGTTTGGCACTACCAAGCGTTGTGAATCCAATCCACCAGTCAAACATCCAAGTTGGTAGGTTGTTTGGCGGATTGTTAATTCGTATTCAGTATTTTATTTATTGCATTCATACAATCAGGTCTTAGTGACTAGGTGAGTTTATGTTAAGATCACAGTATGAACCCATTAAGGGTGTTGCAATAGAAGACTGGCAGGTATCGTGCCTTTCTACTGAAGATGAATATAACTAATTTATAATTTAATTTGCGAGTTAGCGACTCGTTGAAGAAGTCGTCAAGTTCGTAAAAACATTTTTTTATGAGCATCTCTTTCAGTTTGCTTTCGAACACGCTATTTTTTTCGAGACATTTTGTGCTATCGGGGAGTTTATTGTAAATTTTTACCGCCATCGAGTTGGGGGAAGATTGGTGGATTTTTAATTTTGACTCAGACTTCACCAGGTTGTGTTTATATCTAGTTTGGTATCGGCGGGGCTGGTCATTAATTTTTTGAAAAATGATCGTGATCACAGTAGGCGTGTGAATAGTATGCAGAGAAAACAGCTGCTCTTCCTCTATCAGTAGGTTCCTTAGACTCTTATGCTACGGCTCCTGCGTTAGCGTTGACGTTAGTGTTAATGTCCATTAAGGCCAGGTAGTCCTGCAGCAGTAGGCGTAAGGGAAAACGAGCGCCTGCCATGCCGCCGCGCTCGTGTTTTTTGTAGTTATTTAAACATGGTGATTAAGAAAATCATTTTATCGAGTCAGAGTCTGCGAATTTGCTTAGAATTAATAAGTTTACTTAGTTGAGTACAAAAAAAAGTGTAATACCAGTAGTTCGCAAGTCATAGTATTGAAAAAAACGTTAGAAAAAGGAGTAACTTTGGGATTTTTTTTCTACCGAGTGAAGTTCATTAGATCTTGTAATTGAATGCGACTTTGACTAGACTAGATCCTTACGTAAGTTATATCTTTTTCTCAGAATTTTAAACAATATTTTCTTAGTATCAGATGATTTTAAAAATCACAAAAATGCGGACTCTTCTGGCCTACCAAGCCATAAGGCGCTAAAAATGCACCGTAGGTACTAGAAGCCAAGGTGCATTTTTAGCGTCGTCAATAAATGAACACGTTAAAACCTTGGCCACATCTGCGTGACGCCCAAATTAGCCCGTTAATTAAAGCGTTAGAACGCAGGTGTCGCCGTAGCATTACGAAATTCACGGATAGAGTAGGAGGGGTCTTTCGTCGATTCGACGCCGCGGCCGGCTTGATCCACGGAAGATCATGATCCTATGCAAACCGAAAATAGTAAAAAAATTGCCTGACTAAACAGAGCAATGCATAAGGATGGAATGATAAAGTAATCTGAAAGCTGTGTGGTGCCGGCTTAGAATTTGCATCACCCCAACTCTTCCTGCGGGTGTGTCTTAAGAGGCGAGAGTAAGAGTCGTAAGATATATCCACCGGGGGCGGGCAGCAGCGCCCCCTGCAGAACAATTCTACCACCAAACTGCTATCCCCAACCCGCATGCCTAGCGTGGGGATTATGGACACTACCCCATGAGATAAAAACCAACAAGGCGCTTATCAGGGGGAGGCCTGCGTCCAGCAGTAGACTAATACAGGCTGTTGAGGTTGAGGATAAAGGAATCATGAAAATATGTTTAAATCTCGCTTATCTGGTCCGAATATATACTTTTCTCACGCTTTGTAAAAACCCCAATTAAACTCTACAATAATCGACAGTTATTCTGCATGATAACATCATATCTGCTGTTCGCAGAGCCTGTCTGCATAATGTTTGCATATTACGAGCTGAGGATAATGTCTCAGTGAGTTTACCTACTGAGATAGTAAAGTACCTAGGTACTAAGATAGTAAAGTACTTATTTGTAAGTAAGTAAGTCCCTATCTATTACTGCTCCGTAGGTGCAAAATTGCAAATAATATTTGTGATTGTTCGCGTGGCCGATATATTATTATCACATCACACTTTCTATCTATATGTATAAAAATGAATCCCTATTTCCCTTAGTTACGGAATCACGCGTGTACGGCTGGACCAATTTCGCTAATTCTTTTTTTTGTGTTCGTTAAACAACAAAAAATAATTATTAGTAACTAAAAAATAAATAGGAAAATAGTCAGGAGAAGGTTATTATGAAAGAAAAAAATAAGAAAGTTGGAAACATATATTTCCACGGGGGCGAAGCCGCGGGGCGCAGCTAGTATTTTATAAATATACGAATAATAATAATAAAATTAGGTTTTTTATCTCTTCACACTAAAACTTCTGAAAGGATCGGGCTAAAATTTTGCATAGATATATTTCTAGACCTGAATTAATATATTGACTTATTCAAAGTACATACATCTATTGTATTTACGGAAAAGAATTTTCGAATTTTAACTTTTAATCACGGGAAAACGTGTGCGACGCCGCGGGCAGAAGTTTGTCCAAATAAATAATTTAACTGAAACGGAAAGTTTAAAAGTTTGTATTGTAAGGTGTTGGGTACAATTTCCAGAAATTTTGCTCATACTTATGTACATGTTCCTAGAAGGTTTTTTTTGAGCTTCGTACAAATCCGCGGGCAGAATCTTTATTATAGTACAATTGTGTTTCACTACATCACGAAATATACCAATGTTTAGCACAAACATAACCTTATTACCGGATTGGATCAGTGCCTGAATTAATGCTGGTAAATAGGTTGAGGATGTCGCACACGCGTTTAGTTCCTACGTTGGAAACTTTCCAGCTTGAAATTCAGCTGAAACCACCGATAGGTATCCTACTGGATTATTACAGTGAGTCATCAACTGCAATTGTTTGTCTGAAAAGATCCGTTGCTATAGTCTGAATCATAGAATAGAGACCGGAAGATCTTTGGCGCCATTGATGTTGAGTCAACTCAATTTTCAGCTGCTGAAAACTATTCATTTTGACTCAGAACCAATATAACCAAATTGTTTACGAGTCTGCATACAAACGATAAAAACAGAATTTAGATGCCGTCTTACATTATCGACAAGAAATTAACTGAAAACTTTAGTGTGCCAAGTAACATTAACTTTTTCGTAAAATGCCATTACATAGTTCTTCCAAATTTAGCTTAAACACTTCCAGAATTGAGTTTTGAAAGCTCATCTTAATCGCTTCAGGTGTTTTGTTGATTTAAGGTCATGACAGTCCTAGACAACCACATAAGTGCATTATATGCGCGAAATATATACCCTTGCGGGTGAAAAAATGCGCATCACTTATCATTATGACGACCTCCGTGGCGCAGCGGGCGAAGGTCCGCCTGCGACGCAGGAGGTTGCGGGTTCGATTCCCGCCTCGGAACAAATTTGTGTACGATCTGCAGAAATTTGTTCGGTTGGTCTGGGTGTTTTCTATGTATAATAAAAAATATCTATCTTAGTAGTGTATTGTATTAAGTATATCAGTTATCTAGTACCCATAACACAAGCTCTGCTTAGCTTGGGGCTAGATAATGCTGTGTGAATTGTCCAGCGTTAAAAAAAAAAATTATCGATTGCAGTTATCACATCAGTTGTTGATTTATTAGCAATGATAATTATTCGGTGGCATACATTCCTAGGTGTTTAACGTTGTTTTCAGTGAACAGCTTTGGTTGCAAATTGCCATGTTTACCACGGTCTTCCAATCTTGTAGGTTACTTCCAAGGAAGTTTTTATCAGTGTCAGGGCTGACAGTTTGATAATGAAAGAGGAAACGAGAATAAGCAAGTGCATTGATCTCTGGCGCCAGTCTGACTAGGACACATCCTGAAGAGTCGGAATCTCTGAATCAAACTAAGCTACCTACATCAGTAGAGTTTTAGTCAAAACCCTAAACAATAGCTTAGGGATTTGACTAAAACTCTACTGAAGTAGCTTAGTTTCATTCAGATATCCCCACACTTTAATTAACAGCTTCCCAACTTCTTTATCGCATTCACTGCCCAGCCTTGGCGATGCAACCCGGTGGACCATGTGCGTTTTGGGCCATGAAAGTGTTAAATGCGATCAACCTTCCTTAACCCAGATAAAATGCGTGAAACTAACGCCTTCATGTCGATTAACTTCATATACAAGTTACCTACAAGACAGAGAATTAATATCTACTAGGTACGTATTGTAAAGGTAATAAGGTACGAGAACTAAGGAGTATAGCGAATGTTATTATCGTTTTACAAAAATTAATGAAATACCAAATAAAGTAGGTTAGGTTCATGTTCAGAGCCTTGCTAAAAACAATGTCATAGAAACAGCCGACTCGTTAATGAAGAAACCTATGCAACCTAGTTAAATTATATATTGCAAATTAAGCTATTTGACCAACAAGTTTTGCAAGAGTTAGTGAGCTCGAAGTAAGCATGGTTAATAAATTAATAGTAATTATGAGATGCCTGCCTTTGAAAGGCAGTGAAGGGCTAGAGAAGCTGGACAGGTAGGCTTTCATAACACCTTTTGAATTCCATAATGTAGGCAGGTAGAGCCTCAAAACTAAACCGGAAAAAAATGTGTTTTGTTCAAGCAAACCTGACAACAATACCTTGTATTGAAAGATTAGAGAGAAGAGACTTCATTGAAAAATAAAATACCATTGTTTAAGTAACACCAATATTGTAGGTAGATAGTTTATTATTTTAAATACCTAACCCTATTGTTTCAGTGTGAAGATTATTGTAGAGTACTCAAGATTTTAGGCGCCCTGAACATTCAATTCTATATTTATCAACGCTCTGTAGTGTGCGTGAGCAACTACTTTTACAATGACTTCAGAATCGTGATAAGAACAAAACGCTTCTGATTATGTGGCCACCGATATCAAACCTACACATTTTCTTACGTTTCAAGTTGTTTAGCTCTTTGGAAGAGCACATGTTCAGCGACCTTCACATAATGACATCACTCCGTCACAATCATAACTTAAAGATTCTCTAGCTTCTAAGATCAACTACTCACCAGCTGGTCTTGCTGCCATCTTCGTTTCTGGTGATGTGTTCAGCAACAGAAAATCCGAAATAGGAACCCGGCTCGCCGTACTTTATCACAGGAATCCTCGGCTCCAAATTAAAACTTGTAACACTGTACAAAATACACAAAAAAACAGCACTTTTGCACGTTTTCTTAGCCATTGTGAACTGTTTATTTTATCAACTTGGTCGTAAACTTTGGGTTGAACGAATTCACCGGTTTCGAGTTATGATTTGGCACATCGCGATATTCGTAGTTAATTCGAGCGAACGACGGACCCCCAGCACGGATGGCGGTCGCCGACCGAGTATTTTGTGTTCCCGCTCAACAAAACTTTACCCGCGCTGATCCTACATAGAGCAACATAGCTTGTCTACACGGTAGAGCGCTGTAAAGCGCTCGTGAGTTGCTCGTTACGTAGTAGAGGCGATTGAACGCATTAAATAAGATTGGAATAAGTTTACTACAGAGCCATCTCTGATGATCTACGTGTACTAAATTACAAGTACTGCCATCTTGCTATTGCACTAGAAAATGCTTTGCTGGACTTGGTGTAGAAGTGCAAAGGAATCATCCTACTATTATATAAGTTTGCTCATCATTTTGATTGAACTATCGTGAAAAAGATGGCGCCACTGGTTTTTAATGTTCCCTCTATTTCTGACGTGTGGTCATATAATATACAGGGTGGAATAGACTGAAATAAATAAATGTTAGCTAAAGGGTAAGGTAAATCCCTACCCGAAATACTAAATAGCATATTTAACTCATAGGAAATGATCCTTTGTTTCTAAGCAAGGTACGTACCTATTACTGCATTCATACAATTTGTAAGTTACTTTACTAGAGTCGGTCTAACGAGTAATGAGATCAGAGATATATCCAACATATAGGTATATCAATAATATATTATCCAAGTGTATAATATGTATTACTAGCGGCCCGTCCCGGCTTCGCACGGATGGACATTTATTTTTAAACATTTTAAGATAAATGTCGAGTAATTGTAGGTAGGTATCTAATATTTCTGTGGCAGGACATTTTATACTTTTATCCGACTGCCTCGTTGGTCAAGCGGTGCGATCAGCGGTTCAACCGCTGATAATGAGGTCCCGGGTTCAAATCCCGGGTCAGGCCCAAGATTTGTGTTATTGGGTTTTTTTTAGTAAAAAATATTCACAGTAACAGCCCGGAGTCAGGAAGTTGGCGATGTAAGACGGCTTAAGCCGTTGGTCCTGCGCTTGACCTCTCCCCGGTCGTATCGGACTGCAGTCCTATCGGAGTATGAAAGTGAGGGAATAGAGGGTGCACCTGTGTTTGCGCACACACTTGTGCACCATAATTTGTCCTGCGCATCTGGCTAGTCACCGATGAGACTGGCCGCCCTGTGGTCGAAATTCGCCTAGGAGGACATTTTATTACTATTTTTATCGACCTACCTCGTTGCGTTGCGTTGCCCGCTGCGCTGCACGCACGGGGCCACACGCATCGACAACGGCGGCGCGGCGGCGGGGGCGCGGCGGCGGCGGCGCGGCGACGGCGGCGTTTTTTTTTCTATTAGTATTTTGTTTAGATTATCATTTTACTAGTTCTTAATTGAATAAAACGACTAGAGTGTAGTGCGAGATGTACTATTTGCCAAGATTTGTAAATAATGAAAAATAGCTCGCACTAAAATCTTGATACTATGTTTCATTTAGCAATTAAATTTCTCGCTTCGCAAAAAATATTATTTTTGTCTCAATATAGGTAGGTATAGTTACCCACCTGAATGATACTGAATGTATTATTCAGGTGGGGTGGGATGTAATGTATTTGGAATTTGGGATAGTAGACTTAAAAAAGACTCACATTCATTCAATATTCACTAGCTGATAGGACTCTTGTAAAAAGTACCTACCTCAAACACAAAACAAAATTGAAAAATAACTTCTGCCTTACCTCAACTGTTTTTTTAAGTACAAGAAAGCTTAAAATTTAAAACAATGTTTTTATTCGATGGGAAATTTCAATCTTCGTACACCACGGTACATACCTAGGTACTTAACTTACACATCCGAATAATTAAATAGAAAATTGGAAGAAAAAAGAATTAGGAAACACATTGACATTGACAACACGAAGAAACAAACAGAAGCAAAGCACTGGTTGAAATTAAGATTAGATTAATATACCTAAACAAAATAACAACAATTTGTTTTGAAAATATAATGTTGCTTTTTTACATCAGGTATCATTAATATAAAATTTACCGTTATTTTCAGTCTCGTCATTCTTGACCCTAGGTACCACAGAATTACTTTTTACTATTATTATACTCGCACCTAGCTTTCTTCCATTAAGTTCAGTATTTACTACAATGAAGAAAATGAGCATCAAATCGATTATTCCAGTTTTTGTCCTGTTAGATTATTTTGGGAATAGGTACCTACTCTACTCATTGCGCTTGCCTCCTAAAATTGTCAGGGAAAATAAAACCTATATTTTTGACAACAATCGATAGGGTCAATCATAAGAATCAAATCTGTCTAATAAACATTGCATATTAATATAAAGGAAGACCATGAAATCTGTCAAAAGCTACGAGCGGGGATACGAAATGGATACCTACGAAGCTCTTTCTATTTACACGAGTTAACTTTTCTAGTTCTAGCAGTCCTCCTAGCGTAGTCTCGACTGTTGGAAAAACATCATCATAATTAATAATAATTATTTCTAGGTCGGTAGTTCGGTTTCGGTACCAAGGTACCGAAAGGTAAGGTAAGATAAAAATTGAACACAGTTTTGCGTCATACAAATTTATTGATTAATCAGAATATTACAAAACATTCGAGACAGGATCAAATAACTTTCTAGGTTTATATACTAGTCTTGCAATTCTACTCTCTCCGAGATAAGTTATGAAAATAATAATTATCTTTAGATGTCAAAAAATAAAAGTAACAAACACTGTCACATAAATATTGTAATTAAATAAGAATACTGATCAAAAAGATCACTTTGAAGTCGATCAATACAGCGCAGCGTGTAGTAAAACTGACCTCAAAGTGGACTTCAGGTATTCTAGATCTTAAATAATACCAGATTTTCACAGCAGCCGTATTGCAATAAGCTCAGATGTTAAACGCTTAATACCATAATATCAGCAAAGGCTAGAGTCTACAACCGATCACCGTCTTGTCGAAAAGACACTCAGAACTTGGTTACAACCTGAGAACCTTCGGTTGTAAACTCGTGACCAATCGATTGGCATTTGACGTAACCAATGTCGCGCCTGGTAGGTTTTTATAGCACTACAATACTCCCATAGGAGGCCCTATATCGCCAGGAGTACCGTAATACCATTCTGGGTGTGAAGGTGTTTAAGGCATCGGATGGAAAGTGAGCTCGGTTTGTGAGTGCGCGAAGAGCAGGTTCAACTGCGAGTCCAGACCGACGTTGAACACCTTCTGTAGCTTAGCCACAGCTTGTCCCGGCTCCTTGCGAACGAGAGCCACTCCCGACACCTTCATCAGATGCACTTCAGAGTCGACGGAACCGCCTCCAGTCGTAGCCAGCTTCACATGACAAGTGACGTCGACGTGGATGTACTTCTCGACAGCGCAGCGCTTCCCCGGAACATCCACATACTCAGTCTTCTCTTCTACTTGCGGCAGATCCGCGCGGAACACGCTAGCCTCCCCGAGCAAACCCTGAAAGGTAATAAAAGTATAAACAAACTGCCAAGGTTATTTACATCCTGGCTGGATGCCAGGAGATCGAAATTATCTGAACTCTTAACATTTACAGAAATAAATCGGTAAACAAATCGTGGTGTGATATGAACGCGCAAGCTGGAGTGTTGCCAAATCACAGCGCCTACTGAATGTACTTTTTGCATTCCATTGCCTTACACCAGAAGCGAAGAAGAACCACCCACTTTATTAAGACAAAAACAGATTTCGATCCCACGTCATTTTGATGACTTCTACAGGCATCTAGTAAATCATGACTCACTCGATCATTGAATAGTATGCGATTAAATAAGTCTGTTTATAATAACTATGTTTTGAATGACACCTTTGTAGACTATTTCATATGTAACAGACAATACATAAGGCCCACTAGATGAAACAACTATCAATATGAAACAATTCCACTCATTCATAACTAAGATTACCTATCTCACAATAAATAATGTATAACTTAAACTAGCTTGCCCGTGATTTCTGAGGTAAGAAGTATCTGTTATTGCAATTCTATATGCAAAGTTTTAGCTTAATCCATTCCGTAATTTTGGCGTTAGCTTGACTCAAATATTTCACAGATTAGGATTCATAGGCTACTCACCCCATTTCCAGAGATAGTAAACTTCATCCCCGGTTGAATAGCCCGTGTCTCCATGCCCAACCCCTCAGCGTGAGAATCAGACCAGAAGTAATTCTCAGGAGCATTCAGAGTATCAGGTTTGAAGGTGATGCGTTTGCCGTAGCCCATTCCAACGGACTGCAGCAGCATACTGCGTCCTTCGAAAAGATGGCGGCGGGAGCCGGCCGGGCGGACGCGGTACTGGAACCCGGGGATTATGCGAGGGTCGATGTAGGTACCTGGCAGGAAAGAAAGAAATGAATATTACATTTATTCGTCTCTCATCAGAAATGTAAGATATTTGTTTTAATGATCTATCAGTCTCAATGCAAAATATTTTGCAATGGATTTCAGCAAAGTAACGCCTGAATCTAACGTTATAATCAATTTTTTTTTGTTTTTTAAAAAGAAAAGGATATAAATGAAAATGACTTAAACATATTTGAAGATTTAGGATTAGAAACATTGAATTTAAGAAGCGATAATAGCAGGTAAATGTAAACTTTAGGTAACGGACAACTGGATAATTTTATGTTAGTTATATACGGCACAGCTGACTAAGGAATAACGTAAACACTACTTATAATTGCTTCAAAACAGGAAGATTCTGAGCAAAAACCAGTCGAATGTTTCGAGGAAGTAAAAGAAAAACCATATCTACAAAAAAAGTGAAAGATGTTAAATGGAAGGCCGTTGAAACTTACCAATAACAGGCAGCTCGTACTTCTCAAGTCCGACCACACAGTACTGGCATGGAATGTCTTTAATATCACCGCCGTTGACCTTGATTCTCCTTGATGAAGACTCAATGCCAGGTTTCAGTTCATATCCCTTCTTCAGCTGCTTGATTCCAATAGCGACGTTGATCACTTTGGTGATTATCGCGTTCCCTCGTCCTTTCTTCAGTAAAGCTATGCCAGTGACGGGAACTAATTTAGTGGCACCGTCGTCTTCGTACCATTCTACTTTGCAAAGCGTGCTGATCTTTACTCTCTTGTCGATAGAGCCGTCTTTGGAGATTTTTTGGTCCAGCTCGACTTGGTTCTTCTGTGAATAAAAGTTTAGTTTTATTTGTGTTTGTTAAAGATGTAAATAGAACAGTGAATAAAAAAAAAATGTTTTAGTTTTGTAAGAAAATGTGTGTAAAAACATCAATTTGTTTTATGTGGTGAAGAAGATAACCCACCTGTTGTTGCACAACCTCGAGAATCCCCTGAGGTTCATGGTTAGCATCATAGATGGTAAACTTGTCTCCAATAGAAACAGCCTCGATCTCAAACACAAATCCCTCCGGTCTCGAATCAGTCCAGAAGTAGTTAGCATTGTCATTGAGAGTCGAGCCGAGGGGCTCAAAGGTCAAACGGCGGGCAAAACCACGCCCTATCGACTGAAGGGTCAGCGCCTTTCCTCCGAACAAGTATCTTGGCTTCACGGACATCGGAGGAGCGTCCAATTCCTGAAAATTTCACTTATGTTACTCTTCTACTTGGGTTAAGATGTTACCGGTACGAATTTAGCTAACCTCTTTAATTTTATGTTAGTTTTACACTTTGAAATAAGTTAATTTTACATTATTTTTATCTTTGTAAAAATTCTAGATATAAATCAAAATTTTAAGTGCAATAACTTTTATTGAATTTGAAAATATAAAGAGTATTTACGGATTATAAAACGGTCATACCTATCCTGATCTGACTATTTTTTCGTATAAATGTTAAAAGATTCTTAGTAGAGACAGTGATGTGTTTAGACCCCACATTCGTATGGAAACTAATGAACAGTAATGATATCCAGACAGAACATTCTCATGAAAAAATAATCACATCAAGACCGGATCTTGAGATAGGAAAGTTGATATGATTATTGGCATAAAGCCCTTATGAATGATACTTATGGTTTACCTATGTTTGACATGTCATGCCGGCGGCCATGTCACTTTCGACCAGTCGGGTCTCTGCTTCTTCAAGTTTTTGTGTCCGCGATTGGCGGGGGTCTGAAAAACTGGACGATCCACATACCATCGCCTACAACGGCCAGTGCATACAACCAGTCTCGAAAGACACGCGAGAAACAGTGTTGATCGTTGGTGATATTTCTGGAAATTTCAGCAACGGACACCGCTATCTCTGTACTAATAAACCCCCTCCCACTACTCTACTGAATTGGTCTGGACCGCTAAAACTGACTAGCTAACTGTGAAATTTGCAAGTCATCTTACGTAATCTTCTTTCTCAAACATAAACTTTAAACATTCGCTTGTAAGGTTGCCATTACAAAGAGCATTACTAAGAAAAAGCGTTTAACCCTCCTTCAGTCGCGTGGGATTTTTTGAGTCTCAAAACACCCCAATTGACTGTCTTTGATGGTAACTGACTACGATATTACTGAAGTTATAATTCAATTTTATACAAAAATAGACTTATGTGTAATGTAAATGTGTAAATAACATTGTTTTTTTGCCTACTTGACTCATTGAAATCTTGACGAGAACTTCAAACTAAATTGAAACTACTATAACAATCTTACGAAGAACGTGATTTCTTAGAAAATTATAACAGAATTTTGTAATATCGCATGCTCAGAAATTATCGATTGTGGTTATCATAAAAGGGTCTTTACGAAAAGTCTTTTTACTGGGATATTTTCATGGGAGAACTGTTACAAGTTAAGGGTATGAAAAAGGTGATATTATTGCTTGTTATTGAGCATTTCGTATAGCCCATGAACATTCCTGTAAGATGCGAACTCACCAATCCTTGTTTCTGAAAATATAAACCTTGCAAAAATGTTCTGAGTTTAACCACAAACGATTTCATGACACGTTCAATATAGTTCACCGTCATTCAAAATTTTAGTGTTATTTGCTTTGGTTTTTATTAAAAAGTATTAAAAACTGAAGTAAATTTTCATCACGACAGAATGTTTAAAGTTTGGGTCAGTGTGAGTTCAAATTCTATCCAGTCTTAAAATGCGTAGCCTTTCGCAGTCCAGAATATAAAATTTTGCCCCAAAATCGATAAATGGATCTTCTAAGTTTTCCGATCTTTCGTAGAAAAGCCCAATGATGGTACAAAAGCGATTCAAACACGATTTCATAACAATTTCGAATGGTCAAGCAACATACAACGAGATGTGGAAAGTTGGCGTCTGATAATGCAATATGCATTCTAAATTAACCTCGTTTAAGTTTGGAATAGCAAAATGTGGAGGATTGCTTTGATTTGATCAGTTCGCAATCACCCACACTTCACTGCAACAGACGGCAATTTTCCACGGAGCGACGTGAAACGATTATTATTCCTTACAAGTAAGTTTCTCATCTCACCTGCATCGGTCTGACTTTGTATCTGAATCCTGTTCTGACTCTGGGGTCAATGTACACCCCAATAACGGGCATTTGGTAGGCGGCCGGTTGCGGGACCCGGTAAACGGCTGGGACGTCGCCCAAAGTACTAGCGTCAAGCAAAACCTCCTTGTCGTGAGCGGTCGGCGACCAGTAACTCTTAAATGGTACATCATTTTGCTCCTGAAATAGGAAAAACAATTCAGCACATAGGGTCTAATTCGTCGTGACTTATGAATGAATGTGACATGAGACACGAGCGTGATGAGGCGCCGGTAATGTCCCAAAAATGTTTAATGTCCTATTCTTCGAACACTTTACACACCGATTCAATATCCTCTTCTACGAGTGTACAATGCCTTTCTTCAGACGTTAATAAGCCGTCTTCTACTACTTTACTATTGTCGGCGCATTCTTCCGGTCCTACGATATAGTCACAAATATCTTGGTACGCCTGAACGGACAACATTTTAATTTATTAGACAAGTGTTTAAGAAATGTGAATCTAGAACAATGACCGTTCTGTCGGCTGTTATGAGAAAGAATAAAGGAAGCTAGTCAACATAGTACACGCCCACTTGGCAAAGTATGTAAGCATGGCATGTTTTGCTTTCAATCCTTGTCAATATTTCTGCCAAGTGGTGTTGTATTATATCACATCACACTTGTTAGGTATTGCATTGTATTATTATGACGAAGATAAATATCTAAGTTATTTGCATGTTAACTTGCTATAACTTATTGCACGCAATAAAACGATAGCACATGTCGCAGAACATAAGTAAGACAAATTGAATCAGGGTGATTGTCGAGCCATTCAATAGATTTGTTATGTGCCGGTGCTGCGTCGCATGTCGTAGGAAGACTGATTGATCAATAAATTGCCCAGTTAGTGAAATTGGTTTGTTATTGCGGCTTTCAGCTTCTGTGCAAAGTCCAGAGGCAAGTGACTGTTCTCTATTTTCAGTGCGCTATTTTTATATTTAGCAAGATTTCGTGTTCTGGTCCGCTTACAACAATTTTGACTGCGGAAACGACTAGGTGGATCTATCAAGGCTGAGCTATGACCTCTTTGCTCACTGCGAAGTCTTACAATGAATTAATCAGTGAAGCTTGACAAGCTCATGATAAAAGAACTTGGTTATCTATTAGTGTGTGAATGGGTGTTATCGTTGGGAGTTATTATTTGTATGTCGTCTAGACGAGAGTCCGCGGGGGTCGGATGACGCAAGACTGGCGTACTAGTAAATTGCAATTTTATAAGATCAATACAAAAGGGCGTGACAAACCTAGGTTATGGACGTAGTAGGGACTACCGTCCATTGCCTAGGCTTGTCACTCCTATTATATTAGTGATTCTGTGATAATGTTTATTTCATCAAACAATAGGTAGCTTAGCGAATGGTGAATCCAAACAAACGGAAAATGAACAACCACATTTCATACATAACATGAGTCCGTTTCACGGTGTAATCGATATTGACTTAATATAACAGCTATGAATCGAATGCAACACGTCTAGGTACGTATTTAATAGCAGACTGCGGTGAAAATCTATAACATACTCGTAAGCGATAGAACAGAATTTATCTACAAGTTCAATGTTAAATTAAGATAGATCAAGTTTAAAATATCTCGATCGAGGAAGTGACAAATCTCAATCAAGCAATCTACAAAATAGGACAAGCATAATATTATACATTTTGATGTCAGATATGAAAATATACAGCTGAAAATCAGTTTAAATATCAAAGATATGATGAACTCTTTTGAAATTTGTCGGTGTAGGTGTATTTTACTTACGGGTATCTCCAATTCAGGGAAAGCTTCTTCGCCATCACTCTCATAGTCACTTGGAACAGCGATGAAGGACTTAGGAGTAATCTCCAGTTCCTGCAAAGAATCCTACATTAATAACTGTGATTCGAATGTATTTATCTTATCAGAAGACTGTGATGAAGAAATAAAAAGTAGTAAATCATTGATAAGAAAAGAAGGCCACTTGCCACTTGGTCCTTGACTCACTGGTCTTATAAAAGGGCGATTGTATGATGCTGCGTTCTTGAACTTTTTGAACTATTTTATGTACGTACTTAAATCTACACTGGAATTTTAGAGGTGAAATTTGTAAGACTGTAAGTAAGCGGATAATCTCTGAAACGACCGGTCCGATTAGGAAAATTCTGTGCCCTGAGTGATAAAGGCTATGTTTTATCCAGGTGCCACATGAGCGAAGCCACGAGCATAAGCTCGCCATTTTATGAAGATGTATAATTTTCAAGTTTGTAATGGGTTATTTTCGGAACAACTAAGTACTCTGATTCTGAAAATTACTTTACTGATAGGTGGCTACATTCTTATTATAATACTTGTTTGTGGCATAAGTTTAATAGAAATATCAAAAAAATCCAGCACAAAGAAACATAGCTTACCCTAGCTGCAGGCAAGTCGTCCACCAGATCCAGCTCCTCATCCAAAGCCGTGGAAGTTCCAGCAAGACGGGCGCGCGTCAGGTTCCAGAGGCGCTGAAGCGCCAACGGGGTCTCTTCAGACTGCATCTCCATAGCAGGACTGGTTAGCATCTTGGATTTCTAAGAACTGTTATCTGAAAAAGAAGTTTAGATTTATTTCAAACGTTTTGGAAGAATATATTCTTTGGACTAAGAATTTTGGTAAAGGAAAGGAAAATATCGAAACATGAAGATAGAAATGATAGTTATTGACATATTTTTTTAGAATCTTTAAGCATGTTAATTGTACCTAATTAATTTCTACATTTACAGAAAATTCTGTAGGTTCCCAATTTCGTAGAAAGTGTTTCATGGTAACTGTATTACATAATGATAGGTAAATATTTACAAAACAATTTTCAAAATGTTCCGCTTAGTAATGGATATTATAAGACTTTGTGTAGGCTACACGCTACATGCTTATCGCACGTTTTGGTCTCAGTTTACCTAACTTCAATGAATTGGGAAATAATAAAATCGTTAGGAATTTCTTAAAGTTACCGCTACTGAAATAATTTTTGTCCACATGTCACGGATACCTTCAATAAAGGCCTCTAATTTATAGTAAGTAAACGCATGACGTGGAAAGGAATCCCTATTTGAACAACTGAAACATCGAAAAGTTGATGAACCGTCGGTCGAACACAATAGGAATTAATGTGGTAAGTACTTTTCCTTTTGGGGAGGTACCCAGGGAAGATGACTAAGAATCTCCCAATGAATTAACTCAACACATTTTAATCATACTCGTAGAGGATTTCCCTTATTATACACGAACCTAGTAGAATCATATGACTACCAAGTAGATAAGAAGAATTGGTAGTAGGTGTATCTAGCAAGTAGCACGTGCTACATAAATACCTACATCTAAATTCTAAATGCTCATGAAACCGAATAAAATTGAATTGTTTCTAAAGTTATTTCTTTCTAAAAGTCTAAATAATTCCAAAGGAGGCAAAAAGAATGTTGCAGCAAAAAGCCAGGTAGATGCGACCCTTTTTACTATCAACTAAAACATGAAATCAATCGCGGTTTCTAATATTGAACCAGTTTAGTCACTAAAATTTGCTGTTTGGTGATTTAAATCAGTCAACTTAAAATTCATTATACTTATAGCTTATCCTTTTCAAGAATGTTTTTCTAGGCTAATGTTGTTAAACAAATTAAAAAAGAAAGTGTTTGTGTACAGAATGAAGTGGAAGCATCGAGAGAGAAAGCGGCCGCTGCAGTTTTGATGTCGGCCATTTGCTGCGCCGTTACTGTACCGTTAACTTCACCAACTAATTTCGTTCACCAATTTCCTTCATCAATTTTGATTTCTTCCTTTCCATTATTCATTGCATGCATGCTTATTATAATTTCCATCATTTCGCAAACTTACCTCACCAAAAATATTAAACAGCTGTAGGCTCTCGACCTCAAAATTCAAGGATTTCCGTCTGGACAAGTCTACAGAAAGTCACGAGTGAAATGCAACGTCGTCGCAAAGAGGACCGTACTGAAAGGCAGCAAGAACACCACTGAGGGTTGGCGTTTCGATGGAGGTATTTTAAGCTCGAACGGTTCTCCCCGGTGGAATTTGAAACGTGTGAGCGTGATGCGGCTATACGAGAGAAGGAGAGAAGTAGAGGGCACGCACCGTCCGCGTGCTAGACACTCACTCACACTAGTGTGCGAAGTTACGCATGCGCCAGATACGTCTGAATACGTCGAGGACCGAGGTCGACGTCACTGCTCCCTTTCCGATCAAAACGTCCATGTCCTCTAGTTACCTACTTCATTACTCACTATCGACAACCCTCCTGTATTTTACGAACGGTCGATAAGTGGGCTGCACCCAGCCGGACTTTCACAAAAATGTAAAATACCAAATCTGTAAATGTTTACAAAACTTACATATTTGTACTTCTACTTTTAGGATAATGTTGAGTACCTGTACTCAAATTTGCTCTTACATTTATTAATTTAGGTACTCAGTTGGTTCTTTCATGGCAAAAAACAAAACTCCATCAATCTACGTCTGTAACTAGAAAATATCTATTAAACTAAAACAAGGAACTAAGGTAATACGAATTCTTCGCTAATTTTTAAAAAGACATACCTAAGTACTTTAGAGTCTTGAAAAAAAATTAACCGTCTTCTGTCTGTGGACCGTCTCGTTTAAATTTCATTTTCTTGTGTGACAAAAACAATTGGCTCATATATTGTTGCTCCGCTCTTAATGTTATATCCTATTTGAAATTCAAGGATAAATATAACCAATTCAAATACGTATTCATAGCTTATCAACTTGCAATAAACCAACACACCTTTAAAGAAAATATTTTCCGCAATGAATTATTAAACTTTCAGGACAAAATGAATAAATAACGTATTTTGTTTGACTTCTTTTACTTCTTCTTTAGACAGACATGCCTCTATCTTCGGCTTTATACAACCTAAGGCTTAACCTTAAAGTCAACTTATGAAAGACCCACTCAGTGCCAAAAGATAACAATCTACTTAAAAAGCGACCAGAAACAAAATCAGCTTGAGTCTGTTATATTATACTGGATTTTCCTATTTTTATGGTTTTTGTTATTTTATTGCGTAACGTGTAAAGTCCTCACATTCGGGGTAATTTCTAAGAAATGGTTAGCGCATTCCCGTACTAAGGGAAGGATGCGGGTTCAAGTCTGGACGAATTCGAATATATTTCAATTTTAAATCAACATGTCTTAACTTAGATTTGATGACTTTTATGTTGTAATGTGATGATGAGTCGCAAAGAGCATAGACTAAATTAAAATCAGTCTGGAAACGGAATGGGGTAGGTAAATACTGTAGTGTATGTCCAGGTACACCATGGTCTACATACGTCATCTCGTAGGTCGAGGTGTTGCTAATGAGCTGTCATTGTTACTGTCAGACAGACATAGCCGAGAAGGCGGGAATCCGGGTTGACAGGGGAACGGATACCTACTGGAGAGTGAGGTGGAGTTTATGAGTTTATGCAATGCCTTGGCTCTGCCGAGCTGATGTGTCCCTTATCGTGTATACTATCGATCTTTGGAACCCCTACAGATACAAATCCGAGAACAGAAGAGACTGCTGACTCATTGTCCATTCAGTGGAGATAGCTTTCGAGGAAGCGATCATCGCTGATAAGATAAGAAATAAGTAAACTTTCCTATCTTTAAATCCGTAGACACGGCAAATGATAGGAACCAAAACAAATAAAAGATAGCGAGAGATTAAGAAACACTTCATACGTCTACAAATTTCACGTGCTTAGTTTATGGGGAGCCTTCGGTAGAAGAATGAGGAAGTAAATCTTTATTCCTAAGGAACTAGCTGCATTCACTACCCGTTGTCCTATTACCCGTTTTCCCGTACGTATGAAGCATTTTCCCACGGTGAAAAGTAGCCTATGTTCATCAGGAATTATGTGGGCTTCTAATAGTAAAAGAATTTATCAAATCGGTCCAGTAGTTTCGGAGCCTATTCAATACAAACAATCAAATCTTTCCTCTTTATAATATTAGTATAGATGAAGGTAACCATAATTGTGAAAACATAATTTTAATACCAGAAAAAAACATAAACTCGCTGTGTCACAACTAGGCTACACAAAATTAATGTATCTTTTAAAGGGCAATGTATACGCTTCTACAAAAAAACTCCTAGTGAGTTGAAAAAATTATCAGTAAATAAATTCAAACAAATTGTCAAAACCTTGCTGTGCAACAAGGCTTACTATAACATATCAGATTATCTAGAAGGTAAAAAAGCTTGGGACGGGTTTTGCTCCAACTCGAAAAATAACAACTAACAGGCTGAAGGTTTCTTCGTCGCTTCTTTACTTTAGTCTACATAACGAAGCGACAAAAATCAAAAATATCACTTTATTTCCGTGTCAGTGTTTAGTTTTGTAATTTGACCTTTCCAAAGTGTAGGTACATTTGTTATATTTATGGAAATAGAGAGTTTTTGATTTGATTTGATTTGGTGCAAATTAATCTGTCCTAGTAAATGTCAAGGACTAAGTTTCATACATAATAGTAGAATTACATCTAAAGCATAACCAAACCAATAGTTTGAGATTTTACGATGAAATCTTGGAGCATATTGGATTCAACTTGGATTAAAATTTATTAAGATCATAAAATCAGTCTGCAATGTCATGAAAACACAACATTATCTAAACGTGTCGATAAACATAGACTTCTAGCCTCTAAAGTGTAACTATGATAAAACGTTTCAGGGTAATATGTCAGTGACCGCTTACTTAGTACTAACCGTACCTAATTTCTGAATCCCAAAAGTCGGCCAAATTGTTGTCAGGGCAATACTGATAAGATACCTACCTACACACATCTTTTCAAACCAAGCCACAGATATTAAACTGATGAAAATCTATGTTTAGGTTGGTGCCAAAGGTATTTTGCCCTACTTCTGCTTATCAATTGTCGATACAATCCACTGTTTGAAGATCGTATTTCAGATCGTATAGCGAACGACACTGTTCCTGGAAGCCTGTGTTTATAAACACGTATACTCATAGCACATAGCAGGCCAGATTGTCAGGATGGCTAAGGTAGTAGGAAGGTACCTATTATCAATATGTTTTCTGCGAAACTTGAGGTTATCAAAACCTTTAGGCCTCCACGGAATACTTTTTCCTGCTGAGTCATCTGCTGAGTTCATCCGGCTGAGTTGGGGTGTTGAGTTGGCCATTTTTGTGGTCGTAATTTAAATTTTTAATAATTTTTTTTTTGTTTCCGAAAACCGTAAATTTGTAGTTTTTTTTTGCCGCCAGTGGGAGAATCAGTCCCGTCCGGTAGTTCTATACCTAATGGAAATAGTGGGATACACCAGAAATACTGGGACTGATTCTCCCACTGTTTTCATTGCTGGCGGCGGCGGCAAAAAGACACTGTATCACCTCTTATGACTATCCAATATTACCAATAGGTATTTCTATACCTAATGGAAATAGTGGGATACATCCGTCCTTCAAATCTGCACCTACAAAGGATTTTTTGTAAGTCCCTATCACCTGCCCAAGTGCGCAGCCCCCCGTGTCGTGTGGATCGACCTTGGAATTTCTATTCTATTGATTCTATACACCCATCGATTTGTTTAAATTCCATCGACGATAAAATTTGTTTCGAGACGTTCTTGATTTATTTATATTGTATAACTCGCTTCTCCCCGTGGCTTCGTATGCTTTTTTCGGAATAAAAAGTAGCCTATATGTTATTCCAGGTCCAGATATTTGTGTAAAAGTAACAGCCCGGTCCTTTCAGTAGAGTTTTGGCGTTGTCTTCGGCCGAACGTTTTCACAACGGTACAACAACGACACAAGCTTCGCCTATTTAATATCCATTGCAAATCTTTATACCTTATCAAATCGATTTTTATAAGACTTTTTAATTATAATCAGAAACGTGCCCAGACGGTAAGATCCTCCTCATAATATTGATATTATGATAAGTCACTCACGTTACCAACTGTTTCATTTAAACATTTTCCTTGAAGATCAACTACCCAACACTGACCTTCCGTCTTGGAAATTTGATCATCTGTCGCCGAGGCTAGCATAATACGATTTTATATACCTACTACCTGCATTCTTACTACCCGTTGTCCTATTACCAGTTTTCCCGTAGGAATGATGAACTTTCCCGCGGTAAAAAGTAGTCTAGGTTCATCAGGAATAATGTGGGCTTCTAATGGTTAAAATATTTTTTCAAATCGGTCCAGTACTTTCGGAGCCTATTCAATACAAACAAACAAACAATAAAATCTTTCCTCTTTATAATCTTAGAATAGATTAGCCCCAGGTATAAGTTACCATGATAAAAATAATGAACTTCAGTTATGATGGCTATAGTGATTTTGAATCGATCAATGATGAGTAGATGGATGTATGATTTCGCCCCAGGCGTCCCACTCCCAGCCCACCATACATTCTCTGCCTCAGGGATAGGTAGGATACATTCGAATGGTCCTCATTGATGACGTTCTAGCCAAATTTCGGCCACAGGGGCTGGGCAGTCTCGGAGACTAGCTATTTGCGCAAATTTTGGACGCTTGCCCAGGGAGAGGTTATGTGTAGGTACTAACATAATTGCATTTATATTGCTAATCGCCACGTGTTGCCATATCTACATAGTTGTTAAGTAAAGTATTAAGTGCAAGCAACAATGTGTGCATAAAGACAAGTCAAGTGATTTTTCAGCATTTGATGACTTAGGGTCATCAAATGCTGACAAATTGTGATCATGTGTAAAGGTCGTTTAAGGCATCTACTGCCCAGCCTCGGCAGCGCGACCTGGAGGAGCGCGCCGTCGCGTCGTAACGCCCCGCGCCGCCGCCGTCGAGGCAGGCAGACGTCGGGGGCAACCAAAGTGTTAATAGATTTTATACACTTTACCTATACAAAGTGAAATGTAAAACTACTAAGGTTTTCGCAAAATTTGGCTGGTCTCAAAAAATCTTAAGGAGATAGGCTACGGTAGTGTATCTTGTAATAGCGAGTATGAAGCCGCGGGTATAAGGCTTAGGTATTCTTTAACCCGCGTCGTGTAGCTTTTTGTAAGATGACAGGTATTTTAAAGTGGGGTATGGATATTCTGAACAAGGTTCAAGACGTAGGCTATGTTTCTACTGTTTTAAGGTCGTAGAATTTTTACGTTTTTATTTTTCGTTGTAGAATTTGTAGCTGGGTAGGCAATTTAAAGTGGGATGGAGAAATTTGAGTTTCTACTATTTCAAGTACAGGAAGGATAAATACATTTTGAAGGTTCTGCTCTAAATTAGTAAAGAACCTCAAATTGGGTAAGCAAATACATATGCTTAAGTGATCACGAAATCGTTTATAAACGTGATTTGACCGGATGATGTTGGGATTTATCATTGGATATTTTGGATACCTACTAAAATGCTAGTAGGTAATATATTAATAACTAATAACGTGATTATCTAATTTGATACACCACAAACTAGGTTCTGTGCGCGTATTCGCACCGAACCTAGTTTTTTTTTTGGTCGTTTGCTGAACCTTTGCGTCAAAATTCAGCAAAATTAACTACCTACCTAAATAGTAACATTAACTTATCTGTGACTACTCTTGGAAAAAAAGTAAGTTAGGTAAGTAACTGAAAATGCTTTCAATTAATTTTCCTTTGTAAGTATTCATTCCGTCCGACGCTCACGTGACTGAACTACTGTGGGTGGACTCACTGAAACGTGAGTTTCTTTAATTAATTTAGAAACACTGTTTATGTCTCATGTTTACGTTAATTTGAAAGTAGCATTTTTTCTATGTTTCTTTGTTTTATAAACATGTGACAGACGTTCACATTTTACAACATTCAAAAATATTGCCTACTGGGATATTTACAGGTACTTTAGTAGGTAACCATAATTACTTCTTTTTTTGCGTCAATTTCAAAGTAGCATTATTATAAAGTTTATTTTATGTATAGACACGTAACATATATCGTTCACATTTTATAGGAAGTTTGTAAATTGGTCGACGACCGACAGTCAAAGCAGTGTTTTAAAATCATCTTCTACTGAAGAAATGCCTTGCTCATTCTTCCACTTTTACATAGGTATTCCACTCTAGGGCCGGTAAATTCCATTTGCATTAAACCAGGTAAGTACTTATTGTGTGTAATAAAGTGTTCATAAAAGGTTTTCTGAGCTGTGGGGAAGTGCTGTAAAATCAAAATTAGCTAAACTTCAAAGACTACAAAATAAACTTGTCAAATTACTTTTTAATATTCCTTACTTAACTCCCACCGAAACAGTCTACAAAAAAACGAAAATAATGAACATTAAACAACTATACAAATATACAACATGCATCCTAGTCCGTAAAATATTAAATAACAAAATTCATACAAATATAACTTACACTAAAGTAGCAGAAATAAGAAAACGTAGTTCACGTCGTGCCAGCTTTATCGTTCTAGCGAAAACTCGAACTAACTATGGAAAAAAAACTATACTATGTGAAGGCGCACAGCTTTACAATAAATTACCATCCCAAATTAAAAGTGTAAGCTCATTTAATGCGTTCAAACTCAAATTAGCTCGACATATCATAAATGATGATTCACTCCTTATTAAGTGAACACATTAAATGAGTCAGTTATTGAACGACCACAACCTATGTATCTATACTTAATATAAGAATCCTGTTCTCATGTAAGTGACATTATATAATTTGTCTTTTTGAGAATAAATGAATATTAAACCTTAAACCTTTTTTCACAAAAGCGGAGAAGAAATTTGTAACAACAACCAATAGAAACAGATAACAAGGTTCTATGGTAGGTATGTAGTGTAAGTATTTGTTTCCTTCTCTCGTAGGTATTTGTCATTTTATACATTTATTCAGTGCCACCGTCTATTTTGTTCTTTCGTTTCCAGTCCATCCCAAGGTTGCCTGGAAGAGATCGGTCTCAAGTCTCAGCTAAAAGGCCGCCCTTTGTACTTCCTTTTTTTCTAATCATTTTCTCTGTATTGTTTCCTGTATTTATGTGGTTTAATAAAGTGTTTTCTATCTATCTATCTAACAAGGCGTTGGCTGACCGACTAGTCCGAGCAATGCTTTACTTAATTACATTTCTCCATCATTAAATCTATCCTCCAACTCTCATGACAAAACTATTTTTTTCTTTCTTATACATTTATTTTGACTAAAGATAGTCACCACAAGAACAGTCTAAAAATAACCTGTTTACTACGCGGATGCCCGCTTTTTGCCCGTATTTTTCTTAATTTGATAAGAGATAACCCAATGGCCTTTCCCTAAAATATTCCATTGTGTTTATCAAAGAGCTTTTTACGTGTGCAATAATGTAATCTTCGACAATTGCGTTGTTATGACTAATATAAATGCCTGGTATGAAAGTTATCATCATCAACTTGAATGACTGCTAGACAAAGCGCTACCTACGTGAATATTTTGAACTGATATTTATTAATAAACCAGCAAATATTCCAATAACATCGAAAAGCCTCGACACTATTGTTCTTTGGCCCATCGCGCGTTGTATAACATATGAATGGCTGCACCGATTTTCGTCGAGAATGTTCAGCTAAGAACATTCTCGATCATTGCACATTTCAGACAATAAAACTAAATTCAAATAGAATCTTGCATTTGGGAGCTTCGATGCCACATTGCAGACAGATACACGCTTCAGACTAATATCACTTTTTTTAACCGACTTCGAAAAAGGAGGATTTTCTATTTTCGGCTATACATATGTTTTTTTTTATGCATGTTCGTCGATTTCGCCGTCATTGCTGGACCGATTCGGATGATTCTTTTGCAGTTGTTTATAGGATGGTCTCGAGGTGGTCCAATAAAAAGTGAATTCCCGAGGGATTAGTATTTATCCCGCAAAACTTGAAATCAGCTTAAAACAGATGCACACAGATCTGACCCCATGTACATATCCGACGATCTTATCCATACCGGGTTGTCTGGGAGAGATCGCTCTTGAGCAATAAGACCGCCGATTGTCACTTAGGTTATAATTATTTCTTTTTAAATTGTTTCTTAGTTTTAAGTGTAAAATAAAAGTATTTTTTATCTATCTTAAACTAAGGAATTCGAAGTCAGTTTTCAGTTTTTTCAAAACAAATAAATAAATACCTAATGCTGGACAATCTACAAAGCATCATCTAGCCCCAACCTAAGCAGAGCTGGTGTTATGGGTACTAGATAACTGATATACATAATTTAATCCATTACATAGATAGATATTTTTATTATACATAAAAACGACCAGAACACCCGGAACAAATATTTGTAGATCGTACAAACATCTGTCCCAAGGCGGGAATCGAACCCGCAATCTCCTGCGCCGCAGGCGTCACATCGGTCGCCGAGAATCAAAAGTCAAAGTATTTATTTAAATCAATTTGCACTACAATATAATCGAGAAAAACTTATCTCTCCTTCCGTTACAGTCGAGAACATTGGCACAAAATCTGAATTTAAGTTGGCACTTAAATTAGTTCGATCTGAATTATATCAAGAAAGTTCTAGGTGATCCAAGAATAAATTTCGACCTCGTGCGCCTTGATAAAAGCAATTAAATCTTCGTGCGTCAATGCCCCCTGAAATAGCCTTTGGCCAATTAGTAGTTACCTACCGGAGCTTATCATTTCACTTACTCTTTCAACTCTAGGTTGTTGTTTAGCTTATTTATACATACTTCATGTTAAATACATACGTTTAATAAACAAACAACAAATATTTTTGGTGTTTTAGCTAAACACAAAATCAAATAAAGCACGTTTTTGCTCATTGTTTTCACTTCACCCGATCAACAAACAAATTTTTGGGGATATTTTTGTACCTGTGTTTTCGACCAATTTGATCGATTTTTGGCCGAAAAGTGGTGGCGACAGAACCAAACATTTGTACCAACTTACAAACAATTTAAAAAGCCTGGATATAGTTGTAATATGCTTTTATCTTCTCTCGTTTTGGTGTCAGTAGTGTTTAACTGGATTAAACTGGAACAATAGTGTATAGCTAGATTTAACTGGAAAAGATCGCGACCTACGCGTGACCGAGCGATTTCATATCAGTTGTGAGATATCTTCCCGGATTTTGGATGAAAATAGAAAGCTCAAATTTCATTATAGGTACCTACATGTACCTCCGTTTTTGATGAGTGCTAGTATTAGTTGTTTTGCAGTTTGGACGCAGACATTGAATCGTTATCAAATTAATGAAGGCACGTGAAGGAATTTGTTCAGATGCAGCATCGTGTAGAATTGTAGATGGACCATGTCTTGGGCCATAAAAGTGTTGAGCTTACACTTTAGCAACATTAGCGAGATGATGTCAAATATTAAATCATGATCGTAACATCCAGAAAATTCCAGCAATCCTTTTACTGTAGATTACAATAAAAAAAAAACTTTTTACTGTGAATTGTTTGAAACAGTTGAATTCAGTCTTTAGTTTCTGGAATAGTCTATCTATAGGGTTTCAAGACAATCACCTTGAAATCGAAGCCGTACGAGTATTGATTCAGCTATGGGCAAATTAATCGACTACTTTGTTTTGATATTGTGATTGATATAAATATAAAACGTTGTAGGTATTTAGGGGTTAGGTAAACGAAGAACCGATCTAGATCCGGTTGGATATTAAGTAAGATACATTTCAAGTTACTTTATACTTCATTGCATTGAATTTTTATTTTTATTTATTCACAACAAATAATTATACTCAGGTCTTACTGTAAACAAAAATTAAAACTTAAGTAGTCTTAGGTCTCATTTATCAATTTAATCAACCCCATTGTCCACGAACCGTAACAATAGGGTAGTGTTCTGGGTAAAATTATGTTACCAACTTAACTAACTTTGTTCTTGTTTTTCCAGTATTTTCTATTAATTTTGTTTTTGTTTTTCTATTAGTCGTCAACTTATTGTGTTTCATGCTATTTTTAAGTATATCTGCGGAAACTTGTAATTAGCCGTCAACAAACATGCCTGGTCTACCCAGGCATGTTCTAATGTTCATCTGTTATTTGTAAACCTAGCTGTAAGTTTCTCCAAAATTGTAAAAATAAATAAAATAAAATAAAATAAATAAATAAATAAAAATAAAACGTCAAGTGCGAGTCGGACTCACGCACTAAAGGTTTCGTATAATTGTAAGACCTTGTTTCTTGCTGTTGTATTTACTAAGATTTTGCACACCTTGACAGGTAGTTTGTATTTGGATATTTTTAAGAAAAGGAATTTTTATAGGTACATACATTCATGCAAATTTTTGATTGGTTGATAGAATGATTGATTGCCAAATATCATGATTCTACGTTAACAGGAAGTAGATACCTACCCTGCATATTTTTGTCCAGGGAGAGAATAAAAATTATTACTTTGGTTAGTAAACAAAAAATATGGTTTCCTTTACTTGTGCTATAAGACCTTGCTTCTTGTCAAATTTTATGATTCTAGGTCAACGTGAAGGACCCTATAAAACATAACATAAACATAAAAATCATTTATTGGACACAATTACAGTGTTTCAGTATAAAATTGAATCGGTAGGGTCCTAAACTAGCCTAGGCTGTATTTCAGGATCCAGGGCCTCTCATTTAAAAGTTTTACACATGTGCCTTTATGTAAAAAATAAGAAAACAAAAACATACACATAGAAATAGAAGGGCGAATAAAAAAGAAAATGAAAAACCTACTATTCAGTTAGTAAATGGACAAAACAAAATTTTCATACAGTAAAAAGTAAATTTATCAATTTGCATTCTATCCCAAAAAAACGTTATTAAATAAAATAAATAAATAAAATAAAATAAAATTTGTTTAATTCAGGCAAAAAACCCATATCACACTGGCAAAATAACAGTTAAAAATATACAAAAATAAAATTACAATTAAAATAAACTAAAATATAAATAAAACGGCGCAAAAGTTACCGCACGTCACTTTCTATTTCCCTCCATATGAAGGGAAATCCAATGGATTAAAATACGATTTTTGTAAACCTGGTCAGAGACAGCCTTCAAAATGCTATTTTTGGAACGGACTAACCTACCCCAGAACGATGCGACGCGTGAACGGACGATGGCGAAGAAGTCGGGCACTCCCGCTTCGGAGAACATGCTCGACGCACTGCAGCATCTCGGCAGCCTCATGAGTGCTCGGTACGCGTTATTGTACTGGACTCTTATCGTGTTTATGGCCTTCCTGGTGAAATTCGACCACAGCTGGCATGTGTACATGCCCAGACAATATGCACGGAACAAGGTGTTCTTGACGTCCGTGCTGCAGTTCGTGAAGCGGCGTGCGAGCATGTTACTCCTCACCGCGAGCGCCCTTCGTTCCCGCTCAATGTCCTCGTCATCCTTCAGCGTCCCCGTCAGCATGTGCCCAAGGTACTTGAACCGCTCCACCACCTTAATGGTTGAGCCGTTCAAGCGAACCTCTGGCACCCTATCTGGACCTCGACCCGACCTAAATACCATCATTTCGGTTTTCGTTACATTGTATTTCAACCCATGAGCAATAGCATATTGCTCACAGGTTAACAAAAGCTTCCTTAATCCCTTAACTGAGGGGCTGAGGAGCACCATGTCATCAGCATAACTCAGGTTATTTACGCAGACGTTGCCTAAATAACAGCCGGTTCCGGAACTCCTCAGCTCCTCAATCAAGCTATTGATGTATAGGTTAAAAAGGTCAGGCGAGGTCAATCCACCCTGGCGAACTCCGCATTCTAGTATGTACTCACTAGAAGTCGCGTCACCCCATCTTACACAGTTTGTTTGGCTTCCGTACCAGTACCTCAGCAGATTGACTACGTGAGCAGGCACATTAGCGGATGTTAATTTGGCCCATAGGATGTCATAGTTCACGAGGTCAAAAGCACGGCTAAGATCTAGGAAGCACGCGTAGACGGAGGTGTTCCGTGAGGTGTAGTAATTCACCGTGCTTTTCAGGCTGATTATGGCCGAATCCGTCGAAAGACCTGGACGGAAACCAAACTGTCCATCTTCTATACTCAAGTTCTCCTGCAGCCTAGGGTAGATTAGTCGCTCCAACACCTTGCCGATAACAGTTCCTAACGATATAGGGCGATAGTTAGTTGACGAGCTAAGATCGCCCGTTTTATTTTTTACCACGGGAACTACAGTAGTTTTCATCAAACCAGGCGGAAGGTAACTATATCTTACACACATGTTGTAAAAATAACATAGGTGTTCAATAAGCTTATCGCTACCGTAAAGAATGTGCTCGATGCTGAGACCATCGTGGCCAGGTGACTTGCCACGTTTCATATTTTTTATGGCCTTCCTCACGTCTTCTTGTGCGAACATGCAAGGGTTATCACACAGTACAGTCTCAGCAGCGGGCACACTCTCCACTGGTTGCGGGCTTATTTTAAACTTTTTTGCGAAGACTTCAGCTATTAGCTTTGGTTCCTGCAGGCCGTCAATAGACACCGGTAGATTCTGCTTATAATTTAATTTTTTGGTTGCATTCCAGAACTTACCAAAATTTTTGTCCTTTCGATGAGTAGCTAAAATATTCATTTTTATCTTGTCCTCATTATTTTGGCACCATTTTAATTTATTCTTAAATTCAGAACGGGATTTACACATTTTACTAAATAAATCACCTTCCGCCGGCCTACCAGCCAGTACCCAGCAGTTAAAATGTAACCTTGCATTTTGGTGGCTGTCCCTGACGTGGTAATTCCATCCTATGACTTTTTGCCTATTTTTACGACTACTTAAAACACGCGAATTCCTAATCGAGGCGGTTTGTAAAACATTCACAATATAATCATAATATTCATCTAATAATTTAAAATAGTCATTAAAATGTAAACATACTAAAATTGTATCACAGTCACAAAGAGAGTTAAAATTATCACTAAAGTCAAAGTTAAGATTTTCATAGCAATATTTAGTAAAACCTTTCTTTTGCGCGTCATCTCTATCCCCCCATCTAACATTTTTCAATGCGTCACAGCCGCCGAAGGTGGCTGAACCTACTGCTACGGCTGCTATGTCGCACACAATACGCAATGGGTAATGGTCCGACCAAGTTACGTCATAAATGACACTCGCCGATACAATAGTATCCAATGCAGCTTTAGTGGCCAGACAGTGGTCCAACCATCTTCGGCAACCGTGCGCTTCACTTTGAAAGGTATATGTGTCCGAAGAACCTCCGAGGATATTAATATCAGCACATTCCCACAGAAGATCGCTACAAAAACGTTCAAGTTCCACACCGAAGCTAGCAGACGGATGGGCGTTAAAATCGCCAAGTACATAGGCGACTTGCACTTCACTTTCCTCTACGATCGCACTAACTAGGGCTAGACAGTCCGTAAATTCCGTCAAGTTATCCGGTTTATCCACTGGCATATATACATTTACCACCAACATATAGCCCGACCCTACAGAAATTTTTACAGCCATTATTCGGTCACTAATACATTCCACTTGAGAAACGTGCGGGAACCTCGCTTTATTCCACAATATCGCAAGGCCACCGTACGGCCTTCCCCTTAGAATACCCAATGACGTGTCCACAGATGACTTGGCCACATATCCGAAATCACTATTAATTTCACACACAAAATCTAAGTCGTGAGGAAGAAGCCAAGTCTCCTGCAACAGTATAATGTCTGCAGTACCGCACAAATCACGGACACTCTGCACTGACCTCTTGATGGACTTGCAGTTATATGAAACGAAGGTTGTACTACACATATTGGTTGTTTTTATCCATTCTTCCCTTCGGCGCAAGATATTCCCGGTACCTCCGAAATTTAATCCCCTGGGGCCAAAAATCTTCATTCAGAAAGGTATTGATGTTCCACCTAGGCACGACCACTTTGAATATTAAATAAGAATTATACTTAAATAAAATCCTATAGGTATATCGTATAGGTTTTATGTGCATGTGATTCCTTTGGAAATTTAAAATATTCGGACATAAACGGCTGTAACTTAACGGAGGTTACGGACTTGAGTATTCATCATTCTATGTTAATTTAAACTCGATACCTCCACGCGTTCCTGAGAAAAGGGGGTTGCGGATGGACAGACAACAAAGTGATCCTTAAGGGATCCTTTTCTCCCTGTTGAGTTACGGGACCCTGAAAATATTATTCTATTTAGTCCGTCAGTTAGATTATCAGAAGATATTGGACACATATTTTTTCTTTTGTAAATCAAACAAAAAATTACAAAATTATAGCACGTCAAGGTTTGGGAGTGGGGGCTAGTGACGTCAAACCTTGCTGAAAAGTGTCGCAACGTGTGACGTCACGCGGATCTTTCACTGGCTATATTTTCATAGTTTTTTGTTTAACCGACTAAAAAAAATGCGTGTCTCTGATAATCTAACTGACGGGCTAATTAGAATTTTTAGGTCACTAGCCTATTACACAGAGAAGGGCAAAGGCAAGTCGGCTGAATCCCTTTAGGGTTTAACTTGCGAAATTTTTCATATCAGATTTACCCAACTTAAAGAGAGTACTTATTAGATATAATTTGTTTTAATACAATTTTATATTACTGAATTTGATAGAATTTTAATTAAATTAAATGGTATAGGTAGGTTAAGCATACTAACATTTAATATAAGAGATCTTTCTGTTACTAACAAATTATGGATCATTGTTATCCAAAATAAAATGAATTTGAATTTAAACCTGATATGAACAATTCAGTTGAGTTGGGGTGTGCTATAAATATATTCAGAATAAAATATACAAAGAACAGTACAAATAAATATTTATTTCATTAAATACTCCTATGTTATGTATTAAGTAGTCTTAATATGTATAAAATCTAAGATACATTTTATAATTAGGTAGGTGTATATCAAAGTATGTGTGAATAATAAACATACAAGTAAAAAAATTATAAATAAGTTAGGACGTACGATAAAGGCAATGAGTACCTAGTTATTTGCTTAAAGTAAATTATTTTGTAAATTAATTGCTTATCACTTGAAATTTTAATTTAGATTCCATTATGTTTCACTGCGCTCGTTAAAATGTTAAGCGATTCTTTTATGCGTACTTTAACCAATTTTTAAGTAGAACCCAAAGATCTTTCACCTTCAGGGTAACATTTTACATTCATACATAAATGCAAAAAACATGTACTTATAATATTCAAGACACACTGTACGACACTGGCACTGTTGTGATAATCATACTATACATACATAGTAAACGCATAGGTGGGTACTAACCGGTGTTACGGGACGCAATTTAACATTCGCAGCGAACATGATACGTTACGCCGTGTGCTAAAATCAGCCTCGTTACTCGTTGCGAGCGCCTTCTTTTTTACTCCGTACTGACTGCACGAACGTTCGATGTGCAACACGTTAGTTAAACTCGTGAAATTCATGACCCAAGACGCAGATGCCAGTCTTCTCCCCCGTTAATTTCGAATTCGTTAATTTACGCCCCGTAGGGCAAGTTCCCACTGTGTCGTGACGTCAGAAAGTCTTGCAGTTTAAATCAAATCAAATCAAAATCTCTTTATTTCCATAAATACAATAAATGTACACTTAGAAACGGTCAAATTATACAACGAAACACTGACATGGAAACTAAGTGATATTTTTGATTGTCGCTTCGGTATGTAGACTAAAGTAAAGAAGCGACTAAGAAACCTTTAGCCTGTTAGTTGTTATTTTTCGAGCTGGAGCAAAACTCGTCCCAAGCTTTTTTATCCTCTAGATAATCTGATATTTTGTAGTACCTAAGCCTTTTTTCAAAGGATATGTTTGACAATTTGTTTGAATTTGTTTATTGATAATTTTTGCAACTCACTTGGAGTTTTGTTGTAGAAGCCCTTTAAAAGATACATTTATCTTGTGTAGCCTAGTTCTGAGCACAGCGAGTTTTTTAAAGCATGGTGGCTTGTATATTTAAATGGAAGTGTTCACATATAGGACTGCACTATTTACTGTCGTCCACGACTTTTTTTTGTTGTGACTATAGATTGTCGTTATAATGGGTACAGCTAGAAACGATGGTCGTCCAACGATAATTTACGGTTACGACACAGTGGGAACAGTCAGTACCCACCTTTACACTGTATGGCGTAGGTATATTATACAAAACTATAATATACAGGTGGTTTTTTGAGGGCGGTGATGGCCAAGTCCGAAACCATGAGAGTTAGAGAAAAGTTGTGAAAGGAGTCATGCCCTCGATTTATAAGAAAACAAGAACTGCATATTAAGTTTTTTTTAAACATTTTACTTTTGACGGAAATCGACACAAATGATTTTTCAAAAAAAGGACACCTGTATTTATTTAACCAATGAATTTTGTTGCTGATAAGGATCAATCTTTGCAAAGAAACTAAAAATAAAAGGAAAAGCAAATTTAAAGTCTTTGTTTTTATAGTGCGTAAGCCTCACACTCTTGCTAATTTCTAAGAAATAAATAATATCGCAAAAAAAAAATTCAAGTCCCGTCGAAGTCAAAATTTTTTGCGATATTATTTATTTCTTAGAAAAGCAAATTTTTACAAATTACTTTTAATACTTATCTCGATTTCCTTCAAAAGTAAAAGTTTAAAAAAACTACTAGGTATGCAGTTATTTTTATCCTTTAAATCGAGGGCATGACTCCTTTCACGACTTATCTCTAACTCTCGTGGTTTCGAACTTGGCCTTCACCGCCCTTCTCAAAAAACCACCCTGTATATATACAACCACATCCTGCAAATTTTATCACAGATCCCATATAAATATATCTTGTAACATACCAAGCGCTTGTGTCTGAGTGTCACAGCTACTTGCGAGATCGACCGTCACGTACTTGGCGGCTCCTAATATCCTCAAGCATGATGCATTTTCTGGAGGCAGCCGACGACATACTTGCAGGAATAAAGCCTTTGCGGTTTCGTGGTGGAACACTAGGGGGTCTAGAATTTCTGTGAGATCGGACGGAGTGAGCAGGCAGCAGAGGTGAGACAGAGTTACGCATAGCTGAAACGAAGGGATGTTTTGATTAGACAGTTTTGTGGAATGTTTTGATTATGAATATCTCAAGACAAACTCTATATGCAACTTATTACGACGCAGGAGGTCGCGCGTTCGATTCCCGCCTCGGAACAAATTTGTGTACGATCTGCAGAAATTTGTTCCGTTGGTCTGGGTGTTTTCTATGTATAATAAAAAATATCTATCTATGTAGTGTATTCTTAAATATATCAGTTATCTAGTACCCATAACACAAGCTCTGCTTAGCTTGGGGCTAGATAATGCTGTGTGAATTGTCCAGCATTATTTATTTATTTATTATTATGGAGCGAACCTAGCGGGTTTGCTTGTCAAACTTACAACGACTCATTTCGTTCGGTAGTTAAACACATATTTATATTTAGATGCATTCAGAATACTTATTGTGATTTTCTCACTACCTACATCTAGGTAGTGTGAAAGTCACAAGTCAAGTATTCTGAGTGCATCTAAATATAAATATATGTTCAACAACCGAAATAAATGAGTCGCACGTTTGTATACTTTGGCATTCCTTGTTCATCTGTACACTAGCCAAACTCGATGTTGAATGTTTGTCCGCCCATACTTAACCTAAAATGCACTCTTTTGCGGCGTATTTTTATACGCAATTTATATTACTTGTCGATATGAGATCCTTCCTTCAGTAAATATTGCTTACAAATAATATCTGAAACTCGACGCCAAGGAGGTGAGTTTTAGTTATTTGTTTCGTTACATACATTCGACATCGAATTTGGCTAGTGTATAAATATGCCAACTCGCACGTTTTGCACGCTTTGGCATTCTTTGTTCATCTAATTTCGAATTCAATTTTATAAGATCAAAATTCTTAAGGCCAGGTATTCCTGCAGCAGTAGGCGTAAGGGAAAACGCGCGCCTGCTAAGCCGCCGCGCTCGTGTTTTATGTAGTTATTTAAATATGGTGATTAAGAAAATCATTTTATAAGTCAAACTCTGCGAATTTGTTTAGAAATATTAAGTGGCTTTAGTTGAGTACAAAAATAAACAGTAGTTCGTTCGTTAGTATAAAATATTGAAAAAACGTTAGAAAAAGGGGTAATTTTTTTTTTTTTCTCTCGAGTGAAGTTCATTAAATCTTGTAGTAACTGAATGCGAATTTGACTAGACTAGATCTTTAAGTAATATGTGACCTAGACTAGATCGTTGAGTAATATTAGAAGTATCAGAGTATGTTACAAATTACAAAAGTTCGGCCTCTGCTGGCCTACCAAGCCTTGAAATTCAATTTCATAAAATCAAAATTCTCTCTCTCTCTCTCTCTCTCTGTCGCTCAAGTTTTGTACGCTTTGGCATTCTTTGTTTATCTTATTTCGAATTCAAAGTTACAAAATACAAAATACAAAAATCTTTATTAGGAACAGAAAAAATAGTATAGATTACAATTGTGGGCTGACTACCGCAAAAGTTAAAAACTGTGTAGCAGAGTCAGCGCCCTCCTCCGTTAGCAAAATAATTGCGTTCCATCTTAAGACATAAAAATAACTGATCTAGTAAAATAGTTTAACTGATCTAGTAAAATAGTAAATAGTTAGTTATAAATAAGTTTGTTACCTGTTCTATCAGATTATCCTTATGTTTATACTCTGTAAAATCATCGACATAAGCTGCATTTTCCATAGCTGCTAGCACCCCTCTCCACACCGACGTGTAATGGTCAGCGTAGTGTGAACGCTTAGACGGCGCGCGCAGCGCTACGGCGGCGTTGATGCGAACCTTTAGATTCTTGCACTCCTTAGTTAGTAGACACAGGTTGGAGAAGACTTGATTCTGAAAGAATATTGTTTAATTGGTGAAATTTAAATTATCATAGTAATTAAGGCGCATATCCGACCCAAATCAGCGCAACAACATATTTTATTTATTTATTTATTTTGATTAGTAACTAACACGATTTTTACAACCATTTACACTAGTTACTTAAGATTAAAAAACATAATTTATCTAATTACTAAAAATTATTGTAAAATTTTAAAACATTTCATAAAATAAATCAGTAATATATATTTATCTTTTTATTATGTTAATGTTATTTTGTATTTTAGTTTTATTATTAACCCCCGAAAAAAAAAGAGAGGGGTTTAACGTGTCTGTCTGTGTATCTGTCTGTGGTATCGTAGCTCCCAAACGGATGAACCGATTTTCGTTTAGTTTTTTTTTTTTGGTGTCATATATAATTTTATCCCGAGTGGTCTTAGCTATGTTTCATGAAAATCTGTCGGGGTGTTTTTAAAACATTTGCTTCTTTTGCTCACCATCGTGGCCAAAATGAGTAACTTCACATCTCTGCTGACACTATACAAAATAAAACTTTTACAGAGGCATTCAAAATAAAATTATGATAGGTATCACAAATTGCAAAATCGATTTTTGAAAATTCATTCGTTTAACATAATAATAAGATTAAATAGGTGGTGGCGCTGTTATGCGCCTTAACAAGTAAAACCATATCATAATGTAGTTTACCAATTACCATGATTTGATTTTGGAGGAAATGAGGCCTATTTAAATATATGTGTAAGTGCTATGATTATCTACACTTATATTATAAAGAGGAAAGATTTGTATTTTTGTATGTTTGTAACAAATAAACTCAAAAAAGATTTCAATTTTTTTTTCACCATTAGAATGCTACAGTATTGCTGAGTAACATGGGCTATATTTATGAAAAATATGTATGAAAAATAAATGTCAACCCGTGCGAAGGCGGGACGGGCCGCTAGTTAGTTATATTTTGAAAAATAAATAAATAAATAATAAATAATGCTGGACAATTCACACAGCATTATCTAGCCCCAAGCTAAGCAGAGCTTGTGTTATGGGTACTAGATAAGATAACTGATATACTTAATACAATACACTACATAAATAGATATTTTTTATTATACATAAAAAACACCCAGATCAACGGAACAAATTTCTGCAGATCGTACACAAATTTGTTCCGAGGCGGGAATCGAACTCGCAACCTCCTGCGTCGCAGGCGGACCTTCGCCCGCTGCGCCACGGAGGTCGTCAAATCGTGGCTGTTGGGTCAATACACCTCAGTATAACTCCGGTTTTGATGACAAAGAACCGAATTATGTCTGTTTTCATTATTTATTATGTTAAGTTAGCACCTTCAAGTGAATTAGATTTGCCCTTTTAGAGCTGGGTAAATACGAACAACAAAATTCCGAGTCTCTTTAAGTTAAAATAAATAATGAAAGATATCATAAAACGCTTTGAATAAGCTATAACCACACTATTGTGACGTGTTCGTGACGCGTCAAAAGCAGATCAGATTCATACAGTTTTATAGTATATCAGTTATCTAGTATCCATAACACAAGCTCTGCTTAGCTTGGGGCTACTTGATGCTGTGTGAATTGTCCAGCATTATTTATACATTAAGTTGGTGACAAACACATATTATAGCGACAATACTCAGTTATGTGTTTCTTATCATCATATATATTATAAACTTAAATCCTATGGGAAACGTAATTTATAATATAATTATTTATGGGATGGATTGATGTTTGTCATTTCTTCACACTAAAACAAAACAGACTAGGCTAAAATTTTGCATAGGTCATGGATGCCAAGGATTGGAATAACATATAGGTAGGCTATCAGTTCCCATGAAATAGAAATAACCTTTAAAACTTTTATTTTAATATCGATAAAAACAGGCCAACTTTTGTTTTAAAACGACACAACACGACACAATAGTGTAGATCTACCTTAACATTTAATTTTGAATACACACCTGCCATCCACTCAAACAAGTGAACAGTTGATCGTTCTTCATAGCGTTTCCCATCGCGTAACAAGCGTTCCACTGCACTTTCATATTGGTGACCTTGCAGGCGCAATCCAAAAGCTTCCCTATTGCCGCCTCGCATAAGGTTTTTAATCGAGGCTTTCGAAGTATATTCTCGTTCTTCATGAATCGTAGAAGGTTGCCTAGACTTCTGGTGGCGCTCATTTTGACCTGCAAATAAAAGAAATCGTAATTCATCTCCTATGTACTTCAACTACTTAACCTTGCAGATACTTGTCGTAACTCGCTGACAAGTTCCTGCTTTAAATATTAGTTTATATACGTATTATATTTATATACGTAGGTATAGTTAGTTTGTACCTACGTTAGTTACCATAAGTTAACATTATTGTCTGCTAATATTTTGTTTATTTTTTCTGTTTACCTCTTGTTTTTACTAAGTTTATCAAATTGTACGAATGACACGTCCTCTACACTAACATAATAACTTAAGGCGCTACCCCGACCTATTGACGCATGTCGCTATGACGCATTCACCCTGAAGATGTTAAGGGATGAAACGTTGGTGTTCTTCCAACACAAATAAGGTTCGTAGTTAACCCGCTTACATCCGTTATGATTTTTTATGGCCATTTGTGTTTTAATTACTCAATCATGATTTTAAATGCAAAAATAATACATTCTACAAAAAATAACAAAAACATAACGCCCTTTTTCTCAAGCACATTCTTTGAGGTTTAACTAATCCCACGCTGTTTTGAAAAAAACACTGCTTATTTATGTATCATAATAGATCGATAACAAGATGTCATAATAAAGGTGTGTGTACTATTTTGGATGTAAACATTTCAGTCTGTTTGCTGTCACGTCAGCCTTCGAACCTAAGTGATTAGGCGGAGTCAGTAAACAGTTCAATTAATGAACAACGTCTACCATAGCAATACGAACCGCCTCGCACACCAAAGGCGCTACCCCGACAAATCAGCGACACCGCCTATTTTATCTTATTATTATGTTTAACAAAGGAATTTTAAAAAGTAGATTTTGTAGTGTCTAATACCTATTCATACGCTTTTTTTTAATGCCTCAGGGTTGAACCTAGCGGGTTTGCTTGTCAAACTAGGCCTAGATCTCAGTACTCACGGATCGCCGTGGTTAAAAACTCGAAATTCATACAATTCAAAATTTTTTCTTTGGTTACCTAAAATTGAAAACAATACGAAAAAAAAAATATGAAGGTGCACTGTTTTGCACCTAATTTAGTCGAGATCTCAGGAACACTGCGGTCTATAGAAAAGATTTTCATTTTGATTGGTAGGTTATTTCTAATTATTTGGTTCCTTAATACAATTTCTTCAGAAGTGGTGTAGTTTTCTTGTAAATAAGCAAAAAGATCATTTTTGCGCTTTCGCCGTTCCAAACACGTATGCTCTGTCCACTGCCAAGCTTCAGCGATTCGATCTCATCGTCGCTGTCAAAGTGTCAAGGCTGTAACCATTCTATCAATCTCGCCGTTCAAATATCACCGCACGCACTATCTAGAGTTTATCTCATCTATGGACGATTCTGCCACGATACCATCGCCATAGCGAAGCGATTGGTTATCAGAATTTGGCGACAGTAAAAGGCACTCAACGTGTTAAGAAAGAGTTTAATGAGCATTATTGATTGTATTTTCACTAACTTCCATGAGATATTTTTCGTGAAACGTACATTATATTTTGATTTCTGTCTGACAAGTGACCTTATGCGTGCACGGCCTGTGATGGTGGACACCGACCTTAATGCTAGAACAAACTTTGTGAGTCTATACCTACTGCCTATGTCATTAGAGTATCAGTTACTTTGGCATAGGTATGTAATGTATAGTTGTCTAACTACGGTGAAATGCTTTCTTGGTAATTGGTTGTAAGAGTTTCTGACTTATTTTTACTTTGCGTCCGACAATTCTGAGATTTAAATAAAATAATCTTTTGTCTTTGACAATGTTTTAAGAAAACTTGTGTATAGCTGTAAAATTGCCTCGAGATGGTTCAATATTCAGTATGAGGGCCTAATTGCACCACCCTTACTATACAGGATGGATTTTTTGAACGGGGCAGTTTAGTAGGTACTTTAACCGGTGTACTTACAGGAAAAAGTTCTTAGGAGACTATCCATATTATTCAGAGAAATTTTCATCTCTTTTCACAGATTTTCAAAAAAGATAGCGAGAAAATGGGCATGTTATACGAAAAGTTTTTTGATGCCAATCGATCCTGTTTCTTATACTGATCAAAAACTTATAAGGGACCAAGTGCGGTTGGAGTACTAAAAAGTCAGAAATCGCAAAAACTTTTTCCATACACTTTAAAAGGAGTTCAGTTTATAAGGAGTGGAGTGGGAATTCGGGCGCTTATTTACCTAACGTTGGCGTGAAGAACATGGAGCGGTTAAAACCACCTCTACCCGGAATTCAGAGGAATTCCGATTTTTTTTTAATGTTGATGTATTTTCGCCGGAATCAAAAAGACGAAATATGCGCGAAGACACTTTTATTCTGACGCGTTTTTCACTGAAATCGATATTTCCGGAGAAAGAGTTTTCTAAATTTTAATATCGAGTTTAGTGAAAAACGCGTCAGGATAAAAGTGTCTTTTATTTCGTTTTTAAATAAGATTCCGGCGAAAGTAAAACAACATTTTAGAAAATTCCGGAATTCTCGAAAAAGAGGTGGTTTCAAACGCTCCATATTATGTCTTCTCGCCAACTTTAGGTAAAAAAGCGCCTGAATTTCCGATCACTGGTTAAAATACTACGCGTACGAAGTCGGGGACACATTTAGTTATGAATAAAACTAGTTTTACCTTGTCATTGTCCGAAACGCACTTGATGCTGACTTCAAGCAACCGTAGCAGGAGGTCATCGTCGATGTCGTCGCATTCTGGATCGTCCCTGTTTTACGATGATTCGTTTAAACAACCGGTCAAAAAGTGTTGATGATCAAATCAAATCAAAACTCTTTATTTCCATAAATACAATAAATGTACACTTAGAAACGATGTGTGTAAAAATTTATAACAAGGTACCTAACGAACTTAAATTATTGAATGACCATTTATTTAATAAGAAATTGTTTAGTTGGCTGAATGAACGTAATTTTTATGATATTAATGAATTTAATAATTTCAAGCCATTTATATAACATAATTATTTGCAAGCTATAGAATAGTAAACATGAGCGCATAACTCATAACATGAACCCCCTTTCATACCATGTTTTATGCAATAAAATATCAATTCATTTCAGAAACGGTCAAATTATAAAACTAAACACTGACTGACACGGAAATAAAGTGATATTTTTTATTTGTGTCGCTTCGGTATGTAGATCGTGAAGGGGCACTGTGTAGGCAGGGGAGAATTTATGTTACAAGTATTTTCCTCAACCCCAACCTCAACAGCCTATATCGGTCCACTGCTGGACGCTAGCCTCTCCCTGATAAGCGCGTTATTGCCTTTTAACTCATGGGGGTAATGCCTATAATCCCCACGCTGGGCATGCGGGTTGGGGATCGCAGTTCAGTGGTTTCATTGTTCTGCAGGGAGCGCTGCTGCCCGCTCCCGGTTGATATCCCTTAGTCGCCTCTTGCGACAACCGCGGGAAGAATTGGGGTGGTGTTAATTCTAAGCCGGCACCACACCGCTTACAAGTCTTTTAGTACTGGCATAGTTGGAACCCATTACAGAATAAGACAAATGGTAGTTTATTTAATTCAGATAAGGCACTCAAAGAAAAAACTTACTCAATCCTGTGTGTTGAAAGTCAGCGGGTTAACTACGAACCTTGTTTGTGTTGAAAGAACACCAAAGTTTCAACCAACCTTCGCGCTTACAAATGTATTGAATTATGTCTAGAACGTCTGTAGAATGATAGAATGATAGATATGACCTGCAGGTCTATTCAGACTCTCCGTTACAGAGTCATCAACACGGAATCTGACACAGATTCTCGCGAAATTCAAATATTATAGCGGTTTTTAATATTTTCTGCGTTCTGCAAGGAACTAAACTACAAGAAAAGTGGTTTTCCACAAATCGTAGACCATTTTCTATGAATCCATGTTACACTATAAGTAGTTTAATATAATGTAGCTTTTGGTTTTATGATGATTTTCAGTAATAAAGCTCTAATATTATTAATTGCTCTAAAAGTAGCACTATTTCGAAATTTGTTGAAACATGGATTCATAGAAAATGTTTAATTATTTATGAAAAACTACTTTTCTGGTAGTTTAATTCTTTGCGGAACGCAGAAAATATTAAAAACCGCTAAAATATTTGAATTTCACGCGAATCTGTGTCAGATTCCGTGTCGATGACTCGGTAGCAGAATGTTCGAATAGCCCTGCTGTACGCCTAGCACGGGGATTGTTGTCTAAGGTAGAATAGAGAAGAATGACGATGGTCATACATTGTGTAAATTATTGAAGTTAAAGGAATGAGTTTCAAACCTTTTACGCATTCGATGACGTTGTGACGTAATTTTTATCTATTCTACCCTAGGAAACAATCTTCATGCTAGGCCTACTGATAGGTTACTATTTAGTATTCGATATTTGGTACTTCGAGAGGACACCCAGTTGTTTTGTGATACAAGATTTGATTGCAATCTCCAATCTTTTAACATTTTTGTAAAATCTAAACTGAGTTAGATATAAGTTAACTAATCTGAACTTACATGTTCAAAACTAGCGCGTCGCTTAGATTCCCCAAGGCCCAGGCTGCTTTAGTCCTCACAACTAAAGTCGGTTCCGCTAATGCTCTCAGTATGTTTTCACCGCAGTCACTCACGAAACCGATATCCTGAAAAAATAAAGTTTAAAAATAATAAGTAAGTAATTTATTTTAATGAGATGCAAGGAACTTACAAGATCATTATACAGGTGGGTATTACAGGCCTGTTGGGAACCTCATAAAACACAATAAGAGAAGAACTACTAAGCTTATCATACCAGTGGATAAAATAAAATAAATAAATAATGATGGACAATCCACACAGCATCATCTAGCCCCCCTACTACCAGCTAGTTGTTTTGGATGGTGAAGTGTTGTAACTTAAAGGGTTGTTTTGAAGGGTGTGAAAGGAAACAACCTTATTTGTTCATGGTTGTATATTGACTGAATAGAGTAAACTAAAAGTGCTATGCCTGCACAATGACATAGATTAGATATAACTTACTACTACTCGTAATGCTAACCTACGTTACAGTAGGTACCTAGAGTATAGGTACTTCACCTCCGAGGGCAAAAAGAAAAAAAAATTAATTAACAATTTTTTTTAGATTAAGAGAAAACTTTAATTTAGTACAAACTTATTGGTAAAAGGGTCTTGTTCTATTCTTATGTACTACTTCAATCTTATTATTATAACTTATCTTAACATTACAACCTAAATCTTCTAATACTAAGTAAGGACCCTTATATATTGTGTCCAATTTACGGCCAGTTTAATTTTTTAACAAAATTAAATCATCTTTATTATATCTAATAGAGTTAACTGATTTATCATAAGTTTCTTTTCTTTTATATTTACTAGCTAATAAATTTTTCTTTGCTTCAGCATTTGCTATCTGTAATCTATATTTTAGTAGTAAAGGATAATCATCAATATTATACATTGGTTCTACTGATTCACTAATGTTAGAAGGAATGCGACAGAGTTTTCCGAAAACTAATTCATAAGGCGTGTAATTCGTTCCACTATGTACTGTGTTATTAAAACTAAAGCACCAAAATGGAAGCCAATAACTCCATGTGTCAGTGTAGTTCTCACACTGAATCCTCAAATATGCTCCTAGGTTTTTATGCGTGTTCTCTAGGGCTCCTATGGATTGGTGATGGTAAGCTGTTGAAGATAGTTTTTCAATATTTAAAATTTTACATACCTGTTCCATAGTTGAAGAAATAAACTCTGTGCCTCGATCTGTGCCAACAGTTTCAGGAACTCCAAACCTTAAAATAAAATGTGTCACAAATGCATCGGCAATAGTAACGGTTTCTTTGTTTTTCATAGGAATAGCTTGGATAAATTTTGTTAATTCGCATTGTATAGTCAAAATATAGCAGTTTCCATTTACGTCCTTATCTAAAGGTCCAACTACATCTAAATATATTTTTTGAAATGCTGAGGAAGCCGTTGTGGTTATTTCCATCGGCTCCTTAATGTTACGTCCATATTTCATTTTTTGGCATTTAGAACATTTTTTGACATAGTCAGTGACATCTTTATCGATACCTGGCCAATAGTACCGTCTTTTTATTGTATTAACCATTCTTTTAATGCCTGCATGCCCACTCGATGGTAATAAATGAAAATCGTTCATTATAATTGTCTTTTCGTTTTGTTCTGTTATTCTTTTTATTCCTCTTAATATACATACTCGTGGTCCGGACCAGTCCTTCTGTAATTTAATTTCATCACAAATATTCTTTATTATATCAATATTTAATTCATCTTTTATAACGCATACTTCATTTATATTCATCTCATTACAAAATAACCTTAATTTTTGCACAAATTCGACTCGCGTATAATGCGCCTTAAAATCAAGATTTATGTACAACATTTTCTTTCTCGATGCGTATGAAAAACATTCAGTTTCATAATTTATAACATTGTTTTTTCTAAGTTTATTTATCTTACTTCCTTCCACAAAAGTCATTTCAACAGATTCACTCGGTTTTCTTAATAAATCTACAATTCTTGGTTGATCAGGCCAATTATCAGTGGATTTACTAAGATCCGTAGATTCACTATCGGTATCATTGTCATTTAACTCATTCATTCTTTTCTTCTGCGCTCTTGTCATCACATTCACTACTTTCTCTTGCATACTTTTAAGCTCATCAGATGTTATGTTTATTCTCGATAAGAAATCTGCTACTGCATTGTCTTTTCCTTTTATATAAATTACTTTGAAATCATATTCTTCTAAAGTTAACCTGAATTTCAATAGTCTTGTCGAAGGATCTTTCATTCCAAAAAGATAAATTAATGGTTTATGGTCTGTTAATATAGTAAAAGTTCTACCATACATATACGGTCTAAAATATTTAACACCCCAAACAATAGCAAGAAGCTCCTTTTGAATTGTAGGGTAATTTCTTTCTGCTTTATTTAAAGGTCTACTAGCGTAAGCTACGGGTCTAAGATCTTTGTTACATAATACAGCACCAATAGCGTTTCCTGATGCATCTGTCTGTATGATAAATTCATTTTCTTCTGAAAAATCGGGATACTGTAAAATAGGCGATGATATTAGTTTTTTCTTTAAAGTTAAAAATGCTCTTTGACATTCATCTGTCCAAACAAAAGGTTCATTTTTTCTACACAATTTGTTCAAAGGCATCGTTATCTCAGCAAAATGATTAACAAATTTTCGGTAATAGTTACAAAATGCTACGAAGCGTTTGACTTCATCTGAATTTTTAGGTGTTTCATAATTCTTTAGAACTTTTGTTTTGTCAGGATCTGGTAATACTCCTTTTTCAGAGACTAAATGACCAAGATATAAAATTTCTCTTTTTAAGAACTCACATTTTTCAGGGTTGAGTTTTAAGTTTACTTTCCTTAATCTTTCTAAAACACTTATTAAATTTTGATTATGTATTTCTAAATTTCTTCCAAAGACAATGAGATCGTCACAATAGACAAAGCATTTTTCAAACGATAAGCCTGACATTGCAACTGACATCATGCGACTAAAAGAGCTCGGGCTAGTTTTAAGTCCCATTGGTAAGCGTTTCATTTGAAATTGACCAGTGCTGGTGGTAAAAGCTGTGTATTTACGACTATCTTTGTCCAAAGGTACTTGGTAGTAGCCTTGATGAAGATCTAAATGACTGAAATATATCGCACCAGACAAAGAATCTAAAATTTCAGTTATGTTCGGTAGTGGGAACTTATCGTCACATACTGTTTCATTTAATTTTCTATAGTCAATTACTAATCTCCATCTCTTTTCCTTTCCGTCTAGATCCTTTTTGGGAACTAATAAAACTGGACTTGACCATTCGCTTTTACACTCTTCTATTATATCATTTTCAATCATTTTATTAATTTCTCTAGCTATATCTGGTTTCGATGCTTGTGGCAATCTATAGGGCTTAGTATAAACAGGTGTAGAATTGGGTTTTACAGTAATTGATTGTTCGTATATATTTGTAGTAGTTAGTTTATCCCCATTTACATAGAAAACATCTGAATACTTTGCACAAATAGATTGTATAGATTTTTGATCTTCTATATGTAAATGACTTAGATTTATTTCTGATAAAATTTTATTTACTCTTTCTACGTTTTTATCGCATTTGGAGAAATTACAAATATTGTAGTCACTCAAAGGTTGTATGCATGGCTCGAAAGACTTTAAGTGTACTACATTATTCGAAACATTTAATATTTTGACTGGTATTTTGCCGTTCTTCACCTTTGCTATCGTACTTGCTAAAAATACATCTTTCGCTAACTCTCTTCCACATACAATCATCTCATCTTTCATATAGGTATTATTTAAGTAAATATAATGTATAGATTCTGATCTTGCTGGAATCGTTAAGTTATTATTCATTATTTCGTTACTTTCAATGAATTCTAGCTCATAGTCATATCCGTTGTTGTTTAATGTTAAAGTATTCTTAGTTAAATTAATATTTGCACAATATTTGTTAAGGAAATCTAAACCTAAAATGCCGTCAGCTTTCATTGGTAAGGTATCAAAAACCACAAAAGTGTGCGTAAAGACTACTTCTTTTTTAACTTTGAGATTTAAATTAACAGAACCTAAGGAACGTTTATGTCCTCCTATACCATTTATTATGGTGTTGTCTTGATATACTTGTACGTTATTTGGTAGTACTCCTCTTTTAACCACTGACAGTGTAGCGCCCGTATCTATAAGCCAATAGTTTTTAATATTATTAACATAAAATACTATAAATTTTGCATTGCTGTTACATGATAGTATGAAATGTTTAAGATCGAAAAAACTCACTAGCAGAAGCTTCACCTTCAACCTTCTGTTTGTCACTGGGTCTACCAGCTTGTTCTTCCGCTATGTACACGTTACGAATACCTCCACGATTATTATTGTTTCCATAGCCAAATCTACCTCTTCCTCGCTGCATACTATTGCCATAATATGTGGATGATGGCCTACGATAATGGTTGCCTCTATAATTGTTGTTTTGGCCAAAGCGAGTCCAACCTGATCCACGTGATAGTTGCCCACGATAATAGTTACTGCCGTACTGACCATACCTATTATTGGTGTTATTTTGACCATACTTTTTGTTACCCCTTTGATATTGATAACCACGTCCTTGTCTTTTATTAAAGAAACTTCGTCCTTGCCTAGATGCATACATGACATTGTTACCTGGCGATGGCTGTGTACCTGGCGAAGACGCCGTCTCTTCGTCATTGGCTGCCTGAATAGCATCCGCCAGACTGCTGTAGTTCCGGGCTGCTATGATCATAGAGAGCTTGGAATTGCGCAGACCGTCTGAAAAACGTTTTATTGCAGTTGTTTCATTAATCGGCTTCAGTACAGTGTATGCATTAAGGTCATTTCCAGCCTGTGAAATAGTCATTTCAGTGAATAACTTTTCTATCTCTGTCCCATAATCATCAATAGACATAGAACCTTGTTTGATGACCTGTAATTTTGTTTGTGCAGCCATAAAAGATTTTTTCGGCAAAAGGTTTGATTTTAAGTCCTTAATTATGTGTCAATAGACAAATAGCTGCTAGACAAACGCAATTTAGCGTTTTCACTGAGTCTACTTTTTGTAACAAATGTTATCAATAAAGTCTTACCTGGGTCGTCAATCATGTTCGCGTACATCTCGACAGAGTCAATCATTCGTTTGGTCGTCGACTCTGCGCCGTCCATTACTGGAATCAAACTACATGCTACTTTTAAATCAAACTCCATTTTGTCTGATTTCTGCCTAACACACAAACTGCAAATTTCCTCGTATGTCTGTTTGATTTTCCCAAAAGTTTCTGTCGCTGATGAAACTAACTCTTCATTCTTGCTCGTCTGTAAATTCAAAATTATTTCCTTACACTTATCATAAATCGCGCTAGGTTCGGATAACTTTGTCGCAGTACTTTTACATGTATACCTACTCTGGCCTTTTTTTATCAAATATTTTCTTATACTTACTAACTCAAAACAAAATTCTATTAAATTTTCAATCATAACTTTTTTCAATCATCATTTTCTTCTGTGTATGGCTGACTACGTGTAGAGCCGCCTTTAGTAAAAGTACTTATCAATAACGTTATACATACATATTTTCATAAACAAGAGTTAGCTAAAGTTCATACCTAATATAAAATATTCTAGCAAAAACTTTCAATAAATTTAACCATTTACGCCAATGTCCACGAAATGTGCTGCGCTAGGGATTTCAATCGCGCGGTATCAAGTTCACTGAGTCTTTTGCACCGTTTTACGTAAAGTTATTTTATTGCGTTATAAAAATGTTTATCGGGTCGTCAAGGTCGAACATTAACCTAAGGTCCAATTTTCAAAAAAAAAATGATTGTTCCACTTTTTAGCAAATGAAAACACGGCACGGAGGCACTGGAAAACTTTTCGAAAAATACACTCGTACTTTAGGTAGATAGGGTTAGTACGTACCGTTTCAAACACAACACTCACATACTTTCACTTTTTTTTAATTGGTCTCCTCCTCTGGGTTACGCCTGCGGAATGAGGCTCGGAAGCGGTCCATTCTGCTCATAGCCATCTCCTGCTGCATCCAGCGTCCATGACATTTTCTGTAGATGCGCACCGCGAAGTACAGGAACAGAATCACCACAATCGCCAACATGATGAACATCACAATGCTCATGCGGTCCATGTGCCCACCGATGTCTGCTAGAGTTGACTGCATATTTCCTCCGGCGTTTTCGGATATAAACACTTCTTCTTTTCCAATCGTTGATCGTCACATTTTGATAATTTTCGGGGGTTACTTTTTCGGCAGGGTCGCCATGAAGTGTTGTAACTTAAAGGGTTGTTTTGAAGGGTGTGAAAGGAAACAACCTTATTTGTTCATGGTTGTATATTGACTGAATAGAGTAAACTAAAAGTGCTATGCCTGCACAATGACATAGATTAGATATAACTTACTACTACTCGTAATGCTAACCTACGTTACAGTAGGTACCTAGAGTATAGGTACTTCAATGGTAAAGATAAAGAGATGATTTATATTAGACCGGTCCGTGTTCGGGCCGGGCCGAGGCCGGGGCGAGCCGGAGCGGAGCCGAAGAGAACGTTAGTAGACGGGCCCGGACGGGACACGAATCATGCACTGTTTAATTTAAACTACTTCATACAAAATGTATGTAACGTTTCAAATCCGTGTCCGGGGCCCGGTGTAATATAATTCTTTCCTAAAGATACATTTATTTCGCCAAAAACAGGTAGGTACAGAAAGCGTCAGAATTAAGTAACCCCCCTGCATAACACAGTGCAGTCTTTTCGTTCTGTTTTTATGTTACCTAAATAAAAATATAATTCATTTTCGACTTTTAAAACTCCTACGATTAACAGGTTTGGATTTAAACAGCCTGTATTATTCAGGGGGGTTACTTAATTCTGACGCTGTCTGTACATACAGGTTTGACAAGGATTGGTAATTTATAAGTCGTACTGGTGTTAATGCTACTTATGGTACCTACTGTTAAGCAAGGTTTTTTCCTTGTGAATACTTTGATATGCTTATGCTTACACCTTAGCCTATAAGGCATGAGTGGACCAGCAAGAAGCTGTAGCAATGAATTAGGATTACGCCATGTTATGGCCTTATCGCGACGCCAGGCACTTGTTATGAGGAATGGTGATCAGATCACAGAGGAAATATTAATTTAACATTTGTGGACGCTACGCTACATTCTAAGACATAACTACTACTAATGAGGGATGTCATAATAAGAACATTAGGAGGATAAACCTATCTAAAGAGTTCTAAACATGACCGCAGCCTCCCTCACCGTCGGTTCATCGTCGCTGCACGAACCAACCATTAACGAATAACAAGGAAAGCGGTGGGGTTAGTACACCAGTTCAGCGAGCAATGGAAAGAGCTATGCTCGGAGTTTCTTTGAAAGATAGGATTCGTAATGAATACATCAGACAGAGAACCAAAGTTATCGACATAGCCCAAAGAATTAGTAAACTGAAGTGGCAGTGGGCCGGCTACGTCTTGCGAAGAACCGACAATCGATGAGGTAAACGTGTTCTTGAGTGGAGACCGCGACTAGACGAACGTAGTGTAGGACGCCCTCCAGCCAGGTGGGATGACGATTTGCGAAAGACTGCAGGCAGATGCTGGATGCGGCAAACTGAAGACAGGGCGGTATGGCGCTCATTAGGGGAGGCCTATGTCCAGCCGACTAATATAGGTTGATGATGATGATGATGAGGAAAGCATCCCAACTCTTCCCGCGGGTGTCATAAGAGGCTACTAAGGGATATCCACCACTAAACTGCAATTCCCAACCCGCATGCCTGCTGGGGCATTATGGGCACTACCCCCCATGTGATAAAAGCCAATAAGGCGCTTATCAGGGGGAGGCCTGCGTCCAGCATTGGAGCTTGAGGTGAGGTGAGGGGGGGAAGCATTCCCATCTCGAAAGATGACTCAGGTGACATTTGTTTAGGAGTCAGCCGACTATAATAACAGCACAAACCTCTCTCAGCGTTCTAAACCTGACCGCCATAGCCAGAGCGCGTACCGCAGCCGCCCTCACCGCCGGTTCATCGTCGCTGCACGAACCCACCAGTAATGTACAGCAGAGGACTTGCGTTCGCCTCTGAAAACAATTTTTTTATTAAATTAATTTTGATCTGGAAAAGCACTTTTACACGGGATGTTCCAAATCTACTCTTAGAAGATCAAACGAAGAGAGGGACACTTGGCATCGAGTAATTGTTATGTATAAGGTATTGCGATTTCTTTCGGTTTAAGTTCAAGCTGATTCGTTCAAGATTTGTGCCATGATCTTCTAAGTTATCCAGCATTTGATTTCAATTTCACTCAGCGAAAACACTTTCACTGTTCGACATAAACTTCTCAAACGTTGGTAAAGTTTGCCACCCTTACGTTCGTCAGTCCACCTTCCAAACTGTGTCCCGCGTAATTTATATTTTACTGCTGCATTTCATGGATCATCAATCTTACCATAACTTGTCTGCCTTCTTCAGAAGATTCTAGAATATTCTAAGAAAACAGGCAAGATAGCGTTAGTAGCTAATTTACCGGTAGCTCCTTGAAAGCTCTTTCCCCAATATTAGCTATACAGTCGCAGACCACGGCCTTGGCTGATGCATTGTCGTGACATTGCAGCACTGAAGACAGCGGTGGCAGTAGCTGCTCCCACATGTAGACACAATGGTTCAGAGGCGGCGCCTGGTCAGTTTGTTCTGCAAACAAATGCTAGTTTCTGAATATACGCTTATTCACTGTGCAAAACACACTAGCATCTGCCTGTGGCTTCGCTCAGGTGGTACCCTATTATTACCCAGTCCTAACTACTTTTATATATTTGAATTTCTTTATGTGATGTATTAAGTACATCAGTTATCTAGTACCCATAACACAAGCTCTGCTTACTTTGAGGCTAGATGATGCTGTGTGGATTGTCCAGCATTATTTATTTTTTATTTTGTGCTGTCTGTGTACATCTATCTATCTACCCGTATAAAACGTAGCCCTATGCGACTTAGGATTATATAAGAGAAATTATTTTGGTAAAAGATGATGGCAACAAATATGTACTGATAGCGAAATAATTTTAAATCAGAACACTCGGTTCCAAAGACTATCAACATCCTAACAAAGCCTTTTCAAATCTAGGATAAATATTATTGTAGATGATGCTGTCTGAATTGGCTTTCATTGTAAACAAATTAAATAAATCAAAAGTTATCATTCAGTCCAGCTTACCTAATTTCTGTACAGCATCACCGATCATGCTGACCGTCCTCGCAGCCTGCAGCACCACATCCTGATGCTCGTAGTGCAGCATCTCACTCAGAATGTCGCCCAGCATGGTGACGTGCGGCTGTAAGAGTTGCGGTAGGTGGTGGAATGCGATCGCGGACAGCACTTGAAGAGATTCCAGCATCACTGGGATTACGGATGGTTTACATCGCTGAAAAAGGTAATTATATTGACTATAATGTTTTTATAATGTTTTTTGACGACCTCCGTGGCGCAGCGGGCGAAGGTCCGCCTGCGACGCAGGAGATTGCGGGTTCGATTCCCGCCTCGGAACAAATTTGTGCACGATCTGCAGAAATTTGTTCCGTTGGTCTGGGTGTTTTCTATGTATAATAAAAAATATCTATCTATGTAGTGTATTGTATTAAGTATATCTGTTATCTAGTACCCATAACACAAGCTCTGCTTAGCTTGGGGCTAGATAATGCTGTGTGAATTATCACTGGGATTACGAGTGGTTTGCATCGCTGAAACGTCATTAAATCCAAAATGACGAATGTTGTCTGAAGCTTTACATGATGGCTTTTTGAGATTGGGAGTGGATGGCCAAATCAGAAACCATGAGAGTTAGAGAAAAGTCGTAAACGTATAACGAGGTCATCACCTCGATTTATAAGAAAACAAAAACTGCATAAGTATTTAGATAAGTTTTGCTTTTGCAGGAGATCGAACAGAAATATGGTACTCTGTATTTTTGCACTAACGGATTCAGTTGCTGATAAGGATCAATCTTTGCAAAGAAAGGCATTATTTTTAATGAAAGGATTAAGGCAAATTTTTACAATTTAAGTTTGGAAACTCCCTCAAATACTAGTGAAAGTTTTTAATATTATCGAACAACTGGGTGTGCTTGCCGCTAGCCAGGAAACATAGCGTGTATTTTAAGGGCGTTTATCCTCGAAAAAAAAATGTGAGTAATCGTGATGATTTTTGAATTCTTTAATTAAAAATTACGTTAAACAAAATAAATAGGTGCACCAAAAAACCTATGGGCGATTCCGCTATATAGACGATTCCCGAAATTATTTTATTAATCACGTTTTCAGTTGTTTTTGTGAATAGGCAAAGAAGAAACTAGGAATTTATTTCTATATTCTAGATTTTACTCCTTATTAACACTTACATTGCCATCGACGCACTCGCTCATCTGGAGCTCCGTATAGCGGCGGCGGCGCGCCCCTGCGGGTCGCACCGCCGAGGCTGGGCAGAGTAAGCGTTAACTTTCTTTGGCGCGTTTGAAAATATTACCATCCAAAGAGTTGGTAAAAACTGAAAAATTATACCTAGCACTGCCGCGAAACAGTTGTTGCTGACAGTTTGTTTTATTTTCTCATAAATTGAGCCCCTGACTCCTTTCATAACTTATGGTTTCGGATTTCGCCATGCACTACCATCTCAAAAAGCGACCCTGTATAGTATAGATGTAGCTATCACAATCGAACAACGGTCCGATGGTCAAGTTTCTACCCGCGACGTTTTAGACCGTAAAAGTTGTTCTAACATGAAAATTATCGTTCCACATCGGGAACTGCATCTACTTATGCAAAATCTGATCTGTTCTATATTTTCGCGTTGTGTGGTCACATCTTAACAAGTTTCGCCTCTTGCTATCAGGGGAAATAATTGAACAGAAACAACAATGAAGGCTTAGTATTTTTAAGGAAGGTAATGTGGACGTTGACTGAAAAAAATCATGACTTACATTAATTTCATTCCCCCGAAAAATCCATCCCAAATTTTTAAAGCAGATATCCAAAATCCAGCTCCTAAAGTAACTACAGTCCTCAGTCACTTTATCAACGTCACTTCCTTCCGGAACTGTGAACATTTCATCATCAGAATAACCTTCTTCGAAGTCCTCGCAGTCACTACCACCTTGGACGATAGATGTTGGGCTCGTTTTTACATTCAGAGGAACTGTGTCCTTCTCTATAGAAGACAGGACTTCGTCTTTTTTCAAGTCTACGGACAGAACGCAACCCATTGTGATCAGAGCACCCACTTGGAGGGTACAATCTGGAAAATAAGAAAGTATTTACAGTCTCAAACTATTATTTACTGTATAGTGTTATCTATGTAAGAATTGGATCAAACTAAGGCTGAGGCCAAATGAGCTTAGTTTTTTGAGTTTTCACCCGCGTAAAGTACGTAATTTTCAACAGAAATGACAACTCATTGTGTGGCACAAACTGGACGTTTTAGGGTTCCGTACCTCAAAAGGAAAAAAGGAACCCTTATTGGATCACTTTGTTGTCCGTCTGTCTGTCTGTCCGTCTGTTAACCCTCTTTTCTCAGGAACGCGTGGACGTATCGAGTTTATATTAACGTCAAATACTCAAATCCGTAACCTCTTGGAGCCGCGATATAAATAAAACTTCTAAGTCAACGCACTTAAAAGTTACAGAAATTTCCGATTCGCATGCACACAAAACCAATAGGGTACTTCCCGTACACGTAGAGTCATGAAATTTGGTGAGCAGAAAAAAAAATACTTTTGATTCTTACGACAGACCAAAACCAAAAAAGGTTTATATATATGAATAAAATTAAGTAAGAAAGTAGGTCTTACAGCACAAATAAAGGAGAACATTCAGAAAATGTAAATTTGTAATTTTTTCTTTAAAAAAATAATTTTTGATTCTCGCCATGGAAACCTACAGGATACCTACTTCCCGTTGACCTAGAATCATGATACTTGTGCAAGACACAAGGTCTTACGGAACCCTTAGTGCGCGAGTCGGACTTGCACTTGACGTTTTATTTTTTGTTTATAAAGTGACTCGTACACTCTTTATACACAAAAATTTTAAAACGCCTTATGTGTACGTACACATAGGGTGATTTCCTAAGCAACCCACCGACAAATACTGATTTTAGCACAGACCTGTAAGATTTTAGCGCACATGTGCCGCTACGAACACTGAAATTTCATCACCTCCACTCACCTCTGTGTACTAAAAACTTTCTGGTTGCCTTTACCAGTTCAATTATAAGTCCATCTTGCATCTTATGGTACGGCGTAGCCTGCACTAATGCTGCACAGCATTTCAACGTGACTATGATCACCGCGTAACTCCTCTCGCACTCTAAGATACCGCTCAGTATTTTGTGCATGCAGCTGATCATATATCCAAGCGAGACAGAGAATGGAATAAAGGAGGTGGTGTCTTTTTTGCTGCGGATAATTAACAATCATATAAGTAAGTTATTATCACCGTAATTACTTTCAAACTCAACTAACACGCCTTATCACATCACACTGGCGATTTGCAAGCGATTTCAAGGTGAGTGCCCAGCGACCTGCGATTCCTAATCGCGGCGAACTCGTTGCGTGCCCACAGCGTCGTTGTCGCGTCGTTGTCGCGGCGTGCTCGCTGCGCACTCGCCTCGTTTTAAAATCGCTCGTAAATCGCCAGTGTGATAAGATCAAAGCTTCACACTAATAATACAACAAGCAATTGGTGGAACAAGGTTACACACGAATCATACATGACATCATAATGTCCTCCTAGCCGAATTTCGACTACGGCGGCCAGTCTCTCGGAGACTAGCCAGATGCGCAGGACATATTATAGTGCACAAGTGTGTGCGTAAACACAGGTGCACTCTCTGTTCCTTCACTCTCATAATCCGATGGGACGACAGATCGACACGATCGGGCAGAGGTTAGGCGCAGGACCAACGGCTTAACGTGCTTTCCGAGGCACGGGGGTGTAACACCGCCAACTTCCTGACTCCGGGCTGCTACTGTGAATTTTTCTTGCTAGAAAAACCCCAATAACAACTATTGGTCCGACCCGGGATTCGAACCCAGGACCTCATAATCTTTTTGTTTTGTTTATTTGTTTATTTTGTTTATTTTCCTCTTCACAATAGGTTTACAGTCTAGTTAATTTTATGCACTGTGCTTATTATCTAGTTAGGTAAGTATACTAAACCTGTATTGTGAGAGGCTGGAGCTTGCTATAGGTTTTAGAAAAACCTGTGCCTGCAAGTCTCCAGTGCCCCCACTCCACGGATTACATACAATAGGCGGGTTAGCTATGAGTTAACATGTAGATGGAACTTATCATGTATAACATTATCAATGGCTTGTTGTAGGAACCTATTTTGCTAGGCTAGGATGAAAGGGAAAAAAAACAATTAAAACAATCTTATTCTACTCCGGTGATTTAGTTACTAAGATACTTTCTTAGAACCTCAGTTTACAAAAAAAACAAAATAAGAAAAATAAACAGAAAAAGATATTATAAACACAAGAAAATTAATAAGATATAATTATGTATAACAGACAGTGCAAACTATGTGAGTTGTTGTGTAATTTTTAATGTGTGTGTTGAGTGTGTTTATTAGGTGGAGTACTCCTGAGGACACCGGTCTCTTAAGAGTCCGGGCAACAGGAGTAGCCCATGAGGTGTGATGGTGTGTATGTGTGAGTGATTGTGTGTTGAGTGCAGAGTGTATATGATTTGAGTGTAGGTAAGTTCATCACGCAGAACCCGCCGCCATCGCAAGCTGATAGAAATAGAGAACCTTAGGATTAGGAGAATGCCTAAATGTTTAGGTCGAGAATACAGGTAAGCGACAGGTAGGTACTGAACTCAAGAACAGTCAAGAGGTTTCTTTTCAGCGTACAGTAATTAAGCTTTGGAACTTGTTCTAGGTTCATAGTTTAAGTTAATTAGAGAGCAGAGTATGAGCGTTATGAAAGGGTGGTCAGGAGATTTTCCGTTTCTTGGTAGTTAAGTGTTTTTAACCAATTAGCCACTACTGTTTTACACTTTTGGCGGGTTAGTGGAAAGATGTTGATAAGGGCATTAAAATGTAATAATCAGCGGTTGAACAAGCTGACCGCTAGACCAACGAGGCAGACAAGCAATTGGTGGCGGGAGTCGTCCATCATTATCGTCTCAGCCGATCGACGGCCAAAGCTGGACGCAGACTAGATGTCGTGCAAATAGTAAAAATAACTTACCAACTTTCCGCTTGAGACAAATACACTCTAGACCCAGACAGCAGTGCTAATATCACGCTGAGGACACTGGCCCTACTACTTGCGATGGGGTCTACCACAGCTGCATACGCAAGGGTTTTCTTAGCTGGGCCTTCTGTCACCCATTTACTTGGTTCCGGAGAGTCTGGTAGTAAGGCCCACCAGTAGCCAAACATTTCTTTCTTTTCTCTGACCTGAACAAGAGGGAAGTAAGATAGTTTTTTTATTTATATGATTGCGATGTTCGTTGTCAAAGAACAAAACCGATGATTTCTTAACGATTTCATCTTATTATTTTTTGCCAAAATGTACATATGTAGGTCGTTAGATTAAGGCAAACGTGGAAGTGTAACTACTACGCTGTTTGATGTTAACCATCCAAAACTAAGGATAATATCAATTTACCTCGTCATTATCTGTATACACCCGAAACCGTAAAAAAAGTATAAATTTAAAAAATACAAAATACAACTTTCGTATTTCAACACCGATTTTTGCCCAACTTTGGGCGAAAATAAATGACATACGGAGAAAGAAAACTCTAAAATAAAGCCCGTGTCGTTGAAATAAACTTATTTTGAAATGATACTCTCAATAGTTTTTATATAATAAAATAACCCATATGCTAAAAGCCCGTTCCCATGTTTTACGCGGCCGTTTTACGAATTAATTTATGTGCATTTCATCAAGCGCGCGGGAATGTCTATTATGTCAGGTGAGATGGCTTACATTTAGGCCGCGCCCACTGATGAGTTGGACTTGTGCAGCCTTAAGATCTAATTATAGCCAAAGTTAGTAGGTATGCACATACACCCGGTTGGGCACACATATTTCAGAATATCTTTAAAATCTGTAGTTGGGCACTGATTATTAGTCATTAACAAAATTACTTTTCGATCTCTTAAGGTTACGTTCGCACAGACAGACAGCTTGCTTAGCACCTAGAGCCTAGTGGCTTGCATTCTGGCCACTTGCATATTATGTATATAGGATACACTATAGGTATATAGATAGGTGGTTTGCCTGGTGGGTCGCTACTAGGGCTTGCATTCGAACATTACACTTTCAAAAACAGCTTTAAAACTGCTTCTTACCGAACATTCGTTTTTAAATTAAACCATTTCACGGCCATTTTGGGTTCATGACATAATTAAAAAAATTACGAATATTTGCGTATGACAAGAGAAACATTGATCTACTTTTTTATACTGATTGCTTGTCTTTAATGTTAAAATATGTAATTTTGCTTTTGTATTGTTTTCTTCTTTTTCTTTCATTTTCCATTTATTTATTTAAGTATATTTTGTCGTATAAACGCACCACTCCAGACGGTCGTGATGTACCTAACTCCTATGGCCCTCACTGAAAACCAGCGCTGGATGGACACACCGTGTTCATCCAGCACAACGCTAAGTGGAGGCCATATTTGCCCCAAACCCTGCTGCGCACAGATTAAAATAAATAAATAAATAATGCTGGACAATTCACACAGCATTATCTAGCCCCAAGCTAAGCAGAGCTTGTGTTATGGGTACTAGATAACTTAACACAATACAATACACTACATAGCTAGATATTTTTTATTATACATAGAAAACATCCAGAACACCCTAAACAATATCTGCAGATCTAAATCGAACCCGCAACCTCCTGCGCCAAAATAAAAGAAAAAAGTCAAATTAAAAGAATTGAATATAGTATTATTTTGTTAGCATAAGTTCTCGTTCTGTAGTAGTTTTTAAGGTAAATAAAAATATTTTCTTTGTTTCTTGTTTCTTACTTCTCAGTAAAGTTGAACGAAAATTTTGATTGCTTCTGGCCAGTTGGACGAATATAGTTTATCCCCGGTTGAAATCTAAAGTTATTATAAGTAGTTTTAATCTATATCTATCACGATTTTTGCCTCGCGCCTAATGACAAAAACCCACTAAATTCTGATTTCTGTTCTCTGTGTAGTCTTATTTACAAGTGAATGACCAATGAAAAGTACATTTTGGAGGTCTACACACAGCTGTAGGTATAATAGGCCAATGATGATTCGGTTCATAATTGATAATGATCGCATACTTGTAGTACAAAATGATCATAAAAAACTACATAATTATGTACCTTTACTAAGACAAGCAGTAGATTGGAAGCACTCTGCCTGACTCTAGACCGCAAAGCAATGAGTTTAGCCTCTCCGGTCTCCACATCAGACATATCTGAGTCACTGGTCAGAGTCCAGTTCTTAGGTCTCTGTGGTTCTAGGTAGTTACTGCTCGCTGGCTTGTAAGCAGAGCTGTTTTCAAAGTTATCAACATCTTTCATGAGACTACGGTCTGATACTGGTATCTCTTTCTTTAGGCTTTCTATTGCGGTGTTACGATGCTTTCTGAGCCTTTGTTTCTGAAAAAAAGAGTGAAAAGTTGGATACACTTTTTACTATTATATATATAGATTGGAGGCGTAAAATCGTGATCTAAGCAGACTTTTGAAGTTTTTAAGGCATGTGGGGTCTGATTATCTTTTGGTGAAAACCACAACCTCAGTGGCACAGCGGGCGGAAGAAATGACATTCAACTCTTGAGATCTTAGATTGGCCCATAACTCTACTCAATCCATTGCAGAGCGCCATTTTATTAGCAAATGGAGTGGTTCACAATTGGAACCTATTACCAGACAACATTATATCAGCCACATCAATAAACACATCCAAGAATAAACTTAACAACCAATAACAAGACGACAAAAACAAATTTATAAAAGTGATGCAATGACTTAATTCAACACTGTGTGATATAGATAGACACATCAGTCACAGGCTTCTATTATAAATAAATAAATAGTTTATAGATTTATTTCTGACGGAATTGGGATGTTACCTTGCCTCCTTTAGAATTCTGAATGATTGGTGTGACAGCAATAGTCTGTTGTGCGGGCATTATCTTCTCTGGCTTTGTACCCATGTTCACAAGGCCATACAGAGTAAAGTACTGGCAAATGCCCAGCACTTCGGGCAAGCAAATATCAGCATTCAAGTCATTGAAATAGAGTTGAGATAGGACTCTCAACGCTGATATAACTAGCTGTAAAAGAGATACAAAAGCCTTTTATTTCCAAATCAGTTGTGAAATTAAATTAAAATTTTAAATTAATTATATTTCATTGAATTTGTGAGCAATTTAGGTACATAATGTTTATTAACAATAAATAAATAAATAATGCTGGACAATTCACACAGAATTATCTAGCACCAAGCTAAGCAGAGCTTGTGTTATGGGTACTAGATAACTGATATACTTAATACACTACATAGATAGATATTTCTTATTATACAAAGAAAACACCCAGACCAACGGAACAAATTTCTGCAGATCGTACACAAAATTGTTCCGAGCCGGAATCGAACCCGCAACCTCCTGAGTCGCAGGCAGATCTTCGCCCGCTGCGCCACGGAGGTCGTCGACAATAGTATTCAGTAACAAAATGTAAAACTGTAAAAACAAGTGAATAAAAGACTTAAAACGAGAATGAAATAGTTATAAGAGTAGGTAAAGCTTAATTTTACTAATTATTTGCTACCCATACCTTGCAATACATAAATTCATCTTGAGAAAAAGTGGATCCTGTCATCAACAAATTAAGAACAGTACTGGAGACCTTTTTCTTGACAAAAGGTTCTAATTTTGCAGTATTTTTAGTTTCATCTACAGTCCAGACTAAACTGGCAATACATTTTAGAGCTAAGAGGCAGTTTTGCAAAGGATTTTTCATGGTGAGAGTGGGTTTTTTCAATTCTAGTAGATTCAGTAAGATTCCTTGGCTGCCTAACAATTGTTCCACAAACTGAAAAAAGGATAAATTCATTCATTTTTGGTATAAAAACTTTCCTAAGAAATCAAATAGTATTGCAAAAATTTTCGACTTCGACCCACTACCCTGAGTGTCCGGTTATGCATTATAATAACAAAAAACCTTAAAACTTTCCTAGTTTGACAAATTCATTATGAATGTAAGCCGGTTAACTACTGAACAGGTTTGTATTGGAAGAACACCTAATGTTTCATCCCTTAGTAGGGGACTTCATCAGTTTGAGTCACATGCATTCCGTGACACTGCTCACCCTGACGTAGGCCGGCCCTCATTTAGGAATAAAATGTAAGTGTTCTTTCAAGATAAAGTTCATGGTTAACTTGCTTACATTCATAATGAATTTTTCATTCTATTCTTAAAACATGATAAACTAGCTGCGCCCCATGGAAATTTATGTTTCCAACTTTCTTATTTTTTTCTTTCATAAGACAATAAAAAACACAACAAATCCAGGCGCAGGTTCAGCCGTGCACGCGTGATGCCGTGACCAAGGGAAATAGGGATATTATATATAAAGATTTAACATTTTAGCAATATGTACCAATACAAACCTTAGCACTAGCTATTGGATAGGATTGCAGTGTGCACTGCATGTTGTGAAGAATATCTGGCAGTATAATATCAGAACATGTCTTCAAACATTCCACATGCCAAAAAATCACTTTCTCTATGAAATCACTTGGTAACTGAATATTCTGCTTGACTATGATGCTGTTCATCAAATGAGATGTTTTTGCTGTGATGAACTCATCGCCAGCTTTTATGTTAAGGCACAGAGCAGTGATTAAAGTAGATGCATCCTGTAAAGAAAAATTTGGGAATTAAATTCTATTTATGCCATGTATGTGTGTGATGTGATGTAAATATATGCTCCTTAATTGGATGGGGAATAACTTTGGAGAAAGCGTTTACGAAATACTACCAACCCAAAAATGTTATAAACTTACTAAAGCAATACTTTATAAGGTAGGGGGTGTAACTTATGTACAGGTGTAGCAGCAGTAAGAGCTTTTATGATTTTTGAACCAAGGACCAAGAAGTATCACTTTCACTTACATGTTTTCTCACAAACAGCTCTCCTATAAAGGGCTTAGAATTTAGCTCATCGATTAGTGCATTTACTCTTGCTTTATTGTAGTCTTTTAGGTACAGGAGGTTGCATAGCTCCCCACAAAGCACTGAAAACTGTTGCGGTAAGGTATCCATGTTGATAGCAAGAATACAGTCATAACAATAATTACATATGATGATATCCCTAATCCTTGTGGGTGTTACAGTGAAAGAAATGTGAAAGAAACTAGTTTTCTTCGATAACGAAACGAAAAACAAATAAGCCGGAATCCAAACACCAAGTCGAAAACAATAGGTTATGTGTTAGGTAGTTTTTTTTTTAAACCTAGGTTTATATATACAAGATCCGTCAAGTTCGAGTGTAACTCGCGCGCCGAGGGTAACTCGCGCGCCGAGGGTTTTGAACGTTTGTCAACAAATATGTACCAAAAGTACCGGTAGGTTAAAGACTTCGCAATTTAACGAATACCTAAGAATAGTAGGTACCAACCTACATTTCAGTCAGATGGATCTCTCTGCATGCTTCGGTCGGTTAAATGGGTGGTTCGGTTATGGTGGGTAATGGTACATTTTTCGAATTTTTTCGAAATATTTCAAAAAGTATGAATCCTACAGAAATTTTAAAAACTGTTTTGTAATGTCCAAACCGATACCTTTCATTTGATACCCCAGTCGGTGGGGTAGCCTCCCTTTTGAAAATTATTCCTTTTTGACCATTTTTCAAAAAGTGTTATTTTTACAGACTTCTCTATATTTTTCCTGTAAAATATAGATCCATATCTACAAACGCTTCATACATTTTAAATGGATCGCTCGGCAAACTTCGGAGATAGGGGGGGAATGGGTTTTTTTTCGACTTTTTTCAAAATATTTCAAAAACTATGAAACCTACAGAAATTTGAAAAACTGTTTTGAAATTTCGAGTACAATACGATTTATTTGATAGGTATCCCATTCGGTGGGGTAGCTCTCCCTTTTGAAAATTATTCCCTCCCTTTTTGACCATTTTTCAAATGTGTTCTTTTTTCAAACTTCTCTATATTTTTCCTGTAAAATATAGATCCATATCTACAAACGCTTCATACAATTTAAATGGATCGCTCTGCAATCTTCGGAGATAGGGGGGGGGGGGGGGGGAATTGGTATTTTTTCGAGTTTTTTCGAAATATTTTAAAAAGTATGAAACCTACAAAAATTTCTAAAAATAATTTGAAATGTACAAAATGATACCTTTCATTTGATACCCCATATGACTCTGTAGGTATCTTTTAAAATTTCGGCATCACAATTTGTATGGAAAATATTCATTTTCATTTTTCATTTATTTTTCTCTAAATCTGTACAGGCGCACGAAATGTATTATTATTTTAAATTTCAAGTTGATAGCTGGAGTAGTTTTTGAGTTATTATTAAGGAGGGAAAAAAGGACAGACAAAGCGAGACCATAAGGGTTTTGAAAACGATCTTCGATCTTCAAAACCCTAAAAAAACGTACGGTACGGTAGGTAGGCAGTGTCTCCAGGTTATGTATGTAATATTTCCCCAGATCAGGTTTAAATTTTATCCAAAAATAAAAATTTTCCTGTGATTTTCCCCTTAATAATTTTGTATCTCATCTATATATTATACAGAGTTTTGGTAATTCACTGACACTATGTGAACTGCAGGTTCTGCCCATCATCACGAACACATTTTTGTGGAGACGGTAGGTACTAATTCTTAAATTTTTTCCTCTGCTAAAACATCGAAATACTTCTTTTTCCGGAACCCAATGAATTAATAAAGACCGATCTTCCACTCCTACACTCACTGTTAATTCAAGGCAGAGCCGATTTCAAGTTTGATTTCAAAAGAAGCTTGTATAAAGAACAATTATTGAATGGAGGGGATACCTTCTATCATACCAATTTTAAGAATTAAGACCTGGCGTCTTCAAAAACGTATTCGTGCTGATGGGCAGAATCTGCAGAACACGCAGTGTCACGAACAATAACCCTGTATTATTAAGGAGTACCTGACTCAACGCACAGCCCGAACCTCTGGTTCTCTAGAGGCTTGAAATTTGAAGTTTTTGTTTTTTTAGGTTGTAGGGGTGTACTAAGAAAGTAATTTTAGAAATTCGCACTCTAAGAGTTTCAAACTAGGAGTTGAAAGTTTAAAAAAAAATTTCAATATTTCAGTAACCATAAGCCATAGCCCCTTTCATAGCGATCATACATTTGATTCATCGGTCTCTCAAATTATGACTGTGTTTTCCTTTAATTAAGTTTAAACGAAAATGCTCTGTATCTTTGCAACCGTTTGCAAAATAACCACAAATTTTTAAATTCAGACTTCCCTTACAATAAGAACACACCACACATTTCATTTATCGTTTTCTGAAATTCGGAAGTTATTTTCCTCAACATTATTATAAAGGAGTACCTGGCTCACTGACAGACAACGTACAGCCCGAACCACTGGTTCTACGATTTCACTTACGACACAGAGAACAAATCATAGATTTTTTTAAATTTGTTTAGTCACAGAATTAGAAATGTGTACCCCTTTCATTTCTCCCCAAACTTTCGCCAAAATGAAATGCGTTCCCCAAAATTTTCCCCACAGTTTTCATTTCCCCAAAACTTCTCCATAAATTTTATTTTTCCCCAAATAGGGGAAAATAACCCCCAATCTGGAGACACTGAAGGTAGGTAGGTACAACCTAATATAGGTGAAGTTCAACTTCAACTAGGTAGGTACTTGTTTCGACACCTGCAAAGAAAATCATTGTAACTTATTTTAAGCAAATTTACAGGAGAGCGAGTCAAAGTTTCAAAAAAATTCTATAGGTTTTTATTATCACTAACGCGGCAGACAAATGAGCAACACCTGGGACGTCAACCCCAGGATTGCCTTGTGGCTGGACACTGCCATTGTGAGGCCGATTATCGACTGGCACTAAGTGCATTGCTAGGGCTGCTTCCATTCCACATGTACATACATAAAGAGGCAAAGACCAGCATTTATAGGGCCAGCACACTGGGCGAACTGGCTCTCCCAGAAACTGAGATCTCTGCAAGACTCAACTCCGGAATCACCCATCTTGAGCATGACAACTAATGTCAGGCTCCCGAGACATGTGTTTGAAAAACACTACACAGTGGAACTTCCTTCCAGAGAAGACTGGTTATACAGCCAGCCACTCTGCAAGGACGGGTGCCAAAACTGGTAGTACACGGATGGTTATATTATACACGGTAGGTAATTCCATGATTCTATCGAAACAAGACCATTTTATAGGTAGCTAGCGCCCAAGATTCTATCACGCGCATGAACGCTAAAACGGAAAGCAGCCTTATTTGTTACGTAAATAATGTTTCCTTTGGACTGATTCTCCTCCTACCAAAGAGAATTCAATAACTAGACATCTACAATATTTCATGTCAGTCACTAGTCAGACAAGTGACTGACTGCAGAGAGTGGGAACTGGTAGAATTGTGTGAGGTCAAACCAGATGCAGAAGCCATTTGACAAGAAGTTGAAGTTGACTGGGAACGGGAACAGCAGGCTTATTACACTAATAAACGCACGTGCCTAAACGCACGCAAACGCACGTAAACGCACGTACGTGCGTTTGCGTGCGTTTGCGCGCGTTTGCGCGCGTTAGTGCGCGTTATTTAGGCTATATAAGCACGCTTATTTATTTGGTTCATTTTCTCACTCATTGAATGATTGAATGAATGAATAAAAGATCAATGTGTCAATTGTCAAATTAAGATGCTGTCAAAGTACTTGCAGTATGTATTGTCAACTTCAATGAGGTATATTGTCATGAGTGACTTATGACGGGGTAGTGATTTCCTTCGTCCGAGGTGAGAATAAACAAGACATTGTCTAGGTTACAGAATCTAGCCAATCTAATGAAAAATGCTACGGGCCATGGACCGTCGCGTCGGTAGTAACGTCTAATGATCTTTTACATCTTGCCCAATTCGTATACGCTTACGCACGGTACACATTTTACAAGACCCCAAAACGACAAGCTTAGAATAGACTAGAAAATCTGCACAAGCTATACCTTTCACACGAGTGAGAAAACAACCTTACGCATATAGCTTGAGAAGAAAAGAGATGGCGATCTGTCTCACCATACTCTTTCTACGGTCTCGCCCCTCACACGTCTGTGTCTATGCTACATGCATGACACATTGGCATCATGGCAACAAACGGGTGATTTTGTTCGCCCAACGAATAATGTAATTTTTAGGGTTACCCAAGGGGTGAAAACGGGACCTTATAAATAATAGAGATTTAACACTTGTAGTGCGTTATCTATCTATGTGGGTCTGATGTCAGGCTCCTTTTGCATAGTGTAGCAAGAGATGCCCTTTATTTCAATGCAGAAATTAGACCAACAGCGCTCTGTCGGAGAAGTATAAGCTGAAATCAACTTTCTTGCGTTGCTATTAGAATCAAATATGTATATTTTCTAGACCTAGATAAAAAGGCCAGAAAACGTAATGCATAACGGCCTAAAGCCTCCGCTGTCAGTCCGTCTGTCCACCCGTCAGCAAGCCGTATCGCATGAACCGTAATAGGCAGACAGATTAAATTTTCACAGAATGTGTATTATTCTTGCCAATGAACAATTAAATAATAATCAATAATATATGTATAGGTATATTATAAAATAAACACCGGGTGTTTGATATTTTCAAAGATTTGCTTAAATTTGCCACCTTCTCACCCCATGCAAACACAGCACGATTTTCTTATGTAGGCGGTGGTGGTAACTTTTTTTTTTTAATTTAATTTTTATTTATTTTTAAACAGTGGTGTTGTGAATGCGTTAGATGAAAAGGCGGTCAATTTGAGCAAATTTTGTGAGAAGAACAAAACATAAAAAAATGTTTACATAATCGTGACCGACGAGCAGTCAAGTATCCGTAGTACTTTGATAGATTTAATTACGATTTTTAATGTAGAATATCGTTGAAATGGGTAGTATAATAAATGAAGAACTAATTGAAAAAAAAAACTTAACTCAATTTAACTTGTAGTTTTTTTAATATTTTTTTATATATAATCTAAAATCAAATATGTACACTTAAGAACAATACCTGTGTGCATAAAATCACAATAAATGATATGAATATGAATATGAATAAAAAAAAATATCACAGCAACCGTGACAACACTTAGGACATTGATTGAATCGGATAAAAGTAACCCATGACTCCCCGACTTCTAAAAAAATTATTCTGGTCGTAACGTAATACCAATACTTAACTCTTTGGAGGAGTGACCAACGTCCGTCACGTTGAGTACCGAATACCGATCACCGAAGGTAATCAACGTCCAGTGCGGTCAGTACTTAGATGGGTGACCGCGTACTATTGGCTTTTGTTTTTTTATTAGGGTTTCTTTTGCGAAATTTTTATACTATAGTAGGGAACCCGCCGTGTATGACTTGACTCACACTTGCCAGTTTAATTGACTGTTGACAAATAAAGCAACATGTCATTTTCCATCAATTGGTACATCATCTAGACACGGCGTCCATAAGCACTTAAGTCATTTTTTTCTCGAAATGCTAAAAACTGACAGGGCTTTGCTTTTTGTATAATCCTTCGACGGCAATAAGCAACTAAGTCACAGGGCTTCAATTCGCGAGCCGGTAGTAATACGCACCAAACAACTTATGTTTTTGGAACACTTCTAGTGCCGGACCGTAAGCACTTAAGTCGACTTAAGTACTTTTGTTCGTTATAGTTTTATTATTGTTTTTGACTTCAGCTATCTGACTTAAGTTGTTTCACCCACAAGATTCTCCGACCTACCCTTTATTTTTTGTTAAAATGCATTATGGCCATTAGAAATTCCAGGATTTTAAGAAGTGAAGTGCCTTCGTGACGATTTTGTTTTGAGCCACCATTATAAATAATTCTGACCCATGCTGTGGTTGTGTTGTGCAATTAATGATAATGTTATAAGTTACTATGGAATCGAGAGGGAGAAAAATACTAAACCTTGTTATAAATACAAAAAATACAACTACTGGTACGTATTATCATATTTTTTTTAATAAATACTTACATTTTAATTTAGCATTTCTTATTTAGTCTAATGTAAAAATAGGAGTAACATTTTATGAAAATTTTTGAATGATAAATTTACTAAATACCTAATTGATTTATTTAGAGACCATTATTATTTTTCTAATTCTTTATGCGAATAACATAGCTCTGTATTATTTTAGGTGACCATAGTACAACTACTACTGTGCAACCAAGTACATCTGGGACGCAGAAACCAACAACTTCTGTCGAGCCACAAAACGAACAGTCTGACGTTGACCACGTGACAATAATTCAAAAATCATCAACCAGCCCTAGTCTGCTCACAGAAGATACCGCTGTTTATAGTGATCAAAGTGTTTTTATTGATCCTGAACCAAGCACATCAGGAACTCAAACACATACAGCTCCTGATGAAACACCCAGTGACTTTTCTAGTGATGACTCTGTGGCTGACCCAACATACTCTGTGCCTGACCCTACACGCACTGAACCAAGTCCCAACCTATCTGCAGAAGATGAAGAACTGCCACAATCTCTACCTCAACAATCAGTACATAGCCGAAAAAGAAAACGAGAAAGTAAATTGAAGCGCAATCTTGGTCTTTCGTATGTGACGGCTTCTGGGAAAAATGTAGAAGAACGCAAAATGCAGGAACTACCTAATTGTCGAAATAAATGCCGAGAAAAGATAAGTAATGAACAACGTGCTGTAATTCATAAGGAATTTTGGAATCTTGGGTCATATGATTTGAGAGCAGCTTTCGTTTCATCTCTAATCACCATCCAGGAAAAACAAACAGAACGACATCGTGTCGAGGATCCTGAGCGGCAAAAATTTAGACAATGTACCTACAGGTATCATTTAGACATTAACAGTGAAAAAATATCCGTATGTCAAGGTTGCTTTTTAAAAACCTTGGCGATAACGGATAATTTTGTTAAACTGATAGGTTTAAAGAAACGCAGCACTTCCAGTGGAATAATTCAACCAGATAAACGTGGAAAGAAAACTCCAGCAAATAAACATTCAGATCTAAAGATATTATACATATTATATATATATATATATATATTAGATATATATATATATATTATATTATATATATATATATTATATATATACATATATTAGACATATTATGTCAGTCAATAAGGCAAGCAATGTATTTCCACCTTAGCGCTTTTTGTGTTCAACGTAGCGCTTTTCCGCCAAATATTGAATCATGCAACCTACCCCGTTATTAATATTAAATAATGCAAACAGGAATAACATGTCATAATTTATCAGTATTATTGCTATAAAAGAGAAACACTGACTAACATTATGTCAATGGATATCAAAACCAGCAAAATCCTTGCCAAAAATAAATAGGCATGGTTTATTAGATTTATCAGTAGGTAGCTAGCTGTTGCCTGCAACTTCGTCCGCGCGGAATTAAGTTTCCTAAATAATAGGCTTTGTTTATTTGTTTTATTAGAGAAACCATAAGTAAAATTGGAAGCACCAACATAAGTGATTCACCAAATCGGTGTCGTGCCTGTTTTCAGGAAGATTTCAGATAACACTGAAACACACGCTTGTTCATTAAGTTTGGAGAACCTAAATCTAAAATGTTGTCGGTCTACTACTAACAAAGGTATCATAATATACAGAGCATTGAGGGGTTGGACACAGAGCGCCTTTTTTCCCTTAGGTAATGACTGCACGAACGCTCGCTGTGTAATACGTTTCATTACGCCCCGTATCGCAAGTCAGTACCCAGCTTAAGATTTTATACACTATAGCAAGAATTTCCTTAGTGCATGCATCATTTCCGTAAATTTCTTATCGCAAAATTGTTCGTGTGTTTGCTGGCAACATATTATTATTATTATATCTAACATATCCAAAAGCAACCAAAAAGAAAAAAGTGTTTTTGAAATATTTTAGCAGAAAAACCAAGTAAATAATCATAAAAAAGTATTGAAAATATTAATCAAGTTTACTATTGATAAAGACCCCGTAAACCCGGCAACCGGAGAGTGATTTGTTACCATCCACAAATCTGTGCACAAAAGTAAAGTCGATTAACGAGTGCTAAGAAAGCTTCAACGCAGACTAGGAACGAAATAAAACAGTGCAATGCAAATAACTTGTGCATCGATGTAACATGTACCTACCTATGGCTAAACAAAACAGTGCATCTGAATATATTTGGGTGCTGAAATTTACTATCAAACTATTTTTCAACAAAATGAGAAACTGCACACTGTACAGGTTATCACAGAAATAAAGCAGAACTGTTGGATTAATAACATTGCAAACACCACTACCATCTACATGATGTGTAAACATATCTTCAGATATTTATCAAACTTGGAAAAACTCAAATAACATAACATTTTGAGACGCATAACCTGGGGTCTTATTATTGTGTCTACAGTCATGGTGTTGATTACTTGCTAGGTATTATAATGTGTTACAGCTTTTGAATACATTTTTTAAAGGAAATGTTCTTTTTTTTTGATAAAACTTCCTACTAAAGTTTGGTGCAATTTTCATAACATAGTTTCACCAATGTAAGGTATAATGTATGGTTTCCGCATGTCTTACCTACCTTAAACATCCTCAAATATCTATCCTGTGCCCGTCCATTCCATTATGATGTAAACAATAATTCCATTATAACAACAGGCAAGTGAAGGTATAGGACTCTACTCTCATTCCTTTACCTATACAAAATATTTACCTACCTCCTATAATCTTCATAATATAACTTATCAATGGTCTTTAAATATGTATTACCTTAATGTCCCTATGGAAACTAGGGTATCACCATGCATAAAATAGGTTTTTTAGCTGTGAGATGATTGATATGACAAGTAAAGTAAAATTTATTGATCAAATACATGTAAATAAGGTACATAGATATATTATCTATTTAGATATGACACAATGTATTTCTACCGTTGCGGCGTGCAAAATCTGGATACAATAATACCTATTTCATAATATTATAGAAATTTGCCAAAGTGTGAGGCTTACGCTTTATAAAAACAAAAACTTTTTCTGAATCAGTGTGACTGGTAGTTCTCAAAGTGATTTTGGCAGACCTGAAACAAATTAATTCGCTGTAAATAGAATATTGATAGGTATTGACTTAAAACCAGGGACTGATTTGGTTACCCGTTGAAGGGGTTTTCGATAGGGTTTTTCGAAGCGGTTGTTTTAAAACCCTGTTCATAAGTTACCCTTTCAATGAATAATCCGCTTTTAGGGGTAACCCCTTCAAAACCCAGTCGAATGGGTTACGCTTTGAAAGGGTTTTGAGTACTCCATAGTTTTGATAACCCGGTCGTTTGGGGTTACCCTTTCCAACACTGTAACACAGTAACCCTTTGCATTTTAAGTATTGTAATATAATCTCTATTTCATTAGCGTAAGGTTGAAAATAAGATTTTTCATCTTCTAGAACCAAAGTAGGTTAGTAGGAACCTAACCTACCTACTTGTGAAGACAAACAAATCCCGTTGGATTTGTCAACCCAAACTTAACGGGCCTAAGTAAGTACTACCGTTGTTCCCTGCCTCAGAAAGCACGTTAAGCTGTTGGTTCTGCGCTTTAATAGGTAGGTAGGTGGATAAGTTGAGCAAACAATCTAGAGGCAGCTCAACTAATCCATATAGCTAAGTTGAGCAAACAAACTAGAGGCACCTCAACTAATCCATATAGCTAAGTTGAGTAAACAATCTAGAGGCGGCTCAACTAATCCATATAGGTAAGTTGAGTAAACAATCTAGAGGCGGCTCAACTAATCCATATAGGTAAGTTGAGTAAACAATCTAGAGGCAGCTCAACTAATCCATGTAGATAAGTTGAGCAAACAATCTAGAGGCAGCTCAACTAATCCATGTAGATAAGTTGAGTAGACAATCTAGAGGCAGCTCAACTAATCCATATAGGTAAGTTGAGTAAACAATCTGGAGGCAGCTCAACTAATCCATGTAGATAAGTTGAGTAAACAATCTAGAGGCAGCTTATTTAATCCATATAGATAAGTTGAGTAAACAATCTAGAGGCAGCTCAACTAATCCATATAGCTAAGTTGAGCAAACAATCTAGAGGCACCTCAACTAATCCATATAGCTAAGTTGAGTAAACAATCTAGAGGCGGCTCAACTAATCCATATAGGTAAGTTGAGTAAACAATCTAGAGGCGGCTCAACTAATCCATATAGGTAAGTTGAGTAAACAATCTAGAGGCAGCTCAACTAATCCATGTAGATAAGTTGAGCAAACAATCTAGAGGCAGCTCAACTAATCCATATAGGTAAGTAGAGTAAACAATCTAGAGGCAGCTAACTAATCCATGTAGATAAGTTGAGCAAACAATCTGTATGCTGTATGGATTAGTTGAGCTGCCTCTAGATTGTTTACTCAACTTAGCTATATGGATTAGTTGAGCTGCATCTAGATTGTTTGCTCGACTAATGTATGTGTATTAAATAAGCTGCCTCTAGATCGTTTGCTCAACTAATCTATACGGATTACTTGAGCTGCCTCTAGATGGTTTGCTCAACTAATTATGTGTATTAAATAAGCTGCCTCTAGATTGGTTGCTCAACTAATCTATACGGATTAGTTGATCTGCCTCTAGATTGTTTGCTCGACTAATGTATGTGTATTAAATGAGCTGCCTCTAGATTGTTTGCTCAAGTGCCTCTAGATTGTTTGCTCAACTAATCTTTATGGATTAAATAAGCTGCCTCTAGATTACACATACCCAATAGAGAGGAAATAATATATGGTCATTCGAATTCCGAAACTTCAGTGATTTGTAAATGTATATCATACTAGTGGTGTGTGGATATAATAATCTATGTATTACCTGTCTAAAGGTACTCCCGATCTAACAAGAAGTACCTAATTAAAATGTATCAATTTGATTGATTTCTTTTTGATCAGTGTAAGTTTTACAAAGGGGTAGTTCCACTGCGCTCCAAAACCCATTGTTCTCAATAATTTAAAGTTCATACTCATTGATTCCACAACGCTCCAATAATTTTTAAGCAATAAAATAACTGAATATTTGAGTTCCACCGCGCTCCAAGAAACATTGTGTAAATATAAAAATTAAAGATGTACCTATTTCAAATATGTCTATTCAGTCATAATCACAACGGCAAATGTAAAAAAAATATTTCTAAAATTCAACAACAATAAAATCACAGCTTCAGATTAAAATAGTTTTTTTAAAACTACAATAAGTACAATTTATACTCTACAATAAAATAACAGTTACCAAAACATAATCAGTCTCTCTTATAATTAAAGTAAATATACATAAAATCTCACAGCTTCAGATTAGAAAGTTTTTAAGACTAAGAATACACAATAAATCACAACACAACATAATAAAATTTGTAAATACTGTTCTAAATATTTTATCGAAATCATATAGTTTGATTTAATTGCATTTACCTGTTCGATAATTGAGTATAGTACTTTTGAATTCTGTATCTCTCTTGATTGATTGCAGTTTTCGATTGTTTGGATGACGATACTTTTGCTGATACAAAGCTTCTTCTTTAAGTTTAAATAATAATAATAATCGCAGTTTCTTTGGCAACTCTTTATTGAGCCCATGATTCTACTATGATTCTACTTACTCCCACAAAAAAAAATCGATTGCTAATATCACCAACTTTCTGATACATTTATTTAAAAAAATACCGGTTCGGTAATGGTTTTTGGTTAAAGTTCTCGATGTCACTTTTAAGCAATATCCTTTATTGCAGCCTATGGGATGTGGAATTACCCCACTCAACCTTACTTTAACCCTTTCTCTTTTTATATTCACAGTCTCATTATGTGCAGTCTATAGCCGAGCACCGAGCACATTACAACAATTACATGCTTCTTTGCCTCGAAACATAATCCACTTGGGCTGAAAACATCCATCTGAAAACATAAGATGAAGGAAATTTATTCTCTGTAGGTGTCCTAATTCAAAGAACCACTTATTCATCTCTGTTATTTATTCATCCTTCACTGAGTGCTATTACTATTCTACTGTATACTATTCTGGCCTGTTCCTCGCTGGACCTGTGAGGTATCATAATAAGGCATCATTATAATTGTAAGGTACTTTAATGTTTTTAGGATTAGGTAAATAAGCAGTGATATATTTCTGAATGAGACCTTTAGACTAGACCGAAGGTTTGTTATTTTATTGTAGTAGTCTGCCGAAACCTGTTATTGGACCACACCATAGGTTCATGCGCTGGTCTGTGACAGCATGTTTAGTAGGTATGTAAATAACTTCCTATTCAAATAACACCTAGCTGTAAAATAGCTGTGAAATTTTGAAAATAAAATAATCCCTACATAGTAAACCATAGTAAACTCACATATAAATTGTGTTGGCACTCCTCCTGCGCGGTTACGCTTTAGGTCATTTTCAAGCTTTTCGGTAAGATAATATTACCATCACTTTGTTGGCTCTAAGGAGCAAAACAAATTCCGGAGCTCAAAAGGGTAGCTATGATCTCTCGATATGAAGCTCGACGTTCCAAACGCCTTTGTTCGCTTGCTCTGGCCCTACGCCGCATCGCCGCATTTCAATGAGGACGTAATCCATACTGTAAAAAGAACGAAAATGATAATCTTGAGGGTTGGTACCCATGGTTAACTACCCTTAGTTACTTATGTACCCCATGTGTGTGTTATGTGTGAATTGGAGTCGTTATTAGTCACTTAGCGGACGCCATGGGCATCATATCCCATGGGACCTTTCTTGACTAGCAAGTAGACCTTTATAGATTAATTTATATATCATCATAAGCAGAAGGTTTTGCGGCAGACAAAGGTGGGTATTTAACTATTGGATGGATTGATTGGACTGATTGGAAAGTTTACTGGGGAAACTCACTTTTAAATGTACTGGCACCCCTCCTGCGCGGCGAGGCTCGAGGTCATTTTTAAGCTGCTCGGTAATATACAGTACCATCGCTTTGTTGGGTCTAAAGAGCGAAATAAATTCAACCTCTGGGATCTCAAAAGGGTTGGTTTGATCTCGTATAGTTCTAAGTTCCAAACGCCTTTGGTCGCTTCTGGCCCTACGCCGCCGTCGCTCGCCACATTTCAATGAGGGCGTAATCCATACTGTGAAACGAACAATAATTGAAAAATATAGTACCTACCCATGTGTGTGTACCTACTGTCTTGAATCCTTTAGAAAAAAGGTAATTATCTACCTACATAAAGAGTTTTATGGACATCATCACTTCAACACAAGTAAATAACGATGAGTAACAACTTGTTTCGTTGATTTTACAAATAATTATGTATCTTACCTTATAAAATACCTACAAGACAAGATGATAACTCAGTAATTTTAAGAATCGTATGCACAAAGAAGCTATGCACAAAGGAAATACGAACAGAATAAATAAATGAACAAACAAATAACATAAAAATAAACGAATTGAATTGAAAGCACAAGGAAATTTATGACTTTGTCACACACGTGTGTACCTATCTACCTATATCGATAGCTCATGCGATGAATTGCGATGCGGCCATATTTGTTTGAGCGTTAATTTTATCCGCCTACAAATCGACCCCGATAAATTTTTGCACCAATTTCCACTGCCGGAGTACTTTTAGGCAGCAAATAAACGCACACGGCAACTACTCGCGTGAAATTTGCTAACTACACGCGCTAGGCAGGTTTTTGACAGTATTTACACGCGATTTGACATAAGAGAGTGATTTATTTAGGGTTCATTCAGTTATTTAGCCAATCAGCTTAATGAAATAAACGCGCACGTGCTTATGTGGCGCGCCACATAAGCACGCAAAATGGCCGCTAGCCAGCGTGTATTTCCACTTAACGCTATGTAATTAGGCTACTGACGTCAACGTAGAAAGACAATGACATTCATTGACAATAGAAATTTGTCTATTCCTCCTTGGCTTGCGAGCGACTGACTGCCTCCTAGTTTGTGGTTTAAAAAAATAGCGGTTTTTTGAAAAATTTTGCGAGTCCGAAATCATTTTTATAAGACGAAGAAAATTATGGCTCAATCTGCTATTCCTATCGTGGAAAAGGAAGTCAACATTGAAGAAACACAGCATCCGTGGGCCAAAATAGTTAAGAAGTATTTAACACAGAAAATCAAATACGCTCACAACTCTATCAAAAACCCGCATTATCATGTAAAGCAAAAAAATAAGCCCGATTCAAAAGGCTCAGATTGGAATCGAGTACGATTCACAGTAATAGGAAACAGAGTGACCAAAGAGTTTAACTTCTGCTCCAATATGGTACGAGGACTGCACAAATACAGATGGAAAAACTTTGATGTTCCTGTAATAAGAGGTAGGTAGGTACCTTTTTTTTTATTCGGCGAGGAAATTTGTTTTCGTGTGATTATGTGGGACTCGACGCCCTGAGAAGGACCCACTAAAAACCTCTCCGGTGTCCCTCTCTCGCCATTTTCAACATTTAAAACCTACCGCAGCCCGACTGGCGTTCCCTCTTCCGTTTCCTCGCCGACCCCATTCTTCCATCACCTTTACTCCCCCCGATTAGGACACAGACAGGACAGACACAGTTGAAACCTAGGTAGGTACCGAAACAAAAAATAAATTAGGTAGTGTTTAAGAATGTGCCGACATAGTGAAGGTACTTACATACTAGAGCCTGGTTTTCACAGGCCCGTAGGTACCTACCTTGCTGTCGGGCAGTGAAGACCGAGTAACTGTGATTGGGTCCGTGAAAACGTGAACATGTTGAGTCAGCTAACAAACTACAAAAAAACTAAAAACAGTACCTAACTGTATTGACAGCAGATGGACAGTTACTGTCTACTGGGTGGTCATCAACTGGGCCTGTGAAAACCAGGCAAGAACCGGTTTTTGTCTACTCATCATAAAACGAAACTGCAGAATTACAGATAAACCATTCTAATAATGCGCACCTACCTATAACGTTTTGTGGAGGGGGCTTGCATTCATTACGGATCTAAGCGGGTTAACTATGAACCTTATTAGTGTTGGAAGAACACCAATGTTTCATCCCTTACATCCGTAATGAATTCGTCAAACTACGATAGTTTTTATAGTAAAAGGGGCGTGCATTTTTAGAATGTTTTATCTCCACCTTCCTAACCCCCGAATACTCAAACGCAACTCAGATTTAAGAACGTCTCAAATGACGTGTTTTTGACAGATTTTTATGGAAAACTGTCAAAAAGTCGGGGCTTGAGACGTGCTTAAGGCAGCCCGCACATTGAGCCACCAGTCGCGGGGACTAAACGCGAACACTAGTGGCTCAGTCAAGCCACTAGAGGCAGCCACCGATCGCAGCCACTAGTGGCTTAGTTGCGGTTTTTGTTATTTTTTATGTAAGTATATGTACCTACTACCTACCTTATTTAGGTACCTAGTTTTAGGTATACACGGTTTTTATAAGAGGGCATAATAAAGTATTTCTAAGTATTTCTATTTGCAACACCTCTTCTGCGACCAGGCGTATTTGTGCATGATCGCAGAGGAAGTGTTCGTATTTGTTGTTAATGGCTAAGCTCACTATTTAGCCAGCAGTGTACATGTGCTGTTGAGTTGATATGCTAAGCATTATTTCAGGTGTTTCCGCGCTAGAATGGCCTCGTATCTGGAACGACCTGAAGATTCGTTTTGGCAACGAGGCTAATTGTCTGCTAACATCCGTAGCAGTGTTTGTGAACGATCAGATCATAGGTGGAGAGAAAGAACTGAAAGAGTTGGTGGAGAAAAAATATACCTATCATCTATGTTTAGATTATTACAACGAGGGCGTTGCAGAGTTTACGAAATTCATCCAATCTAGTGGAGTAAGTTTTGTAATTTTCAAGGCATGTTATAGAATATGAAAATAAATGAACCAAATTAACCCCACGGTGTCTAGAATAGCCCCTTTCGGCTAAGAACACAGGGTATTCAGGCTCAGCTAATATTTCTAGTATTTTTTCAGAGACCAACTGCTTACATGCACGTATCCATTGACGGTGCACATATTGGAACATTAATATTTATGGTGAGTCATAAACACCTACAAGCAGTGCAAACAAAGTAGACTTTACATAGACAGAAGGACCATAATCTTAAGACGCGACATCTATTCAAAAGTTATACCTACTTCTATTTATATCACCTGGTCTTCTAGCTTTATGCAGACATAGTGCCATACACTTGTGAGAATTTCCTTCGCCTTTGCAAAGAGACGAAGGGTGGCTACGGAGGCACGCCCGTACACCGCATCGTCAACGATGGATGGATTCAATGCGGTGGATTCAAACTCGAGAGCGCTCCGCTGACGTGCGAGAACTTTATCATTCCTCTTGATAAACGAGGGGTACTCGCTATGGCTAATGATGGAAGGTTAATTAATGATATTTTAATACGATAAAAATCTTGTAGTCCCAAAATCTAATAAGTATGGGTAAGGTATTATCTAGCGGAGAGCAGGATCCAGGACTGTAGAAGGTCACTAACTTTGCTAAATTATATCAAATCAAATCAAAAACTCTTTATTTCCATAAATACAATAAATGTACACTTAGAAAAGGTCAAATCAAAGGAAGCTGATGGTGGGCTATATACGCTTACAACAATACTTTGCTCCAGCTCAACACATGCTACTTCAATGTGGCTTTCAACGGATAAGCATAATAGGTACATAAAGTCATTTGGATTCAAATAGATTCAATTTATTATTTCCTTGAGAATTTTGATGCAGTTGGCATGTAGGTACTTACCAACCCACAGAATTCAATCCGATCCACTATTAAATGTGGTGCACACAATATCTTTGACATTTGACATTCTTTTGGGCAAGATAAAGGCTTACCAAAACTGTCGTTTGAGAAACGAAAACGAATAAAAGTCGTAGCTTATACGTAATATATGTAACTTTCCCTACCTCTCCCATTTCCTTCCCCGATAACGAGAAACATACTATGACGTAGACCTTCGTAGCACGTTCTACGATGCTACGAGGGATCGGCGTAGCATACATAAAAGACTTCAACGCGCACGCACCTTACTACACACAAAATGTCATTTCGTAGACTAACGTAGCAAGCGTTACGATGGCTACGGGTGGACTGGCCACATTCAGATCTGCCAAGGAGTATTCAGTACATTGATCTCTTTTCTTGAACATACGAGTAAGTGAAGTGACCATTCACTCCACAATTCACATGAAAATGCCGTATGCTGTTTTAATTTTATCATATATTGAGCCCATGACTCCTTTCACGACTTTTCTTTTACTTTTATGATTTCAGATTAGGCCATCCACTACCATCTCAAAAAGCCATTCTGTATACAACAGAATGGTTACAGAGACTCGAGACGTAGACGTGTAGACTCAATGCAGGCTAACAGAACTTTTATAAAATAACTTTACCTACAGGTCTTTGAATTTATACAAATTCTACGCACTTAACTCCGATTTTGACATCTTACAACGACCGGTTTCATGAAATTTTCAGTTCTGTTTCTGATATGTAACAAAATCATAAGAACAGGCCTTTGTTCGTTTAAAACTTTATGCATGCTACTAGAACTCTGATACAACTTGCTCTGGTTTGAAACGAAAAATCACTCAGATTTGTAAATTTTTCCAAGACCGTTTTGATTTAAAATTTCAGGTCTTCAGTTATCAAAACGTATCAAATATCCCTATCCCTTAGGAGCAGATCTGTTTTTCGTCTTTCACTCGATGTAGAACATACTTCATCATCATCATTATCATCATCAGCCTAAATTAGTCTACTGCTGGACATAGGCCTTCCCTAATTTAAGATTGTCATGAACATACTTCATGACATCCTTAAATTAGGTTTAATGTAGTAAAAATACCGGACGGAACTATTTTTTAAAACAATCATGCAAAAGTTTATAGATGCACTAATTTTCTTCGGTTTCTAAAAAATGCTCTGCTTCGCGAAGTTAGCAGAGCATGTTCTGTTTAGTGCACAAAACTAGCTACAAGAACTACTGGGACAACTTTTGTCCCAATAGTTCTGTAACTTTAATGAATATGCGAGTTCGTAATCTACATCCTAATCGAAAGCGACTGAGTACATTACATCAATCCAGTTTTCGATTGAGTCGAAAACGATTGTGATAGCAAAGAAATTACCAAAAATTTCAAAGATTGGGAGTAAAGAAGACCGTGTCACTTCTATACTGTCTACTACTGACAGCTCTGAATGTCTCACAGGCTCTACACAGAAATAAATACATGACGCCTAGTTAGTCAGCTATACCTACCGCCAATTCACGATTGTAGTAAGAAGGTGCGTGCGCGTTGAAGTCTTTTGTATGCTACGCCGATAGCATCGCTGAATGTGCTACGAAGGTCTACGTTACAGTATATTTCTCGTTATTGGGAAGAAACTCGGAGGGGTAGAGGAAAGCGAGATATATCACAAGATAGAAATCAAAATTCCCTACACAGTGGTGAAATCCGCAACTCCCTGCGTTGTCATTTAAAGAAATATCAGGAGTTTTGTGAATTTTTCGCGCAAGTGTGAATTCGCGAAAATGTCCATTCGCGCAAGTGTCCATTCGCGATTATGTCCTTCGCGCATGTGTCCATTTGCTCAAATGTCCACTTACGCAAATATCCACTCGTTCAAATGTCCACTCGTGAAAATGTCCACTCGTGCAAATGTCCTTCGCGCAAGTGTCTTATGCGCGCAATTGTCTTTCGCACAAGTGTCCTGATACCATAGTGGCGGTGGACAGTGGACAGCCACGTTGCTAGGTTAGATCCTCGAGGCTGACCGCCTGCATCTTCCAGTTTATAATTCTTAACTTTGACGAAATTCAGAGACATTGACTGTTCAACACAATTCTTCGTTCTTCTCCAACCGGCGCCGTGGATGAACCACAAGTACGTCGCATTCGGACAGCTCATCGAAGGAGCAGATACCCTGAAGAAGATAGAACGCGTCACGACGTGGTACGAATCACCAACTTCGAAGATTATCCTCTACCGATGCGGAATTTTAAACACCGAGTGCCATGACATTATCAGTAAAGGAACTAATCAGTACATTGATGGACATATTGAAGATTTGAATAACTTCTCTGATCAATTATGGGAGGTTGGTATTTACACATCACTTGATCACTTAGGTAGTTCTGTTGAAGGTATGTCCTGCTGATATCTCAGACTATAATATATATTTTTTCATCTTACCTATTTTGTCCCACTGCTGTGCAAAGGTCTCCACCAAACTCTTCTAGAAATCTCGTCACACACTAATTTCATGAATGTGAAAGTTTGAATCAATGGATGGATATTTGTTACTTTTTTACGGCAAAACTACTAAGCAGCAATTTTTTTTATATTTGCAATCATGTATGCAGGCCTGGAATAAAATATGCTGCTTTTAATCCCATAAACCCTAGAGATAAAAAAAACCTTTTAATGTTTCCATAGAAACAGCGCGTGCAAAGCTGCGGGCAGTAACTAGTAGATAATAGAATAAAGATACCGACTTTACTTTACATATCTGAATCCAATTGGCTACGCCGCCGCCAGCTAACATTTTAGATAGGTATTGGACAGCCTGTATTGGTCCACTACTGGACGCAGGCCTCCCCCGGATAAGCGCCTTATTGGGTTTTCACATGGGGGTAGTGACCATAATCCCCACGCTGGGCATGCGGGTTGGGGATCGCAGATTCGGTGGTAGAATTGTCCTGCAGGGGGCGCTGCTGCGCGTACCCGGTGGTTATCCCTTAATCGCCTCTTACGCCACCCGCGGGAAGAGTTGGGGTGGTGCAAATTCTTAGCCGGCACCACACAGCTAGAGTACCTATTACCTCTATATTCTAGTAAGATTGTGTCATTTTCCCAAGTTAGTTTTTGAATGTTACCTACAGCTTTTTGTTATATATGATATGATACCTACGATTTATATTTACCTTTGATTTTAGCATATCCTTGAGCAAGTTTTCTTAGGAGCTCAACTGAGGGAGATTGAACGTTTGAGAGAGCAGGATGGCGAAGGGGCAGAAAGCACCCCTGAGGATGATGCCATCCGACCCACACAGAGGTAAGGCTGAAACATTTTACCTATACAATTTAATATGAATGTGAGCAGGATCTCATCCCTTAGGGTATTTTTCTGTAGGGGTGTAATAAAACAAAAGTAAATGATAGCAACCTAACGACCTTAGCGTACAAAATGCACGCTTTGCCTGTCACTCCGAACAATCTCGAAAAGGATCAGGAAATATTTACACGGAATAACTTAAAAAAAAATCCGCATGTGTAATCTTTGATCTGGTATATTAACATTTTCATAGCCCAAACCGCAGATTGCTTCTCCTTCCCCGTGGCCCCGAGTTTTGGGTTCCCAAGGCTGGCAGTGGATACGTTAAACTAATTTTCATAATGTAATACATAAACATATTTTCATTTACAAATCAAAATTGTCCCGCGGGGTTTACAAAACTTGTACAGGGTGTCCGGTGCAGCTTTGTGAACCCACTCACATTTATCACGAATTTGTCATACTACATACTCAACAATGTTATCGTGATTTAAAAAAATATTCATAGACCCACTTTAATCCCAAGATTCAAAAAAGAAGACATTCAAAAGCAAATCGAAAGGAACCAAGAAGACCGACGGTCAACCGAAGATGATAATAAGGAGTTCGACGTAGACGACTACGTCTATGAACCGGAAGAGGATGAATACAAGCATGAGTCGTTACATCCCGGTAGTCTGGTTGTGAAACCGCAGAAACCGTATTATGTACCGCTGACAGATGTGCCTTACCCGGGTGATGTCAAGTCCGACTTTGATTTGAAGAGGTAAATGGAATATCTATAATAGCCCTGAAGGTAGCTATGGGCTCTTCCTTTCTTAAACGTAATAATTAGATAAAATAGGTGGAGGCGCTAGTGTGATTCAGCGCCGTAACCTGCGTTGTGTACTATAAAGTACGTAAAAGTACTTACTGTAAAGTATATATATCTATACGTTAAAGTTATCTGATGTGTATTTTTTGGTTTTAGATTATTACAAGGGAAATATTGTCTTGAATCAGATTTAGAAAAGCACGTTAACAAAGTAATAAAGAGCGCGATTAAGTTCCCATCTGATTTATTTATGAATCCTGAATCCGAACCATCAGCAAGTGGTGAGTTAACTTAAACGCCTAGTTAAGTGCCTAAATACTAATTAGACTTAAATCTGATTTATAACATGAAATATTTAAGGCTTTTCTAGTGTAATTTTTTTATTTTATAAATTTTCGAAATAGTGACATATGATGGAGAGGTATTTCAGACAGTATGCAATCTATAGATGTTTTTTGTTGTTGTCTGATGCAGATAGCTACACGGAAACGACGGATACAGAGCTCAATGCGTATCTTCAGTAAGTTTTTTGAACTTTAGATCTTCAGAAGGCTTCAGAAGGCGAAATCGTATGAAAAAGTTTGCTTATTTTATACAGGGTGATTGTTAGCTGGATGCAAAGCTTCAACAAGAAGGTGGAATAAACGATATAGAACCATTTGAGCCATAGTTAGCTAAGATGGGGGGTCATGATCCCCATGACCGTGTGGACCGGTACAAGCGCGGATCCAGGAAGGGGGGCTGGATCCGCGCTTGTACCGGTCCTCTGCAGGACGCAAACCTCCCCCTGATAATCGCCTTATTAGTTCCCTTGAGATTTGGATTTTGGGGAGAAAACTCAAAATACAACTGTTAATTGCTAATATGGCCAGTTTAAATATTAAGTGAACTGTAATGTGTACACAATCTAAACAAAACATGTCCTAGCTATCTGTCACTGCTGCAGACATTTTTTGTACAGTCATAAACAGTTCACGAAAACTTTCAAAGATTAAAGAACACCGTTTTTAGTTTATTTTTGTGTCTTAGATAATTTTATCCCGTGTGTTCTTAGTCATGTTTCATGAAAATCGGTCGGGGGTTTTTAAATTTTCATAAAACTTTTTTTTATAAATTTTGACTACTTTTTCTTCCTTCTAGGTAATTATGTAGGTTTTAAAAATGAGTTTTTTTTTTGCTTTTTGGGTTTCGTATTCGCAGCGTACAAACGAAACCCTATTACTAAGCCTCCACCTGTCCTTCCGTTTCTGTAACTAACTAAAATAAACGAACAACTAGGTACCTACTTCATCAATCAATATATTTATGGATTTATGGTAAGTATTAATAGGTATCGACATCACTTCGAAACTCCTGGATCAGCACTTAATTTTCCTATCTAGGAACTTATCCATCCATCAATTTGTGCTGACCACCATGTGTCTTAAACAACCATGGCTCAACTGGTTCTAAATGGTCTGTTGTAGCTTTTCCTTGAAGTTTCGCATCCAGCTACCAATCACAAACACTGTATAATAAGTAAGTGGTAGGTTAAGAAATTAAACAACATCGCAAAAATTAACGACTTCGGCGGGACTTGAACCCGCATCCTTCCGTCCCGCCGCAGTCGTTAATTTTTGCGATGTTATTTAATTTCTTAGAAATTTGCCAGAGTGTAAGGCTTACGCACTATAAAAACAAAAACTTTAGGTTCCAATTCTTTGGCTGGTGTTCTTTGAAAGATATTCGGCGAATTAGCAAGTTCGTCCGTTAACTTTCACATTGAATGTATGAAAACATCTGCCAAAACTGCGCGACACATCTATAAAGCGCCCCGAGGCAACATGTCGACGATGCAATCATCGGGTATCACCTATAATGTTATTCTGATCATAGAAAATTTAATACGATTAGATTCAACTCAACACGCATCGTGTTTTGTTCCTTACCTTACCTTAAGGCCAGGTATTCCTGCAGCAGTAGGCGTAAGGGAAAACGCGCGCCTGCCAAGCCGCCGCGCTCGTGTTTTTTGTAGTTATTAAAACATGGTGATTAAGAAAATCATTTTATCAAGTCAAACTCTGCGAATATGTTTAGAAATATTAAGTGCCTTTAGTTGAGCACAAAAAAATGTGATATCAGTAGTTCGTTAGTCATAGTATTAAAAAAAAAACATTAGAAAAAGGGGTAACTGTGGGATTCTTTTTTATCGAGTGATGTTCATTAGATATTGTAACTGAATGCGACTTTGACTAGACTAGATCCTTAAGTAAGTTATACATATCTTTTTTTCAGAATTTTAAATACTAATTTCGAAGTCTCAGATGATTAGAAAAATCACAAAAGTGCGGCCTCTGCTAGCCTACCAAGTCTTAAATCTATTATCTGTTTACAGAGAAAACGCCGAGAGAGTTAGTTTTGCCGGTGATGTTGTAAGAAGCATTGCCAAAAAAGGTCACGCAAGCCTCAACCTCGTCGAAGAAAACTTTTCTCAAGACTCGAGTCGAATGTAAATTCCCTTCCTATTGTTCGTAGAACGTAATACAGCAGACGCTTTTTAAGGCTAGTTCAGACCGACACGGTAATCGCTACCTGGAGCGAAGGCCGAGAACTTTTTTTTTTTCGAATGGACTAAAATGCTGTTGACCGCAGATGGCCATGACAGCGTTACCGGACTTTTGGCGGGCGCAGAAGGCGCCTCGCCGGTTAAAAGTTAGGTTGGGGCAACACGCACAAGGGCCACCACTTAGGTGCGAGCCTCGGCTTGGGCTGTTGCCAGATGCTACGAGAGGGAAGGGAGGTTGCGCCTATAGGTGCACGAGTGCACCTATGGGCGGAAACGGGGAATTCTTCGACCCCGCTTCCGGCGGGGTCGGTTTTTGGTCGATTGTGTAGTGTGCGGAAGCGAATCGGTTGCCGTCACCTCCGGGTTAGCGGCGGTGATTGGGTCAACGGGGTCACCGAGAACGTGTCTCGGTCTACGGAGGAGAGAACTCGTGGGAGGATCGTCAATGGGATAATCGGGTATTGTGGATATCAGGGGATTGTAGTGTTCCGAGGCCGTTTCATAATGACGCTGTGAAGCGGTCTTTATGAAGTGGGCGATCGATTCAAGATTAAGATCTCGATGGAGATCTTTGTTGCGCATGTACCACGGACAGCCCGTGGCTTTGCGCAGGAATCGATTTTGGACAACCTGAAGGGGACGGATGTTGACCGAGTGGCCAAACACTACAGAGGAGTACGTCATGACTGGACGTATGACCGATTTGTAAAGTGTCACCTTATTTCTAAGGGACATTTTACTCTTCGCTCTAAGGAGACTGTTCAACCGGCTGAGTATGAACTTAGCGCGATTGGTTACAGTGCGAATGTGGGGTTTAAAATTAAGGCGGTGATCTAGAATCACCCCTAAGTATTTGGCTGACTTAACCCAGGGAATGGGTTCGCCAAAGAGGGAGAGGGTTTTGGGCTTAGAGAAATTCCGCGAAAAGTACACTGCTGCACTTTTCGTCGGATTCACTTCTATGCGCCACTGTCTAAACCAGGCACCTAGTGTGTCTAGTGCGGCTTGCAGTCTTATACTCACCCGACTTGCGTTCGAGTCGGATGCGTACAAAGCTGTGTCGTCCGCGAAAAGGGCAAGTTCGACTTGCGGGTGGCGGGGGATGTCGCTGGTATACAGCGTAAAGAGGAGTGGGGCGAGAACGGATCCCTGGGGGACACCAGCTCGGACGGGTCGGGGGTCGGAGAGAGTGCCCTCCACGCGGTAGCGAAAACTACGATTCGACAAGTAGTCTCGCAGGATGAGTACGAGTCTGTCTGGCACACCGAGAGTGGAAAGCTTGTAGATCAAGCCATTGTGCCAGACTTTGTCGAAGGCTTTCGCTACGTCGAGGAAGACAGCTCCCGTACTGGCTGGCCAAGTGTGATGCCACATGGTCAGGATGTGCTCCGTGATGCGGAGCACCTGTTGGGGACAAGAGTGATGAGCTCGAAAGCCGAACTGCTCATCGGGTAAGAGCTTGTGCTCATTGACGTGGGACCAGAGGCGACTCAGAAGGAGTCGCTCGTAGATCTTCCCCAGTGAGCTGAGGAGGCTGATAGGGCGGTAGGAGGAGGGTTCGTTCGCCTTTTTGCCCGGTTTGTGGATGCCAATGACATTGGCTTCCTTCCAGACATCAGGGAACGAACAGGTGGACATGGCTGCATTGAAGATGCTTACGAGGAGGTAAATGAGGGCAACAGGGAACCGTTTAAGGAGCCTGTTGCTGATGCCGTCCGAGCCAGGGGACTTTTTCGGTCGGAGATCTTTAATGATCGCTGTGACCTCCGCCGCCCTGACGTGGTCAAGGGTGGCGGAAGGGGGTAGGGACGCTAAACGTTCGACTTCCCTATTCACCGTATCAAGGTGAACAGGGTCGACGGGCTCAAGACTGGGGAGCACTGGGCTTCCAGGCTTTCGGCCAGAGCGTCGGCTTTGTCTTTATCTTCAAACGCCGGCGTTTGATGATTCGGACGTATAAGCGGGGGCATAATAGAGAGTCCGTCTGCTTTCATTGATCGCGCCAGGTTCCAGTAGGCCTGGTGACCCGGTTTGATCTTTGAGAGCAGTTCGTCCCAAGAAGAGTTACGGTGCTCTTGAATGGCTCTCTTCACCTTACGGCGAAGCAAGTTCATTCTAAAGCGATTGAGATAGGTGGGATAGGAACTATAGCGACGAGTCGCCGCGTTCTTCTCAGTGATCAGCCGTCTGATATCATCTGGCAGGTCCCAGCGACGATCGTTCGCCGCTGGCACCTGTTTCGATGATTCGCTGATGGCGGATTGGACGTGGCTAGTCAAAGAGTCGACCGCGATCGCGATGTCGTCTAAGGAGCTAATATCATCGGGGATTTTTTCCAAGGCGGGTGAATGTATATTCTTGAGAGCGTTCTCAAGCTTATGCCATTGCACCACTGTCTTGGTGGGGGGACTGTCATTGGGAGGGGGGCCAAGCCGCATTATGACGGGACGATGATCCGAGTCGAGTTCCTGCATCACCGATATGGATTGCATCCGGAGGGATACATTCCGTAGCAGTGCCAGGTCCAAGTACTCGTTAGCGTAACCGGGGATGGGAGAGTACCGCGTGGGGCACATGGGAACGATCAGGTCTAAATCAAGGGATTCGAGACATTGGGTAAGGATGCGGCCGTTTCGATTACGAAGGCGGCAGTTCCACATCGGATCTTTGGAATTGAAGTCACCGGCCAGAATGACCGAGCTTCCGAGACTGAGTACTGATTCTAGGTCGCTTTGAAGAAGCGTCTTGTTAGGGCTAAGATAACAGGATGCAATGATGACCGATTGATGACCGGTCATCGCAAGCCTGCAGACAGAGACTTCTAAGTCTTGTAGGGGGGGGGGATCTAGGGGTATGCAGTGCAGGGACCTCTTGAAGTAAATGGCAGTACCGCCTTTGGGGACGTTCGTTCTGTCATTTCGGACAATTTGGTAGTTAGCAATCCTAGGACTGCTAGTGCCCTGTTTCAAGAAGGTCTCCTGCACAAGGAAAATATCGATTTGATGATTAACAAGGAAATGATGGACGAGTTCTCTCTGGGATTTAAGTCCGTTAGCGTTGAAAAACGCTAACGAGATGGAGCGGGGTTTTAATCTCTCAGGTTGTACAACCATTATTGAGATTTAAAGGAGAGGGAGTCTAAGGACGCCATGATATCTTGATGATCCGAAAGAATCATCAATTTTTCAATGGCCGTTTGAGCTTGGCTCAGTTTGCGCAGGAGCGCAGTGACTTTGCCAAAGTCAACCGATGGGGAGGGACCCGGCAAGCTAGCCGTCGCAGCAGCGGGTGCTGGTTGGCTGGGCTTAGGGGGGCGAGGTAGGGGTAGGGGGGGGGCAGGGGCGCGCGTTTGCTCCTGTGAGCGGGGGAGGGGAGGGGGGCAAGCTTTCGCCCGAGGGGCTAAGCTTGTGTAGGCCAAAGGTTTGGCCCACGCCGATGTGGCAGGGGGGCGGGGGGGAGAGGGCACCGTAGACACCTTACCGGATGTCTTTGTGTATTGGGGGGCGGGGGCGGGGGGAGCGAAGCGCTCCGGGGCCCTTGAGCGAGCCTTGTTGCTTGCTTTTGGCGCCTTGGGGCAGCCGCGATAGTTCGCGGTGTGCCCCTCAGCGTTGCAGAGCACGCAACTGGGAGGTGTCGGGTCATCGCGGGTGCGCTTGCAGTCAGCGGTGCCGTGGTCGCCCAGGCACTTGACGCAGCGCGGACGCGCGTTGCAGTTGCGCGCAGAGTGACCATGAAGCTGGCATCTGTGGCACTGACCGGGGGGACCTTGACGGAAGGGAGCCTCTACAGATAGGCCAGAGAGGCGACATACAGTCTTGAGACCGAATATCGCCTTCCCTTCGGGCGATAAATCTAGGATAACTAGGACTAAGTCAAACGGGCGTTTGTCCCTACCGCTGTACATGCGGTGGACTTCCCTGACGGGGAAGCCCTGGGACACGAGGTCGGCCTGAACTGTGGCCGGGTCGAATTCCGCGGGAACGCCACGGATCACGACCCGGAGGGATTTCTCGCTCTCTAGAGCATAGGTATGGAAACCTATGTTCTCAGAGCGGAGAAGGGCGGTGAGACGTCGGTGATCGTCCGACGTCTGTAATTGGAGCTTGATAGACTCCTTAACGGATTGGGCCTTCAGGAAGTGAATGCCCTTAAGGGAGAGAAGTTTCTCCACGTTAGCCCATTTGGCTTTTTCGCGGAGAAAGATCGGAGGGGGCGGTCTCTCCTTGCGGGGAGAGGGCTGGGGCGCGGGGGACGCGGGGGTCGCGGCTTTCGCGGGAGCCGCGGGGGTCGCGGCTCTCGCGGGGGCCGCGGGGGAGGAGGGGCGGGAAGCCTTGGCGGGGGCAGCGGATTTCGCCTTCTTCAACCTCCTCTTACGGTTAACAGGTAGCTGGAAACCGTCATCAGAGGAAGATTCGGGCGGGGTAGGGAGGTCGGACTCTGACTCAGAGCCCGACGATGCGTCAGAGGGCGGGATCGCGTCCCTCATCTCTACCTCATCGGGAGAGGCAGGGCGAGAGGGAGCGAGCGGGGAGGACGTCGGCGATTCCGGGGAGTCCGGAATGGCCGGGGTAGGGGCGGGGGCGGGGGCTCGAAGGGACGTAATAACGTCCTCGAGAAGAGCGGGGTGCTGCGTGAAGATTGCACGGAGCAATCCACGCAAGCTCTCAGTAGAGAGGCTAGAGATGTCCATATTGGACATCTGCGCTTTAGGAGCGGGGGAAAATTTCCCTATTCCCGGGGGGAACACCCGGGAGGTGTGCTTGATCCCTCCCTGTCGGGTTAGACAGGGGGGGGGGTGTGTACCTGCGTGTCCTGCCTAAATGTGTGTCCCTTATGCCACTCTTACGGGGCTAAAGGGGTGCGTAACTACCTAGCGCTACCTGGGGTCGGCGAGGGTTCTCCCCCAAGGCCGGTGGTTCCAGGCCCAGCCGGATTCTACTTTACTTTGAAGAAGTAAAGTAGGCGCTCCGGGTCAACGCCCAACCAAGTTCGTTGGCACGGTTACGTATCCCTTGGTTGACCACTGAAGGCGTGGATTTACTGTGAGATAAGTCGAAGAAACAAGATAGAGGAGCCGCTTTGAAAAAAGCGCGAACCTCGCGAAAAGCGTCGCTCTGAAAAGAGCGGGACGCTAACGTCTGCTTATTAAAAAGTCGCTAAGATGTTCAGTTCTAAAAAGAACTGAACTCTTATAGAAACAGATAGAAAAGTTCTGAAAAGAACTGATTTTTATTGTTTCGACAGAGCAAAACAATAGAGCGAGCGAGAGCGCAAGTACAGGGCAATCGAAAGAGCTACGGGAGCGCAAGCGATCGGACGTGCAACTCGCGCGAGCGCGAGCGACGGAATGAAGGCCGAGAACTTTGCGGCAATCCTACATAAATACCGCACGAAACCGATTGCTCGTAGCGGGTGCGAACCGTGCTCCGTGAGAGGCATGGACGAGGCACGGATTTAACACGTCGCGAATATTTTATATGATGCGGTTCATGCTATAGTGCATGAGTCTTAGACGTGCCCCGACGAAGAGCATGGTTGCGTACCGGAACATGCAACATGTAGACCCGAACCCAAGATTCCATTCCCCTTGTAATAGACCATTTGATGCGGTTTGACTGCTTTAGTCTTGACTATTTTTAACCGATTTCAAAAAAGAGGAGCTTCTCAATTTAGCTGTTTTTTTTCAGCCAAGGCCCCATCCATGACGATGTATTACGAAAGATGAGGTGAGTGGTACTCTCGTTAGCTAAATGTACTTTGTGCTACGTTTCTACAAGCTTTTATATTATTATCTTGCCCTGTTAGTTAGTATATACCTACGTACAATGTATGTAATGGTAGGAAGGTAGGTACATTTGCGTGGGACAAAAATTGCAACTGAATTTTTGACCAGTTATCCTCATGAGATTGAAATTTGGCATACTTGTAAGTTCAATGACAATGCAATGTGGTAATACCATCGAGCTGGTCTGATGATGGAGACAGAGGGTGACCATGGAAATCATTAAACGAAACGGCTTTAACCCTGTCGAGTTTGAGCTCGATGGAGTTCGACCCTGCCCTCTCCAATTTGCACGGCAGCAATGGCAAAACATGTAGGTCATCCATTTATATTTTAACATAATTGCATGCTCGCACCATGTTGATAATCGTGTTTTATGCAAATAAATGATTCATTTTCTTATTCGTATTCTTATGGATTTGTCTTACCAAGCACTTTGGAATTTTTGAATAAAAGCTGGTTTTTAATAAATAGTTTTTTGTATATTAATATTATTTTGTTTTGGGATGATGATTACGATCATTTAAATAATACATCTCTTCTCATTCCTAGTATTTACATTCAAATACCCTACCTAGAGCAACCAAATGAGGTTGCGAGTGGTTCAGTAGAATATATTGTGATTTTTTTTTAGGCTTGCATCAATTGATGTACGAGATAATGAAGAGCGGGCAGACACCGGGTAAGTTTTTGTTTTTATTTGTAATATACAGGGTTATTTCTGCCCATCATCACGAACACGTTCGTGAAGACGACAGGTCCTAATTCTTGAAAGTAGTGGAACGATGTTAGTAGTTACGCCTCCATTCAATAATAGTTAATTAGATGGGCTTTATTTGTAACTGAACTGATGAACGGCTCTGCCGTGAATTATCAGTGGCTGTGTTTCTCTGACTCCCAGCTCGGCTGATGTCACTTAAATCATCTTTCGTAGATGTAAAATAGGCCAATAATGATGATGTGGATTTAAATGAGGGTAAGAGATCGGTATTTAGTCATTGGGTTTCGGACATAATGTTGTGTGTGGATTTATATAAAACTTTAAGACCTGGCGTTTTCACAACACATGTGTTCGTGATGGGCAGAACCTGCAATTCACGCAGTGTTACCAATAACCCTGTATAGGGGAAAGGGAAGTTACATTAAGCACAATGATGGGAAAGAAGAATAAATCACCTCTATGACAAGGAAAAAAGCAACTCTCTACACGCCACGTGTCTTTTAGTTACGTGGTTCAGAGATTATGTTATTATAGTATACTATAATATACTATATAGTATACTATAGCATACAAAAAACGTTGACATTTTTCGTATGCTACGAAGCGGCGTAGCATTCAAAAGGCACCGTAGGACGCGCTACGAAGCTCTACGACAATAGAAGAGCAATAAGTAACGTAACAAATGTTAAACTAAAGGCGCGAGATAATAAATTTAACCAAGCTGGCTAATGACCTCTTGAAGAAAGACACAACATCCAGATGGCCATTCAAACATTCTCTTCGCTCTCGAGACATATTATTCTGTTTTTGATTGCTTAGTCGTTTTTCATCCTAATTTGTTAATTTGTTCACAGTAGTTCCCTTCCCACCAGTAGCGCCCGCTGACTCTACACACACACACACACACATACACTCTCTTAAACAATTTCCGTGACCTTGCCCACTCATCCATGCCCATTGTCATAGCACCCTGCAGAAGTAGAACTAGAATAAGAATTATTATTATTATTTAGATTTATCACCCTTTCGATTAGCTTATTATTCAATCTTTATATAGGTAATTATTTCGTTTTACTGCATGCCTTTCACATTGTACCTACTTATTTTATTTTTGTATCTTATTTTTCATTTGTTATAATTTTTTCATCTGATCTATTTGCTAGTGTACCGCTCTCTTAGTGTCATGGTAATCAATCACTGCTCACTCGGTCTCCCGCGAAACAGGCCTAGCCTAGTGCGGGGATCATAGGTAATCAATGCTCTCACATTCAAATTATGAAACGCCAAACAAATGGATATGCCGATGGGCATATATATACCATACATGACGTCATGGCTGGCAGAAAGAAGCATACAAACTCTTAGCTCAATGCCCAAATGGGCAGATGGCAAGAAATGAAGAGAGAATAAAATATTGACTATTTCTTTTGTTTAGTTTATTGTATTAATTATATTTTTTTATAGCAGACTCGGAATTAACGCCCCCCAAAAATTGACTAAGGACACAAAGCGCCGGCAAACCGGCTTCGCTCGGCAAAAGGATTTGGAGGAAATAAAAATAATCGAAGACTCGGACGATGATTATGATGATGACGATGACAGTGATAGGTGACATCTTTTGAAATAATGGTTTTCTACCTGAAAAATGCCTTTTCTAAAATAGTTAGACGACCTCCGTGGCGCAGCGGGCGAAGGTCCACCTGCGACGCAGGATGTTGCGGGTTCGATTCCCGCCTCGGAACAAATTTTTGTACGATCTGCAGAAATTTGTTCCGTTGGTCTGGGTGTTTTCTATGTATAATAAAAACATCTATCTATGTAGTGTATAGTATTAAGTACATCAGTTATCTAGTACCCATAACACAAGCTCTGCTTAGCTTGGGGCTAGATAATGCTGTGAATAATGTGTGAATTGTCCAGCGTTATTTATTTATTTATTTATTAACTATTGACTTGTTGATGTTGATGAACTCATTCATAAATTTTTTATGATTTTTAGCCTTCCTTATTATTCTTTAACATTGGAGTTTTTAATTAATTATGTTTTAATCCTAATAGATTTTTGCTTTGCTTTTTTTTAGTAAAACCGTTCGTTTGAACCCAATAGATGTCATTGAGGCGGAAAAGGCTCGGAACCAACCCAAATATATAGCTCAACGTCGGCCAACTGGTTTCATTCGACCTTCTGATTTTGCTAAATTTATTATCAATTATGATGACGATGATGATGATGACGATGATGATGATGACGACGATGGTGATGATGACGATGATGATGAGAAGAAGAGAATCGAATCAAATCATTTGGGAAATGATTCTGAGGATGAGGATGACACAAAGCCGTCTATTCTAACAAGATTGTTCAAACATGTTAATATAGATGACTTTTCTGAGCCTACCTTGAAAAATTATAAGTAAGTTAGGTTGACCTGCTGGAATCAAAGCAACGTTTCAAAATTGGGGCAAGTCATGGGTAAAAATTCCACTTTTTTTAAATATTTCAATAAGTATGAAACCTACAGAAATTTCAAAAACTGTTTTGAAATATCCAAACCGATAATTAAAAAATTTCAAAAACTGTTTTGAAATATCCGACCCGGGGAGGTAGCCCCCCACTTTTTAAAATTATTTCATTTTGACCATTTTTCAAAAAGTGTTCATTTTACAAACTTCTCTAGATTTTTCATGTTAAATATAGATCCATATCTACAAACGCTACATACGTAAAAAAATTTAATTACATCTGGCATGTTAGCGGTTACAAATAAAATCAATATTTACGTGAGATTTAGGTAAAAAAAGCACCTACGGGCAATAAAACTAAGTTCGTCTCTGATCATTCTATTCACTGAAAAACTGTCTATTTTATGGCCATTCCAACGGTATGCTATGTTTGTCAAACCATAAAAAACATAATAAAATAAGCGTTTATTAAAAAACAGCTTTTTGGTATACCCTGAAAATGACTTGCTTTTGTCTCCTAATCGTGACGTAAGCATGTTTTGCTGGGTGGAAATTATGCCAAGGGGTAAGTGGGGATAGGCAGAACCAATTGTAATTAGTATGGTGGCCTTTTAAACTCTGCACAACATTTTCTATGTTTTCTGATATTGGAATTGTCTTGCAGTGTAATTTAACACGAAGTTACGTAACACGAAAAGTCAATAAACAAACAAATCAATACAATTAATTTTATTAAACAAATTCCACGTAAATCTAACTAAGTTTCCTTAAGGAAAGCGTGCTCCATCTTAGGCCGAATATTCTCTCTCGTAAGTGAGATGATGGTCAAACGCTTTAGAATAAGGAAAAAACGTTTTATTTTACTACATAAAACACTGAAATTGTGTCCATTCTGATGGAACCAAACCCTGAAAAACCTATAAATAGCCGAGAGGCTTTTCAGGGTTAAAAAAGTCGCCAAGCTTTTGCACTTGGTTTCTCCAACCCCCAGTTTCCATATACCAAACGTTGTGCCGAACGCCCTGTATAACGCAATAATATGCAATAATGCGCCTCAATCGACGAGGGACCTTTGTTCGATAGTACGATCGATGCAACAATATGCATCTATCGTACTATCGAACAAAGGTTGCGGGATCAATTCCCACCTTAGGACAAACGATTGTACTATCTACAAATATTTATTCCTCGTTCTCTGGGTATTTTCTATGTACAAAAAAAAAAACTTGTTATGTATTGAATAAGAATATCAGTCCTCTAGCACCAATAACACAAGTTCTGCTTAGCTTGGGCTAGATGATGGTGTGTGGATTGTCCAGCATTATTTATTTATTTATTAATATTTACTACGCATAAAAGAAATTAAATTATATTTATTTATATCAAGCACATACTTAATACAAAATGAAGAAACCATAAAGCAAAAACAGCGTGAGAATGTTGTGAACGTGCCAGGTTTCCGTAATTTACCTAAATGGGGTACCTACGCTACGAGTGCGTGTGTGTATATGTGAGTGAATAAGATGTGGCGTATGTGTGTGCATGTTTTGTGTGTCTGTTACATGTGGTGTGTGTGATATGATATGTGTATGCATTTTTTTGTTAACTTCCAATGTGGCAAACATTTATGAATGTGTGTTGTGTGGGGGGAGTGTGCAGGTGTGTGTTTGTGTATATGTGTGATGTATAGGGTAAAATTTAGTTTAGTTTATTTCTTAACCATAATAGATCAAAATGAAAGAATCCAAGTTTCCAATACCTTAGTGTTCATCAATTTATGAAATAGCAGTGGTTGTCGACTTTTGTAATATATTCTTGTTTAGAATATTGTGGCAAGGTAATATTAAAATCAATTTGTGCTCAGCGATATTCGTTGCGATTGTACTTATGGAAAATGACATTTTCATTTTTTAAAATGTATTATTTTTTAAAATTTCAAGTGGATAGCTGCGGTAGTCGCTGAGTTATTAAAGAGTGAAAAAAGGACTAAGTGAGACCAGGGGTTTCGAAACCGATCTCGAAACCCTAAAAAATATCTAGTATTAAGTATATCAGTTATCTAGTAGGTACCCATAACACAAGTACTGATTACTTTGGGGCTAGATGATGTGTTTGGTCCTATTATTATTATTATTTTCCAAGTAACATTTGGGGACGCCAAGAACCAACTTTACCCTACTAGTACCTACTTTAATAGAAAATTAAAATGTTGTGCAAGGCACCTACAGAAATGCTTTTCATTTCAGACCATTCGATGAAATAGAGCAGCACAAGAACATTCTAACATACTCGGCAACAACTCGCCTTCTAAGCAATGAGAGTACCCGAGCAAAATACACGCGCACGGTAAAGGTTAAAGAAAGCTCATTCCACCAAATACTCGATATACAGCATGGGAAGAGAATCACCCGCAAAATATCCTCGGACTACGTGAAAACTATACAAAAAGATAATAAATTGGCAAGCTCTATAAGAAGCGTGGAGTACGCCAAGACACGTCCGATGATGTCCGTGTCCGATTATAGAATGAAGAATCGGAAGTACCACGAGCAACAGATGTCGAACCAAGTTAATACTGTAATGATGCCCAAAGCGGATTTTGGTGGGTGTTGTGATGAAATACAAACGATTTCACTTATTATATCCTAGGTTTTGCTCTCGGCTTTGCTCGCGGTATTCCCGGATAGTAGCCTATAATTTAAGCCAAATTATGTTCTATTATGTAGGTTTGGTATAACCTACCCAGGCTAAAATTAATCTTGACGTGTTCAGTACCTACTTTTAGAAAATGCTAACAAACATGTTCATACATATACACGTACGTATGAGATGTCACTTCTCACACACTTTTGCATTTACAATATTAGTTGGTAATTACTTAACCTCGTTCTACTTATTCAACTTAAGTAGGTCATTGCTTTATAGCATTAGGTGGTACTCCTTTATAATTATCTGTACCTACGGTCCGTACACCACGTCTAGTAACTAAGCTGGAAATATCAGAAAAACCACGAGATACATTTTAACTGATATATTTAACGATAAACTGTAGTTACTAATTAAATGATAGTGAGACGCGTGTGTCGATTGACAGGTGATCGTGAACTATAATAAAAAGTATTGCTAAAATTTATGACTGGCGTAAATGCGCGATTGTTTTTAATTAGGGCAATGCACAATGTACGTGCTCGTACATTATCTGTAGCCGCGACTTCGTTCCCTATTGCCATACCTGCCGGCTAATTGGGTACTCACATTTGACCACAGTTTCTCTCGAAACGTAAAAACTTCAATGTGCAGAATTGGACCTGTTACACTTTTAATATAAGTATTTATATTTAGGTACTAAGTTAAATTGTGTATAAATCGTGTACGGTCTACGGGAGATAGCATGGTGTCATCTTCAATTCCGTTCTTTATCTACACGACTTATAGTTACGACTCGACAGCGTCAGTCTCAAGAAGTGTCCTACTCGTTTCACTTCTTACTCGTGGTTCTGTTCAGCTGGGGCCCTATTCTGCTAAAGTCTAAACTAATCGCTACACTATGACAGTGGTTTCGTCACAGAAAGACACGTTTTGGTATTCTACCTTAGATGAAAGAAATTATGACGAGTGCAGTTTCAAACCTGACACTTCGACGCGCGTCTCTCACGCGCGTCGAAGTGTCAGGTTTGAAACTATCAATTAAATCGCACGCAGTTGGAGTTTTATTACAATAGATTAAGTATCTAAAGATTCTACGTGATGATTCTGCGACGATTCCATTGCCATAGTGATGCAATTGTATTGCAGAATTGGGCTCTTGATCCATTTGACTGGACCACCGCGATTTTTTTTCGTTAGTAGGTAGGTTGATTGTGTACCACAGTATGAAATATTTTTCTGTGGTCCAGTTAGTTTAATTGAGAAAATCATTTTATCAATTCAAACTCGTATGAACTTGTAAGAAATATTAAGCATTTTGAAACAATTGAGCTAACTGCAGACTGTTCCAAACAATCTACAGGTAGCTCAACTGATCCATATCAATACCAGTCGGAAGCGTCCCCAAGACGCTGGCTGCATTGCCTCGCTGTATGGCAATGCTTGCATAGACTAACTTTAGTTGTAATTTTTGTGACATAGAATATATACTTTTTACTTTTACTTTTTGTTTTGCTAGATCCTCAAGTAATTTAATATATCTTTTTTTCAGAATTTTAAAAAAACTATCTTCAAGTCTCAGATGATTTTAAAAATTACAACAGTAGTGGGGCCTCTGCTAGACTACCAAGCCTTAAGTCAAATTTGATTTTGCAACACTGTTTTCATGAAAAAAAGAATGTACGAAATCGGACGACGCGTTAATGAATCACAACTAAGTACACATTTTGACTTTCATCCCCTCTCCCAAGAGAACCGTACCTACTAAATTCCAGGATAAAAAGTATTCCATGTCCTTCCTCGTAGTATGAACTCAAATAATGCCAAGTTTCATTCAGTAGTTTCGGCGTGTTGCGCGGCCTAGAAATTTTACTTTCATCCCCTCTCCCAGGGAAACCTTACTGAATTCCGGAATAAAATGTATCCTTTCTCGTAGTATGAACTCAAATCGTGCCAAGTTTCATTCGCATTCATTCAGTAGTTTCGGCGTTATGATCGGTCAAGAAATTTTATTTTCTTCTGGTCTCCAAAGGGAACTGTACTGAATTCCGGGATGAAAAGTATTCAATGTCCTTCCTCGTAGTATGACCTCAAATCCTGCCTAGTTTTATTTGAATATATTCAGTAGTTTCGGCGTGATGCGCGGCCATGATACAGACAGGCAGACAGACAAAAATGAAAAAAGTTACTGTTTTGGCTTTAATGTCAATAATAGACAGATATTAGAGAAATGGACCTGTAACATTTTTTTATAACTATCGATTTAGATATTGACTTATAAGAATTTTATTTTGAGCTCGCATCGGCGTCAACGGGGAATAGTGAACAAAAAGTTCACTTTTCCCCGTTAACGGGGATTATCAACGGGGATTAGTGGAATAAGCCCTATTTATCTATCCACTGGCCTGCAAAAATATGTGAAGCCGTCTCAATGCCGGCACAGACATGCGATACTATTTCAGAGGCATATCTTGCGTGCTGAGAGTATTTTCCGCACTTCATGAGTTATATCTAAGCGGGACACCGTGACACGCTGCACGCGGCTTTCTTTAAGTACGCAGGTTATTTTACTGTGCCACCTGGTACCGTGCCGGTGCCACCGGGCAAGTGAAAAGCGCCCAATGAAGTTCAACAAAAAATAATTACCGAATCGCAATTTTAGACCATACATTTCAAATGTTTTATTTACAGACATGCGGCTTTCAACAGCCGATGTTTACCAGAGACAACAGGCGTCGTGATCCACCGGAAGTAAGATACTGAAAACTTTTACGTACCTACATAGTTTGTCGAAATTACCGGAATTTATCAGGTCAGAAGCTCGAGTGGCTAGCGGGTTTGTTTATTTTTATTTTTTAACTTAGATGTAGGTTCACATGCGTGTTATTTATATCTCATGGAAACTGATTTATGGGATAAAAAGTAGTCTTAGTTATGTGTCATTTCAGGTCTAAACCTAATAAGCACATTTATGAAAATTTCAGCGGTATCCGTTCGTTAGTTTTGGCGAGTAGAAGTAACAAACATACAATTAACCATCAATCCATCCATACTTACTTCCGCATTCATAATACTTATATTATTAATAAATAAGCGGCATAAACTCAGCATCATCAAGTCCCAAGCTAAGCAGAGCTTGTGTTATGGGTACTAGATAACTGATATACTTAATGCAATTCACTACATAGATAGATATTTTTTATTACACATAGAAAACATCCAGAACACCCTGAACAAATATCTGCAGATCGTACAAACATTTGTCCTGAGGCGGGAATCGAACCCACAACCTCCTGCGTCGCGGGCGGACCTTCGCCTGCTGCGCCACATTATGTCGTCAATCAGTCGTATGGCGAAGAAAACAGGAACAAATACCAGAAAACGAAAACAAATTAGAAACGCTATAACGCATTCACTGCACAGTGCACAGCCTCGGCGGTCGCCACTGGGTGCCGTGCCGCTGATCGATATGTGCAGCTTGGGGCTATGAATGTATTTATTAACGTTAACAATAAAAAACAAGATCCGTCAAGAGCGAGTGTAACTCGCGCGCCGAGGGTTTCGAACGTTTATCAATGATACAAACACTAATTTCTGCCCGCGGCTTCGCACGCCTTGTTTCTATGGATACGGTTAATGGGTAAAAATTTGGATCGCTCTGCATACTTCGGAGATTAGGGGGTAAAGTTCTATTTTTCGACTTTTTTGAAAATATTTGAAAAAGTATGAAGCCTACATAAATTTTAAAAACTGTTTTGAAATATGCAAACCGATACCTTTCATTTGATACCCGCTTGATCTTCTAGGTCTCTTTTAAAATTTTCACATCACAAATTTGTGTTTTATAAATGTCTTTAAAAATGGAACCTTTCGGACCTCAATTACGTTATATTATTTAATTATAAAATTTGGCATAACTACTCTATTCATGGAATTTATTATAAATGCAAAATTGAAATGTTTGATAATGTCTCAGATAAAGAAGGGACCAAGTGCGTGCCCAATGGTTCGTGTAGAGATACTGACTGCTATTGCGCCGTTTCTTTTGAAACTTGGCTGATACCCCAGAACGTTTCTCAAAATGTTTATATACCTACTGGGCGTCCCACGGGTATGCCACATGGAGGGAAAGTACCTTGAATATTGTAGTTGGAACATTTTACTGAAAGAAGACATTATTTGAATTTAAAAAACAATTTAAACTGCATTCATAGATATTTAAATAATTACATAAATAATAAAAAAAAATAAAAAAAAATCGTTTATTGCAGTACCTACCTTTTTTACAAATATAAATGTATTTGGGAGCCTCCATTTAAGCAAACATTTGCTTGTGTTAGGGGACTCCGCTCTTGCCAGTGACATACGATCAAAAGATACCTACAAAGACAAGGTATTTCTAAAATTACAAACTAGACTATAATTAAATTAACAGAAAATAAAAGTTATATAAAACAAACAAATCACCAATCACTATAATTATTCAGCTGTATATACTCATCCTTTGTACTAAATTTTCTATTTCGTCATAATTTTTATTTATTAGCCACTCCATGATAAACTCTTTACAATGAAAAAAGGTGACCTCATAGATACCTAATTCTTTATTTAGTTTATTGTCGATGCTATTGGGATAGCCATTCGTGCCCAGTTTACACAAAAAGACATAGTGTCTATACACAGAGTTCCACACCACCCCCAGCAAGGCAGGGACAGGCCGAAAAACATTATTGTCAAGTTCACCACACGCATCTTGAGGGACAATGTGCTGAGTTCATATCGAAAGGCTAAGTCTTTGAAGTCGGATCAACTGGGTATTGCAGGAACATCCTCTATGATATTTATGAACGAACACTTAACGCTCAAGAAAAAGCAATTATTTCGGAAATGTAGAGAAGCTGCGAAAGAGTTACAATACAAGTTTGTCTGGGTCAAAAATGCAACAATCCTTCTTAGGGAGGGTGATGACAGCCCTGCTATTGCCATCAGGACCGAGAGTGACCTGGAGAAGCTTAAACCAGCTGTCTCCTGCACTAAGAACACAAATAGGCCAACTTAAAATTAATTTCTATGTATATTTCATGTTCCTATGTGCACTACTGTCATGTTTATTTTTAGTTAGTTTTACCTATTATAATAATGTCTATTTGGGGCAAATTGAACTGCATCAATATATTATTAATGACTCTACCACCAGCATAAATAAATCATATGTTGAACAACCACCACACATAAGACTCGGGAGACAGATTAAGTTTCTAAGAACTAATTTATAATCTAACTCATACTGCTGAATTATATAATTTTTTTACTTAACATATCCCAACCACTTATCACGCTGAGCGCTTTCGACACAACTGCTATGCTGAATCTCTATAAATTAAGCAAAATATTCTGCTACCCTTTCTGCAACTGCTGCTGTCACTATTCACATAGAAAAATAATACTTTATTGTACAAACGCAAACATTGTTCTACATTTTGATTATGGATAAAAGCCGTCAACCAAACCATTTAACACTATATTATCAAAATTGTCGAGGTATGCGAACAAAATTACAAACACTCTACATGAATATCTTAACCCATAATTATGACGTCATCGTGCTGACTGAAACATGGTTGGTACCAGATATCAACAATAATGAATTTATCGACCAACGATACACAGTTTATCGCTGCGACCGCGACCGTTCCGCAACAAATAAACGGGACGGTGGAGGGGTTCTTGTCGGTGTATTACATACACTTAGATCTACTTTTTTCGATGTTTCTGGTTTTACTAATATTCGTCAATCTTGCCATATAGACCATATACTTGTTGAAATACCAAGTACTAAGCGCTTGAAACGACATGTAATTAGCGCAGCCTATATTCCACCCAGGACCCCTGTCAATGTATATGAGGAACATTTTGATCTTTTGCATGAGTCACTTAATAACGATCTAGTTGAACATCTTTTTATCACTGGTGATTACAATATTCCCGATATAGAGTGGATTCGCGCGGCTCCTGATGCTAATGGCACAATGGGTTCAGCGCTAATAGCTAGAGGTTCATCAGGTGTTCACACACTGTTAGTAAATTTTTTGTATGCACTTAATGCATCTCAGTTTAACGATATACTCAATGATAACGGTAAAGTGCTTGATCTTTTTATATCAAATTTAGTCCCCACACTTCATGCTGAATCTAGCCCGCTACTACCAACTGATCCGCACCATCCTCCTTTTGTTTTTTTTGCCAATGTAAACCTCATAACTCAACCCATGAAAAGAAGACCCATCACAAAATATAACTTCTTTAAAGCGAATTTTGATTCTATTAATGATAAGATTAAGGACACTGATTGGGCTAGTCTACTGCTAAACCTCCCCATTGAGCTGGCTCTTGATAAGTTCTATAATACATTAGATAACATCAATAAACAACATGCTCCACTGGCAAAGTTCAGAACAGCACAATTTCCTATTTGGTTTTCGAATTCATTGATAAAATTGTTTAAAAAGAAAAATAACGCCTGGATAAAATGGAAGAAATTTAAAAACGAATCTGATTATGAAACATTTTCACAGCATAGGAAGGAATTTAAGAGAATGTGTGATATATGCTTTAAAAAATATATAGAATCAGTCGAGGAAAATATACCTAAAAATGTTAAGCATTTCTGGACGTACATTTCAAACAGAAAAGGTAAACCCGAAATCCCATCTACTATGCACTACCAAAGCCAGAAATCAAACAATCCAGAAACAATATGCAACATGTTCTGATTTTTTCTTATCGGTATATGAACCCGTCTCCCCCACTATCAATCAGTGGCAACCTACATCCAATATAACTGAATATGATCATATATTATCAGACATTAAATTTAGCGAATCAAACATCTTAAATGAACTTAAGAAATTAGACACAACAAAGGGGGCTGGTCCGGATGGACTGACGCCACTTTATTTGAAACGGACAGCTGAACACATAAGTAGGCCTCTATACCTTTTATACAATAAATGTTTAGCAGTAGGAGTTTTTCCGGAGATTTGGAAACGTGCTAATATTACACCAGTGCACAAAGGTGGGTCCAGGTCTGATGTTGAGCAGTATCGTCCCATTTCAATTCTTTCCACCTTGTCAAAGCTTTTCGAGCGTCTCTTGCATAACGAAATCTATCCAGTTCTTCATGAATCACGTATTGAACTAGTGCAGAGTATTTGTTATGCTGTCCCCAGAACAGTACATACTAGGAAAGTACGTGCCGGTTGCTTATTTGCACTCAATACGTGCCGCACTAACTCAGGATTGCGTACACCAATTAGAAGAATGGTAGAGTCATATAACAAATATTTCCTGGACATTGATATATTTTTATGCAGTGAGAGTCAATTTAAAAAGCTTATTTTACACAAATTATATTGTAGCAGTTTAAATTTGTTGTAATTTACGGTATTTGTACTAAAATCTTTTTGTTTTTCTAATTTTCAACCAACCAACCAAGTAATTTATTTTCTAATTTTATAATATTATCTAACATTCTAATATTCCAACGTTTGTTCTGTTTGTTTACTAACTTAAAACTTAACTTTAGCGGAACTTTATAGTAACACCTCATACAGCAATCTGTGAATTGCGTCGTGGGCTGCATTATTATTTAAGATTTTCATATTATTATGTAAACCTAATTCTAGATAAATAACTATACATTTTGTAGCCGTTAGCTTTTCCTGAAGAAATAAAATAAAATAAAAATTGTATATATGAGCTGATTGATCAATGTACTGTCTCTTAGAAAATGTTGTTTTTGATGATTTCACTGCTACGGGGTCTTTTTTTCTACGAGAATTTACATTTAACAATTTAGCATCATAAGTCTGTGACGCATGCGTTTTTAAAACTAGCTGGAGCACATACAGCTTCCGGACTGAAAGTAGACCAGATGTAAGGTAAAGGCTTTCAGTGGGAAATCTATGCGGCTTATAAAACATTACTTTAAGTAGGGATCGCTGAGCACGCTCAAGTTCTAGAAATTTCGTCTTTGTTGCCCCTCCCCAGACTGGCAAACAGTACCCTGTAATTGATTGGGCTAACGATTTATAAATACTTGTAAGTAGAGTCTGTGTTGTAACATGTCGCAGTGTTTTAAAGGTCCATATCAATTTTCTAAGTCTGTTCATAACAATTTCAATTTGCATATGCCAGGAAAGTCTAAAATCAAGTATTATCCCTAGGTACTTATTGTATTTGACTCTACTTATTTCAGTACACAAGCAAGCAAGGTTTGAGCCAGAGCATGTGTGCATTTTAAGTTTAAAATCGTTTGAAGGTTGAGAGGCACTGTTGATAGTGAAGCATATATAGTTAGTTTTTGTTACATTCAGGGTCAGAAGATTAGAGTCAAGCCATCTAGCTACCTTTATTAATCCATTTTCAGCAAATTCACGCACACTATCCCACGTCTTCCCAGAAAATATTAAAACAGTGTCATCAGCATACGACAAGACTTTACCCTGCTCTATGTTTAGAAAGCTTAAGTTATTTATATATATCAGAAATAGGGTAGGTCCAAGTACGCTGCCTTGGGGGACTCCAAACTCCACTTCTTTGATAGTACTCGTGTAGTTTCCTATTTTTACTCTTTGTCTTCGATCCGATAGGTAGTCTTTAAACAGTAAGAGTGGTAAGCCCCTTATGCCGATCATTTCTAACTTCTGTAAAAAGATGGGTACAGAAACCGTGTCAAAGGCTTTTTTCAGGTCCAAGAAGACGCCACGATACTTATCTCTACCATCCAGTTTTTCAGTGACTGTAGAAGTAAGTGCCAAGATAGCATCCTCTGTGGACATACCTTGTCTGAAACCAAATTGTGAAGGTGACAATATGTTAAATTTATTAAGAAAACGCACTAGTCTTGAGTTTAATAATTTTTCTAAGATTTTAGATATGGGGGAAAGAACTGAAATCGGTCTAAAGTTTGTTAAAATGTCTGCGTCTCCACTCTTGTGTACGGGCGTTATTAAGGCTTCCTTTAGAGCTAGCGGGAAAACACCCTGTTCAAAACACAAGTTCGCTAGATATGTTATAATAGGAACAGTAATGAATGGTATTAGTGGCTTTAAGAAAACTGGTGGATATTTTATCTATACCAGGAGCACTATCAGATTTCAAACCCATGAGAACAGCTCTTACTTCATCATTGTCTGTATTAAAGAGAGCAAAAGAATCTGTAATTCTAGAGTTAGCAAGATCTAGTGGTACTTTGGGTAGTGGGTGTGTGGTGTGTGATCCTGTAATTGTATTAGCTAGTAACTTACCTATAGAGCAAAAATATTCATTAACTTTATTGACACTAAGCTGTGGGGATATATCTATACTTAACAGTTCAATACTTTTATTAGTTTTAGGGTTTCGTTGGGTTATATAATTTATCGCTTTCCATAATTTTTTGGGATCTTTTTGTGCATTCTGTAACTTTTCGTAGTCATATTTCCGTTTTTGTTTTTTAATAATACAGTTGCAATAATACCTGTAGCGCTTGAAAGTAATTTTTAATATTTCATTATACGGGTCAAGTTTTAGTCGTTTTTGCATATTATTGCGGTTTATTATACACCTCAGCAAACCAGAGTCATCCAGGGCTTAATAAGTGTACGTCTATTCGATAATATTTTTTTTATAGTATTTAATTCAATACATTTTTGTAGTTTAGCAATGAAACTGTTAATAAGCTCATTCGGGCAGTTTATTTTTAAAAGGTCTCCTAGGTTACTTTCTTCTTCTAAATATTTTATAGCTCCCTCCAAGTTAAAAATGTTTTTAGTATTTAATTTTTTTTCAGTTTTCCTAATTTTTGAGAGTTTTAAGAATATCATATTGTGGTCAGTTACTGTTGTGTCTAATATTATAATTTTGGCTGATTTGTGTTCACTTTTGATTTTTATAATAAAATGGTCTAAACAGTTTTTCCCTCTAGTAGGTAGGAGGTGTTAATTTTGTATTAAAATGTTAAAATTCATGGTCTTCCTTTTATTTCTGACACTATGTTATTTAGCAAAAAATAATCCTTATGATGAAGCCTTTCGATCGGTATGATAAAGCTACAGGTGAATATTTTTCTCGTGTAAGGGGTTCGATTCCCGGTTCAACCATGTAATTATTTAAACATCTATGAATGCAGTTTAAATTGTTTTTTAAATTAAAATAATGTCTTCTTTCAGTAAAATGTTCCATCTACAATATTCAAGGTACTTTCCCTCCATGTGGCATATCTGTAGGACGCCCTGTATAGTAGTTTCGGTAGAGATAAAATTGCTTATAATATAGAAGGTCTGTGATAAGTTCATGTCTTTTGATCTGGGTTTTTAGGATTAATAGTTTTTATCTTTTCAGGTCACATTGTCTTCGCTCAAATAAGATGCTGTTGATTTGTTTCCCTTCCAAGGGCTTAATTATTTACGTTATTTATATGGTAGTCATGTTTTAATTATTTTACATTAATTTTAGTATTATTCTATTTATTTTTATTTTTTTAGCGCTATGCATGAAATTTTAATAAAGTTGTTTGGCCTTTGCGTGTGTGTTTATTTACCTCCTACACAGTACCCATGTCTAAGATTTACAGCTTTTTCAGAACGTCTTAAGCAGATTCTGCCACAATTAATTTGGTGAGACCGAAACTTTTAGATATATTATAAATAAATAAATAAATAATGCTGGACAATTCACACAGCATTATCTAGCCCCAACCTAAGCAGAGCTTGTGTTATGGGTAGGTACTAGATAACTGATATACTTAATACAATACACTATACATATAGATAGATATTTTTTATTATAGATAGAAAACACCTAGACCAACGGAACAAATTTCTGCAGATCCTACACAAATTTGAGGCGGGAATCGAACCCGCAACCTCCTGCGTCGCAGGCGGAACTTCACCCGCTGCGCCACGGAGGTCGTCATATAATGTAGAGAATATTTTTTTAGTCTCTTTTTTAGAGAACTTTTAGAGATCATATTTATATCTCGGCGATTGTTGCGAGATCTCGACTCTGCCTTCACCTTCGTCCAATGAGTAGGTAGATTTAGTTTTTCCTTTATGTACCTACCCATCTAATCAGGCGCGTTGGCCTTCACAAGAATCGACGTGGGGGGAATCGGCGTGAAGGGAACAATTCCTTTTAGTTGTCCTTTTAGTTGTGCATGTGCATATTGGTTCCAACGTGTACGGAAGAAAACATTGTAAATCACCGACACCCCGAGCAAGCCGAACATGACCATGTAGGTACCTACATAGTTGGCTCTCCTAGCCATCAATATTTTTGCCCGTATCTGATCCGAGGCTCATCCCTCGTTTGTAATCAGTACCTACCTATCTACCTATGCAAAACACTGCAAATAAAATCAAACAAAACAACATTTTTGCGGCACGCTCCACTCGCTGGTAATATCCCTGACCCTTTTATGTACCTATTGTCCATGTTCAGTGCTTTAGTGGCAGCGTAAGAAGGCGCAGGGGGCGATTGGCTCTAGAGGTTTGTTATAATTCTCCGTAATTGACAATTGCGTGCATCGCTTCGTCAAATTGGTATTCTAATTCACCAAAATTCGAAGCTACGGCACGAAGTTCGAAGTGGCGGTTTTTGCGGCGGGCACCGGCGGCGGCGGGCAGGTTTCATACAAAATGTTATGCTCAACTAAAGGTTGCATAAGGTCCTCATACGACAAAGTGTTAGATGGTTCAATAACTAATGTATGATAATTATTCTATAATTCCCTTTAGTTAAAAAAGTTTATCGTTTATAAACGTGTTTAAATGTATGTTTAATATTGTTTAGGATAAATGTACACTATATTTGTATTACTTTTATTAGCAAAGTTTATAAATAAAGATCTTAAAATTGTAAAAATTTACCTAGGTACCTACTTCATAAAACCATACCTACCACTATACCAGACAATTAGTATATGCGTTTAGGTGGCCTCATATTGTGAAAAAAATAATAAATAAATAAGTAAATAAATAATTTTCGGTGGCTAATTCCACTCGTAGTTATTTCTTTAATGGTGTTTTCTTGTGTTCGAGTTTTGTTGTCTTTGTTGCTCACCTCTCCAAACTCCATAATTAAAAAAAAAAAACTAATAGAATAATTAAAACAATTATGTACCTCCGCAAAGTCTATAAAACTTTCGGTGCTCCCTATCATTTATTTTGTCACATTCATGCTTAGGTACTTTTTTTTTACAATCATTAAAAAAAGTCTCATAAGAAATTCGAGGCTCGCTCCTCTCGCCATAACTTCTGGTTAGAAACTGACTTAGGTACCATACTAACCCACGCTATGCCGCCACTGGACATGCTCAACCCCAGTTAAAGGACAATTGACTTGCCTACCACCGCAACAGAAGAAAATTTTGGGACAAATTCTCTCAATTTCAATTCTCCAATGAGAATGAATTAGATGAAGTTGTTTGTTGTGTAACGGGTACCAACAGGTAGACCTTTATGAAAATGAACCGTGCAAGTGTAACTAGGTACAAAACCCTACACTGCGCGTGGCCCGACACGCAATTCGCCGTTATTTTATAGGGCGGCAAAACTTACAGGCCCAGGACGCCGAATCTTCAATTACGCCACTGTTTGGGTGACTCGTTGTCTTGTCTCCACAGTTCTAGTGGGTCAACAAGTGTGTACATGGTGCCTCGAGAGAAAGAGCGGCCGAGACGTTCGCGGCGAGTGTTTAGGTACTAGGTACCTACCGCCATCAACCCTCCTGGATGCCGTCCTTTTGATAGGGGCTTTATCCGTGTTGTATTGCTTTTTTCCAATTATAAATATAAAAATGTAAGTGAAGAGAAAATCCTTACTTATTTCTTATTACATAGGTAGGTAATTGATAATAATTGACCCCGATCGACGAAGTGAACGAAGCGTCTCTGCATCAAGTGGCAAAGTTTGCGTTTCTGTGTGTGTCTTTACTCGTCTGCAGGTCGTATTTTACAACAAGTTTACAACCGATCGATACGAAACTTAGTGGACCTACAGATTCTACAATTTTATAGGATTATTTGTCGTCGGGGTGTTTTGATTATAGGCGTGCTAGGCTTCCAGTTCATGGCTCAAACGAAAGGGAGGAACAAAGTCTACATTTTCGGTGACAGATGGGTGGGTATAAGACATGTTAGACACCTACCTTAATATCCCGTAATATCTCTTTTAATTAACGTAAGTATCTAGTAAATTAATTGTTGAAAAAAAGTTAGTGCTCGCGAGGTCTACTGTTCGTAGAACTAAGTACTAGTGTGTAGTAGGTATAAAATGTGGCTTGTTCCAGTGCTTATTTTGTAACCCTAGGTAACGAAATAAAGTTATTGACTTCTGACTTCTATACCGGACTCCTACCAGGTAAACTATGTAACCAATAAATAATCTAAGCCCACCACTGTTCTGTACCAATTTTCCGAACCTATTGCTCTCGCAAATTCTTCCGCGGGATCTTGGTCCGGACCCTGGGTGAACACTTCACTCGCAACTGGAAGAGTTCCAAGTGAGTAACTGAATTTACCTCTTCGCTTTTAAGGTAGGGACCTTTTTGAACTAATAGCTTTGATTTTCTGTCAAAGTCAAAATTGAAGTCAAATTGAACTTCTTTTAGCTTTTCTTTCTAGCTTTCTAGAGCGACAGGAAGTATTAATGTTACTTGTTGTAGAGAAATTCGCAATAAGATTATGGCCCTTTTTAATGCGAAAGAACTTCCTTCAATGGACATTGAAGCCAAACAGCATCCTTGGGCTAATTCCATCAAAGGACTTTATTCACGTAGATTCAAATATGCGCACAACTCTATCAGGAACCCAATGTATCCCGTCAAAGAAGAAAAGCAGCCAGATCCAGATCGAGTGCAATTTACAGTCATAGGAGACAGGCTGACCAAAGCATTTAGCTACTGCAGAAATCTGGTTATAGGGTTGCATAAATACAAATGGAAAAACTTTGATGTTCCTATAATAAGAGGTAGGTACCTACCTCAAGCAGTGTCTGTCTCAGTAATGGGTCGCTGTGCAGTTTACGGGACGCAAGGAAAAATTAACTTTTTTTTTCAAAGTCCTTGACGTCAGTGACCTTGAGATCAGGAACCCCCAACCCCCAACCCCGCTTCGCGGGGGTGCGACGCCAGTGTTAACATTATGGCTCTGGGTGCAATTACACATATAGGTACACACCCTTTCAGTCACAGAGTCGCCACGAACACGCACCCCCCGCCCGCTTCGCGGGGGTTGGGCGGGCTTCGTTAGGACTAAGTTAATGTTGAGAGAACCCCCCCCTTCGCGGGGGTGGGACGCCTACAGGTCGGGTTAACTCAAGTCGGAACAACTTAAAACGAGGACTCCTTTTTGACATGACTTTACATAACAGCTCTGAAAAAAAAATATTAAGAAAAAGATGTTGAAAATTTTGCACGTATAGTATAAGCCTAATGTGTTCTTTTGCAGGTTGTAGCTCTATAGAATGGCCTGATGTCTGGCACGACCTAAAGCTTCGCTTTCCCGACAACACAGCTGTTAATTGTCAACGATCATCTGTAGCAGTGTTCGTCAATGGAAGGATCTTAGGTGGAGAGAACGAACTGCAACAGCTGGTGGATTCAAAATATTATTATCATTTGTGTCTCGATTATTGTAACGAGGGTGTGGCTGAGTTTGCGAGATTCATAAGATCAAGCGGAGTAAGCTCTTTCATATACGCTATTATACATCTCTAAATTATTATGTATGTATTTGTATTTTTAACTCCTAACATGAGATGATCATCATTCACGCCGGATTTCACTCACTGTTGGCCTTAATTTTGCCTAATAACATACCAGAAACCAAGTCAAGTCGGTTCAAAGTCGCTCAGCGAGCTATGGAAAGAGCTATGCTCGGAGTTTCTGCGAAGGATAGGATTCCTAACGAATACATCCGACAGAGAACCAAAGTTATCGACATAGCTCTAAGAATCTTTTGCTTGTATCTGCTTGCTTGGCTGACATTTAGTTTCTGATGTGAAACTTCGGTGTGTGTTTATTTTGTTTTTTATTCGTGTGCGAGTTTACTGTATCAAACTACCAACTTACGTAGGAAGATACATGCATCATGTACCTACTATGTATTGTATAGTACCAACTATTTATGTATAATATTAACTTTAATGTACCTTAGAGACTAAGGCTGACGGACAAACCGAATCACGGTTTATGTTAGCTGAAGATAAAATAAGTTAATAATTATGTAACATAAATAAATGAAAAAAAAAAAAAAAATCAGCCACCTGAAGTGGCAGTGGGCCGGCCATATCTCGTGAAGAACCGATAACCGTTGGGGGTAACGTGTTCTTGAGTGGATACCTCGACTCGGCAAATGTAGCGTAGGACGCTCTCTGGCAAGGTGGGATGACGACCTGTGAAAGACTGCAGGCAGATGCTGGATACGGCAAGCTGAAGACAGGGCAATATGGCGCTCATCAGGGGAGGCCTATGTCCAGCAGTGGACTAACATAGGCTGATGATGATGATGATGATACCAGAAACCAAATAGGTGAACAAATCTTCCATGTTTTATTCTTGCAGAGACCTATTGCGTACATGCATGTCTCCATTGACGATACGCACGTTGGTACATTCATTTTCATGGTAAGCCTAAATCATCCATAATCAATAAGTAGAAGGTCGGAACTATAATTAAGAAGCTGATATCATCCGCTTTTCTAGCTATATGCAGATATAGTGCCATACACATGTGAGAATTTCCTTCGCCTTTGCAAAGAGACAAAGGGTGGCTACGGAGGCACGCCTGTACACCGCATCGTGAAGGATGGATGGATTCAGTGCGGTGGATTTGGACTCAAGAGGACACCTCTAAGCTGCGAAAACTTCATCATTCCTTTTGACAAACGAGGGGTCCTCGCGATGACTAATGATGGAAGGTTATCGAATTTTATTCAACCATTTTCAGATTTGTAATTCCAACTAGGTATTTGGAACCTGACATCTCATTAGAGTATAAGTAGTTATCATTAGAGTTCATCATCTTCCTGCCAGAGTATGACTATCGTAAGATGAAGAAGGCAAAATTTAAAATATGAGTAAATCAGCCTCAAAATTATAGAGCAAACACAGGAATAATTGATTTAATACTTTCATCATGAACAGCATCATTACCTTCTTTGAAGTTAATAACTGCACTGACCTCAATAAAAAAACCTGGGGCATAGGTATACCTATAGTAAATTGTTATTCTGCGGTCTGTAATGAATAGGTTGAAAATAACTTCAAGCTTAATTATACAGGGTGGACAAAACAGTATGTCATAAAAAAAAGTCTCACCGAAAATACCCCATGGATGTTCCGCGACTTTTCGTAGTTTTCGAGTAATGATTTTTTTTACGATCTCCACTTCTAATCTTTTTATTCTAAAGAGATCGTAAAATGATAAATTAAGATCACAGATCATCGACAATTTGTTTTATAAAATCAATTTGCCGTTCTCACAATATTACACATTTAGAGACGACGACTGTTCAACGCAATTCTTCGTGGTTCTCCAACCGGCGCCGTGGATGAACCACAAGTACGTCGCATTCGGACAGCTCATCGAAGGAGCAGATACCTTGAAGAAGATAGAACGCGTCACGACGTGGTACGAATCACCAACTTCGAAGATTATCCTCTATCGATGTGGAATTCTTAACATGGACTGTCATGACATCATGATCAATAGTGGAGTTAATGAGTACACCGATGACCATATTGAAAATTTGAATGATTTTACGAAGCTATTATGGGAGGTGGGTGAATATTTTTTAACCATATAATTTATTGGTAGAAATTTATATTCGTATGTATAGATTAATTAAACGTAGGTAGTATCAAATCGCATATGGTTCCTAATCGTAATCAACTGGCTGAGCCAGTTTTCTAAACAATAATTTTGAGTAGAGTGCCCGACCGAAGGTTCAGTTTCGACCAAGGGCCTATTTTTTTCTCCAACACGAAACTTCGTGTTTCGTTTCGACCAATTGGTGTACTCTAATACACTGAATCATAGCACTAATTTGTACAAAAAAACTAAATAAAACAATCGATTGCCTATTTTGGAAAAATAAAGTAGGCCTTCAGGTTTGACCAAAAATTAAGATTCGTCCGCAGTTTCGGATTCAGCCAAAAATCGGCCGAACATTCGGCCGCGCCGAACCTTAATGAATTTCCTCATGATATTGATATTAATTTAGAATCTTAAATCTGCTTTACCTATCTCCGTAAAAATACCAGAAATGGTGGATGGTTTATTACTAGTTCGCACAAAAATATAGTCAAGGCTGCGGGCAAGGAGCAGATTTTTAGTTGATTCTTCTTTAATCTAAACATCTTTTACGATTGTTGTGTGCACAAAGAGGCACAAATAAATATAAATAGTCATGTCTCAAGCAAAATGTTAACAATGAAGTTTATAGACGTAATTTTGATATCATGCAAAGTTGCATTGTTATTGGTAATTCACTGACACTGATGATGGGCAGAATCCGCAGTTCACGCAGTGTCTGTAAATTACCTACCAATAAAATTACCCTGTATATGCATGCGTATAAACCGAGCAGCAATGTTTCATTATTTAACTTCTGTTTTGGTAAGCCAAATATTAAAACAAAGCGGTGGATATAAACTTGCCAAGACTAAACTAAACTTGTTACCTTCTCTCTCCGCAAACCTGGTCAACCACACGTTGATCTTAACCTAAAAGCTCATTCTAATCAATGTCTCTACTCATCAAGTCACAATTGCAATTGTAAAACATTAGAAAGAGTCTCTAATATTAAATACCTTGGAGTTACTATCGACCAACACATGACATATGAAAATCACATAAGGGCTGTCACTACTAGAGTACGTAAGTTAATCGCTGTTTTCAAGCTTATTAGACACGCGGCAAATAAAAGCCAACTTAGGTCCACTTTCCTTGCTCTATGTCAATCGCTGATACTCTACTGTATTAGGTCATGGGGCGGTGCTGCAAAAACACACCTTTTGCCACTGGAAAGAGCGCAAAGAGCGGTATTGAAGGTGGCTTTTAACAAGCCTTACAAGTATCCTACTACTGAACTCTACAAAGAACTGCAAGTACTCTCAGTTAGGAAAGTATTCGTACAGCAACTTATCATTAAGCAACATAGAGTTTCACCTCAATTGAACGTTTCCCATAAACCCCGTAAATTTAAAGTGTTCCGTTCAAAATCATGCAAAACATCGTTTGCACATCGCCACGCACAGTTCTTAGGGCCTCACATCTATAATAATCTGAACAAAACTAATGACCTACAACAAAAATTGAGCCTCGACTGTAAACTTCTCGTCACACGGTACTTGCAAGACCTTGAATACGCGCAGGTAGAGCACTTGTTGGAGGTACAATCTTAGTTTTGGGCTGCATCTTGGTGTGTGGTTGTGTTTTTCAGCTTCTTATTCTTTTATCTTTTTCTTTTATTTTTTTACGCGATGTTAAATGTATATCTTAGTAATTTTGAATTCTTTCTATTTAGTTGTATTGTTTATAGTATTTACACGGATACCAAATTCGTATTTCTATGGGCATAAAATCATAGTCGCACTTGGTGCTGGTTGAGCTTATTTTGTAGCCGGAGGGAAGAGCCCTCGTGTCTCAATACAAGTTATATTAACTTAGTTAGAGCGAGGAGTCATTTTCTTTGACCCTAATAGGTTTATATTAAGCATGTTTGTGCTAGATAGTGAACAGTTTAAATGTATATTACTATTAATAATTAGACTAGTACGAATATTGTAAACCTTTCTGTAAATAAATATTATTATTATTATTATTATTATTATTAAGACACAAATTTAATAATGAAACAACGTAAAAAAATAATATTAAAGAACTGCTATGAAACTTGGCATCTTTATATATGACCTCAGCTCTTTTATCTGAACGAACTGGGCTAGTTTTCACATTTAAGTTTTTGATTAGACCCACAACAACTTTCTATACTACTAGTCTCTGCTAAACCAAGCCGTGCACATACAGACACGGACAATGACGGACATGGCGAAACAAAAAGGGTTCCTAGTTCCGAACCCTGAAATCGGTTCACCAGCTATGATAAACCTACATAATGTACTCTATTAACAATTTTACGCACTTGGAGTAAAAAGGCGCAAGATTTCACGATATATCGACCGGACACTAATTTTTGGCTTTCCATTTCCGTTTTTTTTAGCATATAATTGAAACAGTTTGGAACAAAGCTCAGTTGAAAGAAAAACAGCGGTTAAGAGAGCAGGATGGAGACGGTGCCATGGGCAAGACGGAAAAAAGCATCAGGAAGAAGTAGGTTCCTATATTCGTTGGTAAAACTGCAATCTAATGTAAGAAACTAGGTACATATAGTCCAGCTAGTGAAGGATTTTGGATGGAAAGGTAGAAAGCACAAACTTTGACTTTGTTTGGACTAGTTAGGAGACGAACTCGCGCGCCGAGGGTTTATATTACCCGTCACTGAATATCTAAAAACAGTAGGTAGGTACAATACATACATTTCAGAAGAATTGCTCTTCCAAAAAAAGGAGATGTTTGGTAATGGTGATCCTAGAAAAAAATCTAAAACCGTTTTAAAACAAAAAACAATAGGTACATTTGATTTAATATCCCACTCGATGAGACCTCTTTAAAATTATTCCCCTCCTTTTTGACCATCTTTGAAATGTGTTCTAATTACAGACTTTTCTATATTTTTCCTGTATAATATAGGTTCATATCTACAAACGCTACATACATTTCAAATGGAACATTCAGCAAACTTCGGTGTTAAGGGGGGGGGCTGGTAAAATTTTTGGACTTTTTTCAAACTATCTCATAAGGTAACAAACTTAGCGAATTTTCAAAATTGTTTTAAAATGTTCAAACCAATACCTTTCATTTGACACCCCACTCGATGAAAAACCCTCTCCTTTTGAAAATAATTCCCCCATTTTTGACCATTTTCCAAAAAGTGTTCTACTACACTTGCGAGCTTTAAAATGGAATCGCTTCATCGCGAGTTGATCAAAACAATTTTTTTACAATTTATGTACAATGAACTATAGATTGTGGTACCTATATCATTTGAAAGGTAATTTTGTTACCTTTCAAGTGATATCAAGAAGATTTAAAATTAATTAAATTTTCTACCTAAATTTTGGGAATTATTGCAATAGGTCGAATTTGCATCTATCGGCTTCTATCGGTGCCGGAGCTGGATTAGCTGGATTTCTCCCTCGTATCCGCTGTTTTAGCTCGTCCCACATATGCCAGATTGGGTTCAAGTCAGGAATAAGGGCTCGCCAGTCTAGTGTGGGAATGCCAACGTGGAAGACGTCTGTCGGTACTGTCTAGTCACTGCTGCGGTGTGGCAGCGGACATTATCGTCCATTAAATCAAAATTTATCGACGCCAATAAATCCTGCGTAAGGGAGAACATAACTAAACTCATAGTTCACTGCAAAGAAATTGTAAAAATTAGTCTTGAACAACCCTTGAAGCGATTCCAGTTTAAAGCTCGCAAGTGTATTTACTTACTGTAAAATTATAGATATTTATAAACGGACGGATGATAAAAGATGAATCTCTCTGAAAACGGGAACGGGGGAACGGTAAATTTTTCGACTTTTTCAAAATATTTAAAAATGTATGAAATCTAGAGGGAAATTATAAAAACTATTTTGAAATGTACAAATCGATACCTTTATTTATTGTTATTTAAATTTCAAGTTAATAGCTTAGGTAGTTCCTGAGATATTCAAGAGGGAAAAATACACAGACAGAGCGGGACCATAAATAAGAGTTTCGTGCCCTTAAAAATTAACAACATTTTACATTCACTAGATTTAAAAAAGCCGCTGATGATTTCGCTCTACAAGAGACAGAATATGAGGTCAGGGAGGAAGAGGACACTGACAAAGACTCTGCGATAACTTCTGACTCCCTGGTTCTGGAACCACAGAGACCGTTCTATATACCGCTGACGGATGTGCCTTATCCAGGAGATGTCGAGTCCGACTTCGATTTGAAGAGGTAATATTTACCTAAGATTTACCTACTTACTCAATAGATAATTTCAATTCATTTTACATAATAAAAGGGTATCATTTAAACGGTCAGCTAATTAAAGAGGTTTATATCAGCTGAAAAATAGATTTTAATAGCTGAAATAGTAAATTGAGCTGCATCTAGTGGTTGGCAAAAATCACTTAATTTGTCAGCAAGTAATGTGACATTGGGCAGCCTATTAAATATTTCTGCAGCAATATACCGGTGAAACAAAAAGTAAGCCACACTTTCAGGTTCAGCTTCGATCATAGAACACATAGTTTTAGTCGACAAAAATAAATATAACCAGGCAATGACTTATGCATGTGCTTATTATAATATACCCTTTATGAAGAAAAATGCATTTGTGGTGGTACCTACTTATTGCCGATAAAGGCCGATTTACACTTCAATAAGTACAGTAGCGAGTTAACTTGCGTCATCGGCGAGTTAAGCTGATAATATCGTTCGAACGGCAAAAGCGAGTTAAGTAGCAAGCTGTTGATTAAGTTAAGTTGAATAGATAGCGATCCTATTTTCCGGCGAGTCCAAGTGCGAAGTAGCCCCCTCTCTCGCGTCTCCCGCACCCCGCTAACTTAACTGGCCGGCATGTAGACGGGTGAGTTTAGTAGAGTCCAATAAATGTGCACACAGCGGCCGCGTACTCATGTTTTCATGTGTGTAATAATGAAGTGGTCTGATAATACTTAATACCTTTGCATTTCTACAAGAATACCTTGAATATGATGGTTTATTCATATATATTTCATTTTTAAAATTTTGTACAAGGATAGACACTAATTCTTTAATTATAGCACGTAAATTTTTGTCAAGCAATTCAAGGTCCATTTTCTGGATTAAAACAACTGTTTCGGAGGAAGTCGAGTAAAACAACTATTTTATCGCAGTCGCGTAGACTAGTCAGTCTTGTTCTCGGAACCCGCAACTTATGACTACTGGACTAAAGCCCGTTTGGACGCTACTTACTACTTACTATTTATTACTTAACTGACCAATTTCTTAACAAGCTACTGTACTTATTGAAGTGTAAATCGGCCTTAACGCTCACTCCAATAATGTAGCGGGTTGTTCCCACGACGAAGGTGTTGTGTTTCAAAAAAGATCTAAACTGTACACAAGTTGGCCTTTTTCATTTATTTTAATGATAATGAGCACATGCATAATGTGTCATTGCCTTTTCTAGTGGTCATTTCGTTTTAATTTATTTTTTCGAAAAGTAAAAGTCAGGAATTTTTCAAAATGAGATTGCTTGATTCTATGACCGAGTCTGAACCCCTCCTGAAAGTTTGGTCCTTACCTACTTTTTGTGACACCCTGCATTAGTAAAGCAGCAGCAAATCGTGATTCGGATTTTATAAAATTTAACACGCTTTTTCCAAATTATATTAATAACATAAAACTGGAGGATGTTCCAGCTGTGTATACTTACACAGCATCATCTAGCCCCAAGCTAAGAGCTTGTGATATGGGTAGGTACTAATTAATCATTACAGGAACAGGGAATCGAACCCGCGAAAATATAGAAAATACCAAATACCTGACAAGTCGCATGATTATGACTTTTGGGATGTTGTTTTTGTCTTATAGAAAAAGACTTTACTAACAAAGAAAATTACATTCAAATACTTAATAGAAACAAATTAGAAATAGTATTTACAATTGAAACAATTGAGCTAACTGCAGACTGTTGCAAACAATCTACAGGTAGCTCAACTGATCCACATCAATACCAGTCGGAAGCGTCCCAAAGACGCTGGCTGCAAAGAAAATTGTGTTTTTTTAGATTTTTAAAAGGGGATTACTGTCTTGAATGTGATTTGGATATCAACGCATATGAGAACGCTAGAATAAAAGGAAACCCATCCTTATTATTTGATTGGTCTGATTCCGACCTAACCTTTTCGCCATCAGGTAAATTTTCAAATATTTCGTTCAGTAGCTAGACACCACCCACGTATTTAGTAGTTTTTGTCTTCGTAAGCTTCATTTGCAGAGGTGCCTTCATGTAGAGTTTTTTTGAACAGGGACTATACAGGGTGTAACAAAAATAAGTAACCAAACTTTCAGGTGGGGTGTAGAATCGAACACTGAATTCAGGAAAAATATTAAAAAAAAAACCCGCCCTCTAGTTTTCGAAAAATTAAATAAATACGGAATTTTCACTACATTGCGCAAACGACTGATGCACGTGTTTATTTGGCATTAAAATATGATTAAAAGGTCTACGTACCTTGCGTATACCTTTTTAGCAGATAAACATCTTTTTACGGGGGGCACCCACGACCGGACACGCGATATCGCAGCAGCGCGCGCGGCGGCGGGCTGCACGTGTTGTAGGTAGTTATGTAGGAAGCTAGCCAATGCATTCCAATTTTCCCTTCCACGCTCGGATTTATGACACCTCGTACTTGTAAGCTTTGTAAACTACTAGCTTTGTAAACGACTCTCTTCGTAAATGCGCACTGTTTCCCGCAAATTGTTTTCCCCTTCCCCATAGTACACTCGCATCATCTCGTGGTATTCAATAGGTATCTAAATAACGCATACGAGCCATTTTTACGCACAAAAAACCGATAAGCGCCGCCGCGACCTTCACCTTGCGCTTGCAATGATGCAACTAAACGGCCATTGACCCTATGATAACATTTCTGTGGTGTGACAGTTTGACAAAACTAACAATAAACCTAGCATTGGGTGAACATTCGGATGAACTAAGTTTGTATGCCTATCTCGCTCTCGCGCGCTAAAAGTTTGTGCCTTTTCTTGTCTCAATCTGGTGCTTCGGAAATGCAAATTGTAACAACCTTTTATGGGGTTCATTGTTAGTTACTCACCGTGTTTTTAAAGTTCAAGGTAGGTACTTAGGTAGTCAACGATATGAAAAAATAAAAGCTAGTAGTGAATATCTTTTAGTAGGAAGTTGCATGCTTAATGAATACCTACTGACCTACTAACTATGCATTTTCGCGATAGAATGTGTGTAAAGACTTAAAATAATTTATTTATTTTTTAATTCCTAGAGGAAAATTGGAATGTATTTGTTGTAGGTACTTATGCTCCATATCTAAGCACGCCGTGCAGCCTGTTCGCTTTCGCTGCAATGATGACGCGGGTCGATGACCGGGGCGGCCGCTCGTTAGGGCACTGTTTAGGTGTTATGGGCTTATAAAAGAGATGAATACAGGTACGCAGGCCATTTTTTTTTTATTCCAAGTAGACACATGTATTAGAGTCTATTGCCTAATGTTGTGAAAATTTCGTACCTATTTATTTAATTTTTCGAAAACTAAAGGGCGGGATTTTTTTTTTATATTTTTCCTGAATTCAGTGTTCGATTCTACACCCCACCTGAAAGTTTGGTTACTTATTTTTGTTACACCCTGTATTGAAGCAACCAAAACCAGAGGACTTTAATCAATCAAATCAATCAATCAATCAAAGATCCATGAAATACATAAAGTTGAGTCGAACGACATAATTTTTTTTTACCAAAGTGACAAACCATTGACAAAAAAAAATGCTAAAATGTTATTCTTCAAAAATGACCAGATGTTTCATAAGAAAGTGTAGGTAACTGTACCTCCTCTGGTAATGAGTGCCCCCAACTGTCCCAGTTAAAAAAACACTGATCCAAATACAAAATTTCTTTTCAGACGAGATATCCCTGAATTCCGAGGAACAGAAGGAACTAAATGAATACCTCAAGTAATTTTAAATCCTTATAATAGACGCTGAACAGCTTAACACTTAATAGGGCAGAGGGTAGAAAATAATCTTGTTTTTTTTCATGAATTACATGCTAAGTGGGAACTTTTTAAGATTTATTGAAAAATAATTACTTAATAAATAAATAAATAATAAAAATATTTATTCAGAAGTACACGAATTTTTGGTGACAACTATTTGACTATAACTCGTTTAGGATAGACGGCAGATGGTTATTATTTTAGCTTGGCCCGTTACGTTTCGTTCACAAGAACAAAATTAAAAATTCTATAAACCCCCCCGACAGATTTTCATGAAACATGGCTAAGAACACTCAGGATAAAATTATCTATACTTAACACAAAAAATTCTAAACGAAAATTGGTTCATCCGTTTGGGAGCTACGATACCACAGACAGATACACAGATAGACACGTTAAACTTATAACATCCCTCTCTTTTTGCGTCGGGGCCGGGGGTTAAAAATGAGCTGATAGTGCCAACAAATATTTTTTTATGGTACGTAGCATATCGTTGGAATTAGCAAAAAAACTTTTTAAAAGAACATTAAACTCAATATCACATTTAGATTTTTTTAATGCATTTAGTAGTTGTCAACAATTATAACTTTTACACTGATTTTTGACTTAATGCTCGTTACTTTTTTTAAAGTGAATCAAGGAATAATTTACTAAATTTATTTACATAAAAAAAGAGCACAAATTACTTTGTGGAATGCCAAATGATGTTTGTCAAAGAAAGATATGATTAAAATCTTAAGGAAATTATGTCTCAGCAACAACCGTGACATTGATTCTACCGGAAAAATGTAGCCCATGACCAAAACTTCTCAAAAAAATATGTCGGTCGCAATGCCAAATTCCCTGTATAACCACTAAATACTGCCGATCTAACCCGGCAATGCAGCATTATACTTATGTTTTATTGACTATACTAAAGCGTTCGACTCTATTCTTCACGAATCTCTATGGGACGCTCTATCACAACAAGGTGTTAATAAGGATTACATTGATATCATAAAAGAAATATATACCCACAGTACATCACGAATAGTCATAGAAGAACAAGGTCCAAGTTTTAAAATCGAAAGAGGCGTAAAACAGGGGGACCCCCTCTCGGCGAAAATGTTTATAGCAGTATTAGAGCAAGCATTTAGAGGCCTGAACTGGACAAGCAAGGGCATCAAAATACACGGAAGATTCTTATCACATCTCAGATTCGCAGATGACATCGTGCTGCTATCAGAAGACCCAATTGATCTCCAATATATGATAGAAACCCTGTGCGCAGAGAGTAAAAAAGTTGGATTGGAAATAAACAGGGATAAAACAAAGCTTATGACAAATAGAGATAAGATACCAATGACTCTACTATCTACCAATCTAGAGTATGTTAATGAATACGTGTATATGGGACATCAAATTTCGTTCACGACTTGCACGGACCAAGAAATAGAGCGAAGAACCAAAAATACTTGGAAAAAATACTGGGCTATGAAAGAAGTTTTCAAGAACAAACTACCAATTAAACTGAAAACCAAAGCCATGGAAACCTGCCTACTTCCCTGTCTCACTTACGCATGCCAGACGTGGTCTCTAACCGCACAGAACATCAAACGACTAAAAGTTTGCCAAAGAGCGATAGAAAGGAGTTTTCTGGGCCTTAAACTAAGAGATAAAATTAAGAACATAGATATAAGAAAAAAAACGAAAGCAAAAGACGTGGTACAAAAAGTTCTATCTCTAAAATGGAAATGGGCGGGGCACATCCAGAGAATACAAAACGAGAGATGGTCCAAAGCTATAATGAATTGGTACCCAGTAAACAAGAAAAGAAGAAAAGGAAGACCCGTAACACGATGGGACGATGACATCGTAAAAATAGCAGGGAAGACATGGAGTACAGTAGCTAGAGATCGAGAAAGATGGAAGGAGCTGGAGGAGGCTTTCACCGCTGAAAGCGGTACTCACATAATATGAGAGAGAATAATATGTATTTTAGTATTTAAGTGTGAGAAATAAAAGCTGTTTTATTTATTTATTTTATTTATTTTATTTAACCCGGCAATGGCATAAGTATCACTACCATTCTTACGACAATTTTAAAGCATGACAAAGTTTTTTATTTAGATTAGTCGTTCTTCATACGCAGGGATATAATAAAATCAATTATCCCCCTAAAATTTACAATAGTAGATTAATAGTATTATATTACAACAGTAGATCATTAGTAGATTATTTTACGTGACGTAAGACAACGCTTTATCCCCTCGTGCAACGAGGTCACGGACGTCATTAAATCTCGAGTGCAACTCAGGATTCTATAATAAATCACGAGCGCAGCGAGGGAGTTTCTTATTTATTTCTTAGTTTTTGTTTTATTTCTTAGTTTCTTATTTTCGAAAGTAGGTAGATCAAAAACTATTGTGATTAGCGTAATTGTCTGCACTTATAAAACTTTTTAAAATTAGGTTAAAACACGGTGATGATAAGTAGTTGACCTTTGCCCTATTAAGGGTGTTTTCATGAATATGCTTATATTTGCCACAGCCAAAATTTAAAATATAGTAACATATATTGCATAATTTTCAGAGATAATGTGGACAGAGTCAGTTTTGCCGGGAGCATTGTCAAAAATATTGCTAAAAAGGAAAAGAAAACCGACATCTTTAGTACAGAAAAGCAGCGAGCGTAAATATCTATTCTCACTGTATTTTTGATTAGAGACGATCTACTTTTGTAAGTATAAACCTTTTTCAGAGATCCGTACCCAAAGGATGCCAGCACAATTGGCTATATATCTATCCGCCTGTCTGTCTGTCTGTCAGCGGGCTTTATCATATCAAGGCTGTATTTCTTGAACCGTATATATTGTGTGTGTAGGTAGACACATTAAATTTTCAAGAGGTGGGTATGGCACCCTTATCTTGCGAGTTGGACTCGTACGTAGTCGGATGTTAGGTAGTATTTAGTATACCTACCGACTGTTGTAGTGATAGATAGATCAATGTGTGGCATTTTTTCAGATCGGAATTAATCACTGACGAGAAATTGCGCAAACTAAAGTAAGTAACCATTAAGTGTAACAGATTTACCTCCTCGCTACATCCAGGCGACTACACACTAGCCAAACACGATGTATAATATTTGTAAACAAACCTATACTAACCCTAAAATTCACTCTGTTGCCGCGTCTTTTTATACGCAATTTACACAACCGTAAAATGTGCCGACTTTGCTTCATATTTAGGAAATTGTGAAAAATTTTTGAACTATTAATTTTATCCGCCGCCTAGCGCCTCCTCCGTAGATACCTAGAACCTATCAAAAAAGACACGCAAAATTGTCTACGATTTGTTTTGACGCAGATAATTAGCGCGGAGCCGTGACAAGTTCCGTAAATATCGAACAAGAGAGTCGAATTTATTTTATTTTTATTATTAGTAGGTAAAATAATAAACACTGTTTTTATAGCAATAATCTGAAAATCATAACGTTACCATATTTAAATTCATTTGGTTCATAAAATTAAAAAAAAAAAAAAGATTTTTTTAGATTTTTTTTGGGCAACAAATAGTTGGGTATGTAGGTAGGTGTAGCCACAGAACTGTTTCTGTGTAGTCTAAAAAAATATAATCCAACAAGAAAAGAATAAAGTTAAAATCAAAATATCTATTGTTTTATTTTATAAATGTTTGAACTGGTAATAATTGCAAACTAGTATTTTTATTATAAAAATAAACGCAAGAACACATAAAATAAAAAAATATATAATAACATAGCTTCTATATTCATGAATTTAGAGCTATGAACTATCTAAATCAAAATCGTAAAATAGGCAAATCAAACAAAAATTCTCAAAGTTGTTTTCTTTAGGATAGTTCTAATAGCTTATGATTGTGGTAAAAACGCATTAAAACTTTACTGAAAACAGAAAATCAGACGTGATTTTTTTTTGCAATTTTGCTAGGCATGTTTTCTATCCGAGCGCTACATTGACACTAGTTGAAATTGTATCCCAAAATATCAAATGGGATATCTTTTGTTATAGAGAGTTTTAGGGTGCGCATTGTGAATCTAGGGGGAAGCTGGCGGAAACTTTGATAGATCAAGACAATTTTTCGGTTTGTATCGTGTCATGAAGTGAAAAAATCGAAAAATTGTATTGAAAATTGTATAATTGCATTGTATTGATGACCATGCAGAATACATACTCGGTGCCACGGAAAGGGTGTAAGTAGAAAGGGGGTGATTCTAGACCCCAAGGGGATCAACTTGTAAACAACGATTTTGTAAATTTCATAATAATTTTTTTGCACTAAAAATTATTTGTCTTCCTATTTGTGTTCTCTTACACTTTGTGCACTCTTGCATAATTTAACGTTACTAAATATTTCACTTATGTTTTTTTGCTTATTTTTTCAATAAAACCAGCGAAGAATACGAATATGAAGAAAAATTGTCGTTATTTTTTTCAAAAAAAGTTACAAATGTTCGAAATTAAAAAAATCTTAGAACAAACGTTGACCTCCTGCCCAGAATCACCCATTTCGACTTTCTTAGTATTTATTACCTTTCCGTGGCTCCTTGTACAATTGTTAATGACTTTGATAATATTTTATTTATTAGATTGGCAACGGCGGATTTAATGTATCGAGAGAGGCGTAACACGTAAGTCATTTATCTGTAATTTTTCACTAGGTACACAATTTCAAAAAAATAACGTAGTAGGAACCTGTAGATTTGACGAGTTTATCCAATAAAGCTTATCCCGTATCTCTTTGTACGTAATGTTGTTTATGTAAGTTTCATTTTATTATTTTCGTAAGTCATGGTTTGGAGAGCTCTTGTAAGACGGTTAGTAATATTTTTTTTATTAATCAAATATAAAATCTTTTAGTACACGCAAGAAAATATATAAAAAACATTTTGAAATGTACCACTGAAGTATACGTTTCTTATGAGACCCCACTTGATTTTATAAAATAAAAGTTTAAGTTTTTTTTTTGTTTTTTATAAGGCCTTCTGAACAGAGATTAGTTGGAATTTCGAAGAAGATCTCATTGAGCGGACCCTCCTATGTAAAAAATTATACAAAAATGTCAAAATCTTCACCATTTTTAATCGGCTTCAAAAAAAGGAGGGATCTCAATTTGCCTGTATGTTTTTTGTTCTGTATGATAATACAGAATTCGTTATCGTGTGAACCTTATCTTATCTCTTGATAGAGACAGTAGAATCATTATCAGACAGAAGATACCTTATCCAACAGCAGGATGCATTAATGTTTACAAAAGTCTGTAACATTATTGTAGGTGATAAAATATTGGTAATTGAATTGAGTTGTTTTTGCTTGAAAACGAATCAGAAACATCGGTTTCCGTTTTCTGAGTAGACCCTGTGGTAACTAATGGTTTTCATGGCATCGAGCATAAACAGTTTAAACCATCGACGGACATGGTGAACTTGTTTACTACGGAACCCTAAAAAAGAACATGTGCACGTGCAGGTATTGTATGATTAGATGATGGATTGCAATTTTCAATTTGAGTTTATTGCATTTGCTCCCCTTGGAGTCGAGTCCGTGCGGTATCAAGGTTTCCCGGAATTTAAAAAAATATCTGAGCATCTGGTCGAAGTGACAGCGCGTGACTCGAGAGCTGGTCAGTATCTGGCGCAGCGCATCAGCATTGCCATACAGCGAGGCAATGCAGCCAGCGTAGCGGGGACGCGACGACTGGTATTGATATCGATAAGTTGAGTTGCCTCTAGATTGTTTGTCACAGTCTGTAGTTAGCTCAATTGTTTCAATTGTAAATACTAGTTCTAAATAGTATCCATTGATTGATTGTAATTTTCTTTGTAAAATAGTAATTTGAGTTTACAATTTCAAAGAAAAAAATGTTCTCGGTAGGTATATCGTCGAGTGACTGAAAATTCTAAAACTGATTATTCCGCGTAGTTTGATTCCTAACTTGAGTGAAGTCCACCCTCTCTTCTACTATTTTATATACCTACATAAGTACCTACTAAGTAACAAAACCAGGGTATTTTTTCCCCAGTGCATAGCAACATTTTTACGAAAATGGTGGACGAAATTTTTAAATTTATTTATGATATTACTGTTTTATGCATACATACATTATGCATACAAATTTATATATACATTTATAAATACAAATTTTATCATACAAATTTATACATATATACATTTTATATACATTATGCATACAAATTTAATATTAGGACTTACCAGTGCAATGAGATATTTGTAATATTATTTTTCTTGCTACTGGTGTTTAAGCACCCTTTCCCTGCACTACACATCATTTTTATATTTTTATGTGAGCTGCTTTCCGCGTCATTTGAAGTATTGTATAGGTCGCGCGCGTCACGTAAAAAGAACGCTGAAAGAAAGTGGAAGGGGTATGTTCGCGCATGGGTACACTCGCGCACGATAGTACTAGGTATGCCAATTTGCTAAGCCTATTTTGAACTAATATTTCGTTCGCGGCTTGGTATTAGTTATTAGAAAATAATATAAGATAAAATTAAAAACATGTTACATACAAAAAATTATGTAATGTAGCAACTCCATCCATTAAGTCGTCTTGGGTGACGTGAAAACGTTTCATACCCTGTTTTAAATTATCAACAGCATTATTATCTGCGTCTCTCTTCATAAAACAATATACGTCATAATTAATTTTTCTCACTTTTCTATGTAAAACCATTTCGTAAACTTTTGTGCGCGATGGTATTTTGCCAAGAAAAGTGACGTGGACACAAGGCGGAAAGCAAATGTCAACCGACGAACCAATACCGCACTGGCAGACATGCGGCGCGCGACCCGCCCGCCCCGCGCCCCACTGCATACCACCAAATAGACCTATAAATCGCCTACTGCGCTGCTTGACCGCCAGCGTTCTTTTTACATGACGCGAACTATACTAACGACTCAAAATGAAGAATCAAGATTTACCTCGTTTGTGTCAAGTCAACTATCATTCTAAGTCTTCTTCTTCTAAGATAAAAAAGAAAAAAAATAGTTTGATTTTGAAGTCCCGTTGCCATGGAAACCATTAGTATTCAAAGATTTTGAAAATTATCATGTGTTTTAGATATGTTTTACGGCACACATAAATTTCTCGAGACCACCTCGAAATCTACTCTTAGACAATAACAAAAGAATCATCAAAATCTATTAAGAATTGGCGAAGATATCACCAAAATTGTTGGAGCTAGTCGTGATTTTTCAAAAGTACCTATTATAGTATTATGTTGTTTTTAAGACGAATTGAAAACCTTCTTGTGTATGAAGTCGTTTAAAAATAAATGTGTCACGAATTTAATTTGACATTAAAAAAGGTTATATTTTGAAAGTGTTCCAACAACTTTGTTTTTTTTAATAAGGGCAGAAGCATGGCAGAAGCCTTTATTCACAAGAAAATTATAATCATATATTATTTATAATCAAATAATAGATATAAATTAGAACTAGTATTTACAATTAAAACAATTGAGCTAACTACAGACTGTTGCAAACAATCTACAGGTAGATCAACTGATCCATATTAATACCAGTCGGAAGCGTCCCCAAGACGCTGGCTGCAACAACTTTGGCCATTTAGTCGTCATACATTTATTTAAAATGAACCCAAAAACTAAAAAACTCACTATTCAAGAAAAAAACAAAACAAATTGCCCATTTTTAATGCAGAACTTTTTTTTTCAAAATCGCGTATTTAAGTCTGAACGAGTCGCTCATCTTTCCATACAAACGTGGAAGGGTAACTACAACGCTTTTGATGTTGACCATCCAAAACTAAGGAATACCTATATCAATTTATCTCGTCATTTTCTACGTCTTTATGCACGCGAAACCGTAATAAAAGTATTAATTAAAAAAATACAAGCTTCTAAACTTTCGTATTTCAACACCGATTTTAGCCCAACTTTGGGCGAAAATAAATAACAAATAACATACGGAGCAAGAAAACTCTAAAATAAAGCACGTGCCGACATAGTTTAGTTATTCAAAAGTTGAAATAAATTTATTTTGAAATGATACTCTCAATACTTTTTCTAAAATAACCCTTGTGCTAAAAGTCTTTCTTTACGCGGCCGTGTTACGAATAAATTTATTTGCCTTTCGTCAAGCGCGCGAGAATGTCTATGATGTGAGACGAGATGGCATACATTTAGGACGCCCCCACTGATGAGTTGGACCGGACGACTCGTGCAGCCTAAGTTAACTCCTAACCTGACTTTTCGGTAACTCTCATGGTTTAAGACTTCACCTCCATCCTCCATCCTCCTGGCCCAAAAAAAACCACCCTTACCAACCACAACTCACCCTGATTATTATATTTATGTTCACAGTAAAGTTTCAATAGCCGTACCAGGTGCCTATTCTCCGGAAATCCATAAGGAAATAAAGCGACGACAAACTGGCTTCGTTAGCCCCGAGGACTTGGAGAAAATACGAGTGTTCTCTAGGCAGCACTTTAGTGACGACGAGGACGATGACGATGATAAATGGTCTAAGTAACATCAAACTTCTTATAAGTACCAGTTAAATTCGTGCTAGACTAAAAAGGCCAAAGTTAATATATATTTTTTGTGTTTTTAGAAAACACGTGGTTCACATGGATCCCGGAATTGCCGACTCGAGTGACTCTCCCCGACGGCTTCGCCGCCGGCCCACTGGGTTCATTTCGGCTGCTGATTTTCCCCATGATGATGATGATGATGAGGATGAGGATGACGAGGATGATGAGGATGATGATGACGTGATACCGACTCCTTTTGATAATACCCAGAAGGATGATGATGATGATGTAAAACAGGAAATCCATTTCGCTCCTCCAGATGATCCCGAAAATGACCACACTAAGGGCTTTTTGAAACGACGACTCACTGCTTTTGTACGGCCTGGGGCTATCCCCGTTGATAATAGTGATGATGGCGACGACAACGATGATGATGAAGAAGAACCGGCACCAAGCGATGTACACAAATCTCATTTCGCTATTCAGGAAAGTCCTGAAGAGACTGCCCCCTCTGAAGCTTTAATGCACCGTCGCCCTACTGCTTTCGTTCGTCCTGGGCCACTTCCCATTGATAATGATGATGAAGAAGAACCGGCACCAAGCGATGTACACAAATCACATTTCGCTATTCAGGAAAGTCCTCAAGAGACTGCCCCCTCTGAAGCTTTAATGCACCGTCGCCCTACTGCTTTCGTTCGTCCTGGGCCACTTCCCATTGATAATGATGATAAAGAAGAACCGGCACCAAGCGATGTACACAAATCTCATTTCGCTATTCAGGAAAGTCCTCAAGAGACTGCCCCCTCTGAAGCTTTAATGCACCGTCGCCCTACTGCTTTCGTTCGTCCTGGGCCACTTCCCATTGATAATGATGATGAAGAAGAACCGGCACCAAGCGATGTAAACAAATCTCATTTCGCTATTCAGGAAAGTCCTCTAGAGACTGCCCCCTCTGAAGCTTTAATGCACCGTCGCCCTACTGCTTTCGTTCGTCCTGGGCCACTGCCCATTGATAATGATGATGAAGAACCTTTTCCGCAAAAAATGGGATCTAAATCTGTTGAAGAACGAACAACGAAACATTTCACTTCACAAACATCGGATGATGATAAAGATCCAGCTATGAAACCTTCTATCACTGTTCAAAAGCCAGGGCTCAAATTTGCTGGTGAAGACAATAAACATACTCATCCAATGAAACGTCGAGCAACTGCTTTCGTTCGTGCGTCTGACATTCAAGAATTGGATGTTGTTACTGAGCATGAAGAGAGGGGATCTGTGCTCACAAGATTGTACAATGAAGTCGATAACGACGAGCCTGGGCCTACATTGAAGAATTACAAGTAAGTCACTATCGTTCAAAAAGCTATGCTTGTAAAACCGATGTTCCGATTATCAGAACTGAATTCTGATAACAATTTATGTGCTCATAATTATGCAAAAGTACTTATAGTTGTAAATGATCAATGTTAAATGATCAAATGTAAAACATAACAAAATATTTCATTGCAGACCGACAGTTGAATTACAAAACAAAAAAAACACGAAACTTTTACTAACACATACAGCCGTACTACCAGCTACTAGCGAGGAAAGTAGACTAGGGTCTAGAGTGGGAAACCAGCGCCATTCGCGGACTTTGGATTACTCATTCCAGCAGTTTGCGAATATACAGCAAGGCTCGAAGCTGGATAATAAACTATCCTCTGACTCCGGGAAAACGATTGATAAACTCGAGAATAGATTTAGTCAGTCTATCAGAAGCATGGAGTACGCTAAGAAACGTCCGACTATCTCAGTATCCCAGTATCAACTAATGAATCGGCAATACCAGGAAGCGCTGGAAAAGAAGGCAACCCCACTCTAAACTGATAAGAAGCCCGCCAAAGATTTAGGTGGATTTGAACTTTTATGATTGACATTTGTGATCGAGCTAGCTAAGGTGTCAAATGTGTCAATGGCAAACTGGCAGATGCGGGATTTCATTTATTGATAAACTAGTTCATTTGCGTGGACTTACGTAGGGGCAGAGCGTAGGGGTAAAAAAATTCTCGATATCAGCTGAAACCCTATTGTAAGAGTCGGAAATTCCTGAAATCCGTTTTCAATAAATAAAAATCGCGTTTAATCTCGTTTTATGGATTGATTTTAAAAATCCTGAAACCTGTTTCCCCTAATTTTTTTTGTTTTTGTTTCACATCGAGTTTCAAGATTATCGCGTCGCGTTACAGATAGACACTTCAATACGGTACCAAACAACGAATCTCATACTTTAATAACCCGATTTACCCAATTTCCAATCATCAACATCAAAGTGCTTTATTTCCTTTAGACTTTACAGGACTCTTGGACACGTCACAAAAATTCAAATTACATAAGTAAAACTAGGAAATTCTGGAATATTTTCCTTGTAATCCTGAAACATGTGTTTAATTGTTTTGTATTTTTACTATTCACAGAAAGTTTCAAATAAATTTGGTCACTGGTAAAAAAGTCACAAAAAAAAACTTCCGACTCCTTTTTATCCCTATTTAGAGATTTTTACGAAAAATGTGTGCAACAAGTATTTTAATTTATTGTTTTTTTCAGTACATATTGAAATTTAAGAGTATCACCCATTAAAAAGTAACAGACATTTCAATACGGAGCCAAACTTTGAATCTCAAACTTTAATAACCCGTCTTACCCCATTTCCAGGAATATTTAAAAATATCCTGAAATATATCTTCAAAATTTTTAATATTCTCTGTAAGTTTCAAGGAAATCGGGTCACTGGTTATAAAGTTATAAAAAACACCGAAAAAACTACTTCAACAGGTTGACCTTTGTACATTAAGTACACTTACATAATGTGTGCAATTATAGTAATAAAATCACCCGTATAAAGTCCTTTTATCATTTCAGTTGTAACGGAACCATCCAAAATAACAAGAAAACCAACATTATCTACATAATATGTCTAATGAAGAAGTATTTTTTTGTTTGTGGGTTATCTTCCATACGGGAACCATCACCACGCGTGAGTGTGACGTGAGCAAAGCCGCGGCCAGAAGCTGGTTACTGATGACATCGTATTATTGTAACTGGTTTTATTAATAGCTTAGAGTTAATTGTTAGTTTTGATATGTGTTGTTTAAGTAGAGCAAATACAAACTATATTCTTTAATTCTTTATTGAAAAAAGATAATTTATGTTATTTTAAGCTTGTTTAAAACCTTACTTTAGTTTTCATTTATTCTAATACAAATATTTCTAATTAATTCAGATTTTCACTGAACGATATGCTTTGAACCATCGTAACATTTAAACAGCTATACCGATTTTCATCAAACATAGCTGAGAACCTACCTGCACTCAAAAAGATACCTTTAAAATCAGTTTCATCCGTATAGGAGCCAAATAAGGCGCGTCGATAAAATTAATCTATCTATATCTATACTTATAATAAAACTGTAACAGGTCCAATTCTGTACATTGAAGATATTTTGAAAATTTTTTTTGGAGGGCACTCTATTATCGATACTGAAGCCAAAACTGTAATTTTTTTCATTCATGTCTGTCTGTCTGTCTGTCTGTCTGTCTGTCTGTCTGTCTGTCTGTCTGTCTGTCTGTCTGTCTGTTTCTTAAACGCGCATCACGTCGAAACTACTGAAGGTATTGAAATGAAACTCGGCACGATTTTAGGTCATACTACGAGGAAGGACATAGGATACTTTTTATCCCGGAATTCAGTCAGGTTTCCCTGGGAGAGGGGATGAAAGTAAAATTTCTTCACCGCGCATGACGCCGAAAGTGCTGAATGAGTTGGAATGAAACCTTGCACGATTTGATTTCATACTACGAGGAAGGACATGGGATACATTTCATCCCGGAATTCAGTCATGTTCCCCTGGGAGAGAGGATGAAAGTAAAATTCTTTAACTGCGCATCACGATGGAACAACTGAATGAATTCGAATGGAACTCGGCATAATTTGATTTCATACTACGAGGAAAGATACATTTTATCCCAGAATTTAGTAAGGTTCCCCTGGGAGAAGGGATGAAAGTAAAATTCCTTCATCGCGCATCACGCCGAAACTACTGAATGAGTTGGGCTGAATTGGTACTATTTGAGTTCAAGGAAGGACATGGGATACATTTTATCCTGGAATTCAGTAAGGTTCCCCTGGGAGAGAGGATGAAAGTAAAATTCTTTAACCGCGCATCACGACGGAACTACATAATGAAATCGAATGCAAGTCGGCATGATTTTAGTTAATACTATGAGGAAAGATACATTTTATCCCGGAATTCAGTAAGGTTCCCCTGGCAGAGGGGATGAAAGTCAAATTCCTTCACCGCGCATCACGCCGAAACTACATAGGTAATGAGTTGGAATTAACCTTGGCACGTTTTGAGTTCCTACAAGGAAGGACATGGAATACATTTTATCCTGGAATTCAGTAAGGTTCCCCTGGGAGAGAGGAAAAAGTAGAATTCTTTAACCGCGCATCACGACGGGTCTACGCGTCGTCCGATTTCATGCATTCTTTTTGTTAGAAACAGTGTTGCAAGATCGAATTTGACTAAATCAGTAGAAAGTCGAGTAGAAAATCAGTAGATTGATGAAATAATCTGGAGATAGAAGAAAAAAAAATTGTAGATAGAGGGTAGGTAAGTTCCTATCTATGTATTTTTCCAAGACGCACCCATTAGTTAGGTTCCTACCTACTAAGGCGTCTTGGAAAAATAAGTTAGGTTCCTACCTTACATGATATATGGTGGTTTAGCTGGTCCAGTTAACTGTACTACCGAAGTTTGGTTGCAGTAAGTGGTCCCATTAAACTAACTAGACCACAGAAAAATATTTTTTACTGTGGTACACAGCCAACTGTACCTACCTACTAACGAAAAAAAAAATTACGGTGGTCCAGTCAAATGGATCAGGAGCCCAATTCTGCAATACAATTGCTTCAGTATGACAATGGAATCGTCGCAGAATCATCACGTAGAATCCTTAGATTTATAAAACTCCAGATAGTGCGTGCGAGATAAATTAATAGTTTCAAACTTGACGCACGTCTCCATCTGCATTCATCATAATTTCTTTCATCTGAGGTGGAATACCCAAACGTGTCATTCTGTGTCGATACCCCTGTCATAGTGAAGCGATTAGCATAGCAGAATAGGGCCCCAGCTGAACGGAACCATCAGTAGGAAGTGAAACGAGTATGACACTTCTTAACACTGACGCTGGCCGAGTCGTAGCTAAAAGTCGTGTGGATAAAGAATGGGATTGAAGATGACAACATGCTATCCCCCGTAGACACTACACGATTTTTTGCACGGCGGCGTTTCATAATATGAGAGACTATGGTTAAATGTGAACATAATTAGTCGGCAGTCGGTCGGAGGTAATCGCGAACGAAGTCGCGGGTACAGCTAGTCATAAATACGATAGAAAGTGTAAATCTTTTTTAACCGAGAGACAGAGGAGATATTGTTAGCTTCAAAAATCTTCTCGAAATACATCTGCTGATAGACCATAAACGCTTAAATTTCGTTGGTTGGACTGCGGGTGAACCACTCCCAGCCATGCGTTGCCAATTTTTTTTCTTCATACACTGATGACCGGCTCCCCACAAGGACTTCTGCAGATAGCAGGAAAAGGATTTGCAGAAGTCACCTGCTGCGAATTCCATACCGGTGGTATGGAATGCGCACCACGCGGTATGACACCGCGTGGCGTCGCTGCATCGATATTGCGTCATCCTATTAGTTGGCTGCTGGTCTATTTTTTTAACCCCGACCCGAGGCGTGGACTTCATCGGGAGGGAGTCACTCCGTATTGATTATTGACTTTAAATACAACCCACAATAAGAATTAGATCACGTCGGGGTCACCACTTTTCTATTTTATTAACTGTCTTGTCTTTACGCTATTGTGGGTTGCTTGGAATAAAAGAGTTTTATGTACTATACTGAGTCTATTCCATACACAGTAAACACAAATAGGTACATGAAATTACGATTTAGAACACGTCCGTCAGACTCCACGTTCGTCACATCACTTCTGTTTTCCAGGTCAGAATTTTGAAACTGGTGACGAAAACACAATTCTCCTGATTCCTCGTCCGTCGGATTCCGCTTTCGTCAGATCACTTCTTTTTTCCGTATAGGTCTGAACTTGCATCTCGTGGATGCGCAAACCGCATGTATGTACATTAGACTATGCCCACGACTTCGTCCGCGTAGACTACAGATTTTGATTTATTATTGAATTATCATTCAATATAAAATTATCTTATGTCTTTGTCATGGTCTATCTGTAAACAAACTTACAAACTTTCACATTTATAATTAGTGGGATATACCAAGGAGCATGTAAATCCTTATAGCTCGTACTCTATCACTGGGTGAGTGTGCTTGACTCATTAACGATAATCTATAATCCCAAAGTAGGAAATGTCTGTTCTAGGCAGAGGTTTGAAGAGTGACTGGTGGCGATCGGCTTAAACAGTAAAAATGCCGAATAATCGACAACGATGATATTTTTGTTAAACTAAGCTACGAATAATGAAATAAAAAAGGTAAGTACAACAAAAGTTAAAGGGTTTATAAGTTAGTACATTGAGTTATTCAAAATCTCTTCGAAGGTCCCGGTTGTGGTTCGTCCTTATCTGGATCGGAATGGCCATATCCCATCAGGATAACGGTAACCACCTATAATTGAGGAGTCACGTCTGCTGTTACCATAAGCGTTCTTTATTCAGTATTGCCTCTGCAGGTAACTAAATAATTAAATGAACAGCATCAGAAAAGTATCAGTACAGCATCAGTCACCATCGGAACAGAATTTGAACAGTATTAGTACAGCATCAGAACAGAATCAGAGCAGTATCAGAGCAGTATCAGTACAGCATCAGAATAGAATCGGAACAGAATCAGAACAGAATCAGAACAGAATCAGAACAGAATCAGAACAGAATCACAACAGATTCAGAACAGAATGGCAGGAAAGAGTCAAGAATAGGATGAATGGCAAAATTTAGTCGACCAGACCAAGGCCCACCCGCGGCGATAGAGTCAGGATGATGATGATGAATTTTAAAAATGCTATAATATACCTACATTTTGCGTAGTTTGCGTCGTATTTAGAACGTCGTTCGCAATTAATTGCGGTGGACGTTTTATGCTGCATCTGGTGTTCCTTAGGGCTTGCACTTGGGAGCAGTTCTTTTCTTTTTTGTCATAAATGATTTATCCGACCAAATAAAAAGTAAAATTTTAATGCTTGCCGCTGACCTTAAGATATTGTATAAAGTTATTCAGTCGAATGAAGATGTTGCAGTCTTACAAAATGATTTAAATAGGTACATTACAAAATTGGTGTACTGAAAATTTAATGCAGCAGAAATTATTAACGGAAAATGTGGATACAATAGCTTGATTAGACAAACTCTCACAGTTCAACATTGATTTTAACAGATTTTAACACATAAATAAAAAAATAATAATAATAATTATTAGAGCATATTTGAGGCGAATAAAACTAATGAAAAATTGATAACTTAACCATAAGTGTTTAAATATTATTTTTAGACTTAAGATGGCAATTTGCAGATATTACTAAGGTTATCATAAAAGCGTTGTTGTTTTGAAATAAGGGTTCTTCAAACTGGTCGGCTGAAGTTTGCTGAGGCTTCATGTACCTAACTTTAAATTTAAAACTGCGTTTGAGAAGCCAACATGAAACGTCAAAATATCAATAGTCAAATTGAAATTCTTGTCGCTGCGACCAGTGTGAGCGGTGCGCATCTTTTTGCTCCGTTTTGGATATTTCTCTACTTCTGCGTATCTTTCTTTTTAGAACAAAACGCCTATTGAAACAGCACATCATGCATAGTTTCCAGTTCCAATACTACCTATAGTTAGTTTTATGCTATGTTAGAGTTTTTTTCCAAAAGAATGAGCGATTGAATAAATCTGTATTTTATTGTTAATCTATGATGTACCTATTGTATTGTATGGTCTGGCCAGTCTTTAGTGTGGGATCTATGTCTTAGGGTGGTTCGTGTCACGTTACTGCGAGTTATTTCTCTTATAAAGAGAGCTTGAATAACTCTGCGGCAAAAAGTCTTCTCTCTCATGTCTCTCCGCATGGTGTTGCCTTAGCTTGCTTGTTATTTTGGGCAAGAACGGCTGCAAATTATTATTATTATTATTAACTCATTTATTTCAGATCAGTAATACAATCCATAGACACAACATTTAAAAATTCACAAATAAAATCAAATTGCATAAAATTTTAGCTTAAATAATAATAATGATTAAATAAGATAAGTATACAAAACAATAGTTATTTCATGCTAACATTAGAATTGCATAATATATAACAAAACATAATTTCCTACTTACTAACCTAAATTAAATATTAAATAGAGTTAATGAGTTACCCTATCATTATCCTCATCCACTTATTTGCAAAGCCTGAAAATAATATGTTGCTGACTCCGCACACCTTGCAGCTCTTTCAATTTGCCATTATCGCTCATGATTATGGTTTTCTTGCCATTCTGGCCAAAGGCCACTTAAGTCTGAAACATTTTCGCGGCTCGCTCCGCTAGCCGTTATATCTTTTAGGGTTGTTCCTTTGCCATTTAGGATACTACTACCCTGAATATTAAAAAAATATGATCTGCTCCGACACCGCGGCACCGCGGCACCGCAAAAAGGGCGGCTGGAGCGCGGAAGTGAAGAAATATTGGAAATAGGAAATTTCACTGAATGGAAACATTCCTCAATTTTTTTAAATAAGTAAATTGGCAGTAACAAAAAAATTTAATTACCTGCCTTATCCGGTTATCAAACACATTAAAATCCAAAATATAACACATGATAATATATAAAGCTCGATTACCACTGACTGACTGACTCACTGACTCATTGACACGATTGTTCTCCCTGATGGTGGATGGGAAGGTATGTTTTTTTTTGCGGAATCGTGTAGAGGGGTCGGGGGTGACTTGGGGAAAATCCCGACTTTTTGAGATTTGCCCCCCAGAGCCCACCCCTCCCTGTGACAGCCACCGCCGCGAGCTGCTTGCAGCTCGCGCACTTATAAAATACTAGTTATTATTATAGTGCTCAAACACTGGTGCACTCGCTATTATGCTCACTATCATAATCCGATAAAACGATAGAACGACACGACCCAGGAGGTCCCACCAGTTAGGTTTTCATGGTATTAATAATACATGGTGTTCCTTTAATTTAATATGCAATGTTTAATAAACAGATTTGATTCTTATGATTGACTGTACCGAACGGTGTTATAAAAGTACGGGATGTTGTTATTTGGATATTAGTGGGTTCGATTACCGAATAAGGAAAGTAGTTTTTCAAAAAACTGTGAATGCAGTTTTATTTATTTTCAAAAATAAAGGATTGTTTCCTTTCAGGAAAACTTCTTAATTTCAATATTTCTGGTACTTGCCCTCCGTGTCCCATGGATTTGGGACACCCTGTATACTGTTACTTAATCTGGACGCACCATAAGCCCCCTCAAACTTAACACCCCATATTTTTGTCAGGGGTTAATAAAATATCAGTAAAACATCAAGCGAAGCTATCTGGACGGTCAGTCAGGTCAAGATCGGTTAGGGACCCTTGTTTGGCCTGGAGAAGGAGGGAGAAGGCAAAGAAATAATACAGGTACCTGGTTGCTAATGTAACGGTATATTTCTTTTTGATATTCCCAGCCAACCTAAATATTAATTGAACTTAAAATACTCAGCCTTTTTCTACTCCCCTGTCAGCTTTTGACACATATCTAAATGTCTGATAGCATCTGCAGCTCAATCTGCAGACAAAACATAACATTCATAAAATATTGAATTTTCTAACGGTTATTTAAAATAAATCAAACTACATCCATATAGGTATTCTTAAGTAGTTATTGTATACTCATTAATAGGTAACTTAGGTGAAAGGAAAATCATGGCAATTTTTAAATATGATCCACTTCCCCTAAAAGAAGTTGAAGAGACACAGGAGATACATCATCCCTGGACTAGAACCATCAAAGACACACATACAATCAAACATACTCACAAGTTTATCAGCAACCCTATCTATCCTGGCAAAGAAGAAAAGCAGCCAGAACCAGAGCGAGTACAGTTCACCGTCATAGGAGACAGAGTGACCAAAGAATTTACTTATTGCTCTAATTTGGTCAAGGGATTATACAAATACAGATGGAAAAACTTTTATGTTCCTGTAATCAGAGGTAAATACCAAACATGCTAGGTACATAATCTAATCTACGTTCTGAAGCTCTCAAATTATGTCGCGCCTTCTGGCTTATTTTCTTATTGGAGCTAAGTCGTAAAAGAACGGTTGGTGGTGATCTTAAACGAAGACAAACTCTGCTTACTGTGGGGATGATACTGTGGGAATTGTCTAGCATTATTTGAATATTTATTAAATTCATCAGGTTGTAACACTATAGAATGGCCCGAAATCTTGCACGAGTTGAAGCTACGCTTCAAAGGCGTACCTTATCGTCTACAATCATCTGTAGCAGTGTTGTTTAATAATATGATCATTGGCGGAGAGAAGGAACTGCAACAGTTGGTGGAGACAAAATTATTCTACTACCTGTGTCTGGATTACTACAATGAGGGCGTAGCAGAGTTCGCAAGATTCATCCGATCTACTTGTGTGAGTTACTTCATTTACTTTATGCTATTAAATGTATGTACAGCTTTACTTGTCCTCTATGCGAACGCAGATCAAACTAATCAATGGTCAAACTTCTTGTCAGGTGCTTCATTGGGTGTATTTTGAGTAGAACAGCCTGTCGAATCATTTATCACAATCTTCATCGCAAAATATATGCATATCTTATGACCAAGGCGCTTGTCAAGTCTTTGGTGTCATTGGTCAGGTCAACCAATCAGCTTTGCAGAAACCGGCTGAGAGAGTAGCATTCCAATCTTAGAGGGTACAAGAAAATGTGTTGTTGTGATAATAGATTGATGGGAGGGAATTACACGTGTATTTTTTTATTGCAGAGACCTTTTGCTTACATGCACGTCTCCATTGACGATAGGCACATTGGAACATTAATTTACATGGTGAGCCCTAGTCATAGTCAACAATTAGAACAGAATGTATAGTACCTAAGACGTAAGATTCAAACGTTGTCCTCTACCCGTTATACAATAATCTGGTCTTCTAGCTATATGCAGATATAGTGCCATACACGTGTGAGAATTTCCTTCGCCTTTGCAAAGAGACAAAGGGTGGCTACGGAGGCACGCCTGTACACCGCATCGTGAAGGATGGATGGATTCAGTGCGGTGGATTTGGACTTAAGAGCGTTCCTCTAAGCTGCGAGAACTTCGTGATTCCTTTTGACAGGCGAGGGGTGCTCGCGATGGCTAATGATGGAAGGTTATTGAATGATATCTACCAACTTGGCTTAATCTTGAACACCACACTTATTAGTTTGTTTTTGTGGTCATCACACTCGGTGAGGTAATTAGGGTTCCGTACCTCAAAAGGAAAAAAGAAACCCTTATAGGATCACTTTGTTGTCCGTCTGTCCGTCTAATTGTCTGTCTGTCCGTCTATTTGTCTGTCAGTCTGTCAACCCCCTTTTCTCAGGAACACGTGGACGTATCGAGTTGAAATTAACGTCGAATGCTCAAGTAGGTTACCTCCTGGAGCCGCAATATAAATAAAACCACTAAATCAACGCACTCAAAAGTTACAGCCGTTTATGTCCGAATATTTTGAAATTTCCAAGGGAGTCAAATCCGAAATTTATAATTTATTCAATATAAAAAATCACTTTTAATGCTTGCCGAGAACCAAAACCTTATAGGGTACTTACTAACCTTATAGGGATCCCGTAGACCTAGAATTATGAAATTTTGCAAGAAGCGAGGCCTTAGAGCACAAGTAAATAAATAGGTATATCTGAAACCAAAAAAGTAAATTTGTAGTTTTTTCACAAAAATTTACTTTTGATTCTCGCCATGGACCTACAGGGTACCTTTTCCCGTTGACCTAAAATCATGATAATTTGGCAAGACACAAGGTCTACGGAACCCTGAGTTCACGAGATTTTTAACATTAACACTATTTAGCTTTATTTAATCATGTCCTCATTTAAGTATACGCGATCTTCAGGTACGCACTCAATGAAGTATTGTCATTTAGTAACCTATTGGTAAGGATTGGTCAGGTTACTAGTTTCTATGAAAATCTCACAATAATACACCCACAGAGACGACGACTGTTCAACGCAATTCTTCGTGCTTCTCCAACCGGCGCCGTGGATGAACCACAAGTACGTCGCATTCGGACAGCTCATCGAAGGAGCAGATACCCTGGAGAAGATAGAACGCGTCACGACGTGGTACGAATCACCAACTTCGAAGATTATCCTCTATCGATGTGGAATTTTAAACATGGATTGCCATGATATCAGGATCAATAAAGAAGCTAATCAATACGTTGACGGCCATATTGAAGATTTTAATTCGCTAGTTGAACTTTTATGGGAGGTAGGTAACACAATTCAATTGATTCACTTTATAAAGTCTTCACAAACTGTTAATAAATTCCATATTTTTTAGCATTTACTTGAGAAAACTTTCTTAGAAGCTCAGTGGAGGGAATTACAGCGATTGAGAGCTTCGGGAGCAGAAGATACTGAAGCCAGCTTTCAGTATGGTGAACCCGCGAAGATGTAAGTTGTAGCTTAATAGTATTTTACCGCAAACTTAAGAGACCTTGTGACATAGAGTTACATAACTAGGTAATAAAATGTAATTTATTTATTGATTACCTAATTAGTTCATACAACATGAGATCACGAGGTAAATCAATAACAAGTACATTATAAGGTTCATATTTCTATGTGTCTATATAGAAACCATGAGTTCGTTGGAGAAGAAATAGAGTTAAAAGAAGAGGAAGGAGATGGTTCTTCCAAGTATCAGTCGCTCAACTTCGTCAGTCAGGTTGTGAAAACGCACAGGCCGTATTATATACCGCTGACGGACGTGCCTTACCCGGGAGATGTCGAGTCTGACTTTGATTTGAAGAAGTAAGTACCAACATAAATAAGCTATTGAGGATCTTCGGGTTTCCAAAGAAATATCATAGTGTAAACTCGTTACAACCAACGCTGGTCTTCCGACAGAGCTTTGGTTAAACAAGATCCGTCAAGTGAACTCGCACTTGATGCGTTGACGTTCTACTTCAGATTTTATTTATTCACCATCTTATAACAATTTGTGCTATATTAGGTAAGTCTAAGAAAAGTCATTTACACTAAAGTCATTTATAACGGGATATTTACCATGATTTGAGTTTTGAGCTTTCCAATATTTCGGCACAGTTTCATGCGCCATGATCACGGAATAACTGACGGCACTGCGAGTGAGTTGTTATTGGCAGACATATCGATCTACCCTCATTTTTCGTCTTTTGCTACGAACGTTACTACTACCACCGGTTTCATTATCGAACGCAACTCGATCACGACACACAACACTGACGGTATCAGAACGCGGCGCGGTTGGTATATCACTTCTTCGGTTTTTGCACATTCTCACAACAGGATTCCAGGTTCCCGATAATTGGAAACCTTCTTCTCGGTTGAAGTTCCTGTGTTTGGTAATCTCAATGGCCTCCTGTACCAATCTTGGTATGTAATGTCGCTCTGTTGAGATTACTTGTGGATTGTGTAACTCGATCCAGTGGTTTGAACCAGACTCCAGAAGATGCTCCGCTATGGCAGACTTCTCTGTTGCCCGATTCTTTACCGCTCGTATGTGTTCCTTGACTCTGCAGGCAATAGTGCGCTTCGTCTGGCCTATATACGAGCTTCCACAGCTACAGTCAATCTTGTACACCCCTGGTTTCTCTAGTGGGAACGTGTCTTTGGGTGTACGCAGGTAGTGTGTAATCTTTTTGAAAGGCGTGAAAATGGTTTTTATGGAGGATTTTTGCAGGATGTTTGCAACCTTATCCGTCACTCCTTTTATGTAAGGCAAGAATGCTGGTTTGCGTTCCACCGTACTCCTCTGCGGTTTATGGCTGGTGCCGGAACGAGCTGGCAGTGATCGTACCTTATAGCCGTTCTTATCTAAAACATTTCTGACGTGAGCCAACTCACTTAGTAGGCTTCTATTATCACACAGGTCGTAAGCACGGTTCGTTAGAGATGTTACCACCGAGTTAAGCTGCCGAGGGTGGTGATGTGAGTCCGCATGGAGGTACCGGTCCGTATGTGTGGGCTTCCTATACACAGAGTGGCCTACGCTTCCATTATCTCTAACCTGTACCAACACGTCCAGAAATGCTAAACGACGATCGGTCTCCATTTCGTAAGTGAATTTGATCTTAGGATGTACTCCATTGAGGTGTGATAGTAGAAGCTCAACATCCTGTGTCCCTCCTTTCACAATACAATAAACGTCATCTACATACCTCTTCCATAACTTAACTTGTACAGGGGCAGACGAGATGGCCAAACTCTCAAAATACTCCATCCAAATGTTGGCTACTACGGGGGCGACTGGACTTCCCATTGCTACTCCGTCAATTTGAAGGTAGTATTGCCCTCTGTATATGAAGAAGTTTGTGGAGAGAATATGATGCAAGAGCTTGGCGTACTCTGCAGGGATACCGTCTTCTTGTATTCTGGACGCGACAACCTTCATACAGTCTTCTAGAGGGACGTTCGTAAAAAGTGATTCTACGTCAAAACTGACCATCACTTCGGTGTCATCTACCTCTATCTGCTCCAATATCTGTATGAAATGTCGTGAGTCTTTTACAAAGGATGTTGTTCGTCCTACAGTTGGTTGCAACACTGCTGCTACATGTTTCGCCAAATCATAAGTGGGGGAGTCTATTTGACTCACAATAGGTCGTAGCGGAGCATTCTGCTTATGCACCTTGGGGAGGCCGTACAGTTTGGGCGGCTGGATGATCTTAGGCCGTAAAAGAAACTTGGTTGCCTCTTCTCCCAGGGCGTGCTGACAATCCTTGATCAACTTCTGGGTACTACGATGTGTTCGTGCAGTTGGGTTGTAGTTGACGGGCTTGTAAGTATTGGTGTCATTAAGTAAGCATCGGATTTTATCCTCGTATTCGGTGACGTCCATCACGACTGTGGCATTCCCTTTGTCTGCTTTAAGTACTAACAGGTCTTCATCCTGGCGTAATTCCTTAAGCGCGACTATTTCTTCTTTAGTGATGTTCGGTTCTGGAGGTTTAGCATGACGAAGCACAATGGCAATGTCTTGTCTCAGACACTCCGCGTCGCTATTCGGTATCCTGTTACTCCGGATAACTTCCTCAACATTCCCGATCACTTTTTCGTAAGGGATGCGTATCGTGGTAGGGGCATAGTTCAAACCCTTTTCCAACACTTTGGCAGCCGTTTCGTTCAAAATCTTGCTTGACAAATTGATAACCGTTCGGTTCGGTGGTTTTGAGTTATCATGGTAGGGGACATCACTCTTATGTTTGTTTTGCAAGAATTCGAACTTACGATTTTGTTTTTCTGCACTGATTTCTCTCGAGCGTTGGGCTTGAACATATGTGATACGATCACACACGTCAAAATCCGTTGGTGACAACACCTCACTGCATTCCAAATGCGCACTGTATAATTTCACTTGTAACGAATGAAACCGGCTTCTATTGTAGCGTATCATTTTACGTAACATTTTAACACTCGCTTGCTTTAGAATACTCGCGGAGCCCGGAATGTCATTACGCGATTTTATTCGTACACACACAGGTATTAGATTTGCGTCTCGGCACTTCACTAAAAAGTTCAACGATTCGCGTAAACATTCGCACTTTTTCCGCAAGCGTTCTAGGTCTTTCACTTTCTTTGCGAGTTCCGGCCCGTACCGGTTCACGATAAAACTTTTAAATCCATCATGGTTATTAACACTAAAGTCATTTATAACGGGATATTTTCATGCATGAAACTGTGCCGAAATATTGGAAAGCTCAAAACTCAAATCATGGTAAATATCCCGTTATAAATGACTTTAGTGTTAATAACCATGATGGATTTAAAAGTTTTAAGTCATTTACAGTTTTAAATAAATACCTATCTAAGTACATTTTATGAACTCTGTATTATAGAGTCTATAATACCTTTACTTAATAATTAAATTACTATATTCTAGATTGATTCAAAATAATAAATTACAAAACAATTCCATAAATGTAACACAAATCTGTAACTATCTCCAATTCATTCAGTTTTTCTCATTTATAGTTTATCGTTATCCAAAAGGATTAGGAGATTAGGTCAATTCGGAGATTAGGTCAATTTATTGACTTTATTCAAAGTAATCCAAAATAATTTTCACCTTTTTTCCATCTTTTTTTGCAATCTTCGGAGATAGGCGGGGGGAAAGGGTTCGGTGGGGTAGCCTCCCCTTTTGAAAATTCTGCCCCCCCCTCCCATTTTTGACCATCTTTCGAAAAGTGTTCGTCTTACAAACTTCACTATGTTTTTCCTAAAGCCCTTTCCTGTAACAAATGTAGATCCATAATTACATTTGCTACATACATTTCAGATGGATCGCTTTGCAATCTTTGGAGATGGGGGATGGGTATTTTTTCGACTTTTTTTCATATTTCGAACCTTTCATTTGATACCAACATGACCCTGTTCTTATCTTTTAAAATTTCGCTTAAAAATTTCACAATTTGTAGGTATGCAAAATGTTCATTAAATTTTTTTTCTTTAAATATCTACAGGCGGACGAAATGTATTATTATTTTAAATTTCAAGTTGATAGCTGTGGTAGTCGCTGAGTTAATAAGGAGGGAAAAAAGAGGACAGATAAAGCGAAACCTTAGGGTTTCGAAACCGATGTTCGATCTCGAAACCCTAAAAAGGATATTATTTCATGGCTTCCTATCAGGCGATATGAGGTCAAACGGCTACATCCAACTTAATGATGTTAATTTTGTGGATTTCAGGTTCCTAAAAGGCGATTACTGCCTCGAAAGTGATCTGTCTTCTACAAAAGGTGAAATCGCTGAGTTCCCAATAGAACTTTGGGAAGAATCTTCGTCTAGTTCGTCCACATCAGGTAACTGAACAATAATAACTAACGCCGCGCGCCGATGTAAGTCCGAGTGGCTGTAGCGCAGTAAGTCACGTCACGACAACGACGATGGCCCCTCCACTCCGGGTAGGGTTGCCAACCCTACTATATTAAATAGAATCCTACTATATTAAAGTTCTGCATCCTATATTTCTGGAAAAATATAGTAGGCGAAACTACTATTTTTTGTGCCCTAAAAGTGCCTAAAGGAATATTTCATGCAAGAATTCTTTTTTGCCTGAAACGGAACGCATCCTCGCATTATTAAGGACTCCTTGGCTTCTAAATGTCTATGTCAATAATTTGTCGTATACGTACTACTGATTGTCGAACCCGGGACGCGATTGACGCGCACCGTGACAGAAGACGTGTGGTTGATGCAAACGCAGAGACATTTTCAAGAACTGCAGTGGAGTTCTTCCCTACTTGATTAGGCTAAACAAGTTGCTCATCTTTCCATACAAACGTGGTCCATACAAACATGGAAGGGTATCTCGTCAATATCTATGTTTATATAAAGCTAAAACCGTAAAAAAGTATACATTTGAAAAATACAAGCTTCTAAATTTTCGTATTTCAGATTTTAGCCCAACTTTGGGCGAAATTAAATAATATACGGAGAAAGAAAACTTTAAAATAAAACCCGTACTGACATAGTTTATTTATTCAAAAGTTGTAATAAATTTATTTTGAAAAGATACACTCAATAGTTTTTCAATAATAACTCTTGTGCTAAAAGTCTGCTAATTTTTTTTTACGCGGGCGATTTATAAATAAATTCTTTTTTTTTTAAACTAGAATGTAATGGACTTTGCATTACATTATAGCGCGCGGGTATGTCTATTATGTCAGGTGAGATATCATACGTTTAGGCCGCGCCCACTGACGACTTTGCCCCGACACTTGTGTAGCCTTAAGACTTTTTAGAAAAAAACTTCATTTTGTTCATTTACATTTTTTTCCAAAGTAAATAAATAAATAATGCTAGACAAATCACACAGTACTTGTTGCTACTTGTTCGTCTTCGAGTTGAAGCAAAACTAGTCTAAAACACTTTTTAACCCTAAGATTATAGCTTATAGTGTAGCAAGATAGTGTGACATTTTGTGGTAAGCCCTGTTATTTTTACGCAAAATATTTGTGACAAAATGTAATAAAGCAATTTTGACAGAAACTAGAAACCATACTCTTTTTGTTAGATTTTTTTTCCGTCCTACTATGTTTTTACGAACAAGATGACCCTTCAAACCGTTAGGTTTGGGTAGTATATGTATAATATAGAACCAAAATAAGTTGGCAACCCTAGCTCCGGGTCGCATCGCTGAAGCTAGATAGTGATTGCATTAATATAAATAAGTAGGTAAATAGGTAGGTGATAGGTAGTGGCCTTCATACATTAGATAGAACTTGTCTCTACGCCAGTATTTATTTTATGACTGCATAAAGTAATTTCAAGCAGTCATAAGCTAAATGCAAAAACTAGTATTCTAAGCCGGGATTCAAACTACGTTATTCCGCAACGCATTTAATTTTTTATGACTAAAGAACTTAGTTTGAACTGAAACTAGTGGTGTCCATTTGACGCCAAAACTAAACTATTTTAATAGCACTAAAAATATTGCCTTCTTTTTTATTTAGATCGTTATGAAATGGATGGAAACATTTTACTGTTGTCAAATTAGTTTAGTTTAGTTTCGGCGACTGCCTACTGTATGACACCAGGCAATCAATCAGTTAAGTCCAGAGTCCAGAAGTAGGTAGGACCTACAGAACAGACCAATGTGCTAGCATTTATATTATTTGTTACTTTTTCAGAAACGGTGTCCTTAGGTTCGAATGATCAGCTGGAAATAGACAGATATATCAAGTAATTTTTACTCTTGTTTACCTACGTACCTACGGTAATATATTATATAAATGTAGGTACGAAGTATTTTATTATACATTGAGTCTTGGAGTTGGAGGGTAATCTACTGGGCAATTTTATATTGCGTAAGTCTGTTGTTTACTTTCTCTGATTGCAAGTGGGAACAATTTGTGAGAGGGCGGGCGGTACATGCAAATCACATTTTGTTGGATCTTGTCGGAGGAGGTTTTGCGCGGAATTGTTACTAAATATTGTTTTATCCTAATATTATACAATGGATTTCCGCAAAGTAACGCCTGAATCTTTTATTTAAGATACACATATTTTAATAAAAGATAAAATAACAAGATCCGTCCAGTACGAGTGTAACTCGCGCGCCGAGGATTTCGAACGTTAGTCTATTACACAAAAAATATATAGGTACTAAAGGTACCTGTTAGAGACTTCGTAATTCAATGAATTCCTAAAAATAGTAGGTACCAACCTACATTACAGATGGATCTCTCTGCATACTTCGGTGATGGTAAATTTATTGACGTTTTTTTTAAGATATTTTAAAAGTGTGTAACTTACAGAAATTTTAAAAACTGTTTTGAAAAGTACAAACCGAATATCTTTACTACCTTTTATTTGATACCCCACTCGTAACTCCCCCTTTTGAAAATTATTCCCCCCTTTTTGACAATTTTTCAATAAGTGTTCTACTCACAGACTTCTCTATATTTTTCCTGTAAAATATAGATCCATATTTATAAATGCTAAATACATTTCAAATGGATCGCTCTGCAAATTCTGGAGATAGGGTGGGGGTGGAATGGGTATTTTTTCGACTTTTGAAAATATTTCGAAAAGTATGAAACTTACAGAAATTTTAAAAACTATTTTGAAATTTACAAACTGATATCTTTCATTTGATACTCCACATGACCCTGTAGGTATCTTTTAAAATTTCGGCATCACAATTTGTATGGAAAATATTCATTTTATTTTTTCATTTATTTTCAATTATTTTTCTTTAAATCTGTACAGGCGCACGAAATGTATTATTATTTTAAATTTCAAGTTGATAGCTGCAGTAGTTGTTGAGTTATTAAGGAGGAAAAAAGGACAGACAAAGCGAGACCATAAGGGTTTCGAAACCGATCTTCGATCTCGAAACCCTAATAACAGTTCACTTGTTTTAACTGAACATTATTAGCAATTAACTGTTGAATTTTGGGTTTTCTTCTCAATCAATGTGGGGACTTTGTCTTAGACAACCATGGCTCCAAATGGTTCTATTCTAGTTTCTCCTTGAAGATTTGCACCCAGCTACCAATCAGCCTCTAGACTACTATGTATAATATACATATATAATATTATGTATAGATATTATATTATTATTATTATTATGTTCCTACTTAATCGAATTTATTTTCAGAGAAAATGTCAATAAAGTCAGTTTTGCCGGCGTGGTCATAAAAAGCATTACACTAGACAAAAAGAGTGTACAAAATTTTACAAGGTAAATAAACCTTTAAATAAAAGGACACGAAATATGTGCATATGCGCACTAAGCCAAGGAGTTTTGAACCTCGAGGGAATCAACTTTGGGTCTACGACGATTTTTTGGAATTTCGAAATTTAACTTTTTTTTTGAATATTTACGTTTTTTTGACTTTGACTCTCTTAGGCTTAGTACACATAGGTATAACGTGGCGGTGGCACATTATTATTCGTAGCGTGGCACTGTATTTAATAATTTTGATATTAAGTATAAGTAGTACCTACTGTATCATTTATTACAATTTTCTTAAATACAAGTGATTCGGTTTTGTAATTTAGTGAAAAGAAATCTAATCTAATATTGTCTCTTAGGGGTCGTCCATTAATCACGTGAATTGTTTTTTGTAACTTATTAACGCCCCCCCCCCACTATTCTTCTGACCCCTCCCCTTCCCCTCCCTTGTCATAATTCGTGAATGGACCCTAAATTTTTCATTTGATGATTGTTTATTTATCATTTCAGATATTTTTATAGATATTATACCGGAAACCCAATAACAGACGAGAAATTACGAAGGTTAAGGTAAGTAAGTGTTAAATATGTACAAGAGACCTTATTTAAAAATAAAACGTCAAGTGCGATTCGGACTCGCGCACTAGGGTTCTGTTAATTTGTAAGATCTTGTGCCTTGCCAAATATGCCTGTAGGTTCTTATAGGGAAAATCAAAAATTTGTGTTTTGGTAATTAATCTACAAATTTACTGTTTTTGGATTTTTTATTTTATTTGTGCTATAAGACTTGCCAAATTTTATGTTTCTAGGTCAACGGGAAGTACCCTATAGGTTTTGGTCCATGGCGAGCATGTAAAGTACTTTTTTTGTGAATAAATTAGAAATTTATGGTTTTCGGTTTTTTTTCCTTTCATTGTGCTAATATATAACCTTGCTGCTCACCAAATTTCATGATTCTAGGTCTACTGAAAGTACCCTATAGGTTTTGTGCGCATTTGATTCCCTTGGAAATTTTAACAATATTCGGACATAAACGGCTGTAACTTTTGATTGCGTTGACTTATAAAAACTGCTAAGTTAGAACTTTAATTTATGTTGAGGCTCCAAGAGGTAACGGAGTTGAGTATTTGATGTTAAATTTCAACACGATACCTCCACGCGTTCCTGAGAAAGGGGGGTTGACAGACGGACAGACAGACAGAAGGACAACAAAGTGATCCTAAAGGATTCCTTTTTTTCCTTTTGAGAATTATCCAATTATATAAAAGAAAGTAAATAAGTACACGCGGTAAACCGTACACTTCTGTTACAGTTAATTTGACGCTTTTTTCTAGATTGGCATCGGTGGAATATGACCTACAGAAAAACAAAAAGTTAGTACTTACCTATTTTTTAATAAAGCTTTCACTTGTTGTAGCAGTTAATGTATAGTATAAGGTTTACCTAGTATTATTGATAGGTGTACTAGGCTATTTCTTGCGTATATAATATTTTTAATAATCACGAAATAGTTTACAAAAGCCTCTAGCCTCTCATTCGGTAGAGATGCAATGACTTCGTGACTCTTCTTCTGAATGCACCGAGTATGCATGCACCGAAGTATCCGTGAGCACTCATTGGTTTTGTTATGAAAAACTAAAGTCACACACCGCATTCTACAACTGAACTAACCACTTAGACCGTTCTGGAAAGAGAAAACTAAAAACAATAAGAATTTCAATTTTAAACTTTTCTTGTAAAGTAAAAGTAAAAATATAATATATATACGACGACCTCCGTGGCGCAGCGGGCGAAGGTCCGCCTGCGACGCAGGAGGTTGCGGGTTCGATCCCCGCCTCGGAACAAATTTGTGTACGGTCTGCAGAAATTTGTTCCGTTGGTCTGGGTGTTTTCTATGTATAATAAAAATATCTATCTATGTAATTGTATTAAATATATCAGTTATCTAGTACCCATAACACAAGCTCTGCTTAGCTTGGGGCTAGATAATGTTGTGTGAATTGTCCAGCATTATTTATTTATTTATTATTATTATTTATTATATATTTATTTAACAAAATCTAAAGTCCTTATCTATATATATAAAAGAAAGTCGTGTTAGTTACACTATTTATAACTCAAGAACGGCTGTACCGATATGGCTGAAAATTGGTGAGTAGGTAGCTTAGAGCCAGGAGACGGACATAGGATACTGTTTATCCCGTTCGACAGCGTTCCCGTGTGACTTGACATAAAACGTCAGTCACTATAAAACGTGGTAAAACAAACAATAATCAGACTTGGAATAACCAAACGCAAATGACAGTTATGTAATGGACGTATGGATGCCGGGGTGCCGATTCTGTAGTATATTTAGTATCAGCATTTGCACCCGTGCGAAGCTGGGGCGGGTCGCTAGTTCTAAATAAACTTAAAATATATGTTTTTCTTATGACCAATAACGGATTTACATTTTATAGATGATAATTTTAAAACAGACAGTCATATAGCAAGTTTAAATTAATTTTAAAAATCAAAAAATAAGGGCCTACTATATTGAGTGAGATATAGGTATGTCATAAAAACTTTAAGTAAATAATAATATGTACCTTACTCAATAAAATACATAAATAATAATAATAGAAAATACAAATAAGTTAAAAAAAATGTATAAGTGTACCTACATTCTACGCAGTGTCTTCTAAAATTTTGATAATATAGATAGTAAAGTCAAATCTCTTATTATAAATTCTATGAAGTCTGTTATCTAATGATTTTGTGCATAGTTTGTAGATGAGCGCGAAACGTCAAATAATTTGGTGTCTAGTACGGGTAATCCGGGCATTTAAACCTAATGTCCTACTGGCGAGTTCAGGGCAGTCAACGTATCCTTTACATAATAATATACCGTGCAGGAAAGCCATGTCCAGAAGTGTACGGCGATTTTCAAGACTTGCAAGATTATAATAATTACATGAGTCTTCGTAGTCTTGACGAATATAAAACTTTCTGTGTGTGTGTTCATGAAATTTATACTGAATGTTTTCAATATTACCTACTACTATACGTTATACAATGAGTATTGTCGAACCTTGATCAAAAGAAATGTGCGGATACACGACATTATTCTAAAGCCCCCTTTTTGCCTTTTTTGGAAGAAGTACGCCTTTATTCAAAAAACCCCGATTGCAAAATAACTATAAAATATATATATATAAAATCGTAGAATCTGTAGGCACACCAAGTTTCGTCCAGAGCGTTTGTATAATACGACCTGTAGAGGAGTACGTATAAACTGACAGAAACGGTAATTTTGCTAGACTTGGTGCAGAGAGTCTTCGCTCACTTCGCACGGTCAATACATAATATAAAGGCGAAACTTCAGGGGTTTAGATGTATAGATGGATAGATGTTTGTTAAACTACGAAATGGATCGTGACAAGATTCATACAGGTAGTTAAAGGTCTGGAATAAAATATAGGATACTTACTTTTTATCCCATAAATCAGTTCCCATGGGATAGAAATAACTAAAAAACGCGTTCATAGAAACGACGCGTGCAAAGCCGCGAGCAGAAACTAGTAAGGAAATAGAGCGAGCTCAAAACTAGCCTCATTAACCCTCAGGACTTATGGAAAAAACGTGTGTTCTCTAGGAAGCAGTTTGGCGGAGGTTACGGCGATGACGATAGCAGCAAGGTTGATGATGACCACGTGATACCGACTTCTTTGGATAATACTCACAAGGATGATGTTATTGACGTTGTAGAACCGGAAAAAAGCAAAGTACCCAAATTCCGTTTCGCTACTCAGAATCGTCCCAAAGAGACTGACCCCTCGGGGTTTTTTAAAGGACGACGCACTGCTTTTCTACACCATGTCCCTATCCCTATTGACGAAGAAGAACCGTCACGGCAACCTTCTTTCACTCCTAAAATCAATGTACACCAATCTCATTTCGCTACTCAGGAAAGTCCTCAAGAGACTGCCCACTCTGAAGCCTTAATGCACCGTCGACCCACTGGTTTCGTTTGTCCTGGGACACTTCCCATTGATAATGTTAATGACGATGAAGAAACTTTTGCTCCCCAAAACACGGGATCAAAACCTGCTGAAGACACAACAACGAAACATTTCACTTCACAAACATCGGATGATGATAAAGATCCAGCAATGAAACCTTCTATCACTGTTCAAGGAACAAGGCCCGCTGTTGAAGACGGTAAACCAATCATTAATCCAATGAAACGTCGAGCCACTGCTTTCGTTCGTGCGTCTGACATTCACAAATTGGATGTTGTTACTGAGCATGGAAGGAGGGGATCTGTGCTCACAAGATTGTACGATGAAGTCGATAACGACGAGCCTGGGCCTACATTGAAGAATTACAAGTAAGTCCCTATCGTTCAAAAAGCTATGCTTGTAAAACCGATGTTCCGATTATCAGAACTGAATTCTGAAAACAATTCATGTGCTCATAATTATGCATAAGTATTTATAGTTGTAAATGATCAATGTTAAATGGTCAAATGTTAATAATAATAAAAGCATTTCATTGCAGGCCGACACCTGAATTACAAAACAAAAAAAACACGAAACTTTTACTAACACATACAGTCTTACTACCAACTACTAGCGAGGAAAGTAGACTAGAGTCTAGAGTGGGAAACCAGCGCAAGACTTCGGAGGAGTCAATCGAGCAGTTTGCGAATATACAGCATGGCACGAAGCTGGATAATAAAATATCCCCTGACTCCGTAAATACTATTGATAAATTCGAGCATAGATTTAGTCATTCTATCAGAAGCATGGAGTACGCTAAGAAACGTCCGACTATCTCAGTATCCCAGTATCAACTAATGAATCGGCAATACCAGGATGCACTGGATAGGAAGGCAATCCGACCTTAAGCTGATAAGAAGCCTGTCAAAGATCTAGGTGGGTTTGATAAAAACTTTTATGGTTGACATATTTGATCGAGTTAGCGAAGTTTTCAGTGGCAAGCTGGCAGATACTGGACTTCACTTTATGTATTAATAATACTGGACTTTCAGTATTCACACAGTAATTATGAATGTTCACATGCAGCATACTTCTGCGTTGCATGTGAACTTTTGCCCTCGACGTCACTGAGGTCGTCATATTATACATATGTACATTTTGTACCATCATTAAATGTACATGTGAACAAATTATTGTAGTGTAGATCTAGGAATAAAATCACCATTAACAAGTCTTTTTATCATTTCAGTTTAAACAAAACCAACCACAAGAACAAGAAATCAAACATTATGTACACTAATATGTATAACTAAAAAGTATTTTTGTGTGTTAGTAGTATCTCCGGAACTCTCTCTACTGGTCTGATTTAAAGTCTTTTATAGATAGCTACATTATCTTTAAGCAACTTAGGCTACATTTAAAGCCTCCACCACACAGCCGCGATTTTGAAGCGCGTCTTGTGTCGCGCGATTTGTTGCGATTTTGTAGCGCGATTTCGCAGCTTTTTTGTAAGCGCGACTTCCAGACGCCGTGCGCCAAATGCGAAATCGCAGCAGTGTGTAAGACACGAGATTGATAGTTCCCGTATAGAGCCTCCAACCCACTGCCGCGATTTAGAAGGGCGTCTTGGGTCGCGCGATTTGTTGCGATATTTGTTAGCATATAGAAGTTGTCCGACGCGTTTCCGCATCCTGCGATTTTGCGATAATTGTTCACGGAACATTTTGTATTAGGACGCATACCATCTTACATACAGCTGCGTCTTGCGTTTTGCGATTTTTAGGGGGGGGGGGGATGGTGGGTGACCTTCGTCCGCGTAGCCGGAGACGCTGTAGTACGGTGGGGGGGGTGCGGCGGCGCGCGGCGTATAGAAATTGGCTTACAACACAGTAAGGAATTGCGCTGCAAAATCGCAAGAAATCGCGCAAAACAAGACGCGCTTCAAAATCGCGGCTGTGGGGTGGAAGCTTTATACGGGAACCATCAACCTCCTGTGAGTGTGACGTGAGCAAAGCCGCTACCAGAAGCTAGTTATTGATGAAACTAGTTAGTTATTATATTATTATACGGCAAATAGAAAACACCTGACAACCGACCAGCATCGGCCAGCAGCTGGCCGATTGCCTTTAGGAGACTCGGTTAATGGAACCAGCTGCTGGTCCTTTGCCTGCCAAGAGGTTAGGGATGTGTGTTGTTTAGTAAATTTGTTTAGTAAGTAGAGCAATACCTAGAGTATTTTCTTTAATTGAGTTAAAAAAATGATGATTTGTAGCTAGTTTTAAAACCTTATTATAGTTTTTATTTCTTCTAATAAAAATATTTTTATTTGATACCTACAGATTTTCACTGGACGATTTGCTTTGAACCATCATAACATAACATTTAAAAGGCTGCACCGATTTTTATCAAACATAGCTAAGAATACCTACCTACACCATAGATATAAGTAAAATTCAGTAGATATGGTACGTTCTCCCAGCGCTAACTCAACAAATGGCCTGTGTTGTATTACAACTAGACGCACAGACACGCGATTTCCAATCTTTTGTAATAAACCTACCTAATGAATGAACAACAAAGATGGAAAGACGTAGGTACCGAGACCGAAGTGCGACCAAGACGCACGCAATACGCACGCGAAACACGAACGCGTCGATGGCGACGGCACCGCCAGCGTCGATCCGACTATGACTGAGGTGGGTCGACCTAATTGCACCTAATTTGAGCCTATCGCTTTCGGTAAGCGTACCCAAACTTTCGAATTTTACTTAGATCGATGACCTACACTCAAAAAGACAAATAAAAAAACATTCGAAATAGGTTCATTTGGGAGCTAAAGCCTCCACCCGCCGCGATTTTGAAGCGCGTCTTGTGCAATTTTGTAGCGCGATTCCGCTGCGTTTCAGGCGCCGCCGCCGCACGCCAAATGCGAAATCGCAGCAGTGTGTAAGATCGTATGCGTCTTAGTACAAAATGTACTGCAAACAAACATCTCGCAACAAATCGTGCGACACAAGACGCGCTTTAAAATTGCACAAGTGTTAATTTTCTGCCGTGTAGCTATTCTGTCGAATCCAAGAATCTGCCCAATTCACGATCAGTCAAGTAGCGAATCTGTCCAATCTAGAATCTGTCCTACACCTTATCCTACACCGAACAAACAACCACAACCGAACAACTTTTAACTATAATACAAGCCTATAGAGAGTCTATGGCTTCCGCCCCCCAAATGCTCATAGCAGTATTTTAAGATCGAAGATCGAAACCTTTATGGTCTCGCTTTGTCTGTCCTTTTTTTCCTCCTTAATAACCTCAGCAACTGTTACTATCAACTTGAAATTTAAAATAATAAACATTTCGTGCGCCTGTACAGAAAATTAAAGAAAAATAAATGATAATAAATGAAAAATCAAAATGAATATTTTCCATACAAATTGTGATGCCGAAATTTTAAAAGATACCTACAGGGTCATGTGGGGTATCAAATGAAAGGTATCAGTTTGTACATTTCAAAATAGTTTTTGAATATTCTGTAGAATTCATACTTATCGAAATATTTAGAAAAAAAGTCGAAAAAATATGCATCCCCCTATCTCCGAAGATTGCAAAGCGCTTCGCTTTGCAATCTAAAATTTATGTAGCATTTGTAGATGTGGATCTATATTTTACAGGAAAAATAAAAGTTTGTAAAATGAACACTTGAAAAATATTCTAAAAGGTGGGGAATAATTTTCAAAAGGAGACTACTGCTACCTACTATCTACTACTTCACCGAATAGGCTATCAAATGAAAGGTAGTTTAGGTAGTTTTTGATGTATTTTTCTGGAAAATAAAATTGATAGTAAAGTTTTGGTTTCTGAGTAACATTCGAAATTAAAATCAATAATTTTTATTACTATAAAAAATACATACGAAGTTCTAAAACAAACCAAATTTTAAACGAAATTGTTATCATAAACATAGCCAGATTTTTAAAACAAGATATAAAGTGTGCATTGATTCTCTTCTCTTCAATTTTTTTGTCCACTTGTGGAAGAAACCATTCATCGTAGAAATACTGCCATTCTGGGCAAAGTGCCCAAAAAGCTGTCGAAAATAATTTTTGGTGTACGTACACACATAAGCAACCTTTACCAGTTCACTGCTGGACATTGGCTTTCTCTGATAAACGCCTTATTGGGTCTTGTCATTAGGGGTAATGCCATATTCCCCACTCTAGGCATGTGGGCATCGTATTTCGGTGGTGGATCTTTTCTGCAGGAGGCGCTGCTGCCCGCCCCCCGGTGGACATCCCCGTCTCTCTATACACCCGCAGCATGAGTTGGGGTGCTGCAAATTCTCAGCCGGTACCATATGGTTTTATTTGTTGACACAAAGGATGTTTTTTTTTTTTTTTGTTTTGATGGAAGATAAATAAACGATTTAGATAACGGTAAAAATTTTGGTCAAGCTTATTAACTATAATATCAAATCAATTTAATGCAAAATAATGGTTTTTCTAGACAACTTGGAATCAGAACAAGAAACTGGTCTTTGTGCCACACGACGAGTTGTTATTTCTGTTGAACGTTGATAACGCGACTCATCACTCAAAAAATTACTCGAGGGCCCCAGCCTCATCATATTTCTGGAAGGCCGAGTTACAGATCATAAGAACACATACGTACTTTGGTACGTTGTTCGTACTTTTCAATACAGTTTTTGAAACTTCCGTAGACTTTTTGAAATATTTTTTATTTTGTTCACTTTTTGAAATATTTTTATGTAAGTCGAAAAATTAACCTTATCGCCGAATTATGCAGAGCGATCCATCTAAAATGTAGTTTGGTACCTAATATTTTCAGGTACCTATTCATTAAATAGCGAAGTCTCTAACCGGTACCTTATTAACATAATTGCTTAATTGACAAACGTTAGAAACCCTCGGCAAGCGAGTTACACTCGCACTTGACGGATCTTGTTTACCACGGGGCGCGGGGATCCCGTGAGTTCTGACTGAGATCTAGGCCTAGTTTGATAACCAAACTAAACGAGTTTGGTTCGAGTTCATTTAATAATCTAAATCAGCGCAAAACCAAAGACCCTGTTAATACATACCTAACTATGATACATCAGTAGTTTCCTGATTATTGTTTCATGTACACAAGCAATGCTTTTGACAAGTAACAAAAAAACCCATAAAGCATCTTTTGACTTCTCTCAAGCATTAAAAATATGCGATAGCAACTCTACACCACCGCACCGCCGCCATCAGTAGTTGACCTGCCGGGAGTACCTACACCCCCGCATGTACACACAGTAGGTACTTATTGTTACAATGTAGTAATGTTGTATTGGCAGAAATGCCGATTGCAATGGACGCTGTACCGTAGAAATCAATACAGAGCAACAACTCCTTGCACAGTTTAACACATCTATGGCCCAAGACGCAGATGTTCTTCTCCGGCACCGTGTAGCGGCGGCGCGCCCCTGCGGATCGCACGGCCTGCAGTGAGTTAATATTGAGGATGTGTTATAATATAATCAAAGGTTATTTATAAGTAAGCATAAGTTCATCTTTATATAATGTTACTTAGTCTGGACGCACCTTATGGCAACATCCCTCAAACTTAACACTCCATCTTTTTGTCGGGGGTCAAAATATCACTGAAACATTAATCGTAGCAACCTGGGCGATGAGTCAGGTCAAGATCGGTTAGGGACCGTTGTGCAGTTTTGAATAGGCAAAGAAGTAATAAAGTTTAGGTACATCTTTTTTACTTCTCTTTGATATTCCCAGCCAACCTACCCATAAACCGAACTCAAAGGTCTCAGCCTTTTTCCATTCTTCTGTCAGCTTTTGACACATATCTAAACTAGATTGTCTGTTAGCATCTGCAGACAAAACATAACATTCATAAAATATTTAATTTTCTAACGGTTATTTTAAAATAAATCAAACTACATCCTAGGTATTCTTACAATAACTTGTATATTGTATACTCAATAATAGGTACCTAACTTAGGTTAGAAGAAAATCATGGAAATTTTTAAATATGATCCACTTCCTCTAAAAGAAGTTGATGAGACTCAGGAGAAACAGCATCCCTGGGCTAGAACCATCAAAGACGTTTATTCACATACAATCAAACATGCTCACAACTCTATCGGCAACCTAATATATCCTGTTAAAAAAGAAAAGCAGCCAGTCACAGATCGAGTACAGTTCACCGTCATAGGAGACAGGGTGACCAAAGAATTTACTTATTGCTCTAATTTGGTAACGGGATTGTACAAATACAGATGGAAAAACTTTTATGTTCCTGTAATCAGAGGTAAATACCAAACATGCTAGGTAGGTACCTACATTATCTAATCTACGTTCAGGAGCTCTCAAACTATGTCGCGCCTTCTGGCTTATTTTCTTATTCGAGCTAAGTCGTAAAAGAACGGTAGGTGGTGATCATAAGCGAACACAAACTCTGCTTACTGTGTGGATTGTCTAGCATTATTTGAGTATCTAATAAATTCATCAGGTTGTAACACTACAGAATGGCCCGAAATCTTGCACGAGTTGAAGCTACGCTTCAAAGGCGTACCTTATCGTCTACAATCATCTGTAGCAGTGTTGTTTAACAATATGATCATTGGCGGAGAAAAGGAACTGCAAAAGTTGGTGGAGACAAAATTATTCTACTGCCTGTGTCTGGATTACTACAACGAGGGCGTAGCAGAGTTCGCAAGATTCATCCGATCTACTAGTGTGAGTTATTTAATTTATTCTATGTTATTAAATGTATTTACTGGTTTACTCGTCGGTTTTGCGAACGCAGATATAACTAATCTATCATCAAACCTCTTGCCAGGTGCTTCATTGGGTCGATTTTGTGTTGAACGGCATTAGGCTATGCGATTAACCTTAGTTAATCGCAAACTATATGCATTATCCTATGACCAAGCGCTTGTCAAGACATTGGTGTCATTGGTCAGGTCAACTATTCAGCTTTTAAGCAACTGGCTGGCTGAGAGAGTAGCTTTCCAATCTCAGAGGGTACAAGAAAATGTGTTGTTGTAATTACTTGTAATATTAGATCGATGGGAGGGAATTAGACGTGTATTTTTTTTATTGCAGAGACCTTTTGCTTACATGCACGTCTCCATTGACGATAAGCACATTGGAACATTAATTTACATGGTGAGCCCTAGTCATCGTCAACAATTAGCACAGAATATATCGTAAGACATAAATTTTCAATGTCGTTCCATTCCACTCACTATCCATTATACAATCATCTGGTCTTCTAGTTATATGCAGACGAAGTGCCATACACGTGTGAAAATTTCCTTCGTCTTTGCAAAGAGACAAAGGGTGGCTACGGAGGCACGCCTGTACACCGCATCGTGAAGGATGGATGGATTCAGTGCGGTGGATTTGGACTCAAGAGCGCTCCTCTTAGCTGCGAGAACTTCGTGATTCCTTTTGACAGGCGAGGGGTACTCGCGATGGCTAATTATGGAAGGTTATTGAACGATATCTACCAACTTAGCTTAGACTTGAACACCACACTTATTAGATTTGTTTTTGTAGTTCAATGGTTATTTTATTGCCATCATCTCCCTGCCCTTATCCCACGCTAAGTGAGGTATTTTTTTTTATTTTCATACACCTTTAACACTATTTAGCTTTTTTTATTCATATCCATTTAGGTACGCAATCAGAATCAGAAATATGTTTTAAGTTAACTGTTGTACAAAAAATAGCTTAGGTAAGTATAAAAAAATAGTGTACAGTTTCAACAGCTTATCTTTAATAGACATACAATAACAGTTTTAAATAAGTACCCTTGGCATGTGAATAAACATATTCCTAGCTATAAAGTTAGGTATATGTTTATTCACATGCCAAGCTATTTATTTTGTGAACTCAAAAATAGGACTCATACCATTGGGGAACCATCATTTAACAAAGAATTATTTAAGCGAATAGGAAGCATTTGGTTCAAACCATCTTTTTTATTTATTTCTAAATATATTACCATCTTTTACGTTTTAAGTTCTATGGGAAGATTATTGAAAAATTTTAAGGCTGTGATGAAAGTTTTTTTGTGATACATAGTGTTATGGACTTGAGGGATATAAAGATTGAATTTCTGCTTGGATCTTTGAGAAGATGCACGAGCAGATTTCCTTAAAAAAAATATAGCTTTTTTCTCTTAACAAAAATATACTTTTCTAAAATATAAATGGAAGTGAGAGGCAGTACTTTTTCCTTTTTAAAGATATTTCGGAGCGAATCAGTGCTCTATAAGTATAAGTACCTACCTACATCTTAATGCGTTTGGAAATCAACAGAATTTTCCCAGAAAATTATTCCATAGCCTAATTAAGAACAAACTAATCTATAATAGGCCTGTTTTGCTATTCTTTTGATGTGATTGAGCTGAGTGTAGAAAGAGCGTAGCAATACTTATATTTTTTTTCATTTAATGAAGGATTTTTTTAATTTCTGATAGGTACGTGAGCTTTGATGTGAATCAATTGTTAGTCCTAAAAATATTGTTTTATTTATTTCTTTAAATTCGTTATATTTGTATGAAATTTTTACATTTAATGGTGAAGTTTTATTTTTCTCAAATTTTATTATATTGATGTTACTGACCTTTACTTTTAAATTTTTAATTAAAAACAAGTTTTTTTAATGGAAAGTTAATTTCCTGTTCAGATTCGGTGTGAGATTTTTTATTTTGGGGTATATTACATTGAAGCCTCGTCGGCAAAAATAACGCATAGACATTTAGTTATTTTTGATAGTTCATTGACATAAAGCAAGAATGTTAGGGGTTCAAGAATGGTAGGGGTTCAAGTATGCTCCCTTGCGGTACACCCAGTAAAACATTTTCAAAATCTGATTGAATTGTTTCTATTGTCTTAGTTTCTTTATTATAGCTTTGAATTAAAAATGCACGAATTATTCGACTTCACAAATCATTCGAACCATTCGAATGACTAGGGCAAATTAGTAACTAATTTGGTTAGTAATGGCGAGTGGCGTCGAATAAAGAATTGATTTCGCGTCGACTGCCCAAAACGCCATTACTAACCAAATTAGGAACTTATATTATGGTTAACGAGAACTTTCCTTTACTACTTTTCCTGGCTTAGGACAGGCAAAACTAGCTACACATTTGCCATTCAGGAAAAATTGTTCAAAGACAAGTAAAATTAACAAATTTAATCAAAAAACTTAGTAGCATACTGAGTTTTCTGATTAAATTTGTAAATACGTATTTTTGGCGTATTTTAGAAGTTCTTCAATCAAGTGTTATGTACCATTTAATGACGACCTCCGTGGCGCAGCGGGCGAAGGTCCGCCTGCGATGCAGGAGGTTGCGGTTTCGATTCCCGCCTCGGAACAAATTTGTGTACGATCTGCAGAAATTTGTTCCGTTGGTCTGGGTGTTTTCTATATATAATAAAAATATCTATCTATGTAGTATATTGTATTAAGTATATCAGTTATCTAGTACCCATAACACAAGCTCTGCTTAGCTTGGGGCTAGATAATGCTGTGTGAATTGTCCAGCATTATTTATTTATTATTTAATTAAAATTTACAGTTTTATGTACAGTTTGGTTCACTCACCTACATTACACGTATCTAAAATGTTTTCAAAATTGGTAGGTAGGAAGTCGCGGTCTTCCAGTTCTTGAACCGGCTGGGCATGATAAGGGTCTGTGGGCCATCGATGTGGAGGATTTTCCAAACTATCCAGTGCGAAACATTGAAGAGATGAGCTGCCCTTCTAGCACTCTCTGGATTTTCCGCGAAGAAATTCAAGATTTCGTTGTGAATGTTGTCCGCTAACTGTTGGTTGCCACAACCTTGTACATGAATAGGCACGGTAAACTGACCATAGGTAGGTACATAGCCTTTGTATAGCCGCTAGGATAGTTTCCCAGCTCGGCGGCCAGCTCGGTACTGGGTGTTCCCAGGACAACGTGTACCGGGCTGGGCTGGGCTGGGCTGGACTGGGCTGGGCTGCTCAGTGCACATCGTACGAGCCAAGCTCAAGTCGTCACCAGCTGTGGCATAAAATCGCACCATTTCAGTCCACTGAACATTTGTGTACGTCATCGTCACAAGCTAAGTAGGTAGTAATTTGCGCGAGCAAATATGCTCAAATTAGCGACGCGGCGTGATTGAAGGGCGAACGGGGCGGGGGCGCGGGCGCGACTTTTGTGACACAAGGCGGCACCTTTGTTTCATACCGACAGAGGTTTGATTACCGGGCGCCACGCGTCGCGTCGCCGGTGCACACTTGGTGTAATACGTTATGTATGACATAAGAGGATATTTTTTTAATTATTATAAAATATTTTTTATTTTCATGATACTTTACCATTCAAAGATAAGACTGTTCACCCTTACACAATGTACGATGTAATGAGTACCTACATAGATGAATAAAAACTAGTACCTAAGAGTGTTGTTCCACTTATAGGTACCTAATTTCTCAATTTTCTCTAGCAAAATTTTGTGAACAACACAGTCAAAGGCCTTAGACTAGACATGTTTAATAGCAAAATTACGCCAAGAGCTTTATTATTCATTCCTTCCCAGACAGTATTATATAGGTACTTAGTTTAAAAATTGCTAATGTAGTGCTTTTGTTTTTTTGAAAACCATATTAATTTGGGTCCAGAATCAATTAAATAATGTCGGCAATCAATTAAGTATTGCAATTTAGTACTTAACCATTTGGTGAGGATTAGTTACGTAGCTAACTAGTTTCTACGAAAATCTCACAATAATACACCCATAGAGACGACGACTGTTCAACACAATTCTTCGTGCTTCTCCAACCGGCGCCGTGGATGAACCACAAGTACGTCGCATTCGGACAGCTCATCGAAGGAGCAGATACCCTGGAGAAGATAGAACGCGTCACGACGTGGTACGAATCACCAACTTCGAAGATTATCCTCTATCGATGTGGAATTTTAAACATGGACTGCCATGACATCAGGATCAATAAAGAAGCTAATCAATACGTTGACGGCCATATTGAAGATTTGAATTCGCTAGTTGAACTTTTATGGGAGGTAGGTAACACAATTCAATTGATTCACTTTTTTAAGTCTTTACAAACTATTAATAAATTCACTATTTTTTAGCATTTACTTGAGAAAACTTTCTTAGAAGCTCAGTGGAGGGAATTACAGCGAATGAGAGCTTCGGGAGGAGAAGATACTGAAGCCAGCTTTCAATATGGTGCCGAACCCGCGAAGATGTTAGTAGTAGCTTAGTAGTATTTTACCCAAAACATAAGAGACCTTGTGACCATGAGTTACCTATTAGGTATAATAATATTACCAACCTATTTATTTACTAATTAAGACTTCCATCATTAGATCCCTAGGCAAATTTGTTTATCAATTTAGATTAAATAAAAGACGAGAAAGTTTACGAAAAGGAGAATACAATTAAAATCAAACAATATCTTAAACGTAAGAGACTTTGTTAACATACAATATTATAACTGTTGGTCTTTAAATAAATAAATAAACACAGCCGCCGTGCTCGTGCTTATAAAACTAGTTTTTATCTACGGACAATTCACAGCTTACAGAATGATTAGTTTTTATTTATTCTGTGGGGATATTTGAGTTAGGATGTATGATAAATTATACACGGTGTCCCATAATGAGTAGATAACCTTGAAGGTGCTTGTGCGGCAAATGTGAAAAAATAAAAACAAAAAACTTGACACGTTTGTAACATTTTTATCTTTGAGAAATTCGTACAAACGACGCTATAGAGGTAGGTACGACATTTATTACCATTTTAGAATTATCTTAATATGAACATGTTTTTAACGTAGATACATTTGTTATCTGAGGTTTTGAAACAATATAGGTACATAAATTACACCACAGCTGCTCTGTGCGATAAAATGTAAAAAGAAATATTTCAAACTACTGGTCATAGTAATCAAAATATTGAAAAACGTGATCATAAAAACTACTTTTCCTTACATAAATTCCAAAAATTAAAAGTACAAAATAGTTTAAATTGTGGGCATGATGCCCAAAAATGTAAACAAAGGTAGGTAATACGAATTTCTCGAAGTTTAAAAAATGTTTTATTATTTCATATAAGCCCTGCCTCCGCGCATAAGCTAAGCAATTTCAAGGTTATCTACTGATTATGGGACACCAAGAATATGTAAAGGAGTACCTACTTTCAAGTTTTTATGCAGTAGATGCAATGTACTTACCACTGCTTTAGGCAAACTCTCACACATAGGTAATAGGTTTGCTTTTCCAAGGCCCGAAAAAAAATCTGACGTTAACCATGAGTTCGATGTAGAAGAAATAGAGTTAAAAGAAGAGGAAGAAAATGATTCATACACGTCTCAAACGCTCAACTTCGTCAGTCAGGTTGTGAAAAGGCACAGGCCGTATTATATACCGCTGACAGACGTGCCTTACCCGGGAGATGTCGAGTCTGACTTTGATTTGAAGAAGTAAGTACCTACCTACAGTACCTACATACCGAGAGTCTCTGGATTTCCATAAAAATATCAGAGCGTCTCTAAGCAGTCAGCATCTTTCTAGGCAACCTCAACAGCCTATAATGGTCCACAGCTGGACTCAGGCGTCCCCCTGATAAGCGCTATTGGCTTTTATCTCAAGGGGGGTAATACCCATAATCCCTACGCTGGGCATGCGGTTTCGAAATCGCAGTCTGGTGGGCAGCAGCGCTCTCTGCAGAACCATCTGCAGGGAGTGCTGCTGCCCGCCCCCCGATGGATATCCCTTAGTCGCCTCTTACGACACCCGTGGGAAGATTTGGGGTGGTGCAAATTTTAGGCCGGTACTACACGGCGGCGGAGCAAGCAAGCATGCCCCCAAAATATAAACGCGTTACTATGAACGCCGGTCTTCTCTGAAAATGATCCATCATGGCTTCCAATCAGGCGATACGAAGCCAAACGACCATCCAACTTATTGATGAAAATTTTGTGGATTTCAGGTTTCTAAAAGGCGATTACTGCCTTGAAAGTGATCTGTCTTATACAAAAGACAAAGCCGCTGTGTTCCCATCAGAACTTTGGGAAGACTATCCGTCTAGTTCGTCCACATCAGGTACCTGAACAATAATTGAACACTTTAACTAACGCCGCGCGCCGATCTAAGTGCAAGTGGTTGTAGGGTAGTGACGCAACGTGACGCGACGAAGACGACGGCCCCAGAGATTGCGTCAACATAGATAATTTTTAGGGTTCCGTACCTCAAAAGGATAAAAGGAACCCTTATAGGATCACTTAGTGGTCCGTCTGTCTGTCTGTCCGTCTGTCAACCCTCTTTTCTCAGGAACCCGTGGAAGTATCGAGTTGAAATTAACGTCAAATACTCAAGTCCGTAACTTCTTGGAACTTAGTTTGAAATAAATCAGCGGTGTCAATTCAAATGACACTAAAACTAAACTAATAATACAGAACTAAAAATGATGCTATCACTTTTTATTTTGATTGCTAAGAAAGGGAAGTAACATTTTTATTGCTGTCAAATTTGTTTAGAGAAGTTTCAGCAACTACTGTACCTACTGACAGCAGTGTCAGTAAAGTCCAGAAGTAGGCACAGAACACTTCAATGAATTAATAAATATAGGTTATTTCAGACATCAAAGTCCATATTACAAACATTTGACATATAAAAATAGGAACTCAAGCAAAATTTAGAATATAGGTATATTATTAATAACAAACTTTAACATTCCAGTGCAGCAGGGAGGTATTTTGATTCGTCGGAAAGGACGTCAGATTCAATATCGGAAACGTTTTTCTTCGTAAAAAGCTTCCGATATCGAATCCGACGAATCAAAATACCCCATACAGGTGCTTACAAATCTAGCATTTATGTTATTTAATTTTGTTACTTTTTCAGAAGAGCTGTCTTTAAGTTCAGAGGACCAGCTGGAATTAGAGAGTTATATCAAGTAACTTTTAATTTTGTACCTTACTTACGATAACTAGGGTAGGTATAGCTTGGCAAAAAGTCTAGAAACGGAACTAAAATTAAAATATTATAGAACTAGCAAATCTGTCCAAAGTGATTTTCCAAAAGGCGTCAAGCACAGGTAGAGTCATTCGGGGTAACCGATCGCAGTGGGTAAGTGAGCGCACACCCATTATCTCCAGAACGGGGCGCGTGGGTGGGGTATAGGTACAGTTAGTTTTGGTCGATTGGCAACGACTTTAAAGACAACGAGCTGCTATGCATCGCTTGATCGCGCTGCTCGTGTCCTAGTAGGATAAAAATTTAAAAGAGAGAATTCAGAGTTTTTTTTGTATTTTACGAAGCGTGTAGCGTCAGATACTTGGTCGATATTGGCAAGTCCATGGGTTTCGAACTTATCTAAGCCTATAATGCAAAAGAAAGTGCTAGGCTAAATTCATAATTTTTTGACTTGTGTGCATTCATTTATAACGAAGCAAAAGCTTCCAAGTTCTGGAAAAATAAAAACTTGCAGTTAAATCATTGTAGTAGGTAAACATTTCACGAAACTGGATAAATTACAATAATTGGGTCGCGTAATAGAATATTTCAATTTTTTTTACCAAATTACACGTAGGTAGGTACATATTTCTTTTCCACATACAATAACATCAAAACCAATTATTGCAAAATAAGTACCTACTTCTTTGCCAAAAACTATGATGGCCTCATCTTTTATTTATTTTTTATTTTGCAATTTACTTTTCTTATCTTTTCTGTAGGTTGAACGAACGAACGAACGAATGATTTCAGCTAAGTTGTTGCATACTTAGAACAATGTTACCAAACAGCAACTTGAAACCAAATATAACTGTGTCTAGATCGTCTCCACATTTAGTCGTAGCGACCGACTAGACGACTCAGCGACCAATATTATTACCTGTGTAGACGCGAAAGTGTCGAATTGTGATATATATTGCAGTCAGCGCGTAACGATAGTGCGTAGGTAGTAAAGAATTAGCTATTTAGAAGTATATTACTTTCGTTTTATATTATGTAAGTACTTAATCGACTCTATTTTCAGAGCAAATGTCGATAGAGTCAGTTTTGCCGGTGGAGTTGTAAAAAACATAGAGAAACATAACACAGAAAATGATAGAAGGTTAGTATAGTAGCCTTTTATTAACCTTGTAATAAAAGGCCACGAAATATATACACTTAGACGGGGAGGGGGAACCTCGAGGGTGTCAACTTTAAGTCTTCGACTTCTGGAATTTCAAATATTGTTTTTATTCTTGTTCTTTATTAACAATCTCGTCAACAAGATAGGTACCATAATTATTCCGTTCAACCATATGAAACTCGTCGCATGGAACGTCAATGGAGTTCTGTCTAGCGCCCATGAAATAGAATATCTCAGAACAAATAAGCTAGATGTAAGTACTATTACTATTCGAACCCCACATGACTGGCGACAAACCCCTGACAATCCCAGGACATAATTCATATCACCCCTCATCCAAGCGGAAAAATGCAAAGTAGCTCAGCTATAATAATTAATAACAAAATAAAGATTTTGTGCGGGAAAATTATTCAACGCCATATGTACAGGCAACAACAATCGACGTCCATGACAAATTTGTATCGCTTGATATTTCTGATGTGTATCTACTGCCCACGAAGACACTCCATAACAGACACTATGTTTACAGAATACTTCTGAACGCTTAGCCCACGATATGTGTCTGGAGGCGATTGGACTAAAAACTCATTTTGGGGAACAAGACTGACTCTACCAAGAGGTAGAAATCTGAGAAATCAACTCACTACACACGACATCACAGGAACCAGCCTATTGGCCTACAGATGCGAACAAATCCCTGATCTCGTAGTCTATCTCGTAGACTCTTTTATGATGAAAGGCGTAGGGTACCTCGATAACAAAACAGAATCTTGTATGGATGGTTCTTCAGATGACTCACTGGTACCTAATACTTAAGTGCGAGAGTAATCAATGTCAAAAAACCGGAAAGTCTCCACAGCAGCAAAACCGATTGGACTAGCTTCAGACGATACCTTGAAGAAAGAATCGACCTCAACCTCTCGCTTGAATCTGAAGTTGAAGTGGAAGATGCTTGCTTGCAAAAACTCGCCAGCCTCGTCCTGGTCTCAGTCTGGAAAAACACTCTAGAATCTTCACCGGACTTCCCTTGCAACACTCAACATATTCCTGAGTTTCTCCAACATAATATTGCTGAAAAGCGCAGATTTCGACCTATACGGCGCAACAGCTGGAACAACCGACAAAGCAATCTTCAACAAAGCGTGTGCAGAGCTTAAACAACTCATTAAAACTCACTAAAACTCGACGTTCTGCACTCACTCAAGGGTCACCACTCACTGTGGAAGGCTACAAAACACCTCAGCCGACTACAACAAACTAACCCGCCCATAAAAATGGCTGATGGCAAATGGGCCAGAACTAAACGGAGAAAGAGGAAACATTTGCGAATCATCTGTCACGCATATTCCAACCCGACGAAATAAACGAAATATTAGGGCTGTCTTCTGTAAAGTCAAAGCACATTTACCACATACATTCTGTCTTATTGGACATTCAATTACTTGGAATATTCTGTCTGATCGATATGATCGGATAAAAATCCAATCATATCGATCAGACAAAATATTCCAAGTAAGCATGGGGAATCAAAGTGTTGCTTCGACGATATCAGAGCGGGAGTATCACAGGGCTCAGTCCTCGGACTAGTACTATACAACATCTATACTGCAGATTTACCAGAATCCTCAACCACAGTCACCGCTACGTTTGCAGATGACACCGCAATCCTATCCTGTGACGTTTTTAAAACTCTCCAGGATTACCTAAAGCAAACTGAACCGTGGCTACACAAATGGCGAATTCGTACGGCGGCGGCGGCTAAATCTAGCCAAATCACCTTTACCCTATGAAAGGGTGACCACCAGTAAGGCTTGGCGGTGAGGAGCTACCACACAGAAACACCGTCAAGTAGGTACCTTGGATTCACCCTTGACAGACTGACTAAGAAAGATCACCATCATCATCATCATCCTGACTCTACAGCCGCGGGTGGGCCTTGGTCTGGTCTAGTAAATTTCGCTATTCAATCCTATTCTTGGCTTTTTCCTGCCAGGTGGTTTCTCCAATTGCCTTTAGGTCTTGTTGGATACCGTCGAACCATCTGAGTTTCGGTCTTCCAGGGGGTCCTCAGCCATCAGGTTTGCCACGAAGGAAAGATCACGTCAAGACCAAAGATCAGAATTGGACCATAGGCCTTTACTGCCTTTACTTGGGCCCGTATAGTTCTCGAAGACGGTATGGACGCACGGCGTGCAGATCTGGAGCACAGCCAGCAAATCAAACCTCGCCATCAACCAGTGAGCGCAAAACAAAATCCTACGTGCATTAACCAACTCATCCTGGTTCATTACTAACCAGGAAATAATGACTACCTGGAGGTCCTTACGGTTTGAAGAATAAATAAAATTACTACGCAGTTGATACTGTCACCGCCTGAAGCACCACACTTATCCTCTAGCAAAAGCTTACGTAGATAACCCAATCAAAACAAAGCTGTTGAAAAGGAGCCATATTTTGGACAACCTATTACTGTAAGGCAGAAGGACTACAGCCTCCTAATCCTAAATGACAGCAGCGCACTCAACAAATTCGCTTGTAGTCCATGACTGATCGCGGATGCAGAAAAGAACAAAAAATTTAGAGAAAAAAATCATAAATTCGTGTTCTTCTACGGGTACAGGTACTCTTGCATTTTCGGCTTAAGTACACATATTACGGGGAACCGTGTTACTACAAACCCTTAATTAATAAATACACGTCATATCACAATGTCACTATATTTTTTCGAAAACTAAAAGTCGGAAACCTTTAAAATTTTTATCCTCGGTTCTATGACAGAGTCTGAATCAACCCTGAAAGTTTGGTCCTTACTTTTTAGTACACCCTGTATATTTCAGATATTATTTTCGTTATTTCAGAGAATCAACAATCACAGACGATAATTTACGAAAGATAAGGTAAGTGTGAAATACAAGAGAATTTATTTTAAGAATAATATAAAAGTAAGTAAATAACTATTGTACTTACATGAGGTAGACCGTTTTTAGGATTTCGAAGATCAAAGATCGGTTTCGAAACCCTTATGGTCTCGCTTTGTCTGTCCTTTTTTCCCTCCTTAATAACTCAAAAACTACTGCAGCTATCAACTTGAAATTTGAAATAATAATACATTTCGTGCGCCTGTACAGATTTAAAGAAAAAAAATGAAAATAAATGAAAAATGAAAATGAATATTTTCCATACAAATTGTGATGCCGAAATTTTAAAAGATACTTCCAGAGTCATCAAATGAAAGGTATCATTTTGTACATTTAAAAATAGTTTTTGAAATTTTTGTAGGTTTCATACTTTTTAAAATATTTCGAAAAAAGTCGAAAAAATACCCCCCCCCCCCTATCTCCGAAGATTGCAGAGCGATCCATGTTAAATGTATGGAGCGTTTAAAGATATAGATCTATATTTTATAGGAAAAATATAGAGAAGTTTGTAAAAAGAACACTATTTAAAAAATGGTCCAAAAGGGGGGGCTACCCCACCGAATGGGGTATCAAATAAAAGGTATCGGTCTGGACATTTCAAAACATTTTTTTAAATTTCAGTAGGTTTCATACTTTTTGAAATATTTTGAAAAAAGTCGAAAAAATACCCATTCCCCCCCCCCCAATCTCCGAAGTTTGCATCCGTTTAAAATGTATGGAGCGTTTGTAGATATGGATCTATATTTTGCACGAAAAATATAGAGAAGTTTGTAAAAAGACCACTTATTGAAAAATGGTCAAAAAGGGGGGGAATAATTTTCAAAAGGAGGGGCTACCCCACCGAGGGGTATCAAATAAAAGGTATCGGTTTGGACATTTCAAATCAGTTTTTCAAATTTCTGTAGGTTTCATACTTTTTGAAATATTTTGAAAAAAGTCGAAAAATTTACCAATACCCACCTTTAACCGAACCACCCATTTAACCGAAGCATGCAGAGAGATCCATCTGAAATGTAGGTTGGTACCTACTATTCTTAGGTATTCGTTAAATTGCAAAGTCTCTAACCGGTACTTTTGGTACATATTTGTTGACAAACGCTCGGCGCGCGAGTTACACTCGCACTTGACGGATCTTGTTTTATTATAGTTACTATTAACTTGACGCTTTTTTTTCTAGATTGGCATCGGCGGAATATGAATTACGACAGAAAAGAAATACGTTAGTATTTTTTACAAAAGCTTTCACTTGTAGCAGATTGTAGGGATAAGGTGGCAGCTTCGGTGATTTGGCTGCATGGTGACATAGTCACTTCGAGCATAACTGTCCAACCGCTAGTTAATCCAATTTGCGTGAAATTTGATAGGCGTAGACATGTTAAATATGCTGGTAACTTAGTGCGGCCTAATCCGTCCAGGGGATTTTGAGATAAGGGGGTCCAAAAGGGGTTAAAATCAATCAATTTAATCAAGTTGGGTCTCAGAGTCTCATAAGAAAGGTATACTTCAATACATTTCAAACTTTTTGTAGCGCGTATATTTTTTAAATAATTACAAAGTAGCTTACAATACCTCTCATTTGGTAGAGATTCTATGATTTCGTAGCTCTTCTTCTGAATGCACCGAGTATGAACCTCGACCCGAAGTATCCGTGAGCACTCATGGGTTTTGTTTTGAAATAAGTACGAATTCTTACATCGCATTCTACAACTTAGCTAACCTTTTCCACCATTCCATCAGGAGAAAGCAAAAAGTATAATAAAGTGTTAAAAAATATTTATATTGCCACATAAAATACAAATACTTAACACAACATTTAAAAATAACATAGGTTAACATTAAATTATTAATTGTAACAATTCACTTCAAAACAAAATGTTGTTGGCATTTAAAGTCAAATCTGTCTATAAATGTTATTATTCGCGACAACTTCTAAAGTAATTAAATAAAACTAAAAGTGATACTTTACATATGTATTGAATTTAGTTTTCTTTTAAAAAGTTCATTTATTTTCCTTCCCAGCGATATGATACACGACGTAAGAAATTATATAATATGTGGTCAAACTAAGAGATACGTAAGCTTGTCTGCTAGAGTCATGATTAAGCAGAGACGTTTTTGTTTTGTTCTTCTGAATTTACTTAAAAATTTGCTCAATCAAACTGGCTTCTTTTTCACTTTATGCAAGCACAACACCATAAGAAAATGATTGACACTTCTACCATACCTACCTATGTTATTTTTATAAGGCCGGGTATTATATATTTTTAAACGACAAATACCTACTTAACTTATACAGATTGCTTCATTGTGTACGCTATGCATTATGAAGAATAAGAATATTGTAGGTACAAACTTGTAAAACATTGTTTAAGTACCTACGTAGCTACTGACTACATGCAAAGTTGTTCATGCATTGGGATTGGGAGTCATACAATCGCTTTAAGGACCCGTAGGTAGGTACATACGTATCTAAACTCAAAGAGTCTATTGTTGTTATTAGAAAAGTGATAATCAGAGCTCGCGGTGCCTTCGAGCCGGAGCGAAGGACTCTAGTGAAGCGGCGACAAACCGGCTACATTAGCTCGCAGGACCTGGAGAAGTTGATCAACACCGACAATTCCGATGACGATAATGACGAATCGTCTGGGTAACTTCTTGATCACATTACACCGTTTTATTCCATAAATCAGCTCACATGGGATTACTACACAGACAGTAGGTTACCATCAAAAGTTTCCATAGAAAGACGGCGGGCGCAGCCGCGGACGGAAATGTGTCAACTATAAATACCTACTAAGTGGTCATTTTTCCACAGCATCATCTGATCCTAAAGTAAGGAGAGCTTGTGTAACAGATTTTACAGTTACAGGTTGGTGTGTGGTGCCGGCTTAGAATTTGCACCACCCCAACCTTCCCGCGGGTGTCGTAAGAGGCGACTAAGGAATATCCGCCGGAAGCGGGCAGCAGCGCCACCTGCAGCAATTCTACCACCGAACTGTGATCCCCAATCCGCATGCCCAGCGCGGGGATTATGGGCATTACCCCCATGAGATAAAAGCCATTTAGGCGCTAATCAGAGGCAGGCCTGCGTCCAGCAGTGGACCATGTTGATGTGAGGTGAGGTGTTTATAGGTGCACCTACCAGATGGATGATGTAGGTACATAATAACAGAAACAAAAACATGTACCTAAGTCGGACAAACATTTGACCCGCTGCGTGAATCAAAAACGCAACTTCGTGCGTCGCAGGCGGACTTTCGTTCGCCTGCTGCGCTTATATCCGCTTATCGTTACCTTGCTACTCGTTTCTAGCGCTATGTTTGATGTTTTGTATTGATGATGTTTTTATCTTGTATAGACCTGTTCGAATATAACCCGCATCCTTTCCACATACCCGCAAGCTTTCCTTACTTCGAGATTAGATTATGCTGGGTGAAAAGCCCAGAATTTTATTTAATAAGTATTTATTCTAAGTTTACTAAAATATTTGCATTTTGGTCATTAGAAGATTAACCAGATTCCAGTATCAAGACTCAAGTGCCGGTGCAAGGCGGCCGATTATGCGTCGGCTTACCACTTTTGTTAGATCAACACACGATGACGATGATGATGATGACGATGATGAATTTGATAATGATGATGTGGTTGAGGAAGAAAGTCCGTCAAAGCCGAAGGAATCTGTACTCTTGAGATTGTACGATGAAGTCTCTGACGAGCGTGGACCTACTTTGAAGAATTACAGGTAAGCAAGAGAAGCTATATCTACAAAATTTCGATAACTCTCGAAAAGTTTACGGCGGCGGCGCGCCCCGGCAGTGAATGCGATATAATATACTAACCCACTGAAATTCATAATGAATTAGTCAAACTAAGCTAATTTTCATAGTAAAACTAGCGCCCGCGGCTTCGCCCACGTTTTTCCGGGAAAAAAGTAACCTATAATGTCAATCCTGGTCTAGAAACACACCTAGGTACGCAAAATTTTGACCGATCCGTTTAATAGTTTTGGCGTGAAGAGGTAACAAGTATCCAAACTTTAACATCTTTAATACAATGTGATACCTAATTTATTTTCATTACAGAGCTGAAATGAAACAAGAATCTTGTACTCACACAATACACCCCGCTTTTTGAAGCCAAAGAATCTCTAGACCTATACAAGACCCATTGGGTCCTTATGAAGCGGGACGACTCGTTCGACCACGTAGTCAATTTACGATAACACAATGTGAAACCTAATTTCTTTTCATTACAGACCAACAGCTGAACATAAACACAAGAATCTTCTTAAACTCACACAATACACCCCGCTTTTTGAAGCCCAAGAATCTCTAAACCTATACAAGACCCATTCCCGCCTTTTGAAGCGGGACGACGCGTTCGACCACGTAGTCTATTTACGGCACGGCCATCAATTGACTAGAAGAATATCAACGGACTACGTGAAAACTATCGAAATGGCGAAATATAAGCCCCATTCTATCAGAACCGTGGAGTACGCCAAGAAACGACCGACTATCAGTGTGTCCGATTATCAGTTAGAGAATCTGAGATACCAAGAGCAGTTGAAGAGGAAACCTAACCTTGGATCTCGGTGGGTTTCATTAGATTCTCAAGTTTCATATCTATTTTTATTTATTGATATCCAAAACAGAAAACAATCATAGCATTTATATAAAAAAAATATAAGTAGGTGACGTGAGGTTCTTAGACTAGATAGTGATCCAAAACATGCATAGACAACATGATTAGATTAAAGAGCAGTAAACGCATACAATTTAAAAACTAGAAAATTATGTTTAAAGGTTAATCTAGTTGATACAAAAATAATATACCTGCTTAAAAATGAATCTAAATAAATGAAGTCTTTTCCTATTATTTCAATAAAACGATAGTTTACGAAATTTTAGGGTTTCGAGATCGGTTTCGAAAGCCTTATGGTCTCGCTTTGTCTGTCTTTTTGCACCGCTTTAATATCTCAGCAACTACCTATCGCAGTTTTGAAATTTAAAATAATAATACATTTTGTGCGTCTGTACTGTATATAAAAAAAAAATACAATATAATAATTAAAATAATAATATTTTTTACTTAATTCAATTTAAACATATAAAAAAACTCAGTACAAATTGTAATGTCGTAATTTTAAAAAAGACCTATTCGTGTGGGGTACGTATCTAATACAAGGTAACAGTTTGTGCATTTAAAAACAGTTCTTGAATTTTTTGTAGGTTACATTTATTTATATCTTGAAAAAGTCGAAAAATTGACCATCCCCTCCACTATCTCTGAAGGTCGCAGAGCCATCTATCTGAAATGTAGGTTGTTGGTATCTACTATTTTTAGGTATTCATTAAATAGAGAAGTCTCTAACCGGTACCTTTAGTAGGTACATATTTGGATAATATAATAAGGATCAGTAAAGATAAAGCAATTTCAATAGAATCCACGTTATTCTTTATGACAAGAATGATATATCTTTTTAAATTATCCAAATTGGACCATTACATACGAAGATATATCTTCGTATGTAACGGCGTAATGCTTATTACTTAATATATTAAGTAATAAGCACGCCGTTACTGCTGGTAAAATCTAATTACGCGGGTGGGTGTGACGTCACTCGCTCGGTCGCCGCCCGTTAACCGTAGGAAGATGTCAGTTTTTAGTGATTTACTCCGAAACAATAAGTTTAGGAAAAAAATAACAGACCATAAGGGATTCGAAACCGACCTTCGATCTCGAAACCCTAAAAACTAAAAATATTTGGACATAATTAATTCCTTCTATTCGAACATACGAAAAAATTAGGGTACTTATAGCTATCTAATTGCGGACGGCAACGTTTTGACAAAACAAAAAAAACAATTCTCGCTACCAGCGGGCCAAGCGCGAAGCGGGCGAGGGTCGCCCGGACAGCAATAGCAAGCGCGTTGTAACTGCAAGTTAACCAGTTCCTTGTCATAATGTCTCTATAAAATTACTTTTTACGAAAAGTTAGACACCAATGGTAATTAAATAAAAATTAAGGTGTAGATTATGTTTGTAATTTACGAAATTCGAAGGGGCCTAATATTGAGTCAATCAAAGATATGAAATAGGTCGAGTTAGTTTCGATACATACGTTAGTTTAAATAATTTATGAGTATGAATTTAGACTTTTTTATGTAACTTATATACGTAAGATATGGTAATTTCATTTATTGTCCAATTAATGAGATATATAATAAAAAATAATTAGGATAAATTTTATTAGGGAGCAAGTAAAATCATTATTTAGAAAAAGTTACATTATGCATACATAAATAATATTTTTTCTTCAATATGTAGATTATTTTGTGTGTAGATTGTCCTAAATTATTTCCTTATTATTTGACAAAAGAGAACTTGCTAATTTCACCAATTTTTACCATAACTGTACCTTATTTTTACCTTATCCTTTTAATTTCAGACCTTATGGATCCTCGATTATCAAGAAGTAAAGTACCTACCTAGATTATTCCTATTTTTAAAATAAGCTTTTTCATATTTTTATAAAAAACTATTTACTATAAGAACTGGTTTTCAACAGCCAAATAAGAGTGCACTGCATTATGCTCACCAACCATATTTTGAGACGAAACGTAGTTTTGTTCAAAATCATTTATTTCGGAACAAAGTGCATGGTTACACGTTCTTAATGAAACTATCATTATCGGGCCCGTATTATGAAAGCTTTTTCAGTCATAAATGCTGGAGTAACAATTTTTATGGTATAATCATTACTCAAGCAAAGATTGAGTAAGCTTTAATACGCGCCTGAGACTGTTTGTGAGCATTATTTAAGAAACCCTTTAAATATGTACGTTATTTAGAATTTTTACATGTCTTTAGTATTCCTATTCTATGTTATGTATTCCTATTCTGTTATAATAACCTATTCTATGTTATAATATAATAAAGTAGTAAATTTATATAGTAATTTTAGATAATTTGAATAAATAGTTTACTTAGTAGTACTTAACTAAATAAATAAAAATCATATATTTATAAAACAGTTTTATTAACACTGAAATACATCTTACAATTTCCCATCACATTGTAATACTACTAATAATTTACACCTTCGTAACCCCAAGCTTTAGTCGAGAAAAATGAATGTTGCATAGATGTTTCTGGTTTCTACCAAAAAGCGGAGATTTTTGTAAATAACTCATATGTTTAAAATAACCAATTAAATAACGTCAAATGATTACCAAGGGTGATTCCGAATTACGCTAAAATCGATATCATCGCGCTCACACGCGAAGAGATAAACCATTCGAAAAATTCACGTCCCTTTTACCATAACAACTATTGTAATTTGACGAATTCATTACGAATGTAAGGGATGAAACGTTGATGTTCTTCTAACACAAATAAGGTTCGTAGTTTACCCGCTTACATCCGTAATGAATGCACACCCCCTCCACAAAACGTCAAAGGTGCAAACACTTGGCGTGCATTTTTAGAATGGTCATGAATGACGTCATTACATACACCATTTTGTGATATCACCGACCTTGTACGATCTGAAATCACTGACCGCACATGTCAAATGTCACTATCGTGAATTCTAATTCGGTTCAAAATATTTTGTTATCATGATCACTATAATCCTATTACGGAACGCACCCCAAGACAATGAGGCATTTTCTAATAAAGAAAAAACTCATTGATAAATCGCTTACACAGAGATTGTGATTATAGATGAGCCTCTCTCATGGTGCACTGCTTAGATCATGTTTTATCCAATATGATCAAAACGGGACAACAAGAAAGAGGCGGTCATTTTAGTCCCAATCTTTATCTACGCGACTTCCTTGAGATTTAATGACCAACTATGCTGGGTCTAAGCAGTTTTAATTAAACAGACCCAAAACGCCTCATTATGAATTCAAGATTAAATTGGTTGTTGTTGTCGTATAGAATGTAATTGAGAAGGACAGTATGCTGTCCCGGTGTCCTTTTTAATCCCTTTCTTATTACTTCGACTTATATTATCTCTTCGCTTCCCTTTGACGAAACCGGCTCCAATTTATGAACATTCACATTTCCCTGCTGTTAAATTGTAACAATTGTTCAATTTATTAATTTGGTCTAAAACACTTTCGAGACCAGATCAAAACTGCGGCCCTACTTGTCATGTCCACGATATCACACTGGGTATTTACTATTCACTACACTACACTGATCCGCAAACACCCTGTATATGGACGATTCAGGTGATGGAAGTCACGATTGAAGAGACTTTATGTATCAGCAGAGCTATTCAGAGACTCTGCTACCGAGTCATAGACACGGAACCTTACAAAGATCCGCGCGAAATTATAATAAATAAATAATGCTGCACAATTCACACAGCATTATCTAGTCCCAAGCTAAGCAGAGCTTGTGTTATGGGTACTAGATAACTGATATACTTAATACAATACACTACATAGATAGATATTTTTTATTATACATAGAAAACACCCAGACCAACGGAACAAATTTCTGCAGATCGTACAAAAATTTGTTCCGAGGCGGGATTCGAACCCGCAACCTCCTGCGTCGCAGGCGGACCTTCGCCCGCTGCGCCACAGAGGTAGTCAATAATATTTTAATGGTTTTTATTACTACCTTCTGCCTGCGGCTTCACACGCGCATTTACGGTATAATAAGTAGCCTATGTGGTGTGTGGTGCCGGCTTACAATTAGCACCACCCCAACTCTTCACGCGACTGTCGTAAGAGGCGACTAAGGGATATACACCGGGGGCGGGCAGCAGCGCCCCCTGCAAAACTATTCTACCACCGAACTGCGATCCCCAACCCGCATGCCCAGCGTGGGGATTATGGGACCCACCCCCATGTGATAAAAGCCGATAAGGCGTTTATCAGGGGGAGGCGTCCAGTAGTGGACCAATACAGGCTGTTGAGGTTGAAGTAGCCTGTTGTTTAAGTTAGGCTACGTTCTAATAGTACTATACCAAATTTCATCTTGAGCTGTCCAGTAGTTTTGGAGATCCTAGGGAACATCACATTTCACATACTTTCGGATTTATAATATTAGCAAGGAACTAAACTATCAGAAAAGTAGTTCGAATATGTGTCAGATTCCATGTGGATGACTCGGTAGCAAAGAATCTGAATAGCTCTGCAGAACAGAACTTCAATAACAGCCAGAGCTTTCTAAGATATGTAGGGAATTGGCTATTTGTTTAGTAATAACAGGTCTTTATACAATTGACGCTTTCAATGTAGCGTTGTAAAACTAGGGCATAAACACCCTGGTCAAGCAGTAGTTACAAAGTCAATTCGCTTTTACAACATAACCTAAAAATTTGTTGAATACATGAATAAACATTTGTGTGCGTGCGTCGGTATTTTGATAACGCACACATTCAAAGATAATGCCACAGTTTTTCCTGTAAGGGCATATTAAATCTTTGTTAAGTACAATTTAATTGACGTTCAAAATTTAAAGTCTTCAAATAAATAAGTTTTCAGTCCAATATGATCGTGGCTTCCATACCTTTTACCTCCCCACTGTCTATCAATGTCTACTCCATGTGAGCTAGCCGTGTAGCTCGCGAGTCTCCGTGCCCTCTCCATTCGCTCCGTTGTTCTCCGCGTGATGGCTTTCTAGTTGCTGCTGCCACATTGACGCGTACACGCCGTTTTGTGATAGCAGGGTTTCATGGCTGGAATGGAAAGATAATGGTTTTAATTAGACTTGTGGCAGTGGGCCGGACATATCTCGCGAAGAACCGACAACCGCCCCGGGGTAAACGTGTTCTTGAGTGGAGACGGCGACTCGGCAAACGTAGTTTACGATGCCCTACGGCCAGGTGGGACGACGATCTGCGAAAGACTGCAGGCAGATGTTGGATGCGGCAAGCTGAAGACAGGGCGCTATGGCGCTCATTAGGGGAGGCCTATGTCCAGCAGTGGACTAATATAGGCTGATGATGGTAATGATTACAGGAGTAACTTTCACTTTTTTACTATTGATGTCTATGAGCGTATATTTTCACGATTCATAGCGGATTATTGACTGCAGGACATCCGGCTGCTATGCCAGTTCCTAATGTTCAATACATTTCTGGTGTAGAATTATCAAGTTTTTTGAAAAGAAAACGTGTGTCGAAAGTCAACTGTGAATAGCCAAAACGATAGATAGATTGAATACTGCCAATAGCCTTTAGTATGTATTTCGTGCCATATTTTTGCTTCTATATTGTTTGTTTGTATTGAATAGGCTCCGAAACTACTGGACCTATCGGTCCAGTAGTTTACCACATTATTTCTGATGAACATAGGCTACTTTTTACCGCGGGAAAATGCTTCATTCCTACGAGAAAACGGGTAATAGGACAACGGGTAGTAAGAATACAGCTAGTATAAAATATTTAAGATCCGAAAAGCGTAGCAAGCAATTAGCAGAGATAAATATATTTACTCTGCACTTTAGCCCAAAATAATAATTCATGGCAGATAATACATGGAATGTACACTTACTTTCCTTGCTCGATGATTTCGCCCTCCTTTAGAACTAAGATTTCATCCGCGTGGATGATTGTGGACAACCTGTGCGCGATGATGAGCGTTGTTCTGTTTGCGCATACCCTACTCAGGGCCGTCTGAAATACAAAATGTATCTAAACCAGTGCAATAAAGTTGGTATCATATAAATCATCACCTCAAAAGCCTCTATCGGTCCACTACTGGACGCAGGCTTCACCCTGATAAGCGCCTTATTGACTTTTATCTCATGGGGGTTTATGCCTATAATCCCCACGCTGGGCATGCGGGTTGGGAATCGCAGTTAGGTGGTAGAATTGTCGAATATCCATCGGGAGGCGCTGCTCTCCCGATGGATATTCCTTAGTCGTCTCTTACGACACCCGCGGGAAGAGTTGGGGTGGTGCAAATTCTAAGCCACACACCATCACGTTAGGGTGCATTTCTACTGAAGTGGAGCGGCACGAAATCGACCAAGAAGTACGAACCTTGTTTGTACTAAAGTCATGTGGATTGTGGACTTACACAATCCACAAGTAATCTCAACAGAGCAACATTACATACCAAGATTGGTACAGGAGGCCATTGAGATTACCAAACACAGGAACTTCAACCGAGAAGAAGGCTTTCAATTATCCGGAACCTGGAATCCCTGATATATCGATTTATCTGCCAATAACAACTCACTCGCAGTGCCGTCAGTTATTCCGTGATCATGGCGCATGAAACTGTGCCGAAATATTGGAAAGCTCAAAACTAAATCATGGTAAACATCCCGTTATAAATGACTTTAGTGTAAATTACCATGATGGATTTAAAAGTTTTAACCTTGTTTGTGTTGGAAGAACACCAACGTTTCATCCCTTGGATAACGAAATGTTTATTTCAACCAACCATCATCATCGTTATCCTCAGCCAGAATTTACCCACTGCTGGGTATAGACCTCCCGAGGTTCGTGCCATCCGCCATGGTTCTGTGCTAACTGCCATTAACGCCCCGAGTACTACGTCGTACATTCAACCAACTTACATCTATCCATCTTTCAATGTGATTGATAGGTTCCGCACTAAGAAAAACTACACTTGCGAGCTTTAAAATGGAATCGCTTCATCGCGAGTTGATCAAAACAATTTTTTTACAATTTATGTACAATGATTGTGGTATATCATTTGAAAGGTAATTTTGTTACCTTTCAAGTGATATCAAGAAGATTAAAAATTAATTAAATTGGCTACCTAAATTTTGGGAATTATTGCAATAGGTCGAAGTTGCATCTATCGGCTTCTATCGACGCCGGAGCTGGATGAGCTGGATTTCTCCCTCGTATCCGCTGTTTAAGCTCGTCCCACATATGCCAGATTGGGTTCAAGTCAGGAATAAGGGCTGGCCAGTCTAGTGTGGGAATGCCGACATGGAAGACGTCTGTCGGTACTGTCTAGTCACTGCTGCGGTGTGGCAGCGGACATTATCGTCCATTAAATCAAAATTTACCGTCGCCAATAAAGCAAAGAAATTGTAAAATTTAGTCTTGAACAACCCTTGAAGCGATTCCAGTTTAAAGCTCGCAAGTGTAGAATCGCAATAAGGTTCGATTTGTTACCTGAATATTTCGTTCTGTATTAGTATCTAACGCTGATGTGGCTTCATCCAAGAGTACTATTGCAGGATCTTTGAGTATTGTCCGTGCAATAGCGATCCTCTGCTTCTCACCACCGCTGAGTCGCAAACCTCTTTCTCCAACCTGGGAATAACAATCAGTATCATGTTAATTCGTTGTTTGAGCCTAATAGAGGGATTTGTGGTATATATATAATAAAATAAATAATTAAATAATAATTTTAAACGCTTATATAATTATTTAAAAGTTATATTATTATATAATTATTTAAAAAACTTTTAAAAGGGCAATGTATACGCTTCTACTACAAAACTCCTAGCGAGTTATAAAAATTATCAGAAAATAAATTCAAACAAATTGTCAAAACCTTGCTGCGCAATAAGGCTTACTATAAAATATGAGATTATCGAGAGGATATAAAAACTATGGATGGGTTTTCCTCCAACTCGAAAAATAACAACTAACAGGCTAAAGGTTTCTTCGTCGCTTCTTTACTTTAGTCTACATACCGAAGCGACAGAAATCAAAAATATCACTTTATTTCCGTGTCAGTGTTTAGTTTTATAATTTGACCTTTTCTAAGTGTACATTTATTGTATTTATGGAAATAAAGAGTTTTTGATTTTGAAACAAGCTTTTATTCAAAAATTCGTAAGTGATTGGGAATACAAATCCAACGAACCCAAACTCGACGGGCTTACGTCGTTTCGTTTAGGAATTCCTATGGTAACCCTCTTTCTCCATCATCAGACCTGCTCGATGGTACCATAACATTACATTATCACCGAAGAACCTACAAAAGTAGGCAGGTATGCAAAATTTAAACTCAATCGGTTGAGGATAACTATTCCAAAATTAAGTTGCAAGATTTGTCCCACACGTACCTACATACGTTTTACATAGGTACTAACTTACTAACAGGGCAAGTGAAAGCTTGTAACAAGAGGTGGCGCATCTACTGCCGCGTCTGCCGCATCTATAATACGGAGCCCTGGGGTTACGGGGGCTCCGCTAATGTTATGGGTTCTTGATGACTGATAAACTTAATACAATAAATTGCATAGTTTTTTTTTAATTATACGTAGAAAATATTATGCGGGTATGATGATACATAAAAAAAATACGCGTCGACTTGAGAACCTCGGTTGAAAATAAGGTTGACTTTCTATTGCTTTAATTTCGAACCACTAAAAATACAAAAATTACGCGGCTCTCTCCGCTCGCCGTTATTATTTGTACTTTTATGTTTGATGCATTGTACGCACAAACAACGATATTTAGAGATGTACCGGAATGTCCAAAGTTATTCGCCGTTGGAGGCTAGTTGGGGTTTGTCTTTCTTTACAGGTCTCCTAACAACAGACGTAAAGCACCAGAATATCCCATAGATTTAAATCGTTTGATAGGCCCTTTCTGTATTGAGACCGCGCCTTGTTGTTGCCAAGCGAAATGAAATAGCTCGCTTTGGAATCAGAGTATTGAGTGATTTTGTGATGTTTTTTACAAAAGTTAAAAAAGGTAAAAGGTAATAAAAAAAGTTAGGTTTATTGACAAAAACACTATATTTAACTACTCGTAATGTGCGTGCGTCGGCATTTTGTTAACGCACGCATTCAAAGACATTGCTACAGTTTTCGGTGTCAGTGCGTATCTTATATAAATCTTTGGAATATCCCACATTTTACGAGGTACTACAAAAAGAAAGCTATTGCTACCGAAGTCGGTAGTGTATGCCCACCTCTCTTTAACGGAACTCGATATAGACTTCTTCTATATTTCGCTATTTTGTTCAGCTCTGTCGTGGACCACCCTCGTGCCCTCTTTCCTGGTTATTTATTATTAAGCGTGATGACCTATGCATATGACAATTAGAACAATATTTAGAGTAAATCATCAACGTACCATCGTATCATACGCGTCCGGGAACGTAAGTATCCTGTCGTGTATGTCTGCATTCTTGGCTGCGGCTATGACGTCCGCAGTTGGCGCATCCAGGCGACCGTACTGAATATTATATCTGAAAAAAAAACAATTTATGGACGAGGTATGATATTGGAAAACGTCAAAAAACGAACGCGATTAAGTTGTTCATAGAAAATGGCGCCTTTTTCTCCATTCTGTAATTCTTTTTTATACACAATTAATACATAGCATGAACTGATATAATAGGATATGTGCATAGAAGAGCTTTACCCTGAAAAAGAGTTTTATTTCAGCAAACCTTTGAGTTATAGGAGAGTTGGTGGAATATGTAGAGAAAGTGTACAAATAACGAGTCTAAAATACATTCCATTCGTAACTGTAATTTTTGCCGTGGCAGTCGCCGCGTAAGAATCGAACCCTCTTACTCAGCCCCTGGATGCCGTCAGAGCTAAGGTAACCTACCAGAGGAAGGGCTGCAGCTTTGTTCTGTGTAGTTCTGCGATCGCCAATTCGCCTGACCAGCGTGGTGATGTCCAGCAGTGGTGTACTGATGAGGGATACAAGGACCACAACTTATCTCTAGAGGTGGGGCCTCAGCACGTCTTCTGACACAATAGGGTATAGCACCCATTTTTGAAAAGTGTCTCAATTAGATTCTTTAATGCTAATGAAACAGTAAAAAATTCACAATTTTTTTTTTATTCAATCGTTAAGTGCCATAAAAATGCATTTAAAATTTTGTTTGCTATTTTATGAACTAAAACTAACGTTTTCCGACTGCTTTTTGCCTAAGCTATCTCAATAATATATTTTTCGATTTTTTCTCATATAGAGTAAAATACCCTATTGTATCGATACATTTCCTCAAAAGAGGCCCTCGCATAGTTTTCCTACTTTGGCCACGATCGAAGCGAGGCGCCCCACGTCTGAGAACAGAAGAGTGCTGATTGCATCCCGCTCGCTAGCGAGGTGCGCCGCGCGAGCGAGCGGGATACACTCAGCAGCACTAAGTCACTAGAGTGAGCAGGATACATCAGGTCTCCGCGGCGGCTCCGTATACAAAGCCGAGTTGAGCCGAAGAGTGCCTCGGAAAGTCGCCAAAATAAATGTGCAACCGACCGCTACTCACCTCACAGTATTGTTAAACAGCACAGTATCTTGCGGCACCACCCCGATGTTGGCCCTCAGCGACGCCTGCGTCACAGTCCTGACATCCTGTCCGTCCACCGTGACCGCGCCTTCGTTCACGTCGTAGAAGCGGAAGAGCAGCCGCATCACTGTCGATTTACCCGCACCGCTGGGACCAACCTAAAGAGAATAAAGCTTTAAACAAGAACTTAAAAAAAAATTAAAACCCCCCGACAGATTTTCATGAAACATGGCATAGAACACTCGAGATAAAATTGTCTATGACACAAAAAAAACTAAACGAATATCGGTTCATCCGTTTGGGAGCTACGATACCACAGACAGATAGGTACACAGATACACAGACAGACACGTTAAAGTTTCTGTTTTTATAGTGCGTAAGCCTCACACTCTGACTAATTTCTTTTTTTGACTTCGACGGGACTTGAACCCGCAAACTTCCGTTACTACGGAAGAATGCGGGTTCAAGTCCCGTCGAAGTAAAAAAAATGTGCGATATTATTAGTTTTCTTAGACACGTTAAACTTATCACACCCCTCTCTTTTTGCATCGGAAGTTAAAAAAGAATAAACCAAACAAAGGGACGCAGGGACGCTCGTGACTCGAACCACACTCCTGAAGTCCTGGGGGATGAAACGTAACGTAACCTTGTTTCTCTCAACACAAACAAAGTTCATATTTAACCCGCTCAAATTTATAAAGTTCCAATCTTGTTCTCAAAGCCTTGAAAAATAGCACTTACAATAGCAACGGTCTTCCCCGCCGGTATCCTGAAGCTAACATTCTTCAAGACCAGTCTCTCCGGTCCGTAGCCGAAGGAAACCTGATGGAACTCCACCGCCCCGCTGCGGACCACCAACTCGGGCGCGTCGTGTTCATCCGTCACGTCGCTACGTTCACGCATCAGGTCGAACATGTTTTCCATGTCGATGAAGTTCTTTTGAATAGCTCTGGAAATAAACAAGATCCGTCAAGTGCGAGTGTAACTCGCGGGCCGAGGGTTTCGAATGTTTGTCTCATATAATCATCAACCTAAATTAGTCCACTGCTGGACATAGGCCTCCCCTAATGAGCGCCATAGCGGCCTGTCTTCAGCTTGCCGCATCCAGCATCTGCCTGCAGTCTTTCGCAGATCGTCATCCCACCTGGCCGGAGGGCGTCCTACACTACGTTTGCCGAGTCGTGGTCTCCACTCAAGAACACGTTTGCCCCAGCGGTTGTCGGTTCTTCGCGAGATATCAGAGAGTTTGTCTCATATACAAATATGTATTAAAGGTACCAGGAGCGAAGTCGCTCTGTATACTTCGGTGATTAGGGGGTAATTTTACAACTTTCTTCAACATATTTCAAAAAGTATGTAACTTACAGAACTTTTAAAAACTGTTTTGAAATGTACAAACCGATACCTTTCATTGAATACCCCACTTGACCTTGTAGGTCTTAACATTTTGACATGAAAATTTGTATGGAAAATTTTGATATTTCATTTATTTTTCTTTGAATCTGTACAGTCGCACGAAATTTATTATTACTAAACGTTCAAATTGATAGCTGCAGTAGTTGCTGAGTTATTAAAGAGGGAAAAAAGGACAGACGAAACGAGATCACAAGGTTTTCGAAACCGGTCTCGCAACCCTAAAAATGCTAAGAATATTATGATTCTATTTTATTATGACGTTCAGTATTGGCTGTGTTGTGAGGTCACGGTCACAGTCGGAGATCTGTCTCTAATCAGTGGTATACTGATAGTTTCAAAATGAAATAGAGTTTTCCATAATCGCCTCGCTTGGCGATCGTAGTTTGGTGGTGGGTCAGTCAGTCAGTCCTAAGGACAGCGCTGCTGCCGCCCCCCGGTGGATATCTCATAATCTCTTACCACACCCAAGGGGAGATTCGGGGTGGAGTGTAGATCATAAGACACCACAAGCTAATTAGGATCCGTAATGTTTTTAGTTGGGAATGCAGATTTATAGAGCTAAAAAATCCATAACACATAGTGCAAAAATTTTTGTTCTACATAAATTTCTACGTTCTATCTAAATTTTTGTCAAATTTACGAAGTTATGACCACATTACGAGCGAAATTCACTGTGTGACCGCCGCGGGTGCGTGTGACGTCACTCGGTCGGTTGCCGCCCGTTAACCGTAGGCAGATATCAGTTTTTAGTGATTTACTCCGAAACTATAAGTTAAGAAAAAAAATAACAGAACCAGATAGACTCAGTTTTGAGAGACCCAACGAATGAAAAAAAAATCATTACGCTTACGCCTACGGTTAACGGGCGGCGACCGAGCGAGTGACGTCACATGCACCAGCGTAATTTGATTGTACCAGCAGTAACAACGTTATGTTTATTACTTAATATCTTCGTACGTAATTTAAAAGGATATATCATTCTTTTGTCATTAACGAATTACGTGGATACCAGTTCTATTGAAATTGCTAAAACTTTACTGATCCTCATTATTATAGAATCTCTAACGGCGCTAGAGTCCGAAGGAAGTCCCATAGGTTTTCGAGTCCTACGTCACTTGACCTCGTGGTGTATTTGGTTAGCACATTCCCATTCTGTGGGATGGATATGCGGGTTCAAGTCCGTTTTTTGGGATATTATTTGATTTCTTGTAAAGGAATTGTTATCCGAACCTGTAGTAAGTGCCGAACCAGTTCAAAGGCACGTACAACTGCACGATGTAGGAGGAGAACAACGCGTAGTCGCCCACCGTCAGCGCGGCGGAGTTCACAATCATGGAGACGCAGAGCAAAGAGCCCGCTAGCAGACCCGTGCAGATTATTATGTTCTGGATGGTGTTTAGCATGTTTAGGGTGACTAGAGATTTGAATTCTTCTGTCTGAAATGGAAATACATCATAGGTTATGTTTTGATTAAATCTTTACTCAATTTATAGATGAAGAGTTTATAATGGGACTATTTAAGGCCAGGTAATCCTGCAGCAGTAGGCGTAAGGGAAAATGCGCGCCTCGTGGCAGGCGCGCATTTTCCCTTACGCCGCGCTCGTGTTTTTTGTAGTTATTTAACCATGGTGATTAAGAAAATCATTTTATCAAGTCAAACTCTGCGAATTTGTTTAGAAATATTAAGTGTACTTAGTTGAGTACAAAAAAAAGTGTGATATCAGTAGTTCGCTAGTCATAGTATTGAAAAAACGTTGAAAGGGGTAACTTTGGGATTATTTTCTATCGAATCAAGTTCATTCATTTGATAGAAAATAATCCCAAAGTCAGAAATAAAGTAAAGTTAGATCTCGTAACTGAATGCGACTGTGTCTAGACTAGATCCTTAGGTAATAAAAAATAGTGTTGAAAAAACGATATATATCGTTTTTTAAACACTATTTTCTAAGTCTCAGATGGTTTTAAAAATCATAAAAATGCGGCCTCTGTTGGCCTACCAAGCCTTAACAGGTATTTAGAAGACCACTGAGGGTAGTTTTGAATACTGCCCCCGCTTAGCTACCGCGGTGACTCCAGTACTCTAGCTAGTCGTCCCGTGACCACGGTAGCGTGTAAGCCTCCTGGAAGATCGGGAAAATAAACGCGATAAACACAAGTGAAATAGTGGTTTTATTATGTGTTCTGATTGCGTAAGTTTAAAAAGTTTACTAAGGGAGCGTTAAAAGTTTCGATATAGGTAAATTCCGGAAGTTCCGGTCTAATTCTAAAAATATTACACTGTTACCTACATACTTTATATCAGGTACAAAAAAACATCGAAATCAGAGTTGCTAGTAGAAGCAGCAGATAAATTTACAATCACACCATATTTGTGTGGATTGTCCAGCATTATTTATTATAAATGCGAAAGGTTGGATGTTTAGATGTATGGATGGATGTTTGTTACCACTTCACGCCAAAACTACTGAACAGTAAGTGCTGAACTGCATACGCTCTAGAGCTAACTGTCAACAGACCTAGGCCTGGAATAGAACATATGCTTCATTACGGATGTAAGCGGGTTAACTACGAACCTTATTTGTGTTGGAAGAACACCAACGTTAACCCGCTTACATCCGTAATGAATTCGTCAAACTACGATAGTTTTTATAGTAAAAGAACATAGGCTACTTTTTATCCCATAACTCAGTTCCCATGGAATATAAATAACCTTAAAACGTTGCCATAGCAACAACCCGTGCAAAGCCAGAAACTAGTTATACATAGAGTCGCTGATAGACATAGACTTTAAGAATTGCTTCTGTAAGAGCGCATTAAGAGATGATTCTTATAATTAAAACCAATAATAAATATCCTCAAGAAAGATCTCGGGCGTTCACTTGCATATTTAAATGTTAAATTGAATCAAGTTTAATCAAGTAATTGAAAAGTTACCTGATAGTTAACAATAGCTCCTTTATAGTTTAATACTTCGTATGACTCCGCGCCGTAATACTTCACAGTTTCGTAGTTCAATAACGAGTCGACAGAGCGCGCCTTCTGTTCGTTGTCAGCCAAGTTCATACGGCGTTGGAACTGCGTACGCCATTCTGTTACGACTATTGTGGCAACTGGAATTAAAAACAACAATATTTTAATCTTCAAAATTTTACTCATTATTTTACTAAACTAACACTTTCGCAGATGTCCCTCCATCATCCATCCCCGTGTAGCGGCGGCGGGCCCCTGCGGGTAGAGCCGCCGAGGCTGGGCAAAGAATGCGTTAAAGGCGATTTGTGAAGATCCTTGTTATCTAATATCTCAAAAACTATTGAACAGATCAAGATGAAATATGGCGTACGTACCTTCTTTTTATCCGGAAATAGCTCGTGCGAAGCCGCGAGAATAAGCTACTTATGAATATTTTTATTAGGTACAGTACTAACGCTAAAGCTTTGGTAGGAATGACCGTATGGTGTTTAAAATTTGCAACCCCCCAACTCGGTGAGGACAGAATTGGGCATTTTTTTTTACGCGGAGCGGCCTTAAAATTGAAAACCGACACCCAGCAGAAGGTTATGAAAATCTGAGATGTAGATATTGGTCGCGTAGATCAAGATTGTGATTGTAAATGACACTCTCTCATGCTGACTCCCTTAGACCATCTTTGATCCAATAAGATCTAAGCGGGACAGCATGAAAGAGGTTATCATTTTCAGTCACAATCTTTATTTACGCCAATTTACCCAGAATTACTCACTTATATACTGCACCATAGTAGAAAACACGATCAACCCAAACCACTCATTGAACTGCGTGATACCGTCGCAATCAGTGTATCTTTTTATGTGGAAATAGTAGCTTGTGCGAAGCCGCGAGTAAAAGCCAGTTATGTTATTTTCTGGATATGATCTGACAGAAATCAACGGGTTATTTTGCGAATATCCCTTTTCTTTTCAGTGATGAGTTAACTCAGATTTTACAAGGCTTTTAAATAGAGTAGCTTTATCGAGCAGAGAGTTAAAAATGTATACTTTTGTATAAAATGACTCACTTATATACAGCACCATAGTAGAAAACACGATCAACCCAAACCACTTATTGAACTGCGTGATAAAGTAGACCGTCGCGATCAGTATATCGATCAGCGTCGGTGCGATCGAGAAGAGGATGTAGGAGAGCAGGTTGTCTATGGAGTCTGTGCCTCTGTCCATGACTCGGAGCACCTCGCCCGTCTTGCGGGAGAGGTGCCAGCTGAGCGGGAGGTTGTGGAGGTGTTTGAATAGCATTAGCTGAAAATAAAAGAATATATAATTATTTATTCCAGAGTAGTTGTAAATTCTAAGAATAAATTTTTGCTACTCGTTTTTAGGGTTTTGATGATCGAAGATCGGTTTCAAAACCCTTATGGTCTCGCTTTGTCTGTCCTTTTTTCCCTCCTTAATAGCTCAAAAACTACTGCAGCTATCAACTTGAAATTTAAAATATTAATACATTTCGTGCGCCTGTACAGATTTTAAGAAAAATAATTGAAAATAAATGAAAAATGAAAATGAATATTTTCCATACAAATTTTGATGCCAAAATTTTAAAAGATACCTACAGAGTCATATGGGGTATCAAATGAAAGGTACCATTTTGTACATTTCAAAATATATTTTGAAATTTTTGTAGGTTTCATACTTTTTAAAATATTTCGAAAAAAGTCGAAAAAATACCCATTCCCCCCCCCCCCCCCCCCTATCTCCGAAGATTGCAGAGCGATCCATGTAAAATGTATGGAGCGTTTATAGACATGGATCTATATTTTACAGGAAAAATATAGAGAAGTTTGAAAAAAGAACACTTTTTGAAAAATGGTCAAAATGGGGGGGAATAATTTTCAAAAGGGGGGGCTACCTTACCGAGTGGGGTATCAAATGAAAGGTATTGGTTTGGACATTTCAAACCAGATTTTCAAATTTCTGTTACTTTCATACTTTTTGAAATATTTCGAAAAAAGTCGAAAAATTTACCAATACCTTAACCGAACCACCCATTTAACCGAAGCATGCAGAGAGATCCATCTGAAATGTAACCTACTATTCTTAGGTATTCGTAAAATTGCGAAGTCTCTAACCGGTACTTTTGGTACATATTTGTTGACAAACGTTCAAAACCCTCGGCGCGCGAGTTACACTCGCACTTGACGGATCTTGTTTTTTTCTAAGACTGCAAACAATTAGACGACCTCAGTGGTGGAGCGGGCGAGAGTCCGCCTGCGATGCAAGAGGTTGCGGGTTCCATTCCCGCCTCGGAAAAAAATTGTGTACGATCTGCAGAAATTTGTTCCGTTGGTCTGGGTGTTTCCTATGTATCATAAAAAAAAAATATCTTTCTATCTAGTACCCATAACACAAGCTTTGAGTAGCTTACTTTGGGGCTACAATAAGGAATGGGAAAGACGCTTCAGTAACACAGTTATAAATAAAACAGAAGACAGAGCGGCCCAGAACTTTGTTCTTTATTGTGGTTGCAAAAAATAAACATTTTCATTTTCATTATTACCGACAATAGAGAAGAATGGAAGGTGGAACGGGGCCTTTGCCCTGCTGTGGGATCATTCAAGCTCCTATAAGTAATAATAATAATTACTAGAAGCTTTACAAAACACAGAAAAGTATCATAAAACCAGTGACCAAAGTCAACTTTTTATAAAACTATTTTATAGGCATCGCCTTAAAACTGTGCAAACACTGAATTTACCTGTGTGTTATTAATGGTCTGAAGGTCGAGTCTATTTTACGTTAGTAACGAAGACGTGATCGTAGTATGGGATTTTCGTAGTTCCATGTCCGCGCGATCGAGGCGCTGTACCAAATTGTATGGAAAAGGAGACGTCACTATAACGTCAAATAGACTCGCCTCTCTAGTCTTGTCCCGACTTTTGATCTGGACGCTTGGTAGGACTGGCAGATTGGATAGGAAAACACAACAATTATTCTCAAAAATATATACCTGCATTTCCCTAGTAGTGTACTGTTCAACTTTGATCCACAAGAAGGATCTGAGATTGTTCAGGAATCCCATGCCGCCGGTCCCGCCTCCTTGCAGGAACTTTAACGTCACGTACACGGCAACCAAGTCCCATCTGAAGAGTAGCGGAATATCGACAAGGCTGTCAACTGAAATGATAGGTTAAAGTGAGTTTTAATTTTAACTGACTTTGAAAAAAGGAGGGGGTTCTATGTTCGGCTGTATGTATGTTTTTTTTATCTGTGTTCGTCAATTATTGGCCAGCTTTGAAAATTCTTTCGCTATTGTATAGAGCAGCTATACTCAAAGTGTGGTCCGTGAAACCTCTGTAGGGGCTCCGCGAAAATACTAGTCACAATAAAAAATAAATAAAATAAAATTCAATTATACGGGAATCACTAATATTAGGTTACTGACACTATCTACCGACCTAGAAAATCTGCAAAAAAATAGCGGCTTGCTCCGTTCGCCGGTTAGGTACTGATGTTTGTCTATTCTATATTTTATTTATTATTGTCCAGCATTATTTATTCGAGTTCTGATACTATTCTATTATCTTCCAGCCCCCGTAAAAAAGCTCAAATTTATTTTGCCGCAAACTAAACAATGGCAACTTGCTTTTACGCAGCTTAAATTTGCGTTGGTTTCGTTTTGCAAGATTGTTGAATGGTAAAATTATGTACTAAAACGGCAAAACATTCCAGCATGAACTAAGTAAATGTGTCAATTCCGTCACTGGGACTCCGTCAAATATTTCGATTCCCAAAAGGGTTCCGTCGCTAAAAAGTTTGGAATCCGCTAGTATAGAGATGGTTCCATAAAAAACTATTCCCGTGGGATTAGTATGTGTCCCGCAAAACTTAAAAATAGGGTAAAATTAAGGAATTTAAAGTCAGTTTTTAGTTTTATCAAAACCATTAAATTATAAGCTTTATTTGAAAGAGAAGTATCCCTATCTCACTTAGGTTCAAGCGAGCTTTCATACATCATTTGACGACCTTTGTGGGGTAGGCAAAGGTCCGTTTGTGACTCAGAAGCTTGCTTGTTCGATAGCCACCGTGGGACAAATGTTTGTATAATACTGAAGATGTTTGTTACGGGTCTGGGTGTTACTCGTTACTCGAGAATGATACTCATATTAGTATTAAAACGCAGAGAAAATAATAATACTCAGCCACTTTTCGGACAACCAATATGGTCGTTCGAAAAACCTGTATAATGACGTCTCTCAAATAAGCTTATAATCAGAAACATCGACCGACACAATACATCCAGCCAATTAAGATGACTTAACCCCTACAGGTCGAATACTCAACAATAAGTTTGTGGTAAATAACAACTAAAAGGTTAACAACTCTACCGGAGTCACAGTACATCCAATTAAGACGACTTAACCCCTCCTTATAGGTGGAATACTCACCAATAAGTTTGTTGTAAATAACGACGTAAAGGTTGACAACTCTACCGGCCAGTAAAGCCAGCACACTGATAAATACATAGAATTGTAGCAACGGGCTTTTCTTAGGCCAGAGGAACGGCAGGAGGACGCGAATTTTGGCGAAAGCATTTCTGAATGTCGATCGGTTTCTTTCCTGTAATCAACAAAATAATGAAATTACGATGAGAATATTGTCTGGTAGAGATCGCTCTTGAGCGATAAGATCGCCAATTATCACTTAGATTTTAAGTTGTTTTATTAATTATCATAAATTAGTTTATGACCACGGCTTCGCACGCATTTTTTCTATGGAAACGTTTAAAGGTGATTTTTATCCCATGGGAACTCATTTATGGGATAAAACGTGAGCCTGTGTTTGATTCCACGATTAGAAATACATGTATGCAAAATGTCAGCCGGATCCGTTTCATAAGTAGTTTTGGAGTGCAGAGGTAACAAACATGCATCCTTGTAAACGTTCGCATTTATAATATTAGTGTGACTGTTACTGGTTTATTCATGTGTGAAATAAGAGCTTTTACAACCAACTGTTAAAACCAACAGTTGTTACAACCAACAACGGTTGAAAAATTCTCGTGAACTTTTGAGAAATCTTACAGTTAAAGGTTGCGTGAAGTACGAATAGTATTCCATGCCTGTTTGTGTAAGCCTAACACTAGGTATAGAATATCAACACCGTTTTATTTTAACTTTTTCTGTTATTTAAACAGAATTTAAAGGCTATGTTTTATTCTTTCACTTCAGATTTTAGACTTAGTACTTGTCAAAAAACGCAGCAGAAGTTTTCGTAGTGTACGTTGTTATTCTACCCCTTTGAGTCCTTGGTAAATATACAAGGTAAGAATATCAGATTTACCTTTTTAATTTTGGTTTCTTTTTCCCCGTAATAACTGCTATGATTATGATATGGACATGACATCTTAACCTAAAATAATTCTAATAAAAAGACAATAAAATTTTCGACATTGAAGCGAAACTAACAAATGTCAACAAGTTTTAGTCTAGACTATGGAACAGTTTCGATCAAAAGTTTTGCATCAGTTTGTAGTTTGGGTTCAGAGAGGTTTTATTTGATTCGCTGCTTACTAAGCCCCTTGGACGAACGAAAACAACCTCCCTCCTTCCGAAGCTAAGCCCTTTCGGTGAGGGAAGGAAGGCGAGATTTATTAGTGCCCCAGCCAGATCCTTGTTTTTAGCTAATTTATTAGATTTTAGACCTTATAAAGTGTTAATGTAATGTGATTTGATAGAAGACTATTCTATGGATCTGTAGGGTACCTCCATAGACTATAGACAGTATACTAGGTAGGAACTTCTTTGTAGTATGTCTAGCTCTTCTATGGTTACTCTATGCGTTTTGAATTGAAGATGATAATCTAACTGACATGTCATGTAACTAAAACCAAGTTTTTCTGTTTAACAAAATAAAATACGTTGTGTTTCCAAGATTCTAGTTTATTTCATCCATCCCAGCCATGCACCTTAGGATCTCAACATGGTAGCAGAGCGTGGTTGCATTGGTTGATCTTAGGATGAAGTGATGAAAATGTAAAAGAAGAAAGTCGTACAAAGAAGAGAAGGTGGTGCAAAACAAGTGAAGTTTTTTTTCAGAAAAGAAAATGACTGAAGATAAAAACATCCACGATAAAAAGAAATGCGAAGAAAATTTTCTACAAATATTTGACGGCCTGAACTATGAAAAATGGAAATTTCGGCTAAATTTGTTCTTGGAAATGAAAGGATTAAAGGTAATAGAAGACGAGAAAGATAAGCAAGTAGACATTAGAATCAGAAACATTATAGTAAATAGCGTGAACAATACCCAACTCGACATTATTATGCATCAAACAAGCGCATATGAAATGATTAGAAAATTAGATGAGACCTACATTGCGAAAGGGTGCGCCAACAGGCTATTGATAAAAAGACGACTACTGGAACTAAAGTTACATGAAGACGAAGACGTGCGAGAATATCTTCAAAGATTCGAGAGGATCATAAATGAATTAAGGAACACCGGCGACAATATTTCAGAAGAGGAGAGATTAAATTATCTGTTGCTGTCACTCCCAAAGAAATACGAATACGTGGTAAATATTGTAGACGCGATGCCGAAGGAATCTCAAACAGTTGAATATGTCAAATCCAAATTGTTACTGGACGTGAAAAAGGGAGAAAACCAAGAGACAATGGTTTTTACCACAGGAGAGGACAAATGCTATGAATGCAATAGAACTGGGCACTTTAGGCGAGATTGTCCGAATAGAAAGACCAGCTTCATTCCAAGAGGAAGAGGAAGAAGTGGACGCGGTCGTGGCCGCAGAGGCAGTGGCCGCAGCTACAGCGGTGGTAGAGGTGCCAATCAGTCCTTCAATGTCTTCAACGTAGAAGTTGCTGTAGCTGACTCAAAAAATAATATGAAAGTAAGTTGGCTGCTTGACAGTGGTTGCAGCGACCACATTGTAAACGATGAAAAATATTTTGATAAAATATACGAATTAGATAAAAATATAAATATTAAAGTAGGTGACGGTTTTGGCCTAGAGGCAACTAAAAAAGGTAGTATCGTTATGGTTTGCGGTAAAGAAAAGATTACTGTAAATAATGTTTACTATGTAGCATCGATGAAAAGAAATTTGCTAAGCGTGTCGTCTATCGTAAATAATAACAATGGTATAATATTTAAAAGAGACTTGGCAACCATATATGGAAAAACAGGTAAGGTATTAGTTAAAGCCTATAGGAAAAACAAATTGTATGAGTTGAACGCAACAATTATCAAAAATAAGGCATACACAGGTGATAGCTATGTAAATGTGTCTCTAAAAGAAGAATGGCATAAGAAATTAGGCCATCCGAATTTTAGGAAACTTAGGGAGATATGTACATACAAAACCCTCAACGGAATGCCCGAAAAGCTGAATGACGATTTTATAGACTGTGAGATATGCGTAAAAAATAAAATGGCAAACTTACCCTATGCCAACACGAGAAGGAGGGCAAATGATGTGTTAGAAATTGTTCATACTGATGTTATGGGTCCACTACAACCAGCAGGGTACAATGGTCAAAAATATATTGTGACATTCATTGATGATTACAGTAGATTAGCTTTTGTTAGCGCAATAAACAACAAAAGTGACGTTTTCGATCGATTTACTCAATATGTACAATTTACAGAAACTCAGACTGGAAAGAAAATTAAGGAAATAAGGTGCGACAACGGAAAAGAGTACTTGAATAGTAACTTTTTTAACTTTTGTAATAGTAAAGGTATAAATCTGAACCCTGGACCTCCTTACACCCACCAATTAAACGGCGTAGCTGAACGTTATAATAGAACGCTGATGGATAGAGCCAGATGTCTACTAGCAGATGGCAATCTAAGCAAAAAGTATTGGCCAGAATGTTTATTAACAGCTGCATATTTAGGCAACAGATTACTAACGAACACACACGAAAAGAAAAGTCCATACGAAAATTTTCTCGGTAGGAAGCCGAATGTTGAACATTTAAAAATATTCGGATCAGAATGCTTCGTTCGAATCCCTGATGAAAGGCGCTCATCAAAGTTAAATCCTAAAGCAGTAAAAGGGAAATTAGTAGGATATACAGACACAGGATATAGGATACTGGTTGGTGAAAAAGTAGTGATTTCGCGTAATGTTAGGTTTATCAATGTCGAAGAAGTGATCAGACGAAGGCAAGTTGATGATGAAGATAGTGTAGACGTCGAATTGGACGATGTAAATATCAGAACGGACGATGTGACGAGAAGAACTGACGATGTAAATATCAGAACGGACGGTGTGACGAGAAGAACTGACGATGTTACTGATGATGATAATACAGGAAATGAAAACCTAAGAAGAGAAGTAATGCATGAAAACGACGAATTTTATGATACTATGGAAGAAGAAACTGATGTCAGACCCGCTATTCCCGAGGAGGTGAACACACAAAGACCAAAAAGAGAGAAAAGATTACCGAGTAAATATAAAGACCATGTAGTATATGTAAATATCAGCGACGGAAATGCACCCGAGACATATGAAGAGGCGATGGAAAGTGAACAAGTAAGTAAATGGAAAGAAGCCGTAAGTGCTGAATTAAACAGCCTTACAATCAATAATACATGGGATATAGTCGATGAACCTGATGACAAGAAAATTATAGATGTGAAATGGATCTTTCGAGTTAAAACGAATGGTAAATTTAAAGCAAGAGTCGTTGCACGTGGATTTCAGCAAATTTACGATGAAAATGAAGAGATTTATTCACCAGTGGCCAAAATGACCACAATGAAGGCATTAATGTCAACGGCATGTGTTAGGAGTTGGTACATAGAGAGCATGGACGTTGAAACGGCTTTTTTAAATGGTGTTATCAAATCTGAAGTTTATATTTATCCCCCAAAGGGATATAAAGTGGAAGACGGCAAGGTCTGCAGGCTTAATAAAGCTTTGTATGGATTAAGAGAAAGTCCAAGAGATTGGTACGAGTGCTACCATTATTTTATGCAGAGCATCAATTTTACAAGATCAGATTATGACTACTGCCTCTACACAGGATGTATTAAAAATACTAAGGTATATTTGTGCTTATATGTTGATGATATTTTGTTATTTGGAAAGAATATAGATGCTATTATGGAAGTCAAACAAATGCTAAGTAAGAGATTTCGAATGAAAGACTTGGGAAAGGTTAAGCATTATTTGGGTATTGATATCGAATACGACCCCACTCAAAAGAAAATGTCACTGAGTCAAGAAACATATATCAGAACTCTGGCTGAAAAATACGTTGTAAAAGAATCTAAAAATTATGAAACACCAATGGAACAGAATTTGTCGCTCGAGTCTGGTGAACCCAATGAAAATACTAGATATAGAAGTTTGATAGGAGCTCTTTTGTACATAGCAAGTGGAACGCGACCAGACGTATCATACAGTGTAAATTTTTTAAGCCGTTTTCAAAATTGTTACTGCGAGACTTATTATAAATATGCGTTACGTATTTTAAAATATTTGTACTGTACACGAAATATAAAACTGAATTACAATGCAGAGTTTGATGAATGTGTAGATGCGTTTGTGGATGCCGACTGGGCAGCCGATAAAAATGATAGGAAATCAACCACAGGTATTGTAATAAGAGTGTATAACAATCCAATAATGTGGAAAACACACAAACAGAAAATTGTATCAAGGGCTTCGACGCACGCAGAATATTATGCGTTAGCAGATTGCGTAGAGGTTTTGCCGGTAATAGGAATATTAGGGGATTTAGATGTGATAGTCCCAAAACCAGTAAAGATATTTGAAGACAACACCGGAGCTATTGCTTTGGCAAAAAATGGAAAATTCTGTAAAAAACTCTAAGCATATTGACATCAGCCATCATTTTGTGTATGACTACGAAAAGCAGGGTATTGTAAATATAGTTAAGGTTCATAGTGACGATCAGATAGCTGATATATTGACCAAAGCCTTAGGAAAATTAAGGTTTAAGAAACTTAGGGAACTTGTTAATTTAAGATAGTTTTTTATGACAGTGTTCATGTAGTTTTTTTTAAAGTTGTTTTATTGTTTCATGTTTAGCAATGTCATGTTAAAAGATAAATAAGTTTGTGAATCTTTATATCTTATTGATATTATTAGAGATAGATTTCACAGATTGTCTTGTATAAAATCAAGGAGGTGTGTTAATGTAATGTGATTTGATAGAAGACTATTCTATGGATCTGTAGGGTACCTCCATAGACTATAGACAGTATACTAGGTAGGAACTTCTTTGTAGTATGTCTAGCTCTTCTATGGTTACTCTATGCGTTTTGAATTGAAGATGATAATCTAACTGACATGTCATGTAACTAAAACCAAGTTTTTCTGTTTAACAAAATAAAATACGTTGTGTTTCCAAGATTCTAGTTTATTTCATCCATCCCAGCCATGCACCTTAGGATCTCAACATAAAGAATGCCGTAAGAGCTGACTAAGGGATCTACTCGAGGAAGTGCAGCTTTCTTCTGTGTATTATTGAACACCTTCACCGTGATCCCCTATCCGCCTGCCAAGCGTGGTGAGTTACAAAATCCTCATTGTTTGTCGAGGCATGGTCAGCAGTGGATTCAGAATAAAGTATTCAGAAACTCCGTTACCGAGTCTCGACACGGAATCTGACAGATACGCGCGAAATTCAAATATTTTAGCGGTTTTTAATATTTTCTGCGTTCTACAATGAATATAAATAGTGGAAAAGTAGTTTCCCGTAAAACGTAAAACATTTTCTATGAACCAGTTTTAACAAAGATTTCGTGCTACTTTTAGAGCACTCAAAACATTCATGGCCCAAGACGCAGTTGTTATTCTACTCCCCCGTGTCGCGGGCAGTGAATGCGATAAACTAAAATACATATACTAAACTAATAATATAAGAGATTTATTGCCCGACTTTTTCGCCATACTCCGAGCCCGAATTGTGTCCTTTTGAGCACAGGATCATGGTAAATATCCCGTTATTTATGACTTTAGTAAGAATAGTATTCTTAGGACGATCTCTGAATGCCCAGATAATTGTTTATTTCGACACTGGTTGTCTGTGCACCACAGTGGGAACCAAAACTGACTATGTAGGTACTGCCTACAAATATGTTTAAATGTTCATTCCATCTCTACAATTTTTTGCTTAGTGTATTTATTTTCTTTGTCATACCTATAAGGAATATTTTTTCTGAAATAAACGTTTATTATTAATAACATTATTACTTAAGGCTTAGTAGGCGAGCAGAGGCCGCATTTTTGTTATTTTTAAAATCATCTGACACTTGGAAAATAGTGTTTAAAATTGTAAAAAAAAGATACATTATTACTTAAGGATCTAGTCTAGTCAAAGTCGCATTTAATAACAAGATGTAATGAACTTCACTCGATAGAAAAATATCCCAAAGTTACGCCTTTTTCTAACGTTTTTTCAATACTATGACTAGCGAACTACTGATATCACACTTTTTTTTGTACTCAACTAAGTACACTTAATATTTCTAAACAAATTCGCATTTTGACTTGATAAAATGATTTTCTTAATCACTATGTTTAAATAACTACAAACAAACACGAGCGCGGCGGCTTGGCAGGCGCGCGTTTTCCCTTACGCCTACTGCTGCAGGACTAGCTGGCCTTAACATCAACACATTACCAAAAGCTCCATTATATCATTGTTTATAGTAACATGGGTTCATAGAAAATGGTGTAAGATTTGTGGAAAACTACTTTTCTGAATAGCCCTGCCGGTCTAAAGCTCACCGATCTTGGTATAAACGGCATTCTCAAGCCGTCTTCTTCGTTCTCCATGTATTCCATGTGATGCATAATCCCAGGTGCCTTCATGCCAAGTATGAACATGATCATACATGATGCGTAGCGTCCGACGAATAGAGCCATTTCAAGGCGGTCTTGAAGACTGAAATAAGAAAACAATTTTATAGAGACACTCTGTTTCTTATTGGTTTTTTTATGAATAAAATATCCTACTAATATTATAAACGCGAAAGTTTGTATGTATGGATGGATGGATGTTTGTTACTGTTTCATGTAAAAACTACTGAACGGATCTGGATGAAATTTGGCACAGAGATAAATTATAGTCTGGAATAGCACATAGGCTATATTTTATCCCGGAATTCCCACGGGAACGGGAATTACGCGGGTGAAAACGCGAGGCGCTGCTAGAAATAAATAATGCTGGGCAATCCTCACAGCATCATCAAACCAAGCTAAGCAGAGCTTGTGGTTTGGGTACTAGATGACTGATATACTTAATAGAATAATAAATAAATGAATAATGCTGGACAATTCACACAGCATTATCTAGCCCCAAGCTAAGCAGAGCTTGTGTTTTGGATACTAGATAACTGATATAATTTATACAATATACTTCATAGATAGATATTTTTATTATATATAGAAAACACCCAGACAAACGGAACATATATCTGCAGATCGTACACAAATTTGTTTCGAGGCGGGAATCGAACCCGCAACCTCCTGCGTCGCAGGCGGACCTTCGCCCGCTGCGCCACGGAGGTCGTCAAACTTGGGTAATCTACCGTCAATCTTGGTTCATTTCGGTTAGAAGGGTATGACTGCCGGAAAAATTACAGTCACCTGGGGTTTAATACCTGACAACAGTGAATATGTGTCTTCTAGACCATTGTGATACATCTTCAGGCACAACGGCACTTTCTACGGCAAGTGAAGAATGTGTCTTCTAGAGAAGACTAGACTAGACCTTAGTGATATCATCGTCGGCTATATTTTATATATTTTAGAAACAGCTATGTTTATAAGAAAAATTCCACTCGCAATTAGAGAATTGCCTACTGCGATGTTTCAGAGAAATCTGAGAACCATATTGTCTGAAAAATATTACTACACAGTGAAAGATAACTTATAAACTAACTTATCTTTCACTGTGTAGTAACTATAAGGTTCATTACTTACTTCCTAAGATGCCACCACCAACCCTCCTTATTTAGATTGAGGAAAGACAGATTCTCAGACACGAAGATCATAGCCCAAAACACGAGGAGAACGAAGCCGTGCCCACGCGGGGGCATCGACGGCAGAAGGAACTTCCTTTCTTGTATCGCTAAGTAGGCCGATAGTGGGAACACTAACAGCGTTATAACTAGAGCTACTACCTGTAAAGAGAAAATAAAAATAATGCTGGACAGTTCACACAACATCATCTAGCCGCAAAGTAGTCAGTTAAAAATAATGAGATTTATAACGGAACCCCGAAAATGGTAGCGCCGCTAGTTTAGTAGAAGACCTGCCTTAAAAAATTCATACATCATCGTAGTGTGTTATAATTTATTAATAATTTAATAACACACTACTATGTATGAATTTATTAAGGCAGGTCTTCTACTAAACTAGCGGCGCTACCATTTTTAGGGTTCCTTTCCTAAAAAGGAAAAAAAGGAACCGTTTTAGGATCACTTTGTAGTCCGTCTGTCGGTCTGTCCGTCTGTCAACTCTCTTTTCTCAGGAACTCGTGGACGTATCGAGTTGAAATTAACATCAAACACATAAATCCGTAACCTCTTGGAGCCGCGATATAAATAAAACTTACAAGTCAACGCACTCAAAAGTTACAGCCGTATATTAGGGTGTCCCGTCGATGTATGGGAATTTTTTTTCTTCAAGTTACAGCAACGCAAGAGGTATCGAAAGTTGCGTTATTTCACGTAGATTATGAAACTGGTAAAAAAACTGAAATAACTCCCCATCTTGAGGCCTCTACCGCTCTTTGAAGTTATGTAAATTTCAGGTTGATAGTGACCTACATCATTAAAATAAAACAAAAGTAAAGTTTAGGGGGTGTTTAATGAATTTGAAGGATAAAACAAAGCATTAACAATGAAAATAAACAAAATATATCTTAATGTTGCTGACAAATAATTAAAATCCAAAATTATTTTTGTGACCAAAATTTGGCATTTCAGCACGCGATTGCATCCGGGCTCTAATGAATCCATCTCTCGATTTAGCGTGAGTTACGCTTTGTGAGGCCTCTGTCACTAATTTCACACACCTCTCAACAGATGTTGATACGCAAATTTTTATCTATTGTCATTTTTTGAAGGTCCTAAGTTAAAATGTGTCGAAGAACCGGGGCGGTGCGGTTTCTTGACATCGTGCCACATAATCGTTTCGGTGCAATCACTGCCATCGAAGTTTATGTTAGGAGGCCTAAATATTCGAGGCGTTTTGAATTATTTTTGGCTTCTCCAGCTTTAATTTTATACACAATCCTAGCTCCCGAATGTGGTCTCTTTCATCAAAAATCATGGCGATAAGTATATTCTCTGGATGAGCAGAAAATGCGTTTCTTGCGATCACAGAATCTACAACAGTTTTGAGATTTTTAACTAAGAATCGAGAGAACGTAGTTAGTTGATATAAATACTCGGCTCCGTCCTAAAAAGATGCCTTGTACTTGATTAAGAACCAAATCGGTGCGTTAACTCTAACAACGTAGTTGGTAAGCATTTGTAGGTTTTCAGATGGATTTGGAGTACTCACATAAAGTCTGAGCAACCGATTAGTTGTAGTAAGCCATCTCGAGTGCACCATTTTCCCAGGTTGTCGGTTAGCTAATTCAGGACTGCAGGAACCAGTGGAAACAGCTTGACATAACTCATAAATATAGGTTTTATCCGTACTTAGCTCTTCAATCACATTTTTCGGCTCTCGAATCTCAGCTGTTGTTTTTTTAGCTATATTTCTTGTCTGTCTAACCTGCTGCTAACCATTTTCCTTTAATTACTATGGTCCAACAAAAAACTTCGCTCAGCGATGGGAACTTCTGATGGTTTTGACCACAAACAAGATTCAAATGAAATGAATGTATTACAAGCAGCAACTTAAAGACGATTCAACAAAACATTTCAGTATGTTTTCATAACTATATTTTCGTTTGCTTTCGGGGTATCCTTTTGAACTGAGTTACCTTTTGAAATAAGCTTGTAACGATTGGAATTGAAGCTTTCGTCTAAATTTTGTTGATGTCCAAATATAGAATATGTAGTTTCACTTCGCCTCGAACTCCTTCTTTAAAAGTCAATAATATTCACTTTTGATACTATTGTAATTGAAACTGTACCTTATGACATAAAATTTACTTTAGATATAAACAAAACACTCGCGAATCACGTAAAGAATATAATTATAAAAAGTTGAAAATTGAGGGTAGTTGGAGGTGGAATTGAGGGTAACCCTAACAAATACGAAGCTGCTGATAACGTTTTTAACCGCGCAGATTAAGTATCCGTTGAGGTACTACACTAAAACACAGTAAAATAGTAATACTTTTTTCAGGATTCAAAATTATAAAGAGTCAAATATCGACATGAAAATGTCATTTTTTTAAAACTTTGAAGGCCGGTAGAGGCCTAAAGACCTTTCATTAGATTTTTTATAAATTTTATTCGTAATCTACATACAATTTCGCAACTTTCGAGTGGTCTTACATTACGGAAATCCAAAAAAAGTTTCTACGGGACACCCTACCGTATATGTCCGAAAATTTTGAAATTTCCAAATAATCACATGCACACAAAACCTATAGGGACTTCCCGCTGACCTAGAATCATAATTTTGCAAGGTTTCATTTGGCAAGGAGAAAGGTCTTATAGAACAAGTAAAGGAAAAAATCCTAAAACCGTAAATTTGTACTTTATTCATACAAAAAATACTTTTGAATCTTGCTATAGACCAAAGCCTATATGGTACTTCCCGTTGACCTAGAATCATAAAATTTAGTAAGAAGCAAGGTCTTATAGCACAAATAAAGGGAAAAGTCCAGAAACCGTGAATTTGTAGTTTATTCACAAAAAAGTTTTTTGATTCTCGCCATGGACCAAAAACTACAGGGAATCATGATAATTTGGCAAGACACAAGGTCTTACGAAACCCTTAGTGCGCGAGTCCGACTCGCACTTGACGTTTTATATTCTTATTTTAAACAAAGTTAAAACGAAGCAAGGAATTTTCAAGAATCCTCTGGTTAGTTTTTTAAATCAATTCATATTTATTTTATATGCCTCTGTAATATTTTTTTTAAAGGCTCTGTAGTAACCTAACAATACAGGGTGAAAATAATAATAATATTAAATAAATAGAAACAACAGCAATTCTGCATTTTCTGCTTAAACTCAACAGAACAAAACTATCATAGATGCATAAAAAATTGCATAACGTAATATAATGAATATTTATTCATTCTGTATGTGTATCGACTATTCTTAGTCATTATTTTATTGGTTATTAAAATATTTAATTGGTTGGTTTATAACCGTGTTAATTAAATTATAAATAAATTAGCGGTGGCGCTAGTTACGTTTGTACCTTCGCCTTAAACATAGAATTCCAATAGTTTTTTGAGACTTACCATATATCCATAAATATGACCCCCATTAAACAGGAATCCTTGCATAAAAAACCTTATCACAGCCAGAACTGGTATACAAAGCGTAAAGAATATCTGGACGCCGAAAAGTCGCGAGGATCTCACATCAGTAACTTCCATTCCATGTCTGAAAAAATACAATCAATTTTAGTTCATCTCCGCAGAAAGGACGTAGCTTTGTAAACTATAAGGACAGGGTCATTAATTAGACATGCTATAATCATCATCATCATGAACCTATATTAGTCCACGGCTGGACATAGGCGTCCCCTAATGAGCGTCATAGCGCTCTGTCTTCAGCTTGCAGCATCCAGATCTGCCTGCAGTCTTTCGCAGATCGTCATCCCACCTGGCCGGAGGGCGTCCCCCACTACGTTTTCCGAGTCTCCGCTCAAGAACACGTTTACCCCAGCGGTAACCAACAACCGCGCTGGGGTCTTGCTTCGCGAGATATGGCCGGCCCACTGCCACTTCAGCTTGCTAATTCTTTGAGCTATGTCGATAACTTTGGTTCTCTGTTTGTGCTAAAAAAGGTCACCTCGTTCTTTTTTTTTTAAAGAACGATAGGTGACCTTTTTTATTCATGGGTTTCAATGAAGTATTATAAAATAAATAAAATAAAATAAAATTCGTTTATTTCGGACAATTCACAATCCATAGAGTGTTATACTAGCAAATTATATGTAAGATTTTTCGATCATGAAGTTAGGTTAGATTTATTAATTGACTTTTATTTTTTCCTCCCTGCCTCGAAGTGTGGGAGGCCTCCCATAATGTATAGGACAGTTATAAAGGTGTAACTGTAAAACTAACAAAAGAACTAATGCATAATTAATTAAATCAATTTAGCGTTTCTAAATACGTCATTATTGGTACGCATAATTTAATGCGTAGGTAAATGAAGTCTAATTTCAACAAGTCTATCATCATCATCACGACCCTTTTTGTCACCCACAGCTGGGCCTTTATGTCACCCACAGCTGGGTATATCAACAACGAACAATCAACAACGAACAACCAACCAACACAACAACCAACAACAGTTCGTTCGTTCAAGTTCGCCTCTCTCGCTCACACACTCGCCATGGACGTGTGCGGAACTGCGTCTCCGCCCCGTCCTTGGCCAGGAGTAACGGGAACCAGGGCCCCGCCGCGACTCTACGACACCCAGGAGGAGAAGAGGCAGTGACTGCTGCCCTCTCCCTCGCACGAGTCCCCTCCGCTGCAAGGCACGCCGCTGACTTCGCGGAAGCCGACAGCCAGGGGAACATCCACACCGCATCCACGCGCACCAGCGCGCATTCCCATCGCCGCCCAGCCATCCAGCTCCACCGCAACATCTTCGGAGTAGTCATCGCTCACGGAACCACCGCCGTCACCGCAGATGAGCAGAAGAAATGGCTAACCCCTATCCCAAGCCCTTCCCTCCCCAACCCCCCCCCCCCCCCCCCCAGCCTGCTGCCTTGGCCAGCCCGACTCCCCGGATGACGACACGATGGGCCTGGAGCGGCACCGCCGCCTGCCCACCGCCTGCCGTCTCCTTAAAGTCAGGGCGACCAGCAACACCACGGGCTACCTTCCCCCCGCCGGCCTGCTGCCTTGGCCAGCGCGACTCCCCGGATGACGACACGATGGGCCTGGAGCGGCACCGCCGCCTGCCCACCGCTTGCCGTCTCCTTAAGTCAGGGCGGCCAGCAACCCCACGGGCTACCTTCCCAACCCCAAAAAAAAAAAAAAAAAAAAACGCAGCCTAAAAAAAAAAAAATGAAATGCACTAAAAGAGCATAGTGCTAACCCAGTGACCAAGGGGTAGTCGCCCCTTGAGATGAAGCCGGGGTAATGAGGCCACGCCTCGAGGCCCCTCTCTGTGCCCCCACAAGGGGCCGGAAAGAAGTTCAGTAGCTGGGTATAGGCAGAGAATATATAATACTAACGTATAGGCCGCCTTTTATTTACGCAAGAATGCCTTTGCCTTTCGCATCCAGCAGTGCTATTAGGCTAAATTCTTGGATGGGAGACTGACCATAAACTATTTCGATTTCCATGGATGGGATACATAGAATGATATAAAATGGCTTTTATGGCTGGAAGGTGAGTGAACGAAGCGTATTCCCCATTCTACGTTTCGTTGTCGTAAAATAATGTCATACAACTAGTCGGTACTTGTAATAAAAACGTAACCGATAAGGTGATTCTACCTACTTAGTTGTCAAAAACACTAATTTCGTTCATTAATCGGCTTCAACAACGGCTTATTATGGCAATCGTCCATTCATAGTTATTGTTATTCCAACTGGATGGATGAGACACGCAAAGGCAATAAAATGGCTTTCAAACGTCAATTGTAGGATGGGAGGATTTAATAGCTCAGATTTCACACTGCACATGTGTGCCCCGCAATGTTGATGATGTCATTATCAAGATATATTTCGATTAATATACCTACCTAAAAATACGTCTTATTGAACCAGGTCTGAATTCTGTGCCTTGTTAAACCTAACATAGGCTTTAATAATTTCATGTCTCACGACACGACGCAGATGATCTCTCCCAGCTCCGTGTAGCGGCGCGCCAATGCGGCTTGCACAGCCGAGGCAGGGCAGTGAATGCGTTAAAGCACTTCTAACCGAAATGTTATGTTGTTTTTTACCTGAATAAATAATTCTATTCTATTCATCCACCCAACGCGCTTTTGACCGTCGTTCGTCCACGACTTCTTGGAGCGAGACTATACAAAACATAAATTAATAATAAATCACAGGGTGTGACTTAGTTTAACAACATAACATAACAATAGTATTATAATTTATTTGCAACTAGCTTGCTCAACAATAGGCAACTTCGGTGTGATGTGACGAAACTATGATTTGTCCGTCATAAAAATGCATTTTACTCTATAGCCGTGCATGAAATTCACACCTAATTGATAACAATGATAACTAATCTAACATTAAACTAGAGATAATTTTCCTAATAGTAATATTATTAGATATTCTCTTCTACTACCGACCAATATTTTTATCTGACGTCAATATAGTATTTATCAATCGTTTATCAACCGTGTAGATATTATTTTCAGGGTAAGCAATTGCACAACTACATAATTGATTGTCCGGCAAACAATAGTATGATAGATAAGTTAGTCATAATGAGTGTGTGTGTGCACTCATCCCACTTCTTACTATAGTATAATAAACGCGAAAGTCCGTGAAGTTGAGAACATATGTGTGACCTAGGTAACAGCTCTCCATCATCCATCTTTATTTAGCACATGGCTCCAATACAATAACTAAAAGTAGGACTGAACTTAGGTTAGTAAGTTACATGTGCCAAATAGGCGTTCAGACCCGCTGAGATTTTGAGGGAAAGAGGAGACGAGAGGTTGCCCCTGAACAGATTAAGATAAAATTTGGCGTATCTACATGTACCTAGTAGAATAATAATAATTTTTCAAAAAAGGTGGTTGACAATTTGACAAAGAATAGACTAAGATAGGGATTTTACCAGGTAAACATTGTCAAACCCTGTTTTGTGAAGACTGGTGCCTGTTTTGTGAAGTAGGTTCTAAGAACCTGTGTTACAGGTCACAAGGTCTTCACTCAATAGACCCATACAACTGACCTGAACCATATATAGGTAGGTATTTAAATAAATACCAGTTAACTATCCAGTGCCCCACAAGCCCTGACTGGCCTGGGGCTAGATGAAGCTGTGTGGAGCGTCCAGTGTTATTTATCATTATACAAGAAAATATAGGTGATCAATAAAATTAATGTTAAGTGTTACAAACTATACGAGTACACAAAGCCTGCCAGAATACAAGTGTGAGTGTGTGTGTGAGTGAGAGTAATGTCAGTCCTGGGACACAAGAGACACCTAGAAAGTGAGGAGATTGAGTGTTGTGTGAGGATGTGTGTAAAAGTAGAGTGGTCCTAGGGTCTCCCGAGAACACCACTCTCATTAGAGCCACCTGAGCCACCTAGTCGGACATAAAAATTAGGCTTCCTTCTGTTTGTCCGGGAAAACCGCGTGTGAAGCCGCGGGCTGAAGCCAGAAGTTAAGGCAACGATCAAGGATCAAGCAAACTCTTGTGATGCTGATAAGAGAACAGCGTAACATCAGAAAACTTTATCTCTACGTGACCGGACGGTGTTTGTTGACCTTTCAAATATACACACGACGACGCTGAAAAATTTTTATTACCTACTTATTTTAATCTCAAGGCTCTGGTGCCAATCTAATTAGGTAAGAGCGACCAACGGATTATCAACGGATACCGCAATTAAAAATAACAAGGGCTTTAAAGTGAATGAAATCACGGGCATAACTAACTACAACGAGAGGTTTCTAAGGTTTTTTGTTAGTTATTAGTTTTTGACTTCGACGGGACTTGAACCCGCATCCTTCCATCAGTACCGGAATGTGCTAACCATATACGACGAGGTCAAGTGACGTAGGAGTCGAAAATCTCTTCGACTTCCTACGGACTCTAGCGCCGTTAGCTCCACCTACAGGGGAAACATTGAAGTTTATCCGTCGAAGTCGAAAATTTTTGCGATATTATTTGATATCTTAGAGGGGTTTCTAATTCTGCTCTAACTGCATCCCACATGGGACTGAAATTGTGCATTGACCCCCTGTCTAAGCAAGGCATCTAACAACGGAAGTTTAGTGGAATAAGGCCATGGAACATAAATACTCCAAGAATACGGCTGAGGCCAAACCAGCATGATTTTTTGAGTTATAAACGCGCAATTCAGAAAATGCGTACTTTCAACAAAAATAGCGCACGATTCGCCTCAGCAGAGAATAAGGAGAAATTAAAAGAAGAATAAGGGGCGAACCTAGCGGGTTTGCTTTCAAACTACCTATCATCTATCCCTACACGCTAAAACCTCAAATTACATAAAATTCAACACTTTTTCTTTGGTTCCGTAAAATAAAAAAACGCGATACTTAGCGAAAAAAATCATGATAAACAAACCATGAAAGTGAAGTTTTGCACATAGTTTGATCGAGATCTCAGGACCGCAGGGTGCGGTCTATAGAAAAGATTTTTGTTTTGATTCGTAAGTTATTAATTTAATAAATTAGTTACTAATTCTTTTGATCCTTTAAATACAGTTTCTTCTTAAGTTGTGTAGGTAGCTTTCTTGTAAATAAGCAAAAACATCATTTTTGCGCTTACGCCTTTCCAAAAACGTATGCTTTGTCCCGCTCCTATGAACGCGAAATCCTATGCCTAACTTTTTCACAAAATGGCGCACAATACGCGCCCTCTTAAAGTACCATGCCTTTAAAATAATAAATGTTTTAGTCTAAATTACGTATAAGCCTATGCCTTGCCTACCCTTTCAGATGTTAAAGGGAACTTATGCCTAATAAAGTTTTATAAAGTTACGCGATCAGATGATCAGTCATTGGCACACATCAGTGGTCATTAGGCATATGATCGATCTTATGCCTAATGTCTTTCTCCAAGGTAATAATAATTCATACTTGATCAATTCTTTTGTAGTAGAGGTACCTATTGAAAAGGTAACAGAGAAGCAAGAGCTGCTTTTGCATAATTTTAGGGTTCCGTACCTTAAAAGTAAAAAGGAACCCTTACAGGATCAGTTCGTTGACCGTCTGTCTGTCTGTCCCCTTTTCTCAGGACTGCGTGGACATATCGAGTTGAAATTTACGTCAAATACTCAAGTCCGTAACATCTTGGAGCCGCGATATAAATTAAATTTCTAAGTCAACGCACTCAAAAGTCAGCCATTTATGTCCGAATATTTTTAAATTTCCAAGGGAGTCACACAAAACCTATAGGGTACTTCCCATACACCTAGAATCATGAAATTTGGTGAGCAGCAAGGTCATAAGAGCACAAGTAACGGGGAAAATCAGAAAACCATAAATTTGTAATTTTTTTACTAAAAATTACTTTTAATACTCGCCATGCATTTACTTTTAATACATGACCAAAACCTATAGGGTACTTCCCATAGACCTAGAATTATGAAATTTGGCAAGAAGCAAGGCCTTATAGCACAAGTAAAGGAAACGAAAACAATTTTTTTCTTTTACTTGTGCTGTAATGGAAAAAATCCGAAAACAGTAAATTTGTAGTTTATTTACAAAAAAAATACTTTTGATTCTCCATGGACCAAAACCTATTTAATTATTAACCCGGAGTCAACAGTACCAATTTATGTAAACAAGTTAACTGTATGTTTATAGTAAAAAAAAAGTGAACTATAATTGAACTTTCTTTTTAGACTTTAAGGATTGGTGGAATTCCCTTATCAAATTGAATTTTTAGGCCATAAGGTCATAAATTGATCTTAAAAATAGGCTGCTGGTATGGTAAAACTCTTTCCCTAATATTGTTAGTCTTATCAAAAGGAATTTTGATACATAATGTAACTTAATGAGGTAAAGTTTTAATTAATCACAAATAAATTATACATGACTGTGTTAAGTATGTAGTTTTTAGCAGAGGGAGGAAAACTAAATGTGCTTGGTTATCTTAAAATAGTACCTACTTTATTATTTTTGGCTCCTGGATAGCATGTACCTACTGAGGTTATGTGAAAAACTGCATGCAGGTACAAACTTACCTTTTATACATAAAAATCTGCATGGCACCAAATATCATCATAAATCCTCCAATGAGTATCGCAGAAAATGTTTCCATAAAACATTGGGAGATGCCATGGTCCACCCATACTTCCCACAGAGTTATGTTTGGGGGGCAGTACTTGATCATAGTCACTGTAAATAATGTCATGGTATTGGTTGTATGCCTCCAATGATAAGAGCCATTGGCGCTTATCAGGGGAGGCCTATGTTCAGCAGTGGACTAGGATAGGCTATTGATGATGATGGTGTATGATAAGTAATTAAACTCTTACACACAGGTTATGAAATCGGAATAAAATAATAAAATTACCTGTTGTGGCAAGTACATCTACATCGGTAAGAAGGAATTGTAGGGGTAAAGATATCACAACAAAAAAAAAATTCTTCTCAGTGAAAACGAATAAGGCAGGGCCGGGAATATCTTTCGAACGAATTTATTTTTTTGATTATAAAATTACCGTAGCCATGGCGAGGAATGCCTTTATCCTATAAAATTCTACGTCTTTACTACTCATTTTTTTGCACAGATTGGAGAACTTACTGATGTCAAGTGGATTTTAGCACGTTTTATCAATTAAACCGGCTGTTCATAGTAATAAATGCACCGATGATAATGAACAATTAAATAGTCACTTTTTGCGTGACTTTCTGTGCTTGCCTGTGAGCGACAGCTGCGACTGCTTGCGACTGCGACCGACCGTAGCGACTTTTTTTGTGTTCAACTACAATACAACTTCTTGTTACAAGGCGCCGCCGCCGGCGCGGCGGCGCGCGTAGACAGCTAATCTATAGATAGAACATGCGCAAATGCCATCGCATTCTCACTAAAGAGAGAACGACTTATGCCTTAAACCTAAAAAAAAATGAGATAGAACGATTAGCTCTCTATCTTATCGAGCGTGCCGGTTTTTTAATTGTTTAGCACATCTATGTGCTGAATCGCAATGTCAGAACCGGGAATTGAACCCGGCAAATTATAAAAAACACATAGTTTTACGATACCAATCAAATGGGTCAATCATAAGGATATTTTGTTTCCAAATAACAAATCATCTTAAATAATAGGAATGTGGTCTACATTAAATTAATTGTAACCAAAACGTAATTATTATAAAAAAAATTCATGGTCTTTTATTCAAGATGCTATGAAAGTTGGAGAAAATAAAAATTACGATTGAGCCGTTTTGATCGGTATCGTGAAATTACGGACGTTTTTACAAAGTGACGGGTTCAATTTTCAATTCAGACAGGCAATTATTCAAAAATGTTTGAAAGCCGCTTAAATTTTTTTAAAAATCAAAATGAAGTCTTCTTTCAGTGAAATGGTCTGTTTAGATTATTTTAGATACTTCCTTCCATGTGGCATGGCCGTGGGACGCCCGCCTTGTATATTACCTACTAGAAGAGAAAGCCTACAAAAGTTTGGCGGAATTCCCTGTTCTGAATTTGAATTCCTAAATTTATGAACTGGGAAATCGCAAATCCAATCCAACTGGACATGAAGTAAGGAACCTAAAATCAGGATAGGTAATAAAATTGCATGGCAGCACCTTCCCCCCACCACCTCGTATACTTTGTCTTGCTCTGGAACACGCTTGCCATGCCAACATCTAGGTCAGGCGGCTCGCGAGCCGCATGCGGCTCTTGCCATAGGATTATATGGCTCTTACAACTCACTCACTGCGTAACTGCGCCGCCTTACCTTAGCAGAAATAAAACACTAAAAAACAAAAACGTCAAGTGTAACTCGCTCGCGGAGAGTTTCGAACGTTTGCCGATCGCTATTTGATGAATACCTACCTAAAAATAGTAGGTACTTACCAAACTACATTTTAGATGGATCGAAGTACAGCATTCATAAATCAGATTAAGCCAATTTATTGACTTTATTCAAAATAATTCAAAAGTGTACTTTACAGAAATTTCAAAAAATGTTTTGAAACGTGCAAACCTTTCATTTGATAACCCAACCGGTGAGGTAGTGAGGTAGGTATCCCCCTGTTTTAAAAACAACCCCCTCCCCCCTTTTTGACCATTTTTCAAAAAAAAATTCGTTTTACAAACTTCTCTATTATTTTTCCTGTAAAATTTAGATCCATTTCTACAAACGTTACATCCATTTCAGAAAGATCGCTCTGCAATCTTTGGAGATAGGGGGGTGGGAATGGGTAATATTTCGACTCTTTTCGAAATATTTCAAAACTTATGAAACCTACAAAAATTTCGAGAACTGTTTTGAAATGTACAAATTGATACCTTTCATTTGATACCCCACATGACCCTGTAGGTATCTTTTAAAATTTCGACATCACAATTTGTATGGAAAATGTTCATTTTAATTTTTCATTTGTTTAAATGTCTATATGTAAATAAATATATTTTTCATTTCTTACATGTTTCATAACTGTAATATGTAGTGTCATTATATTTTTATTAAGATTTGTAGTATGAAGCAAATTAGACTCTAATTATTAGACTAATAAAATTCATGTTACGGCTCTTTGAAGGCATGGGAAAATCTACGAACTTGATATTTGGCTCATTTGGTTGGTAAGTCTGCCGACCCCTGATCTAGGTCAATCATAATAATCCACATATTAAATATAACCAGATGTTTGGCTAGCGTGCCGATGAGCAAGACCAAAGATTGCAAGGTGATGGGGGGAAAGTGTTGCCATGCAATTTTATTACCCTGATTTTAGGTTTCTTATTTCATGTCTCTGTTGGTGGATTGGATTTGCGATTTTCCAGTTCATAAATTTGGGTGTTCAAATTCAGAACAGGAAATTCCACCAAACCTTGGTTGACCTTTGTAGTGAATGTTTTAAGTACTGGTGTGTTTAGGTCCTTACTTTTTGTTACAGCCTGCAGGTATTCCTCGGTCCGGTAGGTCTTATTTTATTACTTGCGCACTTACAACCTATTGATCCTGTTCTGTTAGGATTTAAAGCAAACTTTTAACTTTTTTGTGTATTTGGTTAAGTTTAATCGTTCCAGTTCCAGTAAAGTTATTAGTTTTCTAGTAAATAAATATAAAAGTAGGTACTTAAATTAGGTACGAATGTGGGAATAGGTAAACATTTAATTTAACTAAGCCTAGAAAGGAAACAACGTTTAGTTCGGTACCTATCAATTTTGTTTTGTTATATAGGTATAGGCACTTATTACGATACGAGAAGAAATAATTTTAAACACTAGAATATAGAAAAATAATATCAATAGTTTTATGTTAATAGTAATTAAATAACATTTTTATCAGGGAATTAAATTCTTACACGTTAACGGTTTAGATATTGCTAAGGTAACCTTTAATACGAAATTTAATGGCACTTTTAAAATTATTATGCAGCTAAAAAGAAAAAAGTGCAAATACAACAAAATTAAATGACACTTTTACACCACAATATTACCAACATTCCTGCCTACTAATCCAAATATTTATATTCTGTTATAATTAATAAGTACCTATGTATCATCAGTCTTTAAGACGATTATTTCAATATGTTCTTAATCAAATCACATAGTCTTTACTTAAATAAAATTTATTATTTTTTATACTGGATTGCATTTCTTTTACATTCTCAGATTTATTTTCTCATCATTCTCCATACTTTCCGTTTCCATAGTATTCTTACATACCTGAAATTAAATATTGAATCATAATTATTAATTATGAATAATATACAGGTTGTAACAAAAAGTAAGCACTAAACTTTCATGGGTGGGTTCCGACTTGATTATAGAACCGAGGAAAAATTCCAGAATAGTTTCGAAAAAAAAAGTAAACTAAATGTTGTGCTTGTTTTCAGGTAAAATAAACTAAAAAGGCCTACGTACCTCTTTACAACTCCTTTAAAACACAAAACACCTGCGTCGTGGATCGTTGACCGTGGAGTTCAACGACCCGCGACGTCATCGCAGCGGACAACGCCTCTTAGATGTGATAGGTAGGTCTTACAAATGCGTTTTTCCTCGGTTCTATGATAATAAGCAAATGACAACAGTCATTCATTCATTACCCAGTCTAGTGATAATTTCGTTTTTATTTATTTGTTTTAAATTTTCATATTTTCCTGTGTTCTTTGATCGAAGCTAAAGTTTGGTCCTTACTCTTTGTTACACCCTATATAAAAGTAATACTACCCAATATTTAAATATTATGATTGGTTATTTCTATATTTGTTTGGAAGGTAGATTATAATACAAGGTAGGTATGACAAACTTTCTCAGAGTCTTAAACAGACTTTCATTCTTTTTATATATATTACGTACCAGCCTTGAAACAGCATGAGGGAAAAGATAAGTTCGCTGTTTCATTTATATTAATAAATTTTCATAGAAATATTTACTACAAATTTTGGACTATATTTTGGGTCCCCAATCTTTGCAACCCGTTGCTTCTTTCCAACGCAAACGTAGATGTTTATCTGCAGGAAATCTGTAACAAATAAAAACATGACACTTAAAAAATAAATGCGAAAGTTTGGATGGATGGATGAATGGATGTTTACCTCTTCCAATACTTACTACTGAAAGGATCGGCTGAAATTTTGCATACAGGTATCTAATTCTAAAATACTTTTTATTCCATAAATCAGTTCCTATGGGATAGAAATCACACCCTTAAACGTTTCCATAGAAACAATGCGTGCGAAGCCGCGGGCATAAACTAGTTTTAAGATAATGTTTCTCGTTATGTACGTATTCAAAAATATTTCAACGCACCATTTGGGGAATTTTATTGTCGAGTGCAGGCAACCCTAAATTTTCGCAATGTTAGGTTATATTAATTAAAATTTTCATAAAACATAACTTTTGAGCCTTGTACCTCATAATTGTTCATGTAAATCTATGAATCTGTAAATTTTGAACCTTTTTGTAGTCAAAAGAACTTGTACTTACGAGTGGACTGATAAATTCGGCACTTTTGCTTCACTGTCACTTGTACATTCGAAAACACAGCACCGCACCATTGTTGCCTTTAGTTTTTATTGTTTTTAGGTGCGGGAATGTCCACAGGAACACTTTATTCACATATATGCTAGAAATCAAAATTTTACAACAAATTCGATCATTCTCGTGTCGAGCTCCGTCGATGTGTAGGAAATTTGTTTAGCAACTAGAGTTGCTAAACAATGAAAAAACCGGCACGCGAGAAAGTGATAGCAAGCCATTCGCTCTATCTCATTTCTTCTTAGGTTTAAGGCATATGTCGTTCTCTCTTTATGTGTGAATGCGATAGCATTTGCGCGTGTTCTTTATGTGTGAATGCGATAGCATTTGCGCGTGTTCTATAGCATACTCTTTCTACGTAATAATCTAAGCGTAGAAAGAGTATGCTATAGAACACGCGCAAATGCTATCGCATTCACACAAAAAGAGAGAACGACTTATGCCTAAAACCTAAGAAGAAATGAGATAGAGCGAATGGCTTGCTATCACTTTCTCGCGTGCCGGTTTTTTCATTGTTCAGCAACTCTAGTTGCTAAACAAATTTCTTTCCTACACATCGACGGAGCTCGACACGAGAAACATCGAAATTGTTGTAAAATTTTGATTTCTAAGAATAAATGTGAATAAAGTGTTCCTGTGGACATTCCCGCACCTAAAAACAATAAAAACTAAAGGCAACAGTGGTGCGGTGCTGTGTTTTCGAATGTACAAGTGACAGTGAAGCAAAAGTGCCGAATTTATCATTCCACTCGTAAGTACAAGTTCTTTTGACTATAAAAAGGTTCAAAATTTACAGATTCATAGATTTACATGAACAATTAAGAGGTACAAGGCTCAAAAGTTATGTTTTATGAAAATTTTAAATAATGTAACCTAACATTGCGAAAATTTAGGGTTGCCTGCACTCGACAATAAAATTCCCCAAATGGCGCGTTGAAATATTTTTGAATACGTACATAACGAGAAACATTATCCTAAAACTAGTTTATGCCCGCGGCTTCGCACGCATTGTTTCTATGGAAACGTTTAATGGTGTGATTTCTATCCCATAGGAACTGATTTATGGAATAAAAAGTATTTTACAATAAGATACCTGTATGCAAAATTTCAGCCGATCCTTTCAGTAGTAAGTAGCGTGAAGAGGTAAACATCCATTCATCCATCCATCCAAACTTTCGCATTTATTATTTAAGTGTCATGTTTTTATTTGTTACAGATTTCCTGCAGATAAACATCTACGTTTGCGTTGGAAAGAAGCAACGGGTCGCAAAGATTGGGGACCCAAAATATAGTCCAAAATTTGTAGTAAACATTTGGTGGCATGAAATTTTTTATTAATAATAATTTATTTTATTAATAAAAATGAAACAACGAACTTATCTTTTCCCTCATGCTGTTTCAAGGCTGGTACGTAATATATATAAAAAGAATGAAAGTCTGTTTAAGACTCTGAGAAAGTTTGTCATACCTACTTTGTATTATAATCTACCTTCCAAACAAATATAGAAATAACCAATCAAAATATTTAAATATTGGGTAGTATTACTTTTATATAGGGTGTAACAAAGAGTAAGGACAAAACTTTAGCTTCGATCAAAGTACACAGGAAAATATGAAAATTTAAAACAAATAAATAAAAACGAAATTATCACTAGACTGGGTAATGAATGAATGACTGTTGTCATTTGCTTATTATCATAGAACCGAGGAAAAATGCATTTGTAAGACCTACCTATCACATCTAAGAGGCGTTGTCCGCTGCAATGACGTCGCGGGTCGTTGAACTCCACGGTCAACGACCCAAGACGAAGGTGTTTTGTGTTCTAAAGGAGTTGTAAAGAGGTACGTAGGCCTTTTTAGTTTATTTTACCTGAAAACAAGCACAACATTTAATTTACTTTTTTTTTCGAAACTATTCGGGAATTTTTCTTCGGTTCTATAATCAAGTCGGAACCCACCCATGAAAGTTTTTGTTACAACCTGTATATTATTCATAATTAATAATTATGATTCAATATTCTTACATACCATAATATAGATTTAATTTGAGAAAATTAAATCTGAGAATGGTAAAAAAAATGCAATCCAGTTTAAAAATAATAAATTTTATTTAACTAAAGACTATGTGATTTGATTAAGAACATATTGAAATAATCGTCTTAAAGACTGATCATACATACTTATTATTTATAACAGAATATAAATATTTGGATTAGTAGGCAGGAATGTTGGTAATATTGTGGTGTAAAAGTGTCATTTAATTTTGTTGTATTTGCACTTTTTTCTTTTTAGCTGCATAATAATTTCAAAAGTGCCATTAAATTTCGTATTAAAGGTTACCTTAGCAATATCTAAACCGTAAGATTTAATTTATTAGGAGAAATGTGATTTCGAAGTCTGTTGGCTAAGCCTGGTTAACGTGTAAGAATTTAATTCCCTAATAAAAATGTTATTTAATTACTATTAACATAAAACTATTGATATTATTTTTCTATATTCTAGTGTTTAAAATTATTTCTACTCGTATCGTAATAAGTGCCTATACCTACATAACAAAACAAAATTTATAGGTACCTAACTAAACGTTGTTTCCTTTCTAGGCTTAGTTAAATTAAATGTTTACCTATTCCCACATTCGTACCTAATTTAAGTACCTACTTATATATTTATTTACTAGAAAACTAATAACTTTACTGGAACTGGAACGATTAAACTTAACCAAATACACAAAAAAGTTAAAAGTTTGCTTTAAATCCTAACAGAACAGGATCAATAGGTTGTAAGTGCGCAAGTAATAAAATAAGACCTACCGGACCGAGGAATACCTGCAGGCTGTAACAAAAAGTAAGGACCTAAACACACCAGTACTTAAAACATTCACTACAAAGGTCAACCAAGGTTTGGTGGAATTTCCTGTTCTGAATTTGAACACCCAAATTTATGAACTGGAAAATCGCAAATCCAATCCACCAACAGAGACATGAAATAAGAAACCTAAAATCGGGGTGATAAAATTGCATGGCAACACTTTCCCCCCACCGCCTTGCAATCTTTGGTCTTGCTCATCGGCACGCTTGCCAAACATCTGGTTAAATTTTAATCTGTGAATCTAAGGGCCGGACTTTTGTGTTCGACTTCAACTTCTTGTGTGTCAAATGGCTTCTGTGTCTGTACTTTTGTGTTGATTCGATTGATTTGGATTGAGTTTGAATTTGACTTTCTCATTGACATTGACAGTATTTGGTTTGTTGACTTTGACATTGATATAATTCCATGCTCAAAGCGTTTTGCGTTCGAAAAAAAAGAATGACATTTTTCATCTGTGTGTGTTGCCACACAGACAGACAGTACGTAGACTTTACTTACTTTGTTAGTGTGCGTTTCGCTCGCCTTGCAGTCTTGCGCGGAGTACGGGTGTCGGGCAAAATTTCGTTAAAATTGCGATTTTAGCTTGATAATTCTATTAAAAATTGCGTGCGTTTTTATCCTTATGCATTAATATATTCGCTATGATACCACGGCGTCTTGAATGTAATTTCGTGCTCTTATGATTGTGGAGAAATATCTAGGGAGTGTGAATGATCAGCATGTGTCACCATTCATCAACAAATTCCGTGAAACGGTGAACACTCGTCATGTGAAGAGAGTTATGACTAGCTGATAATCAACTCTCCTACCAAGTGTTTGTGTTGTGAAGGAGTGTTATTTATTTTTTGCCTGGTGAAGGTGATAAATTCAGTATCAAAATGGCGGACCTCGAGGCTGTACTGGCAGATGTCAGCTACTTGATGGCTATGGAGAAGTCGAAATGTACTCCAGCTGCAAGGGCTAGTAAAAAAATAATCTTACCAGACCCAAGGTAATGACCTCATGGCTCGCTCCACCTTGAGAAACCGTACTATGATTATTAGAAGAACTTTTAGATAACTTTGGAAACTTGTTTACAAAATTTATTTCTAAAAACTTGGGACTCCTGGAATAGCCAATTGTAGTCATAGTAGCTCATACTCTACCACAGGGTCTAAATGACTTTCTCTGATCTGACAATGAGCAATTCATAAATTGCCAACATAATTTATATTTGAGATAAGTTAAGTTTAAAATCAGCAATTGGATAAAATAATCTTCTATTCTGAAATTTAGTATGTCATACATAAGATAAAATCAAAATTTATTTTGTTCAAATAAAATAAAACCATGGCAAGGTTTTCAATCTCAGAATTTAAGCAATGGTGTGTCTTCTCAGATAGCCTTGTTGAATCACAATTTCATGGTTATCATTAAATAAATGATTCACACAAATAAAAGAAGTCTATTACTTGCTGAATCCTAGATTTATTCATAAAGAAAATTACAATACAATAGAATCCTAGATATCTTTTGTAAACAAAGGTTTTAAAAAGTAAAGAAATACCTACTACATTGGTGGAAATTTTTTATGACACTGGTATCATCGTAGGAGTTCGCAATTTTTTTTGATTTGGACAACTTCCATTCATCATTTTATTTTTCATTCTCAAACTTGATTCTGTTCCTTTTTGCTGTGCAGGTGCAACTAAGCATTGTATAAGTTCTTGCTTTTTATGGTTACCTTGCTGCTTTATGTTTTTGTCACCAGCTTTTGTTTAATTCATTACCTATATTCTTTGTTTACAAGGAATATCTTGGATTCTAAGAAAAAAAGTATAGTGGCGGATGGCTAAACTACTGACATTTATTATCCATGGGAAACTATGAATGATCCATTTCCAATATAGACTCAGATTATATCAGATGAAAAGGACTTTTCCAAAATACCATAAATCCATGCCAAATTTCAATTGGATTGGTTCAGCCATTAATATGGGTGGATATCTTTGTACTTTCATATGTAAATACAAGTGTTCTTCGAGAAGATAATTGGATGATTACATTGTTATTGGTGTTTTTAATAGAAGTATTGGTAAAAACGTGTACATTAAACGAAGCTGCTTATTGCCCGATAATATATCAAAGAACACCACCATAAGCTACCTGCTTTTCAAGCTTGGAAAATGTATACATACAATACTTATATCAACAATACAAGTTGTGGCATTAAAAGCCCCATCTGCAGAAACATAAATTGGTATATTTAGGATGGCTATTAAGTAGTCCTAACTTAATCAAGTTCATTCTGAAAATATTAATAGAATCAGATAATGCAGATAATTATGTTAAAGTTAAACTCATATAAAGTTAAAGTCCAAAAATAAACTCTTGCTCATGCTTACACAGTAAACAAAACTATAAAAAACTTATCCATTCCAAGATTCAATGACATTGTTATGAATGGGTTTTCTTCAATACTAGTTTCTGCTGCTTTATTCACACGCTACCTGAATAAAACAGAGTGTGTGTCTTAATGAAGAATTTTCAACCAGTAGATCCAGACATTACCTGTTACTAGGGAATCTAATCTCGCATCAAAATCTTAATCCAGCAAGCTTGAATGGGTTTTCTTCAATACTAGTTTCTGCCGCTTTGTTCACACGCTACCTGAATAAAACAAAGATTTTATCTTAGTGAAGAATTTTCATCCAGTAAATCCAGACATTACCTGTAACTAGGGAATCTAATCCCACATCAAACTCTTAATTCCGCAAGCTTGAACGGGTTTTCTTCAATACTAGTTTCTGGTGCTTTGTTTACACACTACCTGAATATAACAGAGTGCATCTCATGCCAAAAACTAAAACTGATTTTATAAATTAAACATTTTATCGGGAAAATTGAATTGAATTTAGGCCTGTAGGTCTCGTATAGACTTTTGCCCATAGGCCTACATTAAGCGGGTCAAACTCATTAATTCCAAAGGAAGACAGTGGTTAAATAGTACGTCGTTAATGATACCGGGATGTTTATGTTCTCAGAAGCACGTCTGCGATTTTTCATCGATTTCCATGATTTTTTCAGTCGTACTAATTCCGCGGATCCTGCATTGCCGATCCCGCAAATTTGGTGCGGGATCCCGCGTTTGTGGGATTGGATGCCCTACCGGCGATAATAATAATAATAATAATAATAAAAGCTTTATTGCAGGAAAGATTACTATAAGGTAGGTACAGGAAGTTCTTATATACTAACTATCGTATCCTGCAATTGGCGGTCTTATCCCTAGCAGAGATTTCTTCCAGACGACCATAATTCCGATGGTTCCAGTGTCGTAAATATTTCCACCAATATTTCTTTGGTTTTTAAAAACCTTTGTTAACAAAATATGTCTAGGATTCTAGAACCTACTCGGTTTAGGCTTGTTTTATTTGAGTGAAGCGTCGAATTTTTGATAACTAGGAAATTGTGATTTAACAAGGCTATCTGAGTAGACACACCATTGCTAAAATTCTGGGTTTAAAAACTGGCCATGGTTTTATTACATATTAAAAATTATTTGTGATTTTATCATTTTACCTCCTTATAATTAAAAAATTCGTAAATAGGTACGTGGTATATGGATACACAAGATACGACATAAAACCTACACCTACCTAACGGTTTATGTTTATTATTTTAAATACATAAAGAGTAGTACAATTTTGTCGGAAATATTCACAAAAATTTACAAACATACACGCCCGTAGCACACCTCCGCTGCGGAATACGAGTAGCGGAACCGCTCGATGAATTCCGCTGCGAGCTAGTGTAGTAAATGAGTTGCGGAACTGGGCGTCGGATCGTCACGCGAGACAGTTTAGTCTAGTCAGAGGAAGCAATATTATTGTAAACTTTAACTTTTAAAAGGATTTATAGACAAGAAATAAATCAAATCTAAAAATCAAATCAGATCAGGACTTTGGCTACATATTCTGCCTTCGAAAAATCTAGGAACCCTTTTAGATAATAACTCATTTTGGGTGGCCACCTCTTTGCGTTTAGGTTCTCCTTGCCTAGTTGCACACCGTTGTCAGTGTGGTGAAACCGTCGACAAGTTTGGTCACCATGCATTGGCATGTGTCTCTAGTGCAGGACGTGTGTCCCGTCATGGTTCAATTAATGACATCCGTCGGGCTTTTACCAGCGTCAGTGTCGCAGCTACACTCGAACCACGTGGCCTTATGCGAGATGATGGTAAAAGGCCTGACGGTATGACTCTGATTCCACGGAAGATGGGTCGGCCTTTAATTTGGGATGCCACGTGTGTAGATACCCTAGCGCCTTCACATCTTGCAAGGACATCGGTAAGGGCCGGTTCTGCAGCAACATCAGCGGAGTCCCTTAAACGGCGAAAATACGCTAACCTTGACCGAGGTTACCTATTTGAGCCGTTTGGGGAAGAAACCCTTGATCCTTGGGGTCCTGGGGCACACGCAATTTATAAAGATCTTACCAAACTTCTTATAGAGTGAGACACAGGTGATCGGAATGCTGGCTTCTATTTCGGTCAACGAATTAGCATTGCCATTCAACGTGGCAATGTTGCCAGCATTCTGGGCACTCTGCCTTCTGGTGACGGCTTAGATTTTTAAGAAATAGATATAAGTGTATATATTAGTTGTAATTGTTTTATTCTGTTACTGTAATAAATAAATGTATAGAACAAAATTTAAAATTTAAAAAACCCCCGACAGATTTTCATGAAACATGGCTAAGAATACTCGGGATAAAATTATCTATGACACAAAAAAAACTTAACGAAAATCGGTTCATCCGTTTGGGAGCTACGATACCACAGACAGATAAACAGACAGACACGTTAAACTTATAGCACCCCTCTCTTTTTGCGTCGGTGGTTAAAAATAGGTATATTGACGAATTTCTAAATGATGTAATCTAATTTTATGCTACGTATACTAAATTCAAATTTAAAATTAATAATCTATTAAATTTGTTATTGTTATTTACAATCACAGACCTAAAAATGTACACAATGATTGCAATAAATATATATGAACATATGAACATGAACATGAACACATTTAGACCTGCATGCCATACTCTCTAATTATTTTGCACACCAATGTATATTGGTCAAACATGTTGACTCAAACAAAAAAAAAACTAAGTATTGGTCATCTTTTTTTACACGTGTTTGCAAATAAATGACTTTACTTTTTTTTTTACTTTTATGACTTCTTGAATTAATTATTCTCTAAAATCGACGTCCATTTTATGAAAAATCTGTAGTCCGCTTTTTATTTTTGTTGACTTCCACAAACACATGCGAAGCAACGCGGCACTGAAACAAAACAGCGGAATTGTGGCTGAAGTCCGAGCAGATCGACGAAACCGCCCAGGGAATGAAATAGAATTAAAGTCAAAACTACGCGTTAGAACAGGCAGTTTCGCTAGTGTTCCGCTTCTCCTACATACCCACAAGACATGGCGAAATAACTGCGGTTCCGCTGTCAAGATTTCGCAGCGGAGGTGTGCTACGGGCCAATCAAACATTCGCTTTTATAGCATAAGTTAAATATTCAGACTCAAAATACCTACTTATATACTAGCCAAACTCAATGTCGTATGTTTGTTGATCTGAAATAACGTATTAACGGCCACTTTTATCAAGGAAAAAGACGTGCGAATCCGCTAGCTAAAGTTAGTTTACTATACGTTATCATATCAACAAGCAACATTACTTAACTAATGAAATGCAAAATAATCCTTAAGCAAATTATTTGGTCATACTAATATGAATATCTTTGTTTCAGTGTTCGGAGTGTAATGCACAAATACATGGAAAAGAAGAATGAAATAAATTTTGATAAAATTTTCCATCAAGTGTTAGGTAAGCATGCAGCTTTGTCTATAAGGTACCTAGTGTTCTTCGAAAGATAATCTAACATTAAATAGCTCCGTCGGTTAACTTTGACGTATAATGTACGAAAACTTCTGTCAAAACCGTCAATTAAAATGTGATTGTCCGTTTATCTTTTCGAAGAACATAATTATGCCTTATACTCTTATGCCTACTTTAAGAACAAAGGACTACACAAAACATCAACACAACTAAAATCCATTACTACACAATAGCTACACTTCCCTTTTTTGAAGTCTGTTAAAAAAGAACGTGCTTGCTATATAAACACGTCTCGATCGTTTCATCTCAAACGATTTACGCCAAAGCTTGTACAATTTGTTCACCGATTGAACAAGCATTTTCCGCTCACACGAGGTGTTTGCAATTAAGCTGTGAAATTCTTCCCTTTCGGTTTCACTCGTACGTTCTATGTTCCATAAACAGCATGAAATATCGTATTAACTCCATAACTGATAAAAGGCCAGTTGGAATGCTAAAAAAATTACGGCTCAAATTATCCTTCTGGACCAGTAACCATGACTTACAGAGTTAATGGATAGTCTTTAGCATAGGTTTACCTAAAAATCTCTTTATAAAATCAACATGTAGCTACTGCTATACTGTAGACGGAAAATGGCTATACCAGCCCTCCGTCAGCCCTCCGCTCTTCAAAACCACTCAATTCGGTTACTCACCGAATGTACGACCAATAATTTTACCTTATTTTGTATCGTGAATCGAGGGGAGAAGTGAATTATTTTTTTGACTTCGACGTATCAACTCGGTAAACTAACTGATTTGCGCGAGGGGAAAGCAGGGAGCTGTTTGCTGGGATTGTATCGTATCAAGATTAGAGAGAGCAATGCCGGAGATGCCCAGCCATGCACGCCCTGGATTAAAAGGTTTCTGCTCTCAATTGTCTGTCTAATGAAATTGTCCTAACGATAAGCAAGTTCCGACGCGAAACCAGCCTCGTTTCACCGGATGTTTCTTGCTATTTCCTTCTTTTGTGTCTGAAACTGAAGCGAAAGCCAAACAAGTCCGTTAATCCATCTACCTTCGGGGCTGTGCTACTTTGCATGTGAATAGAACGAATATCCAGCCAAAGTAGTGAAGTAAAATATGTAAATAGGTTTGCATGCCATGACACTTCATCGGGCCCTGGTTGCCTTCGCAGCCTGAAAATATTTCATTTCTATGCAATGCCGACGTAATCAGCATGCATAAGACAAAGCATGCCACTCAAAGACATTTCCATGTCCCCATGTCTACCGTGATTGCATTAGGTTTTCGAGCATATCCGTGTCCCGTGGTTAAATCGCCCTATATGCCGGTCGATCAGAGTTTTTCGAGGATAGTAGATTTACTGTTCGGGTCTAATTTTCGGAGACCAGTTTATTCGCGTTGGCTCGTACGCTCCAATTTAAAATATCAATATATAACTGTGAGTCGTAAAAAGGCAATGTTTTTAAAAAACTGCAAGCTCTAATGACAGCACCAAACCTAATCCACGAGACAATAGATAAAGCGCTCGGTGTTCAAACCATTTTAACGTCAGGAAATGGCTTCAGTAAGCTTGTTAATCCCGCTTACTAGGTCAGCTGTTCATTGCATTACTGTAGATATTGTAAACAATACGGCTACCTACGCCAAGATGGATGATGCTAATGCTATTGCTATTTCATTGCTTAAGTAGCCTATCTTGTTGTTGCATGCTCTGTATAAGACTTTGAATTTTAAAACTCGGACTACAAATGAAACCCCGCCCAGACGCTCCCCGGACGCCTTCTAAACTAGGACAATTCCGGGGTAACCCGGACGGATGGCAGCCCTATCTGTATCCATACTAATATAATAAATTCAAAAGTAACTCCGCCTGTCTGTCTCGTACTCGTCTCGTGTTACCTTTTCACGCCTAAACGGCTGAACGTATGAATAAAATTTGGAAGGGAGGTAAATGTTAGCCCCGGGACGGACATAAGGTACTTAAAAGCACGCGTGAAGCTGCGAGCAGTGGCTAGTTCTTAATATTTTTGTTTTCCAAGCGGATGGCATCGTCGGCACTAGCCTCCAAATCTCCTATTGCTTACTAAAGCAAACCTATTTCTAGTTCTGTGTAGCTGATTTATCCTACTAATATTATAAAGCCGAAAGTTTGTGAAATGTGAAATTTTTGCTACCTATGATATCCAAAACTACTGAACAGATGAAGATGAAATTTGGCGTACATTTAGAACATAGCCTAACTTAATAATGCTACTTATTATAGCGAAAATACGCATGCGAAGCCGCGGGCAGAAGCTAGTAATTTCTAAATCATCTGGAACTAGAATGGATGCAAAATCCTAATTTTTATGAGCCTTATCTCAAAATGAGCCAGTTCTACTACGTTTGGTGAACCCATTAACACTATCTTGCTATTCCGAACTACGTCAGTCGTTTGTTAATCTCGTTACAGAATTCTAATCGAATTAGGGTGCAGTTTCCGAACTGAGTTGGTTTATTTAGAATGCATATTAGCACGTAAGCTACGTCGGCTTATAGTTCACTATCTCCTGCCCGCGGCTTCGCATGCGTTTTGTAAGTAACATATGTCCGTCCTCTGGTTATTATTTACCTCCCCGCTAAATTTGATTAAGATCCGTTCAGCCGTTTAGGCGTGAAAAGGTAACAGACTGACATAGATACCGCCGAATTTATAATATTAGTATGGATATGGGTGGATACGGATATATGGATATGGATGTCTTAATCAACAAGCATTACTTCTTACAATATTCTTTCCATGCCAAAAGAATCGGTGAAAAGATGGAGATTATCATGTTTCTTTATCTACACATAAACTCTTTTCTTCTTTTAAGGGTTCCGTACGTCAAAAAGAAAAAAGGAACCCTTATAGGATCACTTTGTTGTCCGTCTGTCTGTCTGTCAACCCCTTTTCTCAGGAACGCGTGGACGTATCGATTTGAAATTAACGTCAAATGCTCAAGTCCGTAACCTCTTGGAGCCGCGATATAAATAAAACTTCTAACTCAAAGCACTCAAAAGTAACAGCCGTTTATGTATGAATATTTTGAAATTTCCAAGGGAATCACATGCACACAAAACCTATAGGGTACTTCCTGTAGACCTGGAATCATGAATTTGGTGAGCGGCAATGTCTTATAGCACAAGTAAAGGAATAAATCCGAAAAAATAAATTTATAATTTATTCACTAAAAAAACAACTTTAAATACTCGCCATGGACCAAAAACTATAGAGTAGGTACTTCCCGTAGACCTAGAATTATGAAATTCGGCAAGAAATAAAGCCTTAGAGCACAAGTAAAGGAAAAAATCCTAAAGCAGTAAATTTTTAATTTATTCACAAAAAAAAAATACTTTTGATTCTCGCCATGGAACTAAACCTATTGGGTACTTCAGAATTCATAGAAGAATTCAATAATGTCAAAAATAAATGTCAAAGATACCAGCAAATCTTCGAATTTGTGTAAAAAGGAGAGGTTTGTAAGAGGGTTAATGCCAGTACCGTAGTGTAGGATGCCCTCCAGCCAGGTGGAATAACGACCTGCGAAAGACTGCAGACAGATGCTGGATGCGGCAAGCTGAAGCTTATGTCCTGCAGTGGTAGTCCACTGCATAGGCTTCGATTATACCTATCCATAAATATTAGTCTATAGGATGATGATGAATGCCAGTTTAAGTAGTACAAGCAAGTTTGAAAACTAAACTTTTCAATCAGTGCGTCCTACCCGTCATGACCTACGGAGCTGAGACGCGGACACTCACGGTAGGGCTGGTCCACCAGTTCAAAGTCGCTCAACGAGCTATGGAAAGAGCTATGCTCGGAGTCTCACTGAAGGATAGAATTCGCAACGAATACATCCGACAGAGAACCAAAGTTATCGACATAGCCTAAAGAATTAGCAAGCTGAAGTGGCAGTGGGCCGGCCATATCTCGCGAAGAACCGACAACCGCTGGGGCAAACGTGTTCTTGAGTGGAGACCACGACTCGGCAAACGTAGTGAAGGACGCCCTCCGGCCAGGTGGGATGACGATCTGCGAAAGACTGCAGGCAGATGCTGGATGCGGCAAGCTGAAGACAGGGCGCTACGGCGCTCATTAAGGGAGGCCTATGTCCAGCAGTGGACTAATATAGGCTGATGATGATGATGATGAAGCAAGTTTGTATCACTATCGCAAAAACAATTTAGACAAGCGGAACTACTGTCGAAAATCCGCGTATAGTGGTTGGCTGACGACGTGAAAAGAGCCTTGTCAAAGTACCCCAGATAGGGCACGATGAATACAGTGTACTTATCTGACCCATATATCGTTTCCCACCGTGGAAGTTCACAATACTATCTGTAGTTATCGCCATGGTTATAGAGCCATCGATGCAGAAGATGCGAATCTCGTAGATTGGGTTAAAATTCATAGCGTTAGAGCCTTTTCATACGTCCTGGTTTCCGGGTAGCCGGTGCTGGGTCGTATGAAAAGGAACTTAGTGCATTCAGATTTCAAAACGCTGCGAAAGCATTTGCATTTACATAATATCTAAGACGTTTCACCCCAATCGAGTGTTTTAGATTTCACTTTAAATCTAATGTAGGTCTTTTTTTTCGTATAGGTGTTTCTGTTCCCTGTTATAGTATAAAATATGAGAGTTGAACCTTATTCTCAAGATCATTGTTAGCAACGACGACATTATGCCGAAGGAATAAGGCTCAAAATTGTGTAGGACAATATCTTCATTATAGCTAGGAAATTTCTTGAAGTTTTGTTTTGAAATAGAGTTCAAAATCGAACATTATTTTTAGGTAAACAGAATAGGTAATAGTTGCTAGCGTCCGGCTCGCTTATACCTACCTACTTATGTATCTATAGACAATTAATTTCTCGAACGAATCGAAAAGAAAGACAAGGACAGAAAGATTTTCTAGAATAAAGAAAGAGATAGGTATAGCTTCCGGAAACGCGTAGAATTATCTAGAAAGGATAGAAATGAGTATAAAAACGGAGCCCTTTGGCAGATTATTTATTCAGTTCTGAGCGATCAAACAGTGAACAAGTCTTAAGGAAAATAACGAAAGTGAATTATTAAGTGCAGTGCAGTGACTTTTGTATTAAGAACGTAGTTGTGTGTATACGGTTGAATATACCGATTTGAAGTGTTCTGAAGTGTTTCTATTGATATCATTCCTGACCAGCCCTAGTTGAAGTCTTACACCTTCGACGAGCCCCTACAGTTTTTGGTCCTTCGAGCCGGATTAGGAAGTGATTTCGCGTAATGCCTATTGTACGCTCCAGATCACCGATCTGCCCCGGGAAGACGGGAGCCGAATACAGTTCAACTTCGTCTTTGAACATGCTGGCTGACATGAGCACCGCCGCTCCGTTGTCCATTGGAACTCCTTGCACAGTTTTACCGTCTGGGACAGCGGAAGCATTCGAAAGCCCCGCAATGCTGCCAAGGCAACTAAGGAGGTCAGCACGTGCAAAAACAAAGAATATTGGAGGAAAACAAGATGTTCCACCGTTTGTTTCTTTGAAATCATTGTGTCCTGCAACTGCTGATGTGAAGCCGAAGAACATTGGAGGATCTGCTAAGATTCCACCGTCAGTTTCTTCTGCATTCTTTGTTCCTGCTCCAAGGTCGATGAAATCCTCAAGGAGGTCTCAGTCATCTGCTCTTCGGGAACTAGAAGAAAAAGAACTTGAGGAGGCTAAAGCGAAGATTGCTACAGCTAGAGCTGAAGCCGCAGCAGTCAAAGCTAAATTCGCCGCTGAAGCTGCCGATGCTGAAGCTGCTATTGCAAAAGCTGAAGAAAAAGCAGCTACAATCGCCGCGAATTTGGCCCGTATGAGTGTCACTGGGTCCCAGTGTCCATCAGAACTTCAATCAGAAGATGATGATTTCGACGAAGAAAGATCGATACAGGTGGAACGATGGGTCGAACAATCGACCAAGTTTACTGAAAATCCATACAATAACCCACAAATTGAGAACAATCCGATGCCACCTGCCAAGAATAAACCAGTGCCACTATGTGAGGACAAACCGGTTCATGATTGTGAAATAAGTAGACTCGCCGAAGCCATCATAAGTGCCACTAGATCAGGACAGTCTACAAAAGTGTGGGATCTTCCAAACTTCTATGGAGATTATGAAGAATGGCTACCATTCAAGAGAGCATATTTAGACAGCGTGGCCCAGCACAGCGACGTACAGAATATGGCTCGCCTTAGAAATTCCATCAAAGGGACAGCCAGGGAAGTCGTCAGAAGTCTTTTGTTTGTGGCCTCTAACCCTGGCGATGTTGTGGATGCCCTAGAACAAAGATTCGGAAGACCTGAACAAATCGCACTCGCTGAAATTGAGAAAATTAAAGACCTGCCACGAGTTGGCGAGACGCCGAGAGAAATATGTGTCTTTGCAAGCCACATAAATAACGCAGTTACGACGATTAGCGCACTGAACAAGACAGAATACTTGCATTCGCCAGAAACGAGCAAGAAAATAATTGAAAAATTGACGTCGTTGTACCGAATTCGATGGTTCGACTTCAAAGCACGCAGCGGTGAAGAACCTGAATTGATAAAGATCAAGAACTTCTTGAATCAAGAAGCATCCTTGTGTGCCGCTTACGCTCCTCCAGAATCTAGCAAGAAAAGACACCCACGTCACCAAGTGAATGTTGCAACAGATCAAGAAGAAACGGTGCTTGAGAAAACGAAAAAGTTCTGTGTCCATTGTGAAAAAGACCATTGGCTCACAGAATGCAAAAAATTCAAAGAAGCTTCAACAAACGAAAGATGGGAGATCGCGAAGAAATATCGGCTATGCTTCATGTGTCTCCGTCGAAGACACATGATATCAAATTGCAAAGGACAGCCGTGCAAGAGATGCAAGCGACCTCATCACAATATGTTGCACTCGGAGCTATCTCGTCGAGAACCAGCACCGTCAACGCAACCAGACAAACCAAGTGAGACGTCGTCTGTAACTCAGCCAACGACGGAAAATAAAGAAGTTGCAAACGTCATGACATCCGTTTATGCGATAGGCAAAACAGCAAGCGTCTACCTGAAGATGATTCCTGTAGATATTTACGGACCGAAGGGGTCTACGCGAATTTTGGCACTATTAGATGAAGGTTCTACAGTGTCGTTGATTGATAAAGATGTTGCCCGTCGTATCGGAGCCACCGGAAAAGCAGAACCGCTCATAATAGAAACCGTCGGTGGAAATAATATAGAAACGAAAGACTCCGAGAAAATGAATCTCAAAATAAAAGGAGCATTTAGGACGGATAAACGAATGCTGAAAGGGGTGCACACCATAGAAGACTTAAAACTGGCACCTCAGTGGATCGATGTGGACACTATTGAAAAGTGCAGTCATTTGAAAAACTTGAAAGAAAAGCTCCTCTATGAAGCAAATAAACCAGCGTTGCTGATTGGACAAGATAACTGGGATCTAATCGTATCAAGAAAAATCCAGAAGGGAAAACGAAACGAACCTGTCGCATCACTCACGAGCCTGGGATGGGTGCTCCACGGCTTTCATTCTGGAATAACAGCCCCCGTGAATTTCGTGAATCATTGCTGCATGAAAGACAATGATGAAGAAATCACCAAGCCAGATGAATGGAAATGGATTCCAACTAAAGCAAACCCAACAGATGACGCTACCAGAAACTTCCCTAAAGACTTTGACAGCAAAGCGAGATGGTTTAACGGGCCTGCATTTTTATATCAATCCGAATCTACTTGGCCAGTCAAGGATATTGGAAAAGAGGAAATACGAGAACTTGACCATGACGAAATGAAAAAAGTTACCTGTGCCGGAACAAGAATCGCCTATTCGCCGAGTCTGCCTGATCCCTGCAGATTCAGTAGCTGGATGCGCCTTCTTCGAGCTACGGCAAGAATATACATGTTCATGGACTTATGCCGCCGAAAATCAACGAGTCAAGAAACACCGTCTAAAAAACGGGACCGAGGAAACTGGCTACCTATCGAAAATGAACATTTGAGGAAAGCTGAATTAGCTCTCATTCGTTACAGCCAGCAAGAATCATTCAAGAATGAAATAGAAAATCTGAATAAAAACAAACAACTTGAAATTTCAAGCCGACTTAAGAAAATAGATGTGACGCTCGATGAAGAAAATATATTGCGTCTCAATACTAGAACAGCGAAGCTTCGGGACTTCGAAGAAAATCCTAAATTACCAATCCTGGATGGAAAAAACCGTGTGTCACAGCTAATAATTGAACATTATCATAAAAATCTACACCATGGAAACCACGCCACCGTAATTAATGAACTACGACAGAGATTTTGGATACTATCCCTACGCGACGCAGTACGACAAGTTGCTCATCAATGCCAGCTGTGCAAAATCAGAAGACAAAAACCAGAAATGCCACCACTAGGGGACTTACCTCAAGAACGTCTCGCACATCATCAGCCACCATTTACATGTACTGGTGTTGATTACTTTGGGCCGATATATGTAACTATTGGCAGAAGAAAAGAAAAGCGTTGGGGTGTACTTTTTACGTGCCTCACAACAAGGGCAATTCACATCGAACTGGCTGCATCCCTTAGCACGAATTCTATGATAATGGCGCTGAAAAGGTTCTCATCGAGAAGAGGAAGCCCGAAGATACTGTTTTCTGACAATGGCACTAATTTTGTTGGAGCGAAACGAGAACTCAAGGAAGAGGCCAAGAAACTCCGAAATCAAGACCTCATTGAGGCTGCTGAAAATGGAGGATTCAAGTGGAAATTTATTCCACCAGGTGCACCTAATATGGGAGGAGCATGGGAAAGACTAGTGCGGTCAGTGAAAACTGCTCTCGCTGCGGTCCTGAATGAAAGAAACCCACCAGAGGAGGTGCTCTCTACTTTATTATCAGAAGTAGAGCACACAGTAAATTCTCGGCCACTTACTCATCTAAGCGCTGAACCGGGAGAAGAAGAGAGTTTAACTCCAAATCATTTTTTGATTGGCCGCTCTAACGGAGCTGCAATTTTCGGAGAATCCGATGACGTAAACCTCGTCGGCCGTCCTGATTGGAAGACAGCACAAAGATTGGCTGACCACTTTTGGAAGAGGTGGTTAAAAGAGTATCTGCCGACACTGATGCCTCGTAAGATAAAAAACCGAAGAATAACGAATATTCAAATAGGAGACACAGTTTTGGTAGCAGACTCTTCTCTTCCACGAAACACTTGGCCAAGAGGAGTCATAGAACAAACATACCCGGGTCCTGATGGTCGAACGCGTATCGTCGACGTACGAACAAAGGGTGGTATCATGAAGAGACCTACTTCTCGCCTCATCGTCATTGTACCCAATACGTCGTCGCTTCAGTTAGATGGAGTGCTTGTTGGAGCGCGCACTGGGGGGGAGAATGTTAGCAACGACGACATTATGCCGAAGGAATAAGGCTCAAAATTGTGTAGGACAATATCTTCATTATAGCTAGGAAATTTCTTGAAGTTTTGTTTTGAAATAGAGTTCAAAATCGAACATTATTTTTAGGTAAACAGAATAGGTAATAGTTGCTAGCGTCCGGCTCGCTTATACCTACCTACTTATGTATCTATAGACAATTAATTTCTCGAACGAATCGAAAAGAAAGACAAGGACAGAAAGATTTTCTAGAATAAAGAAAGAGATAGGTATAGCTTCCGGAAACGCGTAGAATTATCTAGAAAGGATAGAAATGAGTATAAAAACGGAGCCCTTTGGCAGATTATTTATTCAGTTCTGAGCGATCAAACAGTGAACAAGTCTTAAGGAAAATAACGAAAGTGAATTATTAAGTGCAGTGCAGTGACTTTTGTATTAAGAACGTAGTTGTGTGTATACGGTTGAATATACCGATTTGAAGTGTTCTGAAGTGTTTCTATTGATATCATTCCTGACCAGCCCTAGTTGAAGTCTTACACCTTCGACGAGCCCCTACAATCATATCAGCACCATTCACTCTGTTAATTGCATTCATTCTCGTTCATCTCTAGAAGTGACTAACCCGAAACGAATAGTTGACGGACGACGAACAAGCCATTCTGTCTCATATCTTATAGGTCAAGTTTATCTCAGTTAGCGCCTGACACGCGCTATAATTTGTCAGTGTGTCCATTTATTCCGCATCTCGGCCACTTTTCTAGGGCAGTTTTTTCAGAGACGTCAATGTAGCGCTCTCGTGGATCGGTTTTGATTTATGATGCCGGTTCGTTCATGACCGATATTAATGTTATGACGCCATATCTTTCAGGAACAGTTGTGCAGCGATTAGTGCCTATAAAAACTTGATTTTTAACAAGCTTTAATCTAATGTTTTCTGGTTTAAATGCATTTCTTTACACATTATACAGTCTAGACTAAACATTGCTTTTTGATGAAGAACGAAGTTAACGGAGACAAATTGACTGACTTTTAACAACAAAGCACCAAATCGTCTGCTTCCCTTTACAAAGTCAAGTCAACTCTACCATTCTACGAGATTGTAAAATACAAAACAAACGGTCCAAAGCTTACTTCTGTAACGATACTGTCTTATTCGCCGTCGAGCATGATATTGCTGCTCAGCCCTCGGGAGGGAGTTACAAACGCAATTTACGAGGCTCCAATCCTACTTGTACAGTAAATAACTTTATCGGGTGCACTGGACGCTGGAGGGGCCGCCCTGTTTCCCGTCGGCCCCTATAGCCTCCGTATAGTGCTGTGACCTGAACTCCTTTATTACAAATCTTCGCTTCCGCACTCGACGAAATTGAAACGTTAGATCCCCTACTGGCCCCCTACTTTGTAAATTGCAATATGATCACCTCTAGCTACCGCTGTACAATGTGCTTTCGAATTGCTATTTGAATGTATTTTCATCGTTCGTGATCTCTAGATTATTTATACTAGAAGTAGGTGCCAAACTGAGTTAAAGGTTCTAATTTGAAAGAATGTCTAAACTGCGTGCCTACGTGCGTCAACCATTAAGAAATCCATTCGTGACAATCCCGGTCAAATATTGACCCTCTAGTTGCGTAGTTTTAACGGATCGAAACATGAGATAACTGCTTACTGTCTTGTCTTTCAAAAACTATCTGGATATTGTCATGACACCCAAAACCTTCTGAAGCCACATCATCCTCAATTCGATACTTGGCCCCGGAAAGTTTGTTAAGTGAAAAATTCCGTAGCTCTGGCAAGTAGTTTTATAAGCTGGGACTGCGCCCTGAGTGAAATAACGTCGAAGTACTCTTAATCCAAGCTTATCTGAAACTGGGACACTAGACCCCCACCAATCTTTTTAGATACTTACCTACTTATTAGCTTTTTACTCGTGGAACCTTTCCTTAGCGTGGAACCATTGAAACTTTTCAGACCAATTTAAATCAAACGCCCGATTGGGCGATAAAGTTGTAAATATTTAGTCCTGGAAATACAGGTAATTAAATAATTAAAGTAGGTAACTAGCGTGGAAGGAAAACTTCATTGTATATGTAGGTTTTTTTGCTAAAGGTAATTTAATAATATTTGTGAGTTTATTCATAAGTATTTTTTGATTTAAAAAAAACTTCTTTCAATTCAACGGTTTTCTGTAGAAGTATTTACCTTCAATTTTTCCTTGTTTGTGTAATTGTCAAAAAAATCTGCATTTGATGCTTAGCTTTATATTTTTTTATAAAATCGCCGCGCACAAAAAAATTATATATTTGGATAGAAGACATTCACATTACTTAAAAGTACAATTAAAAAAATGTAAAATCATGTGTCAGGTTTCTGACACATTCACAGAGTAAAATAAATATATTTTTTGCGCAGCGATTTAAAAAAAAAACTGAGCCCTAACCTCGGTCAGGTTAGGGCCACCCTCGGTACAAAAATCTTCTAACCTCTTAAGACAATGAACGGTTATTAGAAAGAACTTCAAACTGCTACTTGCGTCATAATTTATTATGAACCGTACCTAACTCCACAAAGATATTATTATACCTAGCTATCAGTAGGTATAGGTCCTATAGACTTAAAACGAAATGGCGTATACCGTTCTGAGCAAGATAATTATGGACCAGCCATAGGCCAGGCACCAATTGACGACACGATTACTATACAATAGTTTTACATCACTCTGTTATTATTCGGCGAGTACATGTTAAACAGATGTTGTTACCAACTCACATACCTAGTATAAATATTGTTTATATGATCTCACCTAACTACGCTGTAGTAAAAACAACATTTTGTTTCAGGTTATTTATTATTTAAGGAATTTTGTGAACAGACGTCAGAAGAACCAGTGCCACAATTAAAATTTTATGAAGAGGTGAGTTAACAATGGATTTGTGTCGTTCTCGTCCCTTAACTTGAGAAGTCAAAGGACATTGAGTTAATTTGAATTCTGTTTTGCAGATTAAATTATATGAAAAACAAGAATGTATAGAAGAGAGGCAGCGGATCGCGAGGGATATTTATGACAATTTTATTATGAAAGAACTTTTAGCACATTCTCACGTAAGTATAAAATCGTAATAAACTTTGTACTTACCTCTAACCATTTTGTGGAGCATTGTATCGACTTTGTAAAGCTTCATGCAGACCACGTCTAGAGTAATGTAATGAGTAATGTAATCCTACGTAGCGCAGAGAGATAATTTTACAAGCAACTTCAAAGCTGAACAATGTTGTTATCTGTAGTTCCAAGTACATTATGGGTTTAAAGCAAAGTGTACAGAAACATTTTCTTCTTTCGCAACGATGACTTTATTGCATTTTAGACGTACTTTTGGTACTACAACGTCTGAGACATGGTTTATCTATCTACTAACAGCGTGATATTTTTAAAAGCAGACAAGTTAAGTTTTTTCTTCCTACGCGGAATACGATATATTCTTGGTCTGTGCCCCGATTCAAATCAAATCCTCCTTTTTTCTATAATATAAATTGAATTCCATCTTCTTAGAAAAGGTCATAAAATAAAAATAAACACTGACACGGAAGTGATATTTTTGATTTCTGTCGCTTTGGATGTAGACTCCGACCGTCCCAAGCTTTTTTTACAGACCAAGTTTATGCCCGCGGCTTTGCACGCTTTGTTTCTATGGAAACGTTTAAAGGGAATTCCTATCCCATGGGAACTGATTTATGACATAAAAGCCTAAAAGTATGTTTGATTCCAGGATTAGAATTACTTGTATGCAAAATTTCAGCCCGATCGGTTTAGTAGTTTTGGCGTGAAGAGACGTCAGAAGAGGTAACAAACATCCATCCATCCATCCAAACAATCGCATTTATAATATTAGTGTGATCTGATATCTCTAGATAAATCTGATTATTGATTCTGATATTTTATAGTAAGCCGTTTTGCACAGCAAGGTTTTGACAATTTTTGTTTGAATTTATATAGGTTCTGATAATTTGTGCAACTCACTAGGAGTTTTGTACCCTTTAAAAGATACATTAATTTTGTGTAACCTAGTTGTGGGCACAGCGAGTTTATGTTTATTCCTGGTATTAAAATTGTGTTTATCGCTATTTTAAGGGAACCGATCGATATTGACTTGGTACTGTCAATATGTTTATTTTATTGAATTTATCACGTAGGGAACTTTGGGACCCATATTAAAAGCAGGAACAAGGACCATAAACGATAATAAAGGGTGTTTTCAAATTAGTGTTCAATACTGAAGGTGATTATTCACCTGCTACCACAGATTAATACTCAGCGAACAAACCAAGCCGCAAACAATTTTTTATTAATTTAATTCCTTATTTTTATTACAAACTAGCTGCATTCCTACTACCCGTTGTCCTATTACCCGTTTTCCCGTAGGAATGAAGCATTTCCCCGCGGTAAAAAGTAGCTTATGTTCATCAGGCAGGAATAATGTGGTCGTCTAATGGTAAAAGAATTTTTCAAATCGGTCCAGTAGTTTCGGAGCCTATTCTTTACAAACAAACAAACAATCAAATCTTTCCTCTTTGTAATATTAGTATAGAGAAGCCTTATAATGGCGGCCCGGTCGTCGTGTACTAATTTGAAAACACCCTGTTTTTTGTATTGTACTACCATCCCACTCACAAATTTGCATATTATCCCATTATTAAGTAACATTATAGGCCGCTTGAGATCATGATAGCTGCGAGTAATATGTATAAATGGATAAGAGACTTGCTTTTGGTAGAGCACCTTCATGGTCTAATGTTATGGACGCGTTCGTTCCATTTAGATTTCAAGTTGTTCTATTTATTTCCTATAGAAACTAATTTATTTCTTGCGAAAAACAATTTTAATCATACAAATAGAAATATTGAACTATTTGTGTTTGAAATAACACGTGTCTGCCAAGCAAGCTGAAAGGCTCGGTTTGACCTAACCAAAGGCACAGGTGCTCCAATTGTGGTCGAGTCACGTAGCTCGGCTTACAAATCAACCTCAACAGCCTGTATTGGTCCACTGCAAGACGCAGACCTCCCCTGATAAGCGCCTTATTGGCTTTTACTCTTTAATACCCTGGGCATGCGGGTTGAAGATCGCAGTTCGGTGGTAGAATTGTTCTGCAGGGGGCGCTGTTGCCCGCCCCCAGTGGATATCCCTTAGTCACCTCTTACAACAACCGCCGGAAGAGTTGGGATGGTGCGTAAGTCTAAGCCTCACAGTGTTTTATGAGAGCCGATTTTGTGACATCTCTTTTTTAATGCAGATTCCTATAGTTTGAATCAATTCAAATGCCTTTTTTACCAGATAAATACTTAAAAAAATCAAAACTTCTAATGTCTAAAGTTTTATCTACCATCATTATCGATTTGATTATTATTTTTAGATTTCAGAAGTTTAGATTTTTTTAAGTTTTTATCTGGTAAACAAATAATCGTTTTCAAAAATTAATTTCTCAGTAACTATAATTAACAGACACGCAGGAGTTTTACTCTCGCATTTGAATTGATTCAAACTATATGAATCTGCATTAAAAAAGGGATGTCACAAAATTGGCTCTCATAAAACACTGTGAGCCGGCAACACACAGCTTACAACTAGTCGGCAGATTATCTCCGATTCAGTCCACTCCAGTGCAAAATCTCGTTATGTAGGATCGGGATCGAAAACACTTCACTTTGCTCATTGCACTTTGTAATCTGGCAGTACCACTAACTTTTTAACTTATGTCCGTCGATATGGACACTTGGACACGTCATAAAAATTCAAATTACAAAAGTCAAACTAGGAAATAAAGTGATCACTTTGATTTTTTGTTCACTTTGATCTTTTTAAGGTAAAGTAAAGAAGCGAACAAGAAACCTTTACCTTGAAAAACCTATAGAAAATGATCCCTAGATCGTCCCATACAAAAATTATTCCCGAGGGATTTGTATTTGTCCCGGGAAACATAAAAACAATGTAAAATCAGATATTCGAAGTCGGTTTTTTTAAAACAATCTTATTATTTACTGTGAGACTGAGAGCAATGGGATGGCCTCCACATAGTGGCAGAATGGCAAATGCTCAGTTATGATTCCATATTCTACTTCCGAATTAACTTTTCAAGGAAAAAGCAATTGTCATAGCATTGAAAGTAATAATTTCAAAAATACGGTTGTTTATAAGGGATCTGCGTGTCATGTGCATAAGATACTTTTCAATGAAGGCCGAATAGAATGATGTCACTATGCCATTGAAAATCCCACATTGTGGTCAAGCTTTCGCATTCTCCAAGGATTTAACATTAGTGACGCTCGAAAGAATCGGGTCTTTACTATTTTATAGTAATAAATACTTAGAAAGTTTTGCGCACACTGTGAGCCTATGAATATGCTAAGAATCTTTGCTAAAAGAAACTTTGAATCAAATGTAGTTTTGGAATCTATCGACATAATTTTGATTTTAGTAAATGTCAATAGACTCGAAAACAACAATTGATTCGTAGAATGTTTTAGCGTGTGTTCATAGCAAATGGCCTACCGCATAACTTCTTATTTGCTATCTAAAGTAAAAGTTTATTTCAAAAGCAAAACGGCACTGTTTAAAGTTAAGGGTTACAATTGTAGTATGTTATAAAGTTTTTGTATTTTACAACATTGATTATTTTTAGCCGTTGATACCCGTGTGGTCCGGTGACTTCCCTCTGTACTAGTTAATACTGTGTTACGGTAAAAAGTCTTGCTCTCCCCCTGATGGCAGGCGTTACGGATCCGACGACGACGGATGAATTTCCTATACAATCGTAGTACCAAAATGATTTGTAATTTGAGCATTCGACTGTTTCCGATACAAAGGGCGTAACTCCAAATCACCTACTTGTGGCAATGAGCAAAAAACAAAATAATAAATATCTGTTTATACATAACTTTTTGGTTTTTATACTTATAAAGTTGTTTTTATGAAGATAGTTCTTATATTTGGGCTGTCCTGTGTTTCATTTAATTACAGTTCTTACGAGCATTAGTGCGGACGGGCATATTAGTACTTTTATTTAAAAGTTAGCATGGACTTACACCCCTGAATGCCTAATAAAGTCTGAAGTAACAGTCGTTAAAGTACATACAAGGGTAATTCTACAGGTTGTATAAACCATAATTTTTGTAAAATGTAAAAAAAATATCAAATTTTAGGTGGTAAGAACCACTTTTTTTGTCGTAGCGCAATTTTAGATACACAGATCGAAAGAGCGTGAAAAATTACGTAAGGTTGCATCAAAAAGTTGTTTTGCCCAAAATGGTCTTTACGCCCTTTGTATCGGAAACAGTCGTCTTTTCAACACGGTTTGTTATTATTTGTATTAAAATAGTATTTATCTAGGTTCCTTTCCTGCCACAAACTTTTTTCAAAACACTTTTCTGAAATAAAAATTAAACCTAAGCGCATTTTTACATCTAAGAAGACATGTTTTCTTAGTATTTGTGTAGATAAGTATTTTGAAAAAAGCTTTTGGCAGGAACTTAAATAAATACTATCCTAATACAAATAATAGCAGACCATGGTGAAAATATTCTCAAATTACAAATCATTTCGCTACTACGTTTGAATGGGAAATTCGTCATCGCCGGATCCTTAAGATATCTAAATTACTTGTAGAACCTAGAAAATACAACAAAACCCGATAAATTTTTTCGATTTTCACTAAGCCTTAAGACATGGAGATTTGTTGAAAACTCTGGAATTTCGGATCGCCGTTGCGGTACAAGTAAATTATAAACTGTGAGAGGAGAGGGTCGTCAGCGGTAGCATCCGGCAGAGCGGTGCTTGTCCGTGTAATGACCCTCGTTAGTGGACGGTTGGCGAGCCCTGAACGTACCCTGCCAACAGATTATTCGGGTCGAGAGAATTATCTGTTTCATTTTCTTGTATTGTAGCTCTTTATGGGTGTAGCATTTAAATCAAATGCAATGCTGATGGTATCTTTATGGTTTGTTTGACGAAACATTTGGGAACACCGTTATTCTGTGACTCCATTGTGAGATTTAGAAAATAATTTGAACGGTTGCTGGTTGTGTATAATGTCGCCGCCGGATCGTAGAATCAGCCCGTCTGTGGAATTAGGCCGATTGGAAAATGACGTAATTCAATTGATTGCCTGCTGATTGTTGAATGACCAACGTTCAAAAATATCGCTAAACGTCGCTTAGCCATCTGATCGAATGATATTAATTAAATATTCCCAACAAATCAGAGATCGTTTTGCAATCGGCCTAGACATTCTACAAACAGGCTGATTCTATGATCAGGCAGCGACATATACATTACATTTTAAGCGAGTTATTTAACGAGAATACATACCGGTTTGGGTTATTTTTAGCTTACAATAATATAAAACACGCATTTAAAAATAAAACGAAAACTTGGAATATTGTGCATAAAGCTAAAAAGTAGGCCAACAAATAAAACTCCACAAAGGCGAACTATACCGCGCCGTAACTATAAAGGCATTTTCCTCCGAGACGAAGTTAGGGTAATGCGTTCTGTTCCCTCGCAAGGGGAAGTTTCTTGTAAGTAACCGTATTGACTAGCCTGCCATCCCAGGCTTGCACGTCTGGGTAACTCGATTTACCAGTGCAAGTGGCTACAGTACCAGTACCAGCCAGTGGTTCCGCTACGTAATATTCCTATGAAATAAACAGAGATGACTTCACCATCTCGTTGTTTATGTCTAAAGATTTGCACGGCCACGTTACTGATATTAAATTTGCTCTCTTTATTAAAAACAGGAACTGTTTGAAGCCCACTTTGTATATAAATTAGTAATATAACCATGCCCTTTCCCTGTGCAGTCTCACTTCCGTCTCGTGAACGGAATACGAAATCGCTTATTTGAAATTTTACAACCCACTCACAGATAGTCTAACTCTATCACTTTGTTACAGGATTATTCTAAGGAATGCGTAGCACACGTACAGAAATATCTAATGAAGCATGAAGTACCGCCGAATCTTTTTGAGGTAATTACTAATGACCGAAGGGTCCAAATTTCTTTGGCCAATATGACATTGATGAAAGAAAAGGAGAAATTATTATTCTTCTTTACTAACGCGTACAGATTACCAACTGTTTGAAGGCTCTACCCCGACCCAAATCAGCGCCACCACTGTTTTATCTTATTAATATGCTATACGAACGAATTTTCAAAAATCGATTGGCCAGTTTGTTGTACCTATCATAAGCTTATTTATAATGCCTCTATAAATGTTTTAGTTTGTATAGGATAGGTAGAGATGCGAAATTGCTCTTTTTTGCCACCATGCTGGCCAAAAAGAGCAACTTCGCATCTCTGCTTAGAGTATACAAAATAACACTTTTACACAGGCCTTAAAAAAAGCTTATGAGAGGTATCACAAACTGGCCAATCGATTTTTGAAAATTCCTTCGTTGAACCTCATAATATGATAAAATAGGCGGTGGCGCTGATTTGGGTCGGGGTAGCGGACAACTGTTTATTTATATACCTATTTTGTTTCAGCCTTATATCGAAGAAATATTCCAACAACTAAGAGGCGAGCCGTTCAGAATGTTTTTAGAAAGGTAAGATCTCTGACCGTAATGTAAACAAGAACAATTAGACGAAAAACATTGCTCAAAATGTTGTAATTTCGTAACACTTATGTAATTTTTGTTTCAGTGATAAATACACAAGGTTCTGCCAGTGGAAAAACTTAGAGCTAAACATTCAGCTTACAATGAACGACTTCAGCGTGCATCGCATTATTGGGCGAGGCGGGTTCGGTGAGGTAAGGCCATTCTATTTAAACACCTATTTGTATTTTGTACTTCCAAGCAGCCTAAGTTTTTCCCAAACTATTTTCACTCTCGATCGCCTCGTTACCTAAAACGTATTGAAAGCTTTACTTTTGCCTTTACTCGATTCAATTTAATTTGTAAACGTTCAACCTACGCGAATAGGAACAACCTTGATAAAGTGTAGGTCAGATGGATGGTAGAAATCAGCGGCGTGAAATGAAATATGTCAGCCCACAATGAAGTGGACAGCATTCCCTCGCTCTAAATTAGAATTCCATTCGAACCAGCGCAATACATCCAGTTAAGTTCATATTCATTCATCGCAGATAGGAAACCGACGCGATTGTAATAAAGCCTGCATGAGGTTCTGAATTTTGATAGACTTAGGTCCGTATTATGAATAAGAAAGCTTGCTCAGTTCTAGATCTGTGCTTATGCCATAGAAAAGCGTTACTTGAGCATAGATAGACACACGCAAATTAACGGTCTTCTACTCTGATACCCGACTCTTATGAAGCTGGTGATATTGAAGAAGGACAACCTAACCACGGTAATATTATATATAATATTACCGTGACCTAACTCACGATATAACTCAAAGAATTAGCCAGCTGATGTAGCAGTAGACCGGCCATATCTCGCGAAGAACCGATAACCGCTGGCTGGGGGGAAACGTGTTCTTGAGTGGAGACCACTACTCGGCAAACGTAGCGTAGGACGCCCTCCGGCAAGGTGGGATGATGACCTGCGAAAGACTGCAGGTAGATGCTGGACGCGGCAAGCTGAAGACAGGCCGCTATCGTGCTCATTAGGGGAGGCCTATGTCCAGCTGTGGACTAACATAGGCTGTAATGATGAACCTAACTCATACTGCAAAAATATACATAAAACTTCACATACTCTGCATACATAATAATTGTTGAATGTTTGTTCATCTAAGAATTGATCTTACATATTTTATTGCATTGTTTTGATTGATTATTATTACATTTTACTAAACTTATTTACTTATTTTAAATATATTAGTTGTGTGTGAATCTAACATAAACATAAATTGTAAATACTTCAGGTAAAAGCGGTGTCCTCTAATACAACCAAATTTTGCTTAAAGGGGAACTGATGTCTGTTGTATGTTTAATTTTTTTATGTTATCAAAATATTTTTTTTAATTTAGATCAATGACTAAGCTAGCTTTCATGATACGCGCCTGACTTCATATAGGTCACGCTGTGCTAAACTTGCATGAACCACGAACCATAGAACATAAAACTACATTCTTCACTAGAAGCCATGTAAAATGGAAGTTGTAAATTAGTATCAAAGAATTTTATTATTATTGGCCAATGGCAGACGACACTTGAAATTAACGTTGAATAAATACGTAATTGAGAAAGATAACATATATTTGCGTGCGCTTCTGCGGTGATACGGTGTCTGCTATCAATATAATAAACAAATTGACATCATCGTCTGCGTATGGTCTGTTCCATGATAAACTACACGTACGCCCCCTTTTCTATCGATATTGTTTTGAAAACATGATCGCGTCGCGTTTTTCATTTACTCACACGAATAATAATCGTACAGTAAGTCAGACATTTATTCAATCCATGTATGTACGCCGAGGTACATACTGGTGTATTTGTTACTACCTTCTGCTCGCGTCTTCTTCTTGGAATTAAAAGTAACCTTTGTGTTAATCCAGGTCCAGATCTTTAAATGTGCAAAATTTCAACCGGATTCATTCAGTAGTTTTGGCGTTGTCTTCGTGCAAAACTCACAACGGCACAAACTTTCTCCCTTAAAATATTACTCGCTAATGTTGATTGATAAGGAAAGTAGGTAAAACTTGGCATAAAAAAATTACCGTGTGCATATCATACTATTCTTGTTTAGAATAGGAGGTTTACTTAGTACACATACAGAAATGTATTTTAGGCAAGGCATGCTATAAGCCGACTTTGTAACAACATTGACGTGTTCATTAGTATTCTAACACTATTTAGCCAGTCCTTGTAAAAATGTTGACACGCGAAAAATTCCAGAGCGAATTACGATTTGTCACAGAACGTATCGTGTCTGAACCTATGCCTGAAAAACTCAACACTTCCTTGTGTAATTATACATGACTGTAGTTTATGTGTATCGCGCACAAGTGAATATCAACCTTGTCCGCATAGATAAAATATAGATTTTTGTTTGTACAAGATCGCTGAAAACAGCCCCGTACTTTCGGATCTTCCAAGTTTTATCTACGGGAATAAAATAATTTAGCCTATGATTCTCGCAGCCGTGATAGGGGAAAACCATAACTTCCAGTTTCGCATGAATATACATGAATCGCTAAGACACGCCGAATACAGAAGGGATCAATATCCCCAATTCGTGCCGTAAAACTCCCTTGTACAGGGGTTATGAAATAAAATATTCATTAGACAGTAACATTGATTTGTTAACTGAAGTGGCCTAATATATCTCCCGAAGAAACGACAGCCGCTGGGATAAACGTGTTCTTTAGTGGAGACCGCGACTCAGCAAACGTAGAGTAGGCCGCCCTCCGGTCAGATGGAATGATGATCAATTAAAGATTGCAGGCTTAAGCCCACAGTGGACTAGTACAAGCTGATGATGACGAGTGATTTGTATTGCAGGTGTACGGATGCCGAAAGGCGGATACGGGAAAGATGTACGCGATGAAATGTCTCGACAAGAAGCGGATCAAAATGAAGCAAGGGGAGACGCTTGCTCTCAACGAGAGAATCATGCTGTCGCTAGTCAGTACTGGGGTAAGTCCAATTTTGCTCTCAACGAGAGAATCATGCTGTCGCTAGTCAGTACTGGGGTAAGTCCAATTTTGCTCTCAACGAGAGAATCATGCTGTCGCTAGTCAGTACTGGGGTAAGTCCAATTTTGCTCTCAACGAGAGAATCATGCTGTCGCTAGTCAGTACTGGGGTAAGTCCAATTTTGCTCTCAACGAGAGAATCATGCTGTCGCTAGTCAGTACTGGGGTAAGTCCAATTTTGCTCTCAACGAGAGAATCATGCTGTCGCTAGTCAGTACTGGGGTAAGTCCAATTTTGCTCTCAACGAGAGAATCATGCTGTCGCTAGTCAGTACTGGGGTAAGTCCAATTTTGCTCTCAACGAGAGAATCATGCTGTCGCTAGTCAGTACTGGGGTAAGTCCAATTTTGCTCTCAACGAGAGAATCATGCTGTCGCTAGTCAGTACTGGGGTAAGTCCAATTTTGCTCTCAACGAGAGAATCATGCTGTCGCTAGTCAGTACTGGGGTAAGTCCAATTTTGCTCTCAACGAGAGAATCATGCTGTCGTTAGTCAGTACTGGGGTAAGTCCAATTTTGCTCTCAACGAGAGAATCATGCTGTCGCTAGTCAGTACTGGGGTAAGTCCAATTTTGCTCTCAACGAGAGAATCATGCTGTCGCTAGTCAGTACTGGGGTAAGTCCAATTTTGCTCTCAACGAGAGAATCATGCTGTCGCTAGTCAGTACTGGGGTAAGTCCAATTTTGCTCTCAACGAGAGAATCATGCTGTCGTTAGTCAGTACTGGGGTAAGTCCAATTTTGCTCTCAACGAGAGAATCATGCTGTCGCTAGTCAGTACTGGGGTAAGTCCAATTTTGCTCTCAACGAGAGAATCATGCTGTCGCTAGTCAGTACTGGGGTAAGTCCAATTTTGCTCTCAACGAGAGAATCATGCTGTCGCTAGTCAGTACTGGGGTAAGTCCAATTTTGCTCTCAACGGCAGAATCAGGCTGTCACTAGTCAGTACTGGTGTAGGTCCAATTTTCATTGCAATCTGTTCAGTAATAAGCAGTGATCGGAATTAGGCGGGCTAAAATACCTAAAGTTCGAAAAATAACAGAGACCAAATGGAGACGCCTAAGGACTAAATATTTTTTCGTCCCAATTTTTCGTCCGTTTATTTTTTCGTCCCAGAAGTAACAAACATCCATCCAAACTTTCACATTTATAATATTAAATGACTAACAAAGTAGGTAAAGGTTAAAAAAACAATTTTATAGTTTTGCGATGTTATTTAATTTCTTAGAAATTTGCCAGAGTGTGAGGCTTACGCACTATAAAAATAAAAACTTTAGAATTTGAGCAATGCGACACCTCTCGTCAAACGAACTAAACGTAACTTGAGTCTTTGAACAGGAATGGATAAACTTTAATGTTTCCTCTGTAGGTGGAGCTAACGGCGCTACAGTCCGTAGAAAGTCGCAAAGATTTTCGACTCCTACGTCACTTGACCTCGTGGTGTAGTTGGTTAGCACATTCCGGTACTGACGGAAGGATGCGGGTTCAAATCCCGCCGAAGTCGTAAATTTTTGCGATGTTATTTAATTTCTTAGAAATTTGCCAGAGTTTGAGGCTTACGCACTATAAAAATAAAAACTTTAGAATTTGAGCAACGTGACAGCTCTCGTCAAACGAACTAAACGTAACTTTAGTCTTTGAACAGGAATGGATAAACTTTAATGTTTCCCCTGTAGGTGGAGCTAACGGCGCTACAGTCCGTAGAAAGTCGCAAACATTTTCGACTCCAGCGTCACTTGACCTCGTGGTGTTGTTGGTTAGCACATTCCGGTACTGACGGAAGGATGCGGGTTCACGTCCCGCCGAAGTCGTAAATTTTTGCGATGTTATTTAATTTCTTAGAAATTTGCCAGAGTGTGAGGCTTACGCACTATAAAAATAAAAATGTTTGTCATTGTTTATTGAATAGGTACTTACACTGCAAACCAGTGACAAACAAAAGATAGCAAAATCTAGAAAGAGACAACAAGATTCGGCTATTCTGGGAAAAGAAAACAATGAGGTGAATCAGTTTTTTACCTGAGCTAATAAAAATTAGAAATGTAAGTTACAAAATATTAAACTTCTTGCAGTTGGTATAAAAGATGGTTGGTTGGGTTGGATGGTTAAAAATGATTTGAATTAATTCGTAATATTATAAAAACATTAATATTTAATAAACATGCTAACTGCGACAAGTATTCCATTTTCGTCCCAATTGGGTCCAATAAAATGATTGTAGTAAGGAAGTCTCCATTTTTTTTTTGCCTCTGTACTTTGAACTTTAGGTATTTTAGCCCACCTAATTCCGATCACTGGTAATAAGACCCCAAGGTGTTTTTTATTTTAATAACTTTGAACTTTCGATAAATTGTTTTTTTTTTTAATAAACTAAACACACACTTCAATCTTTACACTGTTTTTTTAAGCATTGTGGGACAAATACTTATCCCTCGGGATTTTTTTTGGACCACCTCGGTATTATTGTCCAATACAATAGCGAAGAATTCTCAAAATCGGTCCATAATTGACAGAGTTATCTACGAACTAACATAAAAAAACGTACTTACATATAGCCGAACATAGAACCTCTTCACCTTAATTTTTTGAAGACGGTTATTTATTTTTTGCGCTAAATGACAAAGGCCTACAAAATATAGTTAAGACCACATTATGATTTATTTATAATACATGAAACGACCCCACCTAGCATGGGATACGGGCCGGAAGATGATAATGTCATGGAAACCAGCTCCTCACGGGTTAAAAAGTTGTGACGCATGACTTCTGAGTGTCGGAGCTTTAAACACCCGTCTAAGATCTCACGGATCACTTACTTAAATCTCTTTTCCACGTAAAACAATAGGTCTTTGTTGGCTATTTCAAGTTCAATGACCAATTAGAAGTAGATAACTATGATGACGCAAGCACGAAATAATTGCTAGGTTCATTTAATTATGATACTAGCAAAACTGCTATGCTTCTGTGTATCAATTAAATGATATTACCCCGGCTATAACACGACAAATAGTTCAGGGAGGATACAGCGGAAAATAAATCGCACAATAAGAATTTTCGAAACAGGAAAAACAGAATAACATTTGAAATCAAATTCAGGAAACTGATATTGATAATTTTTAAGCCAGAGAGGCACAAATAATACGTGCAACGGAACGTGAATAACTAAACCATATGTTGAAAGGTTTAATCCACGTTCTATCTCCATCATCTCTCATAAACTTAAACAAATAAGTACACGAATAAAAGTTAAATAAATCTGTAAGATATCTGTTGCTATGTTACGAATTTCCTCGTTCTGGTCAATAAAATAAATTGATGCTAAATGATGTTTTAACACAACAGTCGCTAAGTACCCTGCGTATCAAGTAAAGCGTGTTACAAATAATTCCTTTTCATTTTTCGAGCTTCAATTCGTGAACCGAGACGGGCGCCTATCGATTGATTTTTCGGGGGAATAATTTACATAGATAATACACGATTATTCGAAATACGTAAACAACAACGCGCAAACAATATTTTATCTTATGAATCATATACTTTGCTACGTATGAAGCTGAATATTGCGTGTCATGATATTTCCTGTAATTTGTTTCGCCCTAGTATTCTACTTTGTAATCTAAGAGCTATTCTTCAGTCACTCATAGCTATGAGTGACTGAAGAATATAGCTCTTAGAATAGAGCAAGCTTGCTCGAAAGGAGGGTTATTAGAAAATTGGTGGCATTTCCTACCATTATTTCAGTAAATCATAACGCTCAGATGTCAAACGAAAAGAGCTTCTGTAGCATGAATACGTTTTATTTTCCGATCGGGAATTCTAGACCAGAATATTTTAACAACCATATTTTCCATCCTTAAAACAAGAGAAACCTATAGATAGTTGAGTAAAGTGACGTCACACGATGGCGATTCTCCAAGATAAAATCAGGGGCTTCTCATTGGAGGGAAAGCTATAGGAACCTAATTTTCTTTATGTGAAATGTAGCGGTCAGGTATATAAGGATATAAGGAAATAAAGGGTAGCGGTGAAGGATAAATTAAGTCGTAAATATTGATTTGCGAGCCTAATTTTGTTATGATATCGGGCTCTTGTGTTACGTTCAGGTAATGCTAGATTGATAACAAGCTTGATAACATTAGTTTCAGATCCAAACACATATTACGGGAAAGTCTAAAAAATACTTTCATTCGTAGATTATTTAGGAAAACATTCTGATAACTAGTTGGCCTTAAGTAGTAGCTAGCTTCTGCCTGCGGCTTCGCATGAGTATTTTTGGTATAATAAGTAGCCTATTATCTAATAGGTAAGGCTTCAACCATACTGCGAGCCTAGAGCGGGCGGGTGCGAGATATATATTTTTTATTATGCATAGAAATGCCCAGAACACCCGGAACATTTGCAGGGAATAAATATAGTTATTATGCTACTATCAACTTATTATGGATAAGAAAATTCTGTTTCGGTTCTGTTTCAGTTGAAATCTAAATCTAAATCTCATAAAGCATTAATAATTCACCCAAAATGCTGTGATGATGTCAGTTACAGCAGTAGCACAGAATACGCCCTGAGCGTTAAAAATACGCGTGGCAGGTGAAATGAGGCACCTTGTGTATATCAATAAATCGGAAACATCTGCCATGGTTGCACCATCAATGAAACGGCAATTTTATCCATATTTTTTCAATAGAATCCATACATTCAAGGGGAAAAGCATAGGCGTAAAAATAACAAGGGAATGAACAAACATAAACATAATTTAAACGTAATTTTTGTCGCATTTTACGATGTACGTTTTTATTGGCGTGCGATGTGTTTTTATACGAGGGCGGGCCGTTTGCATACAAAAAGGTATAACCAGTAATTGAATGTGCAAAAGCCAACAAGTTGACGTTTTAAATGTTTACCGAAGGAATATTGCCGTAAAAGTCAACCAGCCGTAATTGAAGACGCGGTTCAAGAAATAATATTTACCCACGGTGGATTAGAGCTTTGTCTCTAAAAGCTTTCAGCAGAATTTTGTACTCTACTATTTCTGATCTCTGCTTGAGTACATTCTGATAAAACTATTTGCATTTTTTCCTAAGAAAAATCGGTGCGGACACCAGAATTTTCTAAACTAATGTTCGACATCAGTTTCGGTAAGGTTTGATCGTAATATTTTATGCCCCGGGTGGCGTCCATATGCAATCTTTGGCGAGAGGCTAAGGTGGGAGTAATGTCCGGAATCGAGTCTCAAATAAAATAGGTTACGGAAAACGCTTCAGTGCGCAAACTCAACCCTGCTACCACAAGGCTACTTCGTCGGACGTTACTAGCATTTTCGACTGTAATTTACCCTTATAATCTTATTTACATCTGGCTCACGTGCTTGGTCTCCGACTGGAGAGTATTCACACATTTTATACTAACGTAATCTACTTCGTGGAAATCCCCAATTGCATAGGTGTCTTTTCAATATCATGTTATATTTCTTCTGACAGAATTTCGCTGAATGTGACCTATCACACGAAAGCTCTAGATTTACGAATTTCGTGTCCCTCCATAGTCTGGATTTAATGATTAGTAAAGTGAAGTAAATTTATTCATCACAAACACATATAAAAAATACAACAAACACATTAACTTAGAATTATTCTTATTCTTGCTAAATATATTAGGACTAATTGTGATCTAACTTTGATCTCTACACTAGGATACCCTGTGCTGTAAAGTCAAAAAGTAGTATAGTTCTGGTTTAAAGTGACATAGATAATAGTAAAGTAATGTTCGGAACATGCTTAGGTGACTTTGAGATCTTGCTTGTGTTGACTATTGTAGTTATTGTGGCTCTATTCAGTTCTGACAATAAATTAAAATTCCTACATACCCATACCTACCCTAATCATTTTTTTATACAATCACGTGCCTACTTATTTACCTACAGTATGATAAGACGGCCTGCGTCTCATCATCGTCTCGAAGCCGAATGTAGGATCTTTTTGCAACCTCGTGTTTTTGAAAATAAGTTAAGTGGTTTTGTTTATTTTTGTGTATAAGAAGGGGCCTTACCAGGCATAGAATCTACAAAAAAAAATGTATTTGCCTAAAGGGGCGTTTCCATTTGATGTGTCGGAAAGACATGTCAATTTTAGAAGGTCCTATTTATGGTATTTTAAATAACTGACATAATCAAGAGTTGCCTTACTGTCAAGAGGTATCAATTCAGAGTTAAGATGTTTGTTGTAACCAAGTCCCTACCTTCAAGCCAATTTGACTATTCCGCTCTAGATTCCCAACTATCGCCATAGAAAACAAGAGTAGTGTCATCTGCAAAACTAAAGATTTGACCCTGGGCAATGCCAAGGGAGCAAAGATCGTTGATATATACCAAGAACAACGTTAGACCCAAGACACTACCCTAGGGCACACCAAAATCTACATCGAGATAGTCACTGTAGATAACTTCCACGCGGACTCTGCTTCTTACTTGTCAGGTAGGAGTTGAATCCCCTTCAGTTCTAGTTTGCTAGCGAGTATTTGACAAGACACCTTGTCAAATGCCTTGGCAAGATCGAGAAAAATGCCAGTGCACTTATAGCCTTTGTCAATCTGGTCGGCTACAAGATCACAAAGCTCAACTAGGGCGTTCTCGGTGGATTTTTTGAACACCTTTGTCAGAAAGTACCCGATCAACCTGTAAAATCATACAAAAACAGTTGGAACGTCCACTTGTCTTAATACCCATATCAGATTGCTTATCGATCATCGGCCGGTTTGATTCACTAGATACAATAGGCGATCACACTCGTTCCTACATATATTTATAAGCGATTTGGTATCGGGGACATAAACGATATCCAGCCAATTGGACTGAAACGAATTGGATCGCCCTCAATTTGTCGTAGAACAATTCGCTTCCGCTGCATTTTGTTTTGCCATTCCCACCAACTCGACGATTCATTTTGAAATTTTACACAGTTGAGTTTCTAGGTCGCGTTTCGGGCGGCGAATGAGGGTTGGAGATTTATGAGATATTACTGGTTCTAACGAGTACATACTCATATTTTGTAGAATGTGCTAGCGAACTATTGTTGATTTCTGCAGCAGCAAAGTATACCTTTTAGGATGACTGGTTGGTTACGCGGGATTTTAAAATAAACATAAAGGAGTTTATTCACCAAAACTATATCAAGGGTATGAATGAGACTTATCTTAAATCTTATAAGTACCTCTTAGACACTTGATAGATACAAAACAAAGAACATTTTAGAAATAAGGTTAAACAAAGAAAGTACTTGGTAACGTGACGTGATAATGATGAAAAGATTAAGGACTCAGCATCGCTGATTTTTAGTCTCACCTGGAAAATGTCCGCTGTCGCCCCAAAGTGTAGAGATAGTAATGTAATGATATAATACAAATTTTGGAGTTGACTAGACAGAACGCCTAATTGACATCTGTAAACAGTACCATGTTAAAAACAAGAAAAGCGGTGGTACAGAATATGCACATATCTTAAATAATTTTAACAGATTGGAACTAATTAAATATTTTTGATGATGTGTGAATTGTCAAGCATTTATTATTTTATAAATTTCAATACATTTATAGATATATGTAGTCTTTATAGCACTCGTTGGAAAATCTACTCGTCATATTAATTCTTCGTGACCTATACTGAATTACCCTGGAAGTTTAACAAGGCCACGGGTTTCCGTCCGCAGAAAAGTTTATTAAACGAGAACTGTCAGTAGTTTAGTAATTATGTAGTATACCTATGTATGTGGAGGTAGAGTCAACTTTTGCCATGAAATTTCTTTCTTTCATTGTGACCTTGTTTTAAAAACTTTATGTTGCGGTAATAAACCGTTTTTATTTTATGTTTACGACATAGCAAACTCCGCTTTATCGGAGCAATGCGAATGACAAATTTTATCGGTATCCGATCATATGAGTCGATCATGAGATGATACGATTTACTTGATCAATGAAATTGCAACGTTCATCCTTTATCGACCGTGAAAATGTAACGTATGATTTATGGTCCTTTACAAAGTTAACGTCACGTTCCATAACTTTTTTGGGCTAAAAGCCAAACTTACATTATTGTTTTCATCTACTTGCCCCGTGGTGCGAATAGAGCGAGCGATACAAATCAGTTAGGTAGTATACAATTTTGTAATGTTTGTTTATTATTAATTTAGGAGACAAAAAACGTCTATATTCTTCCAAAGACCTAAAATGTTACACAACGGAAATAATATATCATGCATCTTCGAATTTAACTGGAATCGAATGCTTCCATTTCGTTTCTAATAAAACGCCTTTGAAAAATGTCTAACCGTCGAAGCTGATCTTTCAAAAAGCTTCGTGATACGGACGTTTCAAATTAAATGCACTTTGATTATTTCTTTGAAGCCTTTGAAGAGTTTTTACGATCGTCGTGTGCGCTGAACGGCGCCGCCATGTCTGATTGTAGCAAAGCCGTACTTTCGGGAATAGTTAACCCTGAAGCCGTACCGCACCTCAACTTGTGCGAATAACAAACTCTTCACTTATTGTTAGCACGTTGCAATCTCTATCTGGAGGATTCGTGGCGACTTCTATGAGAAGCTTCACGCTATTCCGCTCTAACTTACGATGGTTTTGGGACTAGCTATGTTAGAACTTGTGATAATGTTGCCAAAGTTTCGTCGTAATGAAATCTTGCATAAGCCTTATGAAATTTCTTCGTGCTTTGTTTATATACCTTCTTTATAATGTAGATGCCGCACAAATTCATAATGCCAAATAATGCCAATCATTCAATCAAAACGTTTATTTGTAACTAAAACATAAATTAAATAATCCTTACTACTTACTTTTTATTTTTTATTTAGCCTATTTCGTCCAAATGCTAGGCGAGGGCCTACTACGCAAATTTTAAAAAATCCGTTGTTTTATTAATGAATCATGTCTAATTGAAACGACTGTGAATAGCCGAGGAGAACATTGTTGTTATTTTTACTAAAACGACTAGTTTTACCAACAATCAATAAATCAACAACCTAGCTCCGAAACCATAGCAGTATGCAGTAAAATATTTCCGTTCGTCATTACGAATCCATATTTCGTAAGTTTATTGTTTTGATATTTTCGTATACCCTGCCCTATGCTATTTGGCCACTTAGCTATTTCCAAGACTGTAACTCGTTTACACAGGCGATTGAGATCATTATAGCATTTATATCCAAGAATCCACCACATTTCAGGATAATGTTGCTATTTACGTTTAGCTTACTGTAGAAGCATTAAGTACAACTAAGTACCTCAGCGTTATATTGAAGCTGCAATGTTTTCGTTTTTTTTACGATTACCTACATTTTAACTACTCCAACCTCAGTTGGTCCGATAGAAGTTTTTAATCGGTCTAAGAAACAGGATCAATTGGCATCAAAAAAAGTTTTTGTATGAAATGCCCGTTTTCTTGCTTACAGTACGTTTATTTGAAAATCTGTGATAATCCCTAAAGTTATAGATAGTCTCCTAAGACCGTTTTCCGGTTAACTCTTTACTGCCCCGTCCAAAAAAATCCAACCTGTATAGCAGGTGTTTACTGAGAACAGGGAATTTATACCATGGGATGGTATTGTTATAAATTGCTAAAAAAATTTGACTAAATTCAACTGTAAGAAGTTGACAAATTACTCGGATATAGTGTATTCTAAGGTTTTTGCTATTATAGTGCGTAATCCCTAACACTCAGGGTATTTTCTATAAAAATAAAAAAAATCCCCTATAATATCCCAAAAACAATCGACTTTGATGGGACTTGAACCCGCATCCTTCACTCAGAAGTTAATGTGTCAAATAAAATTTCGACTTCGACGGGACTTGAACCCGCTTCCCTCAGAACGTTAATGTGCTAAAGCAACTACAGTACTAACAAGTGTATCCTAGTCATATGTCAAGATGTTACCCAATTCGAAACACCCCGCCCGTAAACACATGTCATGAAGTATCATGACGCTGTGAGCATAAAACGCTAGCTGCGATCGCTATTTGTGGCTCCATTCCATCCTGCAGATTGATTCGCGAGTCTACAGCCACATTAACCCTCAATCAGAAAGCTCTAAGCTTAATTACTTCCCTTTATAGACACGGGTATTGCGACCAGGGCCCTAATTCCACTAAATTAATCGCTTCACCATAACAATGTTTCGTCTCAGAATGATACGTTTTGGCATATTATTACCTTTGATTAAAGAAACTACAGAAGACAATGAATCGTCTCAGAATGACACGTTTTGGCATATTACCTTTGATGAAAGAAACTACAGAAAACAATGTATCGTCTCAGAATGACAAGTTTTAGCATATTACCTTTGATGAAAGAAACTACAGAAGACAATGTATCGTCTCAGAATGACAAGTTTTAGCATATTACCTTTGATGAAAGAAACTACAGAAAACAATGTATCGTCTCAGAATGACAAGTTTTAGCATATTACCTTTGATGAAAGAAACTACAGAAGACAATGTATCGTCTCAGAATGACACGTTTTAGCATAATATTAACTTTGATAAAAGAATACAATAAATAAAAAGGAGTTTATTCATTAAAACTAAATCTAGGTTACAAATGATCTTAAATCTTTTAGGTAAGTAATATAATAACTTACACTTTACAGCTAAAAACTGATAGCTAAAAATAAAACTTTTAAAATAAAGTTATACAAAGAAAGTACTTAGGCGACGTGATAATAATGAAAAGGTCAAGGACTCAGCATCGCTGATTTTCAGTCCCACCTGGAATATGTCCAAGAAACTACAAAAGACTATATATCGTCTCAGAATGACATGTTTTGGCATATTACCTTTGATGAAAGAAACTACAGAAGGAGGAACGCGTGTCAACTAATGTTGTAACCGTGCTATAAATCTCTCCGTGCAAATAGCGCCGCACGAACTATCTAGAGTTTCTTTCATCTATGGACGATTCTGCGACGATACCATTGTCATAGTAAAGCGATTTGTTAGCAGGATTCGGCCCCAGCTATTTACTAGTCTATCCATGTGAAGCAAACCTACTTCAGGGGATCGTAACTCCCACAGAATACGCGACAGTATGTTACCTGTACTTCCGATCTATTTGCAGAGGAAACTGCATCTGAACTCTGTTGACCTGATTCGGGAAAGGATTTTTCATTTTAACGGTCCAAACGTGCCACGGTTATAAAGATGGTGCTTTGCGATTCAAATTTTCACGTTCTGAAATAAGACCGAGCTGATATTTGTATCCCGGATTGTTTTTGAAGTGAGATTAAAGGGATTTAGTAAATGATGTCCGTTGCCAAATGACAAGTGAATTATGAACATCATCATGCATCATGACGTGAAACATCAGATAGAAAGATCACCTAACTAATATTAGAATTATAGCATGAATGTTTGAATTGCATAAGCCTCTATCGTAGGATTATACTTAGGCATATCCACAGATGTGAAAAGGGAATACGAATACATTGCGTGGGTAGATTTAAGTGAGCGTGAAGCCATAAAGACAAACTTCCTAAGAAAAAAATCTAAATATACTATTTCGTTCTATCCGTATAGTCTTTGCCGGGCAGTCAACACATTACCGTATCCCCGATAAAATGTAAAAGGTTGCATTATAGAATTTTGCATAGTGTGTTATTTTGGGTTGTAAATACTTAATTAAGTTTCAATAATAGATAAGTAGGAAGATAATAAATAAATAATGCTGGACAATCCATACAGAATCATCTAGCCCCAAGCTAAGCAGATATAGATAATACTTTATTGCACACTTAGAAATAATTTCAACAATAATTATGTTATAAGCGACAATTGGCGGTCTTATCAATCTCATCAAATCAGGTCTAAATATCTCTACTCTTGTAAGGCCTGATCAGACCATTTTCCGTCGCCGTTTTTGGGGAGTGGGAGGAGTTTCGCCTATTTATTCTCAAGTGTCAGGGGGTAATGTGTTATGGATACCTATATGATCTGAAGTAAATGAATAATAATAATTTTATGCTAATTACATATTCTTTTGCCTTCCAGGTGGATTGCCCCTTCATCGTATGCATGACCTACGCATTCCACACTCCGGACAAACTATGTTTTATCCTGGATCTCATGAACGGAGGCGATTTACACTACCATCTGTCTCAGCATGGTGTCTTTAATGAGGCTGAAATGAAGTTCTATGCAGCTGAGGTTATATTAGGTAAGCCTAACTACTAACTACTATCCAACCATCAAAGCTGAAGTGGCAGTGGGCCGGCCATATCTCGCGAAGAACCGACAATCGCTGGGGCAAACGGTGTCTTGAGTGGAGACCGCGACTCGGCAAACACTCGGTAGAGGACGCCCTCCGGCCAGGTGGGATGACATGATGATGATGAAAGTGCAATCCGCCATTATAAACACACACAAAATACCTTCTTTCCTGGTTCTATTTCCGTATACTTTTGCACTCGGATACCTTTCGATGTCAGTGCAGAGATACATACACAGGACTAGGTGATAGTGTGTGACGCGGGAGGTTGCGGGTTCGATTCTCGCCTCGGAACAAACTTGTGTACGATCTGCAGGAATTTGTTCCGTTGGTCTGGCTGTTTTCTATGTATAATAAAAATATCTATATAAATGTAGTGTATTGTATTAAGTATATCAGTTATCTAGTACCCATAACACAAGCTCTGCTTAGCTTGGGGCTAGATAATGCTGTGTGAATTATCAACCATTATTATTATTATTATTAAGTACAAGGTTAGCTGGAATTCGTTTCATTCGATTCGGTTATAAATTCAGCAAACTTCACATATCGACGTCTCGGTGAGAACAAACAAGTTCTATACCTAAATCTATACATTTGACCGTGCTTACGTCGCAAAGTTGCTGACGGGGGTGATAACAATCTACGGAATAATTGTGCTCACAGATCCAAAATCTATTTGGGTCCTTTGGAAACCCACGTATCGTGTTTGACAGTTTTATCAACAGAAGCGTCGTAGAATCTTTACTTTTTATCGTGTTAGTGAATGCCTTGGGTACTCCCACTACGGGTTTTCTAACAGGCTATGAACAAAGGAGGGAACCGCTAAACAAAAATTTCCCCAAACACTCCACTTTTATTTTCTGACGGGGAGGTGAGGTAAACACGTATTGCACACAGAGGTGAGACAACGCTCACACGTGTTGCATACCTACAGAGAGACGGGATTACGATTACATTGCCAAAAAAATGTGTACACTTAACGTAGAATGTATATAGTTATAGTTATAGGACCTACGTAACAGTTCAGAACGTCTGTATGTATTTTGCTGAGGGGTAGCGAATTAGTTCATTTCCTTCCCCTTATGTTCGAAGCTAATAGATGAAGGTATCACATTTATTTACCTTACAGAGTACCTTAGATACTTAGGCTTTAGGACTTAGCCATCACCGCCCTTCTCAAAAAACCAGCCGCGTGATTTCATGTTGATCCAATTTAAATAAATAAATAGGCGACCTTCACAAGTTCCGCAAGGATTACGTATTTAATAAGCATGACTAAGTAAGGCGTAATGCAAAGAAAATGACTTGAACATTATTTTGTTTTAGGTCTAGACCACATGCACAAACGGCACATAGTGTACAGAGATTTGAAGCCTGCGAATATCCTACTCGACGAGCACGGGCACGTCAGAATATCCGATCTCGGGTTAGCCTGCGACTTCTCTAAGAAGAAACCCCACGCCAGTGTGTAAGTATACTCAAATTGTAAAAAAAAAATCAGTTTGTTTATTCAGACATAATTTTGTCCATAAGTTACACACATGTCATATAAAACATTACAAAAAATCAGAGATAAAATAAAATACAAATAGAAAGTTATAAGTTTTAAGAGTTGCGCAGCCATTCAACAGAATCCCAACTTAAGGAGAGGTCTAAAGAGTTAGGATCCTGTTGAAAGACTGCATGATGGGCGAAGCAAACTTACTGCCTACAATCTTCAGGATGGTGTTGGTGTTGGTTAATTAAACCATCTATGAAATCTTATACACTAACTCATAATTTCATAATTCTTTATTTCACAACTAGCTGCATTCTTAGTACCCGTTGTTCTATTACCCGTTTTCCCGTAGGAATGAAGCATTTTCCCGTAAAGTAAGGTAGTAGGTAAGGTAGGTAAAGAAGCCTATGTTCATCAGGAATAATGTGGGCTGCTAATTTTAAAGAATTTTAAAGAATTTTTCAAATCGGTCCATTAGTTTCGGAGCCTATTCAATGCAAACAAACAAATCTTTCCTCTTGATAATTGCACAATATAGGTACAAATAAAACATTTAGATGGAAAAATAATAGCAAAAGCGAGCTTTACCCTAAAAAAAAGTTCTCTTTCAGCAAACCTTATTGGGAGGGTGAGACAAATTTGTAAACGTGGGAATATGTGCACAAAGGATAAAAGATTTAATTTTAACCTTCTTATTAAATAGACTACTACATAATATAATACAATACATAAAATACTATAACTTAACAACTGCAACCGATTGATAAAATCGATAGATAGATGTAGAAATAGTACTGTCCCATGGAAGATTTTAGATATGGATCGGTTGTAAGGACAGTACTGGGCGTCTGCCTCGCGGATAAAAATGCCCAGGAGCAACTTATCGCATTGCATATTGGTTAGATTTGTGTTTTTCCTTACGCGGACCTGTGATTCAGACCGAAATCGAGTTTCAAAAGTGACCTGACCGTCAAGTGTCTTTGTCCGAACCAGTTTTAAAGTTCAGTGACTTTCAGTAATGGCCTAGTTAATTGTCAAAACAAGCGTCAAATGTTGTTTAATTTAAATGTGCATTAAATGTGACTTTTAATTTATTTTCAAACTCACCAAGTATAGAATACAGACGTTCCGTAAACGGACCTTCCGTTTTGTGTTAAGCTTTGAAATAAATTTTATGTTATAGAAATGCAATATGAGGCCATCATATCCATATGGAAGGATGAAATCCACATTTTATCCGGTACAAGAGGTGCGAAGCCACGAGTTAAAAACCGAGGGTTTTTATTCAGTCATCTAGTACCCATAACACAACCTCCTTTGGGGCTAGATGATCCTGTGTGGATTGACTAGCATTATTTGTTATTATTTTTAATTTCAGTGGCACACACGGCTACATGGCACCTGAGGTCCTCTCAAAAGGCACGGGCTACGATTCCTCGGCTGACTGGTTCAGTTTCGGATGCATGCTCTACAAGCTGCTCAAGGGCCACTCTCCGTTCCGCCAGCACAAGACAAAGGACAAGCATGAGATTGATAAGATGACCCTCACTATGGTAAATGTTATTCATGTATGTATCTGTCACGGTGGACTTGGGTGCTTGTGGTTATGATGGACCGCTAGGTGGCGCTGGAACTTGCATACTGATAAAGAATTACTCATGCCAATCTCAAGATACTGTGTTTGTAAACATTGCCCCAGACCCTAACAATCACTTTATTGTTGATTTTTTGACAGAATTGGCACTGCTTGTCAATTGGAGCTCTATTCTACAATGCTGCTTAATGCTGACAATTATTTCAAAAACAATATTTTGTATTTTTGAGTTGCTGTTTACAAACATTGTTAAGAATGTCATGAGTATAGTGATTCAAAGCTCGTTATATGCAATTACTACTGGGGCGTAAGATCTGAAAGCAGTGTCGTTTCTTCTAACTAAAGTATAGCAAACCCTTCAACGTTGAAGTTCAAGTAAAGCAATTGAAATGGTAAAGTTTAAATATCAGAAAGTAAAAAACAAAACCCGACTACAAAGATAGATATTTACCACTACACAATGCACAAAGTCGCAAAGCATGATTGTATTCATTAGGTACTAAAACTATAATGCGTCCACGCATTTATTTTCTTTTACATGAAAGAACGCAATCCTAATAATATTATTAAGCCGAAAATTTCTGAACTGTGATTTTTTTGTTACCTAGAATCACCAAAAGTACTGAATAGATCAAGATGAAATTTGGCGTTCATTTAGAACATACCCTAACTTAGATAATAGGCTACTTAGTATAACAAAAATACGCGTGCGAAGCCGCGGGAAGAATTAATGTAATTGGTTCAAATAACCGTGTTAATTAAATAAATAAATAAATAAAATAAAGAAGCTAGTTTTTCCTACACAAGTAATCTGTCACCTCGATAAATATCGGAGCTCACGTTAGTCCCGATATTTTTCGAGGCGATAGATTCGCATCACTATTCTATCACGAAGCAGTCTATGAAATATTGCATTCTTTCATTCAGTCAAAGAAACTAATTTGAGGACAGAGCATAATTGTAATATTAATTTACTGTAGTTGTTTAAATTATCTGAGCGTCTGGTCGAAGCGACGACGCGTGACCCGAGAGCTGGTGAGTATCTGGCGCAGCGCATCAGCATTGCCATACAGCGGCGCAATGCAGCCAGCGTAGCGGGGACGCGACGACCTATAGATTGTTTGCAACAGTCTGCAGTTAGCTCAATTGTTTCAATTGTAAATACTAGTTCTAATATATTTATATCAATCAATCAAATAGATTGTAATTTTCTTTTTGAATAAACCGTGACCGGCTAAATAGCATGTAGTAGTCGCTTTGCTCTGAATTCTTTCAACATTTAAACAACATTACTTTGTAAAAGACACTTATAAATTTATCGTGTTAGTAAGTAACGCATCACCACCATATCGTTCGATGACTCAAAAAATGATAACGCTGCACAGATTGATACGCAAATAGCTTGCTTTTTATCACTTTTTAATGTGCTTTATTTGATTATATTTTCCGCATTATTATCTACTTTTATTTGCTTATATTGGCACATCTAGGCCGATCCGTCGTACCATTCAAGCACCTGATTGGTCCACCTTTAAGCTTGAGTATGTGAATTTTATTGCGAATTTTAGTTTTATAAGTTTAATTTCTAGATTGAAATTCATTTTGAATTAGCATGGCTTCTTTTATTTGCAATATTTTTAGGCTGTAGGTACTTTGTTCAAGGCTTTAAAAGTTTGGTTCTCGTTCTTAAAAGCATGTTTCCTCGTTTATCGGCGGCGAAGAACGTAAACAAAGTATTATCTGAAACTGAATCAGAATACCAAACACCCATAAATAAATAATAAATATTTATTCTTGTCATTCGAAACCATGCTCATTTGAAATATACGTGACCGGTTTATCTTTAGAAGTTTATAATGTTTTGCAAGATCGTCCATTTAGATAGATGGAACAGCAAGTTAGTCGTATTTTTATTTCACAATCGTGTTTTCACAGTCAAGGAACCAAAGAAAAAAATGTTGAGTTTTATGATATTTTTACCACGGGGATCCCGTGTGTACTGAAATCTAGGCCAAATTTGACAACCAAACCCGTTAGTTTCGCCCCTTAAGGCTGCACAAGTCGTTCGGGCCAACTCATCAGTGGGCGCGGCCTAAATGTATGCTGTTATTTACTCAGTGTTAAAATACGAAAGTTTCGAAGCTTGTATTTTTGAAATATATACTTTTTTACGATTTTGGATGTAAACAAACATAGATAATGACGAGATAAATTGATATTATCCTTAGTTTTGTATGGTCAACATTACCCTTCCACGTTTGTATGGAAAGATGAGCGACTCGTTTAGCCTTAACAAGCCGATGATGATGATTGATAGTCCAAAACATCATTAGAATAAGCAATGTTCTATCCGGAGGGCGAATCATTTCTCGCAATAGATTATCGAAATGTTTCAGAACGTGGAGCTGCCCGAGTCGTTTAGCCCTAGCCTCAAGAGTCTGCTGGAAGGTCTGCTGCAGAGGGATATCAACAAGCGCCTGGGGTGCAAGGGGCGAGGGTAAGTTTACCTATCTTCTGCCAAGGCCGATGCCGAGGCCTGCCTACCGTCCACCGGCGCTATGGGCGCGGATAATAATAATAATAATAAATAAATAATAAATCATGCTAGACAATTCACATAGCATTATCTAGCCCCAAGCTAAGCAGAGCTTGTGTTATGGGTACTAGATAACTGATATACTTAATACAATACACTACATAGATAGATATTTTTTATTATACATAGAAAACATCCAGACCAACGGAACAAATTTCTGCAGATCGTAAACAAATTTGTTCCGAGCCGGGAATCGAACCCGCAACCTGCTGCGTCGCAGGCGGACCTTCGCCCGCTGCGCCACAGAGGTCGGATATTCTAAATGTTCACGTGGTTCGGCGAAAATGGCGAGAAAAGGACACCGGAGAGGTTTTTAGTGGAGGGCGTCGAGTCCCACATAATTCTGGTCCCCCCAGACCAGTTTATTCGTAAACGAATTTCCTCGCCGAATAAAAAAAGGGTAAATCTGTCCCAGATTAGCACAGGACCGAGGCGAATGGGATAAACATAAAGAGTCCTATGTCCAGCAGTGGGTCGACAAGGGCTAATAATGGTGGTGATGAAAGCCTACCCCTTTACAAACTTACCCCTAAAGTAAAATATAAATTATAGGTTCCATATGGAAAGTTTAAAGAAAATTCCAAAAGGATTGCTAATTGAATTTGAATTTTCTGGTAAGGTCTAAACGAAATAAAGCACTTTGAGTTTTTATTGGGTTTTTTTTTCAAGCTTTGAAGGGGTCTCTGTCTTATTTGATCATACAGTAGTTTTGATGATCATTATATTTTTAAGTCCAATTGTCCGAATTTAAAGAAAACCTTGATATATAACCGATTTCGAATCATACATACACATAATCATTTGTTTATAATGCAACATAATCATTTGTTTATAATACCCAGTAAAATCATTTACGTCAATAGGAAAAAAATACACACAAATTACGATTTTTCAGTACCTAGTAACCACTTCCATTAATAGATTACTTATAACATGTTCTATTAATAAACAACTGGTACAACCATTGACCCTCGTGTTACGTCTGTCGATGCCGTCAATTGAATACGCATTTGAATCCATTGCTGTAGTTAACATTCATTAACCCTTAGGGAATAGTGATCGCGTCATACAATGCGTGTATGTTGGATGCAGTTTCAGACTTGTTAGGGAGGTCAAGAGATCGTATGTATTGCGCACTTTTATTGCTTTTGTTACGTGGACACTCACTGTAGGGTTGGTTCAAAGTCGCTCAGCTAGCAATGGAAAGAGCTATGCTCGGAGTTTCTCTGAAGGATAGGATTCCGACAGAGAACCAAAGTTATTGGCATAGCCCAAAGAATTAGCAAGCTGAAGTGGTAGTGGGCCGCCGGCCGCGTCTTGCGAAGAACCGACAACCGATGGAGTAAACGTGTTCTTGAGTGGAGACCGCGACTAGGCAAACGTGTGGACGCCCTCCAGCCAGGTGGGATGATGACCTGCGAAAGACTGCAGGCAGATGCTGGATGCGGATATCTGAAGATGACTCTGACGCTATGGCGCTCATTAGGGGAGGCATACTCGTATGTCCAGCAGTGGACTAATATAGGTTGATGATGATGATGATTGCTTTTGTTGACATAAGGGACGAGAGCGAGGGAAAAGTAGATGTTTTGCTGAGTTCCGCCCGCGGCTTCGCTCGCGTTTTTTCGAGATAAAAAGTATTCGAGGTCTAGAAAGAACTAATTCAATGCAATATTTCAGCCCGATCCGTTCAGTTGTTTCGTTACGAAGAGGTAACAAACATCCACATCTAAACATCCAAATCTAAACATCCAAACTTTAGTATATACAGGGTGCCACGTAATATGTGTACAAAGCCGAAAGGGGGGTGATTCTGGACACCCAGGGGATCGACTCGTGAATAAGAATTTTTTGTATTTTGTTTTTACTAAACCTTTTTCACAAATGTTAAATGCATTTTTAGGGTTTCGTACCTCAAAAAATAAATAGGAACCCTTATAGGATCACTTTGTTGCCCGTCTGTCTGTCTGTCCGTCAATGCCCTTTTCTCAGGAACGCGTGGAGGTTGAAATTAACATCAAATACTCAAGTCCGTAAGCTATTTTAGTCTCGATATAAATAAAGCTTCTAAGACAACGCAATCAAAAGTTACACAAAAAGGTACTTCCCATTGACCTAGAATCATGAAATTTGGCAAGAAGCAAGGTTATAGCATAAGTAATAGGAAAAATCCGAAAACAGCAAATTTGTAGTTTATTTACGAATAAACATTTCAGTATCATCTCCGTTAGGTAGGATTGGATATTATTGATGACAATTTTAAACGAAAAATATTTCTTCCGGTAATCTATTGATAGGAGCGTCTTACACTAATGTATGTAACATTATTACGTTATTGTCCGTCCGCTGTATGATAAAATTATTTATTGTCACGTTTCTAGACCATCATCATCGTTATCCACAAATCTATTGACCACCATCTGGGTAGGTGTAGGTCTCTCATCAAAATTCTGGTCCCACTCACAATGGTCCTGCGATAAATGGAAAGTAAGTAGAAATGCGTTTATTTTGTAACCAATACATTTATTAATTTTGAGAACACAAATATCATTATATATTTTAACTATGTCTAATACAGTTTTATTTGTAATTAATTATTCTAATACATATGACAATTTTTTGTGCACATAAAATATTTCTAATAGAGTGCGCACGCATAAAATCAAAATTAAATAAACTTAAAACTAAAGAAATTAATATAAAAATATGTAGATACTTAAGGGTCCGGCGACGGATGAATTTCCCATACAAACGTAATACCAAAATGATTTTTAATTTGAGCATATTTTCACTATGGTCTGTTATTATTTGTATTAAAATAGTGTTTATCTAGGTTCCTGACACAATTTTTTTTCAAAATACCTTTCTGAAATGAAATAAAACCTAATCGCATTTTACATGAAAGAATAAATATTGTCTTAGTATTTGTGTAGATAAGTTTTTTGAAAAAAGCTTGTGGCAGGAACCTAAATAAATACTATTTTAATACAAATAATAGCAAACCATGGTGAAAATATTCTCAAATTACAAATCATTTTGGTACTACGTTTGTATGGGAAATTCATCCGTCGCCGGACCCTTAACTTAAAGTTAAAGAAATGAAAGTAAAAAAAAATTAAACAATAAGAAGGTTCATTGATATTAATTTAGTAGAAGTGCTGAAATTATTCATCAAGACATTTTTAAACTTGTTCATACTGTGGTCAAAGACATCTATTTCTGGTATTTGCTTATTTATAGGGTTATATTCATTACAAACTCTGGTAGAAGGAATTTGAAGGCCAAGATTGGTTCTTGATTGTGGTGTGCTAAAAATATTGTGTATGGGTTGTCTTGGATAATTAAATGGTACGTATAGAGGGAATCCTGCATTTTGATACTGCGTTTATTATCTTGTGGAGGAAACAAAGGTGTAGAAGCTTACGTTGATTGCGGAGAGAGATCATATTATACTTGGACAAGCGCTGTTCATAAGGATTTCGAATACATACGTAACACATACAAAAGATAAAAGTTAATATAAAAGTAACAAGATACAGGTAGCAAAAATGACCTACACTCAGCAGATGCTATGGCAGGATGTATCCTGCCATAGCGCTGGTCTTCCGTGGAGTCCAGAATAAAACGCGATGAGTCGCGGCGTAACTCACACATTAAAAGAAAACACAAATAAAAACAAATTAAAATAAACACATGAAAAATCAAAAAGAGTATACAAATAAACCCTCGTAATTCTTGTCTAGACTAACTAAGTTTTATTTTGGTTGTTACAGAGCGGACGAGCTGAAAGAGCACATGTTCTTTGCCGGCATCGATTGGCAGCAAGTGTACCATCAGAAGTACACGCCGCCGCTCATACCGCCGCGGGGCGAGGTCAACGCGGCAGATGCCTTCGATATCGGCAGCTTTGATGAGGAAGATACTAAGGGAATTAAGGTGAGAACCGTTATTGGCAGTAAGTGTACTATCACAAGTACACGCCGCCGCTTATAACGTCGCACAGACGCAGCCAAAAAGGAGTTGGTACTCATTCGAAAATGGACGAAAGACGAATGAAAGTAAATGCAAAAAATGTCGAAAGCAAAACAAAAAATTTATTCGAACTTCTGCGATTTGCTCCGATGATACGAGTGTTGTTAAATAATACCCACTAATAGTTTCTTTGGTTCAGTGGCCCCTTTGTTACAACAAATCAAGCTATTAGTAACCGCGAGGCGCGAGTTATCTTTTTCAAGTGTTTCTATGAAGTTGGCGAACACTATTACCTCCAAACTTCAAAACTACTTGAGGAATTTTGATAAATCGTTCATCTAAATATTCGTCTGGTCACCTGTATGGTTCTTAACTACATTTTGTAGGCCCTTTCATTTGGTTTTTTTGTATAGTTTTCCATTAATCACTTGTATTGTATTATTACATCTATGTCCTCAGCTCACGGACGCAGACCAAAAGCAGTACATAGACTTCCCACTAGTGATCTCCGAGCGATGGCAGTCCGAAGTATCGGAGACCGTGTTCGACACCATCAACCAGGAGGCGGACAAGAACGAGATGAAGAAGAAATCTAAACAGAAACAGAAGTTTGACACTGATGAGAAAGGTATAACTCACTTTTAGGCTCGCTTTTTAAGTCGGAAAAGAGGCCGGAGGACAGGCCTCCAGAATGGAAAAAGCTCCCTGACGCCGGTACAGGCCCTTGGCGTGCCCGGTGTCCCGCGGTACTGTAAGTAAACACGCTTGACCATATAACAAGCGCTGTCAATCTTCTCATTCCAGAATCCGACTGTATCCTCCACGGGTACATCAAGAAACTCGGCGGTCCGTTCTCGAGCGCTTGGCAATCCCGCTACGCCAAGCTCTACCCGAACCGGCTCGAGCTGCACCTAGAGAACAGCGCCAAACCAGAAATGATCCTACTGGATACTGTGGAGGAAGTCTCTTCGGATCTGGTGTCGGTTAAAGGCGAACAGTGCATTGTACTGCGCACTAGGCATGATACTAAGATCGTGCTGACCAATGCGGTAAGTGTTTCTCATCAGCTTTTTACGTAGGGTTTGATGGCACTTATTTTCTTATTATTATATATATACTTTAAATAACACGGACAAGTCTGATTACATTATTCATGCAGATGATTGGCACAAAGATACGCACGATAAAGCGGCCGCAGTTGTCGTTCCCGCAAACACTTAGGGTTTGAGCGGCGTAGGTACTCGTACGATATTTTTAAAACAGGCGAAATCACGTGAAAAATGTTTTTACAATTGAATGCAAACGAAACTAAAACTGATAAGAGAAGATACATTGAGAAAAGTGTATGGAAATCCATTTCTAAAGTGTTATTGTTTTAAATTTTCTGAATTATCAGCCAGTACATAAGGTTATCTTCGTAAAAGGTCAAACGACAAAAGCACTGTATCCCTCGGGAGAAAGTGCAATTCTTACCTCGTGTGTTTTAAGGCTCTCTGCTGCGCCTCGGGCCTCAAATGACACACTCGATAGGAATAGGGCACTTTCTCGCCTAGATGTACAATGTACTAATTTGTAGCTTTTACTGATGTGGTAAAGGTGGTAAAGATGTCCCGATTCACTAGTACAGAATATTTGCCTAAGATAATACACGGACAACTTTTTATCTGGGTGCTCTAATTTTTTGCCTAGATACAAAGGGGCGACTGGGTCGAGTCTATTTGACGTTAGAAAAGAGACGTGACCGTGACCTCTCCTTTTGGTATGGGATTTACGTAAGTCCCTGTCGATACCAATTGTACAGTACCAAAAATAATAATAAATAAAATATCCCCTACACTAAATATTATGCGACACTCCACTCGGTACCAAGCCACCAGAATTTTCAATAAATTGCCGCTCGAAATAAAAGAAGTTATACATAACAGAACACTTCTAAAAAATAAATTAAAATGTTATCTTCTGGAGAAGTGTATCTACTCCATTGAGGAAATATAACTTTAAAAAAATGACATAGTTAAATCTGTCTTTATAATGTCATTTTGTCAACATTTCACAACACACACTTTTTAATCTGTAATTTGACCATTCACTTAAATTATTTTAAAATTTAATGTAATCTAAATTGTATTTATTTTATGTGACAATTTTTCAATTATGTAATTTTAAATGATTATTTTTTCTTTAGTTTAATTTAATTTAAGTTTCCGCACATATATGCAGTAAATTGTTATTAAGGAATAAATGAATACAAAAATACAAAAAAAAAACATCACGAGCACGTCTCGTTACCAACGTCAAATATACTCGCCCCTTAGGTAATTCAAAACTAATATTTAGAACTTACACTGGTCCACTTACGTCTAGAAATTGCGAGATAACGGTATCAATTCAGATGTCACCAAAACTAAACTAAAATAATTTGACAGCCCTAAAAATGAGGCAATCCTTTTTATTTCGACCGTTATGAAGGAGACGGCAACATTTTTAGTCCTGTCAAATTAGTTTAGTTTAGGCACAGATATTATAATACTATACCAGGCGACATCTTAATTGACACCAGTCCTGTCGAATTTGTTTAAAATTGGCGACATTTGAATTAACACCAAAGACAACGATTTTGATAATCTATCTTTGATACACATAAAACTAACAAATGCCCAATTTTGCATGCAGGATGAGATCGGGCTGAAGGAGTGGGCGCTGTCCCTGCGCTCCGCTCACAAGAACTCGCAGGACCTCCTCGCGTCCATGGCCAAGAAGGCCGGCAAGATCTACGGCACAGACGGATCCAAGGACCAGCATATGGTAATACATTATATTGACGACCTCTATGGCGCAGCGGGCGAAGGTCCGCCTGCGACGCAAGAGGTTGCGGGTTCGATTCCCGCCTCGGGACAAATGTTTGTACGATCTGCAGATATTTGTTCAGGGTGTTCTGGATGTTTTTCTATGTATGATAAAAAATGTCTATCTATGTAGTGTATTGTATTATGTTTATCAGTTATCTAGTACCCATAACACAAGCTCTGCTTAGCTTGGGGTTAGATAATGCTGTGTTAATTATCAAGCATCATTTACTTATATATTTACTTATCATTTTTATCATACTAAAGTGCAGGTGCTTATTTTGCATAAGCTAAGAGGAAAACCTTTTCGGAGTATAGAAGTTTTTCAAACGATGATGTAAGTCTCACACAACATAGTATCATCCAGCCCCAAAGTAATGAAAGTTATTGTTTATGGGCACCAGAACCCTGTTATGTTTTATTTAAGGCCAGGTAGTCCTGCAGCAGTAAGTACGGGAAAACGCGCGCCTGCCAAGCCGCCGCGCTCGTGTTTTTTGTAGTTATTTAAACATGGTGATTAAGAAAATCATTTTATCAGTCAAACTCTGCGAATTTGTTTAGAAATATTAAGTGTCCTTAGTTGAGTACAAAAAAAAGTAAGATATCAGTAGATCGCTAGTCATTGTATTGAAAAAACGTTAGAAAAAGGGGTAACTTTGGGATTTTTTTCTATCGAGTGAAATTCATTAGATCTTGTAACTGAATGTGACTTTGACTAGACTAGATCCTTAGGTATATATCTTTTTTTCAGAATTTTAAACACTATTTGCTAAGTCTCAGATGATTTAAAAAATCACAAAAATGTGGCCTCTGCTGGCGGGGAGTTCCTATGTGCATAGAATGGAACACCCATATATTTTGTGCAATTTTTTTTGGTTTAGATCTGAAGTTATAGTTTGTGATTGTGATTGTTTGTGATTGTGTCCAAGATTTGTACCATTTTTGAATAGAAACTTGACATTGATGCCTGGTTTTTGGTTAAAAGTCTCTACAATTGCTCTCATCCTTAGATCATGAAATTATCTTCTTCCACTAGCGAACAAGAAATGAAGTGAAGATTATTTCTTAATTAATAATTTAGTTTTAAATTTGACTTGTAAGTGAATGAACCTATTTTGTATATAAACTTTTAAAACCATATTTAGTAACACTAGAGACATTTATAATTGGATATATACGATGATTTGAATTTGAGTTTTCCAATATTTCGGCACAGTTTCATAATCACGGTAAATATCCCGTTGTAAATGACTTTAGTTATTTTGTATTATTTTGAAATATAAAACATATTTTCGTACTTCCAGGGAGGGATGGCGCGCCTCCCGCCCGCGGCCGCCACCGCCACCGCCGCGGTCCCACCAGCTCCAAACGGGAGTAACTAGCACGAGCTTCCCGCGCCCAACAAGGGCGCGAAGATGTTCCGTCGCTCTAAGAGCGCCGCCCAGCTCATCAAGTGAGCGAGCGAACCGCACGGCGGCGCCGCGTGCCGTGTGCCGTGTGCCGTCGAGGTTGGAACATGACTGTCCCGGTGTACCGCTGTACGCATCGCGTGAACCCCGAGTGGTTCGCTCTTAGTGTTACCTACCTTACGTAGACAGTGAACGCACCACGGGAGTACGACTCTTATTGTACCAAGATATCTGTGAATTGACGCGATCATCAACAGCGACTGGTTACGTACGGAATCGCGTGAGACCCCGAGTTTACCCTTAGTGTTAGTTACGTCGAAGTGAACAAACTAACCTGTCTCACCACGGGAATGTGACTCTTATGCCATGATATTGTGCAACCACGGTGGCAATATACCGTTGCGGTTGGAACATGACTGCCGGTTTACGCATCACGTGGAACCCGGAGTGGTTTACTCGTAGTGTTAGCTAAGTAGTGCATCGTGGGTTCGTGAAAGTTGACTCTTACGTGTGTATCCCTGAGTGATTTTGCTCTTAGTGTTAGCTACGTAGTCAAGTGAACGGCGGCACCACGGTTGGAATATGACTCTAATAGTACCACGATATCTGTGAAAAGGTCCACCTAAACCGTCAAGAGAGCAAGCGAACTGCACAGCGGCGTTCTCATCCGTGCGTGAATTCATAGTCGTTTGCTCATGGTTCCGTTACATTTTGTTAAGTAGCAACTGCAAGTGATAAGTGTAAGTAATAAGTGATTAGGAAAGTTTGTCCGTTTGCAAGCTGATTTTACCAATCACTTAACACTTACACTTGTTACTTAATGTGTAAATCAGGCATTAGTGTTAGTTATTTAGTCAAGTACACGGGCTGACTTCTCGCATCTCGGGTTTTCGTGCATCGTGAATCCGTGTACCACGGTATCTGAGAGACGAAAATAGACGACTCTCACAATTAAAGAAAGAGTATCTGTAGAATGTGTACCCGTAGTACTACAATATCTGTGAAATTACTGGAAAAAAAACTACATTCCACTCAAATGATAGAAATAATGATGGCATTTGTTTGTAAAAACTACCATAAGACACAAAGAGCGTCAATCTAAACGCTGGAATTAATGTAATAAAGGTTGTCTGGAAGTGGTCGCATCTAAGCGATAGGACCCATTGAATATGTCTTGTGTAATGTATTTTTGTTGGGTACACAGATAAGGTATTTTTTATTGTAATAAAGTACACAAAAGTGTATCACTCAAGCAGTCGTCTTCCGTTGGTTGCTAGTCATATCAACAGGCACAGGTTAGTGAAAAGGCGCAGAATTCACAGATATCTTGGTAGAACATACCGGTGTACGCATCGCGTGAAGCCCGTTCGTGGTTCGCTCGTTAGTGTTAGTTATGTAGTGAGCGGACGCGTTTTAGAGCGGCCTGGGACCTCTCCCAGTGCTAAAGACTCATAGTGACTTTTAGGACTGCCAATTATAATAATAAAATGGAATGCTGCTCGCATTTTTAATGTCGTACGAATTAATGTGATAGGGCCGATCAAAGTCATTGTAAAAATATCTATCTCCATTTTCCTACGATGAGTTTCAATATAAATAAACTTTTGTAATAATTTGCACCAATTGAAGTTTTGTAATAATCGACGTAACCTTCTGGATGTTGTATTTAACTTGTAGTAGATATTGTAAAAATTTAATAACTTATTATAAAATTCGAGTAGATAATCATAGTGACTACTTTTATGTGTTTGTGCAATAGTCAGTATAAAGAAGTTAAACGTAACTAATATTGGTCGATTAATAATAGAAAATTATAGATTGTCTTGGCAATTTTAACGCGATTGAATTGTTCGTTGTGCGTATAAATTATAGAAGCTTCAAGTTAATCGATTTATAATGTAATTAGAATTTATAGCACTTGGTTACCTCGGACTATTGCGCACGAGTGTTTATTCTCACTGGTAGCTCAGTGTTTACCCTGGAACTAGTTTGTGTTGTGTCTGTTGCTCTCTTATGCAATACAATAAGTTAAATGAATAGTTCCTTTATAAATTATTGAAAAAAATACGCGGAACAAATAATTACTTTTATTTATCCAATGGTACTTAACAATAAAAGTTTTGGTGTTGTGTTCTGAACCAACTTTTAAATAAGTTAAATTTTATTTATACTTAGAAACCGGTGTAAGTAGGTCTAAAATCTCTTATAAAATATTTAGAGGCAATACTTTTCTAACAACATTTTAGGTGTGGTTAATAATAACAATAGGCATAATTGAAATATTTAGAGAAGTTTTAAATCATGTGAATGTGTAACTAAGATATTGTTTAGTTTATTATAATTTTTATACCTTTACTCCAAGAATATCTTTACTCTGGCATAGCCATGATGAAATTTTTATATTATTTCAATATTAGAATTACAATGCAATTGTTGGAAATTCTTTATGTCTGATGTAGATTTAGTTATTCTTTGTACAGCTTCATATTATTGCCATAATTAATTTATGACTATCATAGGTTTTAATATATCTAGCAACTTATCCATTTGCCGTAATGGTATATCTATACAATCAAGATGTTTATTTCTTTACGCAATATAACTTGTTATAGAATTTACTGTATACATATTATGTAACTTCATTCATATAAGTTAATTTTAGATGCTAGTCAAATGAATTCACTGAAAGTTAGATTGATTTTAAGATGTAGAATGATTGATTTTAATAAAATTGAGTTATTTTAACGAGTTATGACGTTATGTAATATCTTAAACTGTTTGAACAGTATTATAGGTTAGTTGTTTATTTCTTGATAAATTTTATCTATTGTGATATTTTATTTTACACTTTCATTTGTATCTGATTCATAACAATTTTATTCGTGTATTTATCAGAACTTTACCATATATTTTCTAAGGTTCTATCTACATTAAATAATGCAGGCAATATAGTACATTATTTTAGAATATTATCTAATAATTAGGGCAGGTTTATTTCATAGATTCATGAAATTCGTAGAATTTCTTGAATGAATTCCATTTTCGTTAGTTTTTTTTTTTGTTTTTTCAAGTTCGATGTGTTTAAAAAAAATTGCAACATAATTTTAGCCTGACAATTTGAATCTTTACAGAAATAAGATTTTATTGTAAATTACGAATCGCGTATGACGGCCAAAATAGGTAGAAATGTTACATTCCTGAATGCCAAATTATAGACATGGTCGATTTTAATTGCATTTATTGTTTTGTATCATCTTTACTTATACATGCTTATAGAAACAGCAATAATCTAACTACAATATTTTAGAGCTTGATACATTTCGTGTATTGTTTTACTTTAAATTTAAGATATTCCCTATGTATGAAATATCTTACGCTGTTCTAGTTGACACCTGTAATCGAGTATTAAAGTAGTTCAAAAGTTTCGTCGGGTTACATCATACATAATTTGATTAACAGGTATTATATTTTATATTATTATACATATAGCCCTTTATTATTTATAGAATTTTTTTATGTAAAATTATGGAGAAGATAGGTTTAGGTAAGTAGTGACACATGTTTAGCTAATTCTGCATCAGACACTCTTTATCATACCTCTGTTAGAAATATTTTATTGTGAACCTACATTATGTGTAGTAAAATGTTTATTTAATCAATTGGGCGTTTTAATTCTGTAGAACCAAAAATAAGGCGGTTACCGCACTGCCACGCACCATGCTGCATGTTGCGTGTCGACGCACCTACGCGCGTACTTGCGGGAGTGCAGATCTGCATCATCGTGCGGTTTTTTTACGCACTCACGCGCGTAGTTGCGTTTTGTGGATTCACGGCGGCTCTGACTCATTTCATTCAAGCCCTTCCAAAATCGTAGAATGGTTTCAAACTACACTTTAGACGTGGGGTGGGTCCCTCCGTCTGTAGTTTCTAAAGAGTAAAGTACCTAATCCTACTAATATGATAAAGCCGAATGTTTGTGAAATCTGAATTTTTGTTTCAGTAGTTTTGGAGATCCTATCTCCTTAACTACTGAAACTGTAATTCTGTGGCGTTTTGTCCATAGTCTAAGATAGGTATCATCAATTGAATCCAATGTCTATTCTCTTTAGGATCCTCTTTTCCTTGCTATTCGTAGACCGATAATCTAGGTTTACCTACCCCTTTGAGACTTACCCTAGTGTGTAATTTACTATTCTCAGTCTGTCTACGTTGCTATTCTACTTTTCTGTGTCCGAAACAAAGAAGTATTGTCTTTACTATCCTACTAATCTGATTTTGCATTGTCTTTGGTCCTAGAAACCAGAAATAATTCTGTGAACTAGAACGCAGTGATTATATTATCTATAATAAATAACTGTTTACAAACAATTAGTTCAGGTATTAATCAGAAAATTCAAAGTATAACCGCACTTATGTTCGCAGATTTTGTATTCTATTCAACTCTAGCGTTTTCTATCACATTCGCATGTTATTACAAAAGAATCGATGATGCAGTCATGAAAAGTAATTACGGGACCGGTCTCGGTCTGTTAATAGCGTTTTTCATCTGCGGTGCTCAGATTATAGGCGTAGCGTTGATGGTGTGGGGAAATATTGTTATCATCAAATGCGGTGATCGACGGTAAGCTTATATATTCTTATAATTTCAGTAGTAAGTACCTACTTACTTAAATTATGAAACTCTTGTTGGAAGGTAACTAGGTACCTACTACTTGCACCTGTTAAGCGAGAGCTTAAATTTTTATGGTGCCTGTTTGGACAAATCAGCAGGGGCGTAGCTACCGCCGTAGCTGCCGTATCAATTATACGGGGCCCCGGGCTACGGGGGCCCCCGATGTGCGTAAGCAAAAATTAATAAAAACTTCTAAATTTTTTATTTATTTCAGAAATGACAAAAGTAAAAAAATTACGGGTTTTTATAAATAACTTTTTGTTCGATGGGACATGAACGCCTGCTGTCACTATTGTCCTTGAAGGCACTTTATAAAAACTAAAGTCATCATCAGGTATTAATGATTTAATAAATCAGTTTGCCGAAAAAAAGGCAAGGAAAGTGTAACTATATTTGAATTGTTTGTAAAAATTTTGGAAAAAGTGACAGATAGATAAATATACAGGGTGTTTGGTGGAGGGTTAGACAAACTCGGTGGGTGTGTCTGTGTAGGTGGACCTATTTGTGAAAAACAATTTGAAGGAAAAGACCCTAACTGTTTTAAATTTTTTTTAATCCAATTTTTTGTATTTATTTAAGATTTTCCGAAATTTTACCTCACTTCCCCTAGAACTTTTTTTTGTAACGTGTTTTCTAGTAAATTTTTTACTTGCTTTTGGTCTCCGATGTATCCTTCGTCTTTTGAAGACATTATTTATTTGAAAGAACGTGTAAATAATTAGTTAAAAGCTCTCAAAGTTAAAAAACGTAAAAAAAATATTCAAGAAGGACAACTCTGCATCGTTTTAAAAAAAAAATTAATAGCGATCGAGAAGTTCAAATGCTTTTAAAAATTTCTCTAAACATCGCTTATTACAACGGTATACCACATGTAGCCGAAAAGTCTATAAACTTCTCAAAAATTAGCACTTATAGGGAAAATGGAGTAAAAACGCTAAGAATAAAACATTGTATTAAAACAATTTTGGTTCAAATATCGCTTCCCTATTTCTAATACAAACGTTAGGAACGCTAAACTAATTAAAAAAAACCTTTTTTTATCATACCTAGGTATCCGACTAATTCGAAGATTCGAAATTCGCATTGACATCAGACCATACTTTCCATACGGAAAGACCCAGATCTCTGGCGACCTTTCGAGTACTGGTAGTGGGATCCTCGTTGAACGCTTGGAGTATGGCTTCGTCCACACCAACATGCTGCTGCGTTGCACTGACTCGTGGTTCTCGAAGAGTTAAGTTTCCCGTTTCCCGAGTCGCCGAAAGGTATTAGAAAATGTGCTTTGGTGTGGCACACGTCTATTGGGATGCAACTCTCTGTACAGTCTCTGTGCTGCACGTGTATTTCCATCGCATCGACCGTACGCATAAATAATATCAGCGTATTCTTCAATGCTGAATTCCGCCATTGTGACAAAAACAACGATAACAAAACAGAACAACAAACAGTTTATCAAAACATAACAAATAACCAAAATAAGAACGAAATTTAACGAATATAAATATTGGTTCGAATTCGAAATAATTCTGATTTCGAATTTCGAATCTTCGAATTAGTCGGATACCTAGGTATGATAAAAAAAGGTTTTTTTAAATTAATTTAGCGTTCCTACCTTTGTATTAGAAATAGGGAAGTGATATTTGAACCAAAATTGTTTTAATTCAATGTTTTATTCTTAGCGTTTTTACTCCATTTTCCCTATAAGTGCTAATTTTTGAGAAGTTTATAGATTTTTCGGCTACTTGTGGTATACCGTTGTAATAAGCGATGTTTAGAGAAATTTTTAAAAGCATTTGAACTTCTCGATCGCTATTATTTTTTTTTAAAACGATGCAAAGTTGTCCTTCTTGATTATTTTTTTTACGTTTTTTAACTTTGAGAGCTTTTAACTAATTATTTACACGTTCTTTCAAATAAATAATGCCTTCAAAAGACGAAGGATACATCGGAGACCAAAAGCAAGTAAAAATTTTACTAAAAAACACGTTCCAAAAAAAAGTTCTAGGGGTAGATAGGTAAAATTTCGGAAAATCTTAAAAAAATACAAAAAACAGGATTAAAAAAAATTTAAAACTGTTAGGGTCTTTTCCTTCAAATTGTTTTTCACAAATAGGTCCACCTACACACCCATCGAGTTTGTCTAACCCTCCACCAAACACCCTGTATATATAATAATTAAATAATTATGATGAATAAATATTTCTTTTAATTTTATGCAAACATTTTTTTTCATTTGTGAGAAAACTTTACCCTTCATAAGGGCCCCCAAACAAATTATTATAGGGGGCCCCGCCAAGGCACGCTACGCCCCTGCAAATCAGTGATAACTTTCGACTGTCGGTGATAAGCAGAGTAATTTGGGCCAAGTGAGCGCCGTTTTAACTTTGAAACTTCAGTATGCTTAAGAAATAATAAATAATGCTGAACAATCCACACAGCACCATCTAGCCCCAAAGTAAGCTACTCAAACTTGTGTTATGTATGATAACTGATATATTTAATACATTATACATATATGTACATAGATAGATTTTTTTATTATACATAGAAACACCCAGACCAACTGAACAAATTTCTGCAGATCGTCGGAAATTTGTTCCGAGGCGGGAATCGAACCCGCAACCTCTTGCGTCGCAGGCGGACTCTCGTCCGCTGCGCCACTGAGGTAGTGGTAGAAATAGTATTTAGAACAGTGAAAATATTGTTCATAGGTAGGTAAATTAAAAGAAGGCGCAGTGTGGGTAGGCCCCTTCGAGGTGGACCGATGACCTGGTGAAGATCGCGGGAAACCAATAGGTATATGCAGGCAGCCCAGAAGCAGTCATTGTGAATATCTTGCAAGTTCCACAGTAGGCAGTGAAGGCAATTATCCTGTAGTTTTATTCTTATCTGTTGCAGCTACATCCATCAAATATGCCTCTGCTGGACATGGCTGCTTTTGCTTTACATGCACGTTTACTATGTAGACCAAACCTACGTCGTCTGGCTGAATCAAACTATAGCGCTCAGAATGGTGGGCTTAGCGTTTGAAATATACGGTGCTGATAAAGGAAACGCTAGGAGCTCGACTGTAAAGATACACAGCACGGGAGACACAGATTTGGATTTCACTGAACCAACCGTGCATGATATTGTTTCGTACACGTTTTTCTTTATTGGGATCCATAAAGGTTAAACGTCATTTCTAGAGATACCTATGCCCCCTTGACTAGGGACCTAGGTGCTAATAAAAGTTCCTGCCTTCATCATCATCATCCACAGCTGGATTTTACCCACTGCTGGGTATAGGCCTCCCGAAGTTTGTGCCATCCACCACGGTCCTGCATGTGCTAGACCCACCTTGTAACCGGAACAAGAGCCTGCCTTATATAAATTATTATTATAAGATTTTAATTTTATTAGAAAAACGAATTGTAGGGGAGAGTCGGATATTACCACGCTCCTAAGCGAGAATGCCTATAGCTTAACTTTGAATAGGGTTAGATTTTTTTAAGTACCTACTGGTTAAAAAAATTATTAGGTGCTTATGGCGTGGCAAACTTGATAAATAAACTACTTACAGAAAAAGAAATTACCAAAAAATGGGGAAACGTGGTACCTATCGAACTGGTGCAACACACGTGCACGATATTACAAATTTCTAGAATAAATAATTAAGTATATTCTTTTATGTACAATTTTTGTTTTAATAGTAAAATAAAGTAGCCTTTATAGTTAATGGTTTAACCGGGTATTTATCGCGTACCTATAAACCCGATTAAACCATTAACTATGTAACAAATCGCGAATGTTTAAAAAGTAGCCTTTGTTTGATGCCAGACTTAGAGCTACGTACATTTACGCAAAAAAAAAAAAAAAACAGTCCGATCGGTTCACATATAGCGTGAAGAGGTAACATACAAATTTTCGCATTTTTAATATTAGTGTGATACCTCCTTACTAGATTTTGAGCTAGATGATGCTGTGTGAATTGTCCAACATAATTAATTTATAGATTTTATTACAGGACCATACTTCACATGGAAAGTATACAAAGATCAGCTTACTGGTTCTTTTGGAGCTCTTGGAGACTGCAGAATAATAACGGAACAAAAATTTAAAAAAATGTTGATGTGTTTAACCGGCTACCTGATTTTACGAGCGAAATACTCCCCTCAGGTGAGTGTCTTAAACAAACAACGCCATCTAGTTCTTACCAAGTCAACGTGAGTGTGAATTCAACTAGAGACTAGAACTCTACCATGCATGTAACTCAAATCTTACTCAGCTTACTTTTCTAAACGTGGGGATGCACGGATGTTATGATTCGACAGAAAAGGACCAGGTTTCAATGCTCTTCAAACCTCAATTTTGTATTTAATTTTAAATAATTATTATTGCTAATAATAAAAATGACAAATTTAATATTTGCACACCTGCTTGCGGGTCGAATACATTGTTGTCACATAGCTTTAAAATCTTGGCATGTAATTATTGTACCTAAGTATTCTGCAAAGAAACGATTGATTCTAATAGAGTGACCGTTTCAGGTTTTCGGCGAGGACTCATTCTACTCTGATTATGACATGGACGCCCGGTACATCTACAACATGCCGCTTCTAACGATGTATTTCCTAAAGATACAAATAATATTGCTTCTAGCGACCAGTGCTTGCACTGAAGCGGGGTTCGGTGTGTATCCCTCGGAATGTAACGCGTTGCCGGGGATCGGGCCGTCGACACGATTGAGCTTGCTGAAACTAGTGTAAGTCATTTAGGTACCTAAGCAGAAATTATACCTATCATTCTGACAGATAATCATTTGAGTTTTTAGACCCACGCACGGGTAAGTTTATCAAAATCAAAATCAAAAACTCTTTATTTCCTTATCTACAACCATGTAATTCGTTACTAAATAAATTACTTGAAAAAAAAAAATACTTGAAATAATAATAATTAATAAAACTAAACACTGACACGGAAATAAAGTGATATTTTTTATTTCTATCGCTTCGGTATGTAGACTAAAGTAAAGAAGCGACAAAGAAACCTTAAACCGGAACCTGGAACCGATTTATATTTCTATGAGTGTACAACAAGTTTTCATAAATATATTGACATGGTACAGTCATTATGTTTATTTCTTTGAATTTATCAAGTAGGGATTCTCTGGGACCCATATTATAGATTGCACGAACAGCCCTCTTCTGCAGCACAAATACGGTATTAATATCTGCAGCGTTCCCCCACAGCGAAATAAACAAGTCTAGATGGATCCACCCACGTGTCTGTAAGATGACGGATTGTATTGATTGACTGCATAGGTACGCTGCAGAACTAAGTGTCTTCGATAGCTATCTATGTGTGGGCCCCATAGATAGATGTTGAAGTTTATGATCAGTTTCACGGCCCAAGACGCGCACATGGTCTATCTGCAGGGCTCTGATTATGATTACACTAATATTATATTTGTGTACACAACGAAGTGGAACCAAAAAAAAGAAACAAGATCCGTTAATAAAAATAAAAAGAACAAAATCCGAGGGTTTCGAAGGTTTGTCAATTATACAAAAATATATATGTACCTACTAAAGGTACCGGTTATAGACTTCGCAATTCAATGAGTCATCATCATCATCATCAGCCTATATTAGTCCACTGCTGGACATAGGCGTCCCCTAATTCAATGAATACCTACCTAAAAATAGTAGGTAGGTGGTACCATTAGTATGACCGAAGTATGCAGAGAGATCCATCTGAAATGGTAAATCTTTCGACTTTCACGACTTCGACGAAACATTTCGAAAAGTATGAAATTTTAAAAACTGTTTTGAAAGGTTATATTTTCCGGCGAAAGTTAAGTTTTGCTCTTTGACTATGTGCTAAAATATTAGTGTAATCGAGACCCAGGTACTTGATGCACGTCCGCCGACGAGCCCTAGCCGGGTTGCACCCCAGAGAAAATAAATTGGTGTTCAATAAATATGGTTTTGCAGTGGTTCTCCAGATAAAGCACTGGATATGGAATACAACTTCGCAATGTTAAAATGCTTCGATGCCGACCGGCTGCTGATCGGTCCTCGGATGCGGGACACTATGAAAGGCTGGGATATAACGACGCGCTACTGGTTCTGGACTTACGTGTACAAGAGCCTACTGAAAGCTGATAAGTCCATCAGGTTAGTTAGGATTGCCGCCTCTGACTCTCACGCTCTCCACATTTGTCAATCACTTTACCAAATTATTTATTACACACTTATCAAAACAATTAACAAAAAAAATAAACAACAAAAATTACAAAATATGTGTCTTCCTACTAATATTATGAAAGTGAAAGTTTGTAAGTATGGATAGATGGATGGATGATGTTTGTTACTTTTTCACGTAAAAACAACTGAATGGATTTTAATGAAACTTTACAATACCAGCTTATACATCAGAATAACACATAGGCTACAATTTATAAAGATATTGTGTGAAATGTCCAAAATATGACGATAAGTGTCGAGTAAGTAGGAAAAAATCTACCATTTGCGAGCTATTCTGGCGTGCGCTGCCAAAACCGCTAGAGTTATGTACACGTATATATAATGTACCTATATGATGGAAATGTTTATCAATAGTCCTACAAAAAAATCCGCCACAGTATATATCCATATCTTATGTGTAAGCAATTACAGCCAAAATAGTGAATCATAACTACAATAAAAATTGATAATTTATTTCAAATGCAAATTTGATACTAGTAATAAATTGATTACTAAATAATAATAATAATAATAATGCTGGACAATTCACACAGCATTATCTAGCCCCAAGCTAAGCAGAGCTTGTGTTATGGGTAGGTACTAGATAACTGATATACTTAATACAATACACTACATAGATAGATATTTTTTATTATACATATAAATGAAAATAGATACTTATATCGCTTCTGGTATTTAAAGTAAATATTATAAGCTACTCGAAATACTAATCCTGCGCAGATGAAGTCGCGGCACCAGTTAGTATATTATACTTACCTCTAGGTATGTGATGTAGGTATAGGGTACCTAGTTGTGCTTCTTTCTTTGCAGAGGCGCGTGTTCGTACCTAGCGTGGACGCTGTACTTGGGCCCTTCGCTACAGCAACTGCTCATCTCTTCGACTCTCTGGGTTTACATCCATTTGGAGACGGAGTACAGTGAATTTTACGAGACCAGTAGTCCATCGGTTCGTTGATTATTCTATATTAATTGGTTCGTTGATCATTTTATTTAAAAGTCTTCAACTATACCGCGACCCTAGCGCGGACGCGATGAGAATTACGCGTGCTAGCTAACACGCTCAAGCCCGTCGCGCTTGGCGCCCGCCTTAGTATGAACGCAAGCGGCGGTTTCATATGTTTGATACTTCGTGCCCGCCTTAGCCGTCGCCACCGCGCCCGGCTCGCAGTGTGGTTGAAGCCTAAGAGTTGTGCTTCGCAGCACTTAGCTGCGGGGTTGGGCCAGACACGACCAATAAGAGCGCTTAATTTTCGGAGTTGAGCGATCTTACTGGGAGAGTTTGACCAATATTTTTTGGTGGACAGAAGTCAAAAGTAAACTCAAGTCGTATATAGATAATTAGGTACCTTACCTACTACGTCCAGGGCCGCGATCACGGTGTGGTAAGGCTCGGCATTACGGCTCAAACGTTAGCAGTTAAAAAGTTAGGGTGCGCGTTCACAACCCGGCATCGGACAATCCGCACTGGCCCCATCAATGGTTTGACATAAAAGATCCGTACCGCACGGACCGAACTGTCGGCAATGCCGGCGAGGATTCTTGAAGGCAACTTTTACATTTAATGCGAATGACGTCATTCGGATTGCCGATCAGTGGACGCACTTGTCAGCGGGCCAACCTGGGCCGCAATTACAGTGTGGTAAGGCCACACTGTAATCGCGGCCCAGGTTCTAGCTAGTTTATATTGTTACTAAGTAGAGACACAGTAGATAATAACTATTTATCTATTGTGGTAGAGACAAAGTATATATGGTAGAGATAAACCATTCTAAACATGCACGCACCCTACACAAAACGTCATACACTCCTCGGCGTGCATTTTTAGAATGGTTTATCTCTACCTGCAACAAAAGACAGCAACACCAGCCTACTGGTCTATTGCTGGGCCTGGGGCTCCTATAATAAGCGAGAGACAAGCCACACCGTTGCGTTGCGTTGCGTTGCGACGTCGCGCTAGATTTCGACGCACTGCATTCTTCAAGCATGTGGACTTAGAGCTCTATTCTAGGGATACCTGCTTTTATTTAAGTTTTACATATTGATGGGCCTAAATAAAATAAAAAAATAAAAATAGAGCTCTAATTGCATTACTAATGACTATTGGATTGATTGCATCAGATCTTCCACGTCGTCGTCCTGCGTCCATGCGTCGGACAAGGCAACGAAGAAGTGTGGCATATAATATATCTACTGATTTTTTTTTTTAATCTAACCTATTTTGTCCCACTGCTGGGCAAAGGTCTCTGAATTTTATTTATTTATTTATTTATATATTTATTGCATTCATGTCCATTATAAGGTGTTAACATTTTTTGGTAGAATCTACATGAACCCTGTAAGGGCGTTGCAACATTCTAAGTTAGAGTTCTTAAGTATGTAAGTACAAATAAATGGTCTACAATTTTACATTATTAATTTAGTCTTCAAGCATTATGTTAGTTATGATACAGAAGAGGATACACAATTCATTACCTATAAGCAGGTTTATATTTAAAATAAAATGACGCAGCGTCAACGCTGCGACGACGCAACGCAGTTCAACGCTGGGTTTGCTTTTATTGGCCCTTATTAGGGCGTTAAGCAGTAATCCCCTCGTAGGGCGGGTTAGGGATCGCAGGGCACAGCAATAAATACCTATTGCTTGATTTTGTGCTTTTTAGTGAGGTTTTGTTATTTATATCGTAATTTGTTTACAAACATTCTACATCGAGTTTGGCTAGTGATGTGCCTAAGTTGATAATTAATTATGTAAGTTGTAAATGCCATAAAGTTAATTTCAGATGAAAGTGCCGTGGGACATTGGCTTCTCCATAATGCGAATGTTCTGCCTGATATATCTAACTCCATGCCTTGTGATTCAAGACGTTCAACTATTGTTTAGATACTACAACTCAATATTTTGGGTTTACCATATAATACTACTCGTGATGATTGTAGGAGCGGTTGTTATTTACAGAAATAGGCGGCATCGTAATGTTTTATGAAACAACAACCATAACAGTCAAATAAAGACACAGAAAATGATTTTGACACTGAAATTAATGATTTTTTTATGTCCCTTCCTTTCCTACTCCCTAAACACCTCTGTTTAATAATAAATAACAGAGGATGGTTGGATGGTTGTTACTTCTTCCCGCCAAAACTACTGAACGGATAGAGATGAAATTTTGCAAGTAGATGTAGGTTAGTTCTAGGCCTGTAATAAAACATGAGCTACGTTTCATTTTATCACATAAATCAGTTCCCATGGAATAGAAATATAACCTATAAACGTTTCTATATAAACAACGCGTGCGAAGCCGAGGGCAGAAACCAGTAAGAATATAAATGGCGAAGTTTCTGTTACCCTTTTTTCGTAAATATTTTTCTCCATCCCACGGTTGCCTGGGAAAAATCGCTTTAAAGTCGCCTTTAGTGTGTTAAGCATCTAAAATGTTTGGATGTTTATTACCTCTTCACGCCAAAACCTATCAAAGGATAGGAGGAACCTAGTAATAGATATTGCAGGACAATCCACACAGCACCATCTAGCCCCAAGCTAAGCAGAGCTTGTATTACGGGTACAAACAAGAGAACTCTAAATCTTAACATTATAAATTAACCAGCAGCGCCTCGCGGTTTCACCCGCGTAATTCCTGTTCCCGTGGGAATTCCGGGATAAAATACCTATATGTGCTAGGTATTCCAGACTGCAATCCATCTCTGTGCCAAATTTCAGCCAGATCCATTCAGTAGTTATTGCGAAGCAGTGCCTCGCGATTTCACCCACGTAGTTCTCGTTCCCGTGGGAATTCCGGGATAAATATAGCCTATGTGCTATTCCAGACTGTAATCTATCTCAGTGCCAAATTTCAACCAGATCCGTTCAGTAGTTTTTGCGTAGCAGCGCCTCGCGGTTTCACCCGCGTAGTTCCCGTTCCCGTAGGAATTCCGGGATAAAATATAGCCTATGTGTTATTCCAGACTATAATCTATCCCTGTCTCAAATTTCATCCAGATCCGTTCAGTAGTTATTGCGTGAAAGAGTAACAAACATCCATCCATCCATCCATACTTGCAAACTTCGCGTTTATAATAATTAGTAGGGTAATGCTGGACAATCCATACAGCATCATCTAGCCCCAATGTGTTGGAGTAGTACTAAGTATACTAGATAACTGATAGAGGTAGGTAGGTACTGTAAAACGGGGTGAATAGACTCCAGGGTGAATAGAAATGGACGAAATATGTACTGGAGCAAGACATTACCTGGCTGGTAGCAGTGGAAGTATCCTTAGTCCATGACTGTTCACCTTCTGTGTCAGTCGATCTGACCTCTGCAAGAGGATGTTTGCAGTATTTCGTCCATTTCTGTTTTACGTTACATAACATTTAAGTATTTACTTTTTGTATTTGGTGGCTTTCGTATCACTGCGGCCATGATAGGCCTATTGTGATCGCCACTTTGTGTGTTCAGCCTCGAAGCAGCGGCGTTCATAATAGGATATATGCATAGATTGTTTTCATTGTTTTAATCGATTATTTAGGTCATTATTTAACCGAAAAATTATATGATAAGACACTCACTAAATTTGGCAATCACAAGGTAAAAAGTACAAATCAAAACTACAATAATTTTCGGGTGATATAAACTCTGCTATAAAGGCTCGATTTTTCTATAACGTCATCATTCACACTGCCGGTGTTTCTGCTTCTTCATTAATAGTAAGAATAAAACCTTTTGTGGGGACCTCTGTAGTTATCATCTCGAGAAAAAAAGAAGTAAATAAAAGAAGAAGTGTGAATCGTGACCTCATGTCCGCTCTAGCTAATACCTGGGCGTTTAGAAATTTTGCAATTGAGATTTAAAATATCTACTTTTCAATGATTAAATTTTACAATAAAAACATCAAAAAATGCAAAAATTAATACGTAGATATATTTCTATATCAAAAGAGAGTACGCATAATTTTTAGCCATTTTGAAGTCACATAATGCATATACACTATTCGCCACTAACCCTTGCAGCTGCTAGAAACTGTAGGATTTTCTTCGGAGTGAAGTCTCTTAGCTCGTCTGGACTAAGCAGGTGCTTGCCCAGATGGATGCTACGTTTTTGCATCAGTGCTCCGCACTCCCCTAGGAGATGCAGAGGCGTTTCCTCCATTAGGTACTCACTTAACATTATTAAATATTATTATTCATTCACACCTTGTTCTTACCCGTACGTTACCATCGCGTTACAGCGATCGGAGTCACGGGGCGTCGCCAGAACAAACAACTGCAGATCGTACGAACATTTGTCCCGATGATGCGGGAATCGAACCCGCAACCTCCTACATCACAGACGAACTCGTCCGCTGCGCCACAGAGTTCTTCACAGATAACTTGGGTTTTCGGATCAGATATTAATTGAAAGAAAATAAAAAAGCAATAACATGTAACGATATAATTATTATATTATTTAGTCAAAAATCATCCAAGAAAACTTAAAACAATCATTAAAAATTTGGGGTTCTTAGGAACTAATCATTATGCACATAAATTATCTTATTAGTATTTTATTATCTTATCACAGAATAAATATAATAATTTATTGTTTATGGAAGACTTGCCTGGTCATATTATTTTAATAACTATTAAAATTTTAACTAAGCATAAGCAATACAATCTACTATAACCATAATATTTTCAATATTAATTTCTTATGATTCAACCACGAATCGGTGTCATTCCAACGATAATATAAACTACGGATATAAGACGAATATAAATTAACTGTAAACAAAACATATCTGAAAAGATTTATAAATATCAGAGTCATAACATTTTTCAAACAAAACAATTTATACAGAAGTTGCGTAGATAAAGATTGGGATAGAAAATGGCCGCCTCTTTCATGGACATCATCTTTAAATTTATGTTATTTACTGTCCGAGAAAAATTTATAAGAAAAAACGGTTGAGAGTGCATCTCAACCGTTTTTTCTTATAAATTTTTCTCCATCCCACGGTTGCCTGGGAGAAAGTTGCCTTTTGTAGGTACTGTGTTTATTTTTTATTTAGATACAAGCTGTGCCCCGCGGTTTCGCCCCCGTGGAATGTATGTTTCCAACTTTTTTATTTTTTTATTTCATAAGAAACTTCTCCTGACAATAACAAACATAACAAAAAGAGAATTACCTATCGAAATTGGTCCAGTCGTTCACGCGGGATGCCGTGGCCAAGGGAAAAAGAAATCCATTTTTATATGTATAGATTGTTAATTTCAAGTACAATAATGTATTCATCATTCATACCTACATAAGCTTAAATCTTATATGATCACTACATCTGACAGCATCAGAGAGGCGGTCATTTTTAATCCCAGTCTTTATCGACGTGACTGCGCCCGTATACTCAAACGCATCTGATTTAAGCAAGTCTCAAGTCGCGATTTTTTGACAGTTTTCAATAAAAATCTGTCAGAAATTCGTCACTTGAGACGGACTTAAATCTGAGTTGCATTTGAGTATTCGGAGGTTCGATCTATTTATCTGATCTCACGTCTCGTTAATAACGTCAATAGACTCACCCTTCTGAGCGGGACAGATTAAAAGACGACGTCCTTTGCAATCCCGTTCTTTTAGTACGCTGGTCATAGACGTGGTATAAATAGACATTTGCAATTTAATGATTTCACATCACTACGGACAAGGAACCTACTTATAACATAATATGCTACGCACTAAGCTCCATTTAATATTGCGTTAAAATCTGCTATACCTAAATAAAATCTCTATACCTACGTACCTATATATTTAGATAGTTTATTTCTAGTAAATATTTTTCACTGTGAGGTCACTTGTTTAAAAAACAACTAGCTGTTTTAAATACACTTTCAATACATCCACGTAAATGCGTAGTACCTACTACCGAAATAAATTACCCAATGGCTTTGGTAAATAGCCACATAGGTGGTAAATATTATAATTACCTAATTATGGTCAATGTTGGTTCATAGGTTCTAAGAACCATGTCAGTTAATTACCTATTGTCTTGATACTCGTAAAATAATATCACATTAATAAAAATAATATACCCTAGCTAGCTAGAGCAAGCCTGAACAATGTAGGTACATCCATCAATACATTAAATATGCAGAAGTAGGTATGCTTATACCTGCGTACTTGGCTCATCCATCACACTGGTGATTTGCGAGCGATTTCAAAACGAGGCGAGCACGCAGCGACGACGCCGCCGACACGCAGCCTCGCCGCGGTGAGCGATCAAAGCGAGCTCGCTGTGCACTCGCATTGAAATTGCTCGCAAATCGGCATTAGTGTGATGGCTGGCTCTTAAAGAATACCGTCAATATACAGATGTCGTCTTATGCAGGTTACACTATTTTTTCTTATCTTTACCAAAATTAAACTTACCACGATTTTATAGTGCCATTATTGTTAATTTGGACATATTTTTTCGGCGCGAATTAGTATCTCTGGGTTTTCGATGGCGGATTTGTTCTGGATGAGTCTCAACTCCATGAGCTTGCAAGACATGGTGCCAGTTGGTTGAATTTCTGAAAAATCATTACAGTACCGCTACCACACAATACAAAAAGGTGCATTGAAACATGGGCTTAAACTCGTTACTTTAGATACATTTTACAATGACAAAATGGCTTCCCACGAGCTTCAAACGAGTGGTCCGCGATCTATCTGCTAGCTGATGCTGTCAATATAAATCTAAACGTTACGAGTTAAATCCCATATTTGAATGCACATTTTTGTGCTTTGCTGCAGTATTGCAGTCCAAATCTGCGACAACCTTTAGAAATTTCGGTGTGTGTGTACTATTTAATAAAATGACAATAATTGTCATTTTAATTAGTAGCATACCTCTCGCTTTGTTGAAGGTGTCGTTTACAACAGCCTGAAGCGTCGCTATCGTCTTCTCAAGCGTGAGTTTAACGTCGTTATTGGTCTTGTGCCACCACGCAAGGAAAAGCGACGCGAACAAATCCCCAGTACCCGTGTATCTTGCATCTTTCTTGGGAATCTGTATTTTGTAACACTGCCCTGAAAGAGAAAATGGTAGGTATGTTTAACCTGTGGTTTTCATCAGGAAATTTATAAATTAGAATAAATTGTTCTACCTTAACTAATTTTTTTAAGTGTTCTGATGGCAAAGAGATGAATGTGCCCATATATCTTATCTGCAATGCACACTGTTACATAATCTGTTTTAATCAGTATGCCATACTTTATATCAATAATGCTGCGGCTACACTAGGTACGAGGCGAAGGTTCGCGTTATGGCAATAAAACTTCCGGTTCGATTACTGAACTGCGACGAAGTGTTGTGTGAGGGAAAAAACGGAAGAGGCATTTGCGCTATATGAGGCTTTTGCGCTCTTTTACATGTCGGATATAATTACATATCAGAATAACGATGCAACACACAAAAATACGTGCAAACCGCTTGGCGTCTCAACTAAGCGCGCGAAATGTAGGCAACCGTACGAACTTTGTCGCGATAAAACCCTTTGATGTGCGGCAATTTACCGACAGCAGCGCGAAGGGCCTTCGTATTCGCGATGATGATTCGCGATAGGACGAATGAGGATCAGTAAAGTTATAGCAATTTGAATAGAACTAGTATCGACGTTATTTTTTATGACATAAGAATGATATATCTTTTTGAATTATCCAAATCGGACCATTACTTTCGAAGATATTAAGTAATAAACATTACGCCGTTACTGCTGGTAAAATCAAAATACGCGGGTGCGTCTGACGTCACTGGCCGAGCGAACCGACCGGTAGCCGATTTACGATTCGACGGAGCGGCGACGCGAGGTTCAATTTAATTACCTACATAGAGTGTTGGTAACAGGGAAATAATATGAGTTTCGTTAAGAATAATGTTCTCGGCAGCAGTTTTGGGTCCCTAGGTAGGTACGTTAAAAAATAGTTTGTCTGGCGTTTTAAAAGTAGTGTTTGTACATTTCGGCACTATACAATATTTATAAATAGGTGAATTAGACACAAATCGGACACTTAATTTGTTTCAAAGTCACAAATAACCAAACAAAACTCTGCGCACCTTATGCCTACGGCTAACTGGCGGCGACCGAGGCAATGACGTCACAGCGACCGCGACGGTTTTCGCTAGTAATTTGGTCATAACTTCTTCAGTTTTTGTCGTAGAACAAATATTTTTGCACTGTGTGTTAAAGCTTTCCTAGCTTTATAAATCTGCATTCTTAACTAAAAACGTTATGAATCCTCACCAGACGCTTGACCAGACTTGACGCGACAGCGCAAATGTTCGCGTTACCGCGATAGTGTGGCCGTAGCATTAGGCTAGGCGCAAACGGACCACTGCCCCCCCGCTCACCCTCACTCAGTTAACCGCTAGGCGTCCTGCGAATACTATCTGTGTATCGCTTCCGCGACTGCGACCAAATTAGGAGGTAGAGCGCGACAGACACCGATGGCTGTGGCTGGTGGTCCGTTTGCGCCTAGCCTTTAAGTCCTATCCTATACATACCTCCACTACTAGCAAGGCCAATCATATTGCTGGCATCACCAAGGTCAGAACTGGACAACACGACGGTTTTAACTCCCCTATCATGCAATGCGCTAATCATCTTCAGTGCTCCATTAAGGTCATTTGCCTTGAGCCCAGTTAGTAGCTCCGCTTCGAACTGATTTGGAGTAATGATGTCGGCGAGGGGAATCACTATGTCTCTGAACGCAGGCAGGATTTCTTCTGGGACATACATTTGCCCATTGTCGCCCATTACTGGATCGCAAACTGAAAGATGTCCAATGTTAATTTTTTGAGAACCTCGAAAACTTATTTGACCTTGACCCAGTCAAGTTTTTGATGTTGAAATCATTATAATAACATGACATGATAACTAGAAGGTATTTATTATAATGTATGTAAGTCCTTGTTGTCAAATAGATGAACAAGAAATAAGCTTTACTAATTTGTAAAAATTATGTGTCCCTTTTCTATCGATCAAAATAAAGAAGATTGCATAATTTTTAGTACTTATTAATTTAGTTTTGTTCAACCTGAATTGACACTTACTGTATTATTTAAATTTAACTGGTTACTTATATTCATAAAGGTCAAACACTCAATATATTCATAAAGGACAAACATTCAAAAATTTATGAAAAAGTAGAAATACCCAATTGCCTTTTTAGACCTGCAACAGTATAAGTGATTCATAGCAGTAGTGAAACATGTCACTCTCTTTTGTGCATCATATTGTCGGGTATTTTGAACCGCGTTTCATCTTTCACTGCTGCAGGAGGTGCAAATATCACGTAGGTCTGAATAGGCCTTAGTGCATGAAGAAGGGTACTTCTTCATATTTTTTGACAACATTTGGATCAATCATTTTTGTTTTTAGTAAGTAGACACCAACTTAATGAGGTTAATTTGTCTGGCATCATGTTAAGAATATTATTAGCTTCAGTGATAATCACTACACATGTACTGATACTGATGAACACTAAACAAACACCTACTAATAGAGAGGTGTGCAAAGGTTAGATATCAAATCTTATCTCCAGACTTAAATAGACATAAGACAAGACAATATTATTGTCTTTACCTGTGCATGTCTACCTACATTATTATCTCCCAAAATACACTGGTAATTTAAGCATGTTTTATCTTTCCTACATAGCAAAATGATGTAATTGTGTTTTCACACATCTCAAAAAGATTCATACACTAATAAAATTTTGGTCCACTCTATCACTTTCTTCTTCTTCAAAAAAATCTAGGTATCTACTCAGCCCAATGCCTAGGCCTCCTCACTTAATCATTCATTAAATCAACTAATTGAAATTGATTCTGTAAATACACACTTACCATAAACCAATTTGGGATTTTTCTGCCTCAACTTTTTTATTATATCAGCAATCATCCTCAAAGAGTCCGGAGATCTCGAATATCCAGTGAGAAAGTGAGTGTAATAGTCAACATCATTTAATACCAGGCCCTCGACTAACTGGCTCAACTCCGTGTTCTGGAGAATATTGCCTCTCAGATGACCATACTGTGTGTGAGTCGAAAACTGAACGGTGTTTATAAAGTCAACCTCAAATCCTAGCAACTGAAAAAGAAAATCGAAAGTTATTAGTCATTTAGGCATGACAATATTTAATGTACCTAATAAACCAACACAACACTAAAAACTGTGATTTAAACACACGAGCCACAGGTTGCTTGTTTATACAGAAACTAGCTGCATTCTTACTACCTGTTGTCCTATTACACATTTTCCCGTAGGAATGAAACATTTTCCCGTGGTAAAAAGTAGCCAATGTTCATCAGGAATAATGTAGGCTTCTAATGGTAAAATAATTTTTAAAATTGGTCCAGAAACAAACAATCAAATCTTTCCTCTTTATAATATTAATATAGATTAGGATAATATTACCTGCAGGGGGAAGACAGCACTTTTGTTTCCAACATATCCATGTACTACATGGCTCTGGATAGACAGGACCTTAGGTGTGGGAACTGAAGACAAGTTCGTTACATTCATTTTGTTCAATAACACCAGTAAGCTACGGTCTTGACGTTGCTGCGTTCAAATCAATACTGAGCGTCGTGCTACGTACTACTTACTACTGAGATATGGAATCTCTGTATCGTAGCTTAAGTGGTATATAATGTAACTGATTATTTCTCCGCATGTACTTTAGATGGGCGTGATAAAATGTTTTGATTATCGGTTCTCGCCCAATAGCAATAACTGCAATCCAATTGCGTTTCGAATCCGATTTCACACAAACTATTAAGATAATGAATAAATCATGTTTAGGAAGCAATTGCTTTGCTTACATCTCATCTCGTGGCCTAAATTTGAGGAGTGATTGAATGAATCTTCACTCTTGTGCTGTGTTAATCAGTCCAAAGTCAACGCACAGAGATAAGAAGCGGCCTTGCGTAGATTATGCGTGGCAATGGTTGTTTCTTTTCTTGGGGCTGGCCACCACTTAACAAACAAATACGAGATATTTTTCAGAAAATAAATTTTGAGTCGAAACATAAAATTTCCACATCTGCATTCTGCATCTGCAAAATCATTTTTCAAAATTTTAATCTCAAAATCAAAATCATCAGTGTTTTTGACAGCATAGTACTACTTGTCTTTGACACTAACTTAACTTTTATATCTAACTTTGACTTTTTGACACGATTTCATGGCCAAGCATTTTTAGCTTCGCTTTCTACGTTTTTTTAGGCTCTCGTACCCGAATGGTGCAAGCGAAACCCTATTCAAAGCTTCCGCTGTCGGTCCGTCATGCGTCATCGGTCGCGCCGTCGCGTCGCGTCGTCGTCCGTCTATCAGAGGGCTCTGTCTCATGAACTGTAAGAGCTAGACAGTTGAAACTTTCACAGAATGTGTTTCTCTTGCCGCAATAACAACAAATATATAGGTATTAAAATTTAAGTAAATATAGACATAGACATAGACATAGACAATCATTTATTTGCTACTTACACAGTACATAACAGACATAAAAAAATATTACATATGCTTATTATAACTTATATTAAATATACAAAAAAAATCAATTACACAAAAAAAATATACCAAAACAAGAGAGACTGTACTGTGTTTTACAGCAGCAAAAAGGTCTCGGCTCAGCATAAATGCCTTACCACTCAGGAGTAGAAAGGCGCTGATATTCTGCCGAAACCATTATAGTCAAAAGACCCTGTGAGGCTTACGGTTAAGAGTAAGTAGTGTTGTGTGTTTAATAAATAAATAGTTTATTTCAATAAATAATACCTAGATAATTTGATAATATGTAACTGGTGCGTGTCTAAATGTGTGAAATAGAAATAATCATATTGATAGATAGATAATTTTGTATTAAAATAAAATTAAAGTCATAAACCAGTGAGCTGGCAACTCTGTGATGCGAAACCTAGCAAGAAAATAGTGCACCATGATGGGTCATAGCACCAGGCAACCCTGTTTTTTGGTGATCTATTAAATAAGACTTAAAACGTTTTTTAAAAGTGTACTTTGATTTTAATAGTCGTAAGGGTGGGGGGATATTGTTCCAACATTTGGTTGCCTGGTACCGAAAGCTGCCCCTAAACGCCACGGTTTTATATTTGCTATAGTGCAATAAATTTCTTGTAGACCTTAAACTATATTTACTTTTGAAACTACACAATTTTGTGAACAAGTATTCTGGAGACTCGTACTTTACGACGCCATGTACTAAAACTGCTAAGTGAAAATGCCTCCGGGAAGCCATATTGAGCGTGGATGAGTCGTTAATGTAAGGCGTGACGTGCGTTCGCGGTGGGATATCAAAACAAAACCTACAGCATGCATTTTGCACCCTCTGGAGAAGGCGAGCTGTTCTCGACAGTAAACGCGGGCCATAAACCAAGTCGCCATAGTTAAGTTTCGATAGAACTATCGATTCACAAACTTTTACGCGGATTTCTTTGCTAAGAAAGTTCTTTATTTTGTATAGTAGCTTTAGTCTATAAAGACAATTTCTTGCAATGCTCTTTATGTGGTTCTCAAAGCGTAGAGTATCATCAAATAAAATACCAAGATTTCTAGCTTCATGTGCACGTTCAATACATTGACCATGAATATTGATATTTGGGGAATGGCTTGAAATACCTTCTATCAAACGCGGTGAACCAAGGATCATAAATTTAGATTTTAAAGGATTTAGAATAAGAGCATTATGATGAGACCAGTCAGCTATTCGGCCTAGGTCATCATTCAGTTTGGCAGTACCGCTGAGAACATTCCCCGGATCCACTGGCAAGTACAGCTGAACATCGTCGGCATATAAATGGTATTTGCAATGTTTGATCTGCCAGCAAATATCAGCACTATAAATTATGAACAGCAGTGGACCAAGAATTGACCCCTGCGGCACACCACGTAAAACTGGTTTACGAGATGACGACAGTTGTATTCCATCCTGCTTATTAATCTGCACAAACTGAGAACGATTGCTTAAGTAGCTATCAAACCATCGAATCGCCGCAGGATCGACTCCATAATATGAGAGTTTTGTCAAAAGCAACGGGATAATATTAAAATTAAAGGGGGCTTCCATACAAAAATCCAAGATTTATTGGGCTATTTTGCTCCGAGTTTGTCGAGGCTGTACCTACTATATCTTAAATCATAATAGGTAGACACATAAAACTTTCTATGAAAGCCGTCACACACTGAACCCGAAGGCCGAGCCAGGCGTGGAGTTCGCGGTGCGGATGTCTTCACGTTGCAGGCGTGCCAGAGCCCCGTGGCGAGTCGCGGAGGCGTTTTGGAGCCTTGTGTGTGTAGGTCACGGCGTCGCATTATTGTAATAAATAAATAAATAATCAAGTAAAAAAACGGCAGTCGTATAAACAACGATGAGGTTGAACTAGTACCATAATTTTTTCGGTACAGTCCATTTTATAGAGCACCTTAATCGGGTCACAAGCTAAAAATTTAGAAAATAAATACAACTTGTAACTCCGCTAGTAGCACGTCTCCGCACCACGACGCGTTGCGTGCGCTCTGTGTGAAGACACTCCTTATACCAGCTGAAATACAACGCTAACACGCCACGCCTCCGCCACGCCACCGCACCGCCACGGCTCCACGCCGTGTCACGCACGCCGCCTCGTTTGTGTAGCTGAGCCAGCCCGCCACGGCCGTGCACCGCTTAGCCACCGCCTGCGGTGTGTAGTCTTTTATATAAATTTATATGATACAACTCGCACGCCTTCGCCTTCGGCCCGGCCACGGTTTCTGTGCGTGGAGGCTTAAAGACGTAATAGTTTAACTCTAATTAATACCAACAAATACTAAAACTAAAATAAGGGGGTCTCCAAACAATTGGTGTATAGGTATAAAGTTTCGTTTGAGAAATAGGATTGAACGATTAGATGAAACCCTCCGTGTGCGAGTATACTCGCACTTGGCCGGTTTATTTAGGGATCGAGATTGGTTTCGTTCGAAACCTAAATATTATGATATCGTTCTGTTCTGTCTGTCCATGACTAAGTTTTTTCCTCAAACATCGGTCAAGGTTTTCGCCGGCGACGGCACTCCATAGATTCACAAAGCCCACCTTGTAACTGTCTCGTCTGTATCAAAAGAGAAGCCTTTTGGCATGTTAAGCTACCATTTCAACTGAGATTTCAACTAGTGTCATTTTAGCGCTCGGACAGAGAACATGACCAAGTGCTCGTTTAAAAACTGTAAAAATCACACGTCCAAACTGAAGAAAAAGGATGGAATTTCTTATTTTCAGTAAGTTTGGTTGGTAGTTAAAAACGAATTTTTTACCTTTGTGTTGTGATTTTAGCCCTATCCTTAAGAAATCAGCATTAAATATTGTATGTTGTTTTTTTTTTTTTTATAAATACTAGATAATTGATAATAATATACTTAATACAATACACCACATAGATAGATATTTTTTATTATACATAGAAAACACCCAGACCATCGAAACAAATTTCTGCAGATCGTACACAAATTTGTTCCGAGGCGGGAATCGAACCCGCAACCTCCTGCTGTTCGTTTGCCTATGTTACAATATTTATTTTGTTCTAAGTTCATGAATGGAGTGGCTATTATTGTTTTTTTTTATTTGTTTGTGGTACCTAAGTAGGTAGTGTTAATGTATTTTTCATAAAAAGACGTTGAAAATTTCTGGTTGATGATTTGATGATTTATAAAATTACTAACTGACCTTCTCTTAAGGGCTAATAAAAAAATACTACCAGAAGTATGAGATTTATAAAACTTAGTACCTATTTTATTTCTAGTTTCCCTCGAGATCCTGTGCGTCGGGAAAAATGGAGGTCCGTTGTAGCACAACAGCGATGTGAACAATATTTTAAACCATATTATGGAAGCCTCATTTGTTCCAAACATTTTAGAGAATGTGATGGCTACAACACCAAAACAGGCTTAAGAAGACTACGTAAAACAGCTGTGCCTCAAGTAGTATGTCTATTTTACTAAACGGAATTGTTTTTAACTATTTTATCTTCACAAAAGTCGCTTAATATTCCTGATAACTACGATTATTATTTTTATTTTCTGTTGAATTGTGGTGTGGATTGTCCAGGATTTTTTTTATAGGAAACCAACTATGAAGTGGAAAATAATGATTCTACTTTGGAAAAAAAAATCGAATGCACAATTTCCAAAGGAAACCAACATTCAAGATGAAAATGATTCCTTGCAACTCCATGTAAGTCAAGTTTATATGACTGTTAAATAATGACCTCTGTGGCGCAGCGGGCAAAGGTCCGCCTGCGACGCAGGAGGTTGCGGGTTCGATTCCCGCCTCGGGACAAATATTTGTACGATCTGCAGATATTTGTACAGGGTGTTCTGGATGTTATCTATGTATAGTAAAAATATCCGTCTGTGTAGTGTATTGTATTAAGTAAGTATATCAGTAATCATATCAAGTACCTACCCATAACACTAGCTCTGCTTAGCTTGGGGCTAGATAACGCTGTGTGAATTGTCCAGTAATATTATTATTATTATTTATATGTCACTAGCTACTGCCCGCGGCTTCGAATGCGTTTTTGGGGATAAAAAGCCTAATAGCCTAGTTAACTCAGGTCTAGAACTACATCTATCCAAAATTTCAACTAAGATACGTTATGTAGTTTTTGCCTTATTCGTAGGTTTTCGCATTGATAAAACTGTGCTGTATATTACAGAAATCACAACATACTTTATTGTATGGATGTTTGTTACAATATCTTCACGACCAAAATGTTGAACGGATCGTGCAGAAATTTTGCAAATATTTAATAACGATGTAGGTACCTGGAATAACAATAAGGCGAGCAAAGCGCGTGCAATGCCGGCGTTATTGTTATTAAAATAAATGTATGCGAGGCGAAAGAAGAAAAAATGAGTTGCAGTGAAAAAAAATGAATAACAGCTTAAACCAAATGTTTTTTCTCGTTATTTTAGATAAATAATGAGAGTCCTACTTCGTCAGTCAGCATTGGGTCAATACTGGACTCACCAAAAACAATGGTCCTAAAAAAGGAACTCGCAGCTTGCAAAAGGCTTTTAATAAAAAGAAAAAAAAATATATGCAATTTGAGAAAGCAAAACGCCAGATTAATGAAAAAATGCTGTGACTTAAAGAAAGTCATTTTTTCATTACTCAAAAACAAAACACGGTAGACCAGGCTTTATTTGATGAGTTGTATGCATGTCGAAATTACAGACACGTTTAATGCCATGTATCCAAAAAGTGTGAAAGGAAAAAGAGACCATTTGCGAAGTATCCACCAGGTGCCAGGAAATTACCTTTAACTCTCCAGCTGCATATAAATACGTAAGAAAATGTTTAACACTTGTCTACAAGTATAGATGTAGCCTGGCTTTAAAGGAGAATCATTTGACAGACTAAAAGAAAAGTCAGATGGCGGGAAAAAGAAACAATTGGTGCTCACATAGTTGGCGAAATTTCAATAAGATGTCAGAAAATATGGACTGGAAAACGCTACCACTTGGGTATTGGCAGCATTGATGACACAGATGAAATTGCTGTCAGGTATATGTCATGTCATGACGTATGAACGAACCTTGTAAAATACCTATGGCGTATTTTTTAATATCAAGTCTGACTGCTGAAATGAAAGCCAGCTTAATGAGATTTAGGTACTTTAGAAAAATGTCATGCAGTTAGTGTAAAAGTGGTATCCTTGACATTAGATGGATGAAAAACCAATTTTTCTTGCATAAGAACCTCTGATACGACAGCGCATCTATAAAATCAGATTTTGAACACCCATCAGGCAATTATATAGTGTTTCTCGATGCCTGCCACGTGATAAAACTATTGTGCAATTCTTTTGAATTCGAACGAGTAATCAAGGATGGCAATCAAAAGATTATAAAATGGGACCTAATACGAAAACTTCACAATGTACAAGAACAAAATGGATAACATCTGGCTAAAAAATTATCACACCGCCATATTGCATTCAAAAATGAAATCATGCATGAAGGTGAGACTGGCCACGCAACTCTTTAGTCGAAGCATGGTTAAAGTTATTTTGTTTTGTGAAATATATCTCAATCTTCCAGATATAAAATACGCTAGCGCAACAGTCGACTTTATTTCCATAATAAATTATACAGAGTGTAACAAAAATGAATGAATAAACTTTCAGGCAAGGTATAGATTCAAGTACTGAATTCAGGAAAAATATTAAATAAAATCCCGTCCTTTAGTTTTCGAAATATAAATACGGAATTTTCACAACATTAAGCAATATACTCTAATGCACGTGTCTATTTGGAATTAAAAAAAATGGCCTGCGTACCTGTATTCATCTCTTTTATAAGCCCCTAACACCTAAACACTGCATTAACGAGCGGCCGACCGAATTGGCATCAGGTGGTTATCATCATTTTTAGGTGTTGACATCTTTACTTCCCACTATACCTACTTACATGCCACGATAACAATCACACAACAATTTTATTAAAATCTATTCTCTAACGATACCTGAAGATAAGATTACATTACATAGCAAAAAAAAGAATCACAAAGGATTAAAAATCCATCAGAAAGATATTTATACAATTAACTCAATCCTTTTCAAGGTAATTGAAAATTCAAGTAAAAAATCCATAATTTATGAGTAACCAGGTATGTGTACGGATAGCGTAGGTTTAAAGGTATTTAATAAGATGTAAACGTTTCTTTTTTCTCCCGGAAACAACTCGTGCGAAGTCGTGGGTAGAAACTAGTTCTTTTTATTTTAACATGTCAGCCAGTACTTTGTATTTTAAGTTTATTTCACTAACTTTTGTGAACTTATTTAAATTATTGTATGACCCTTTTGTAAATACTACTTGCATCTGTTGAGATTGAGACCAATTTTTAGTTTAATCAATAAATAATTTGTTATATTCATCTGAATTCTGTTGTTTTAATAATCCTTATAAAAAATGAACATTTTATCGCACCTTTATTTTTAAACCGTCACTATACATAATTTATTTATTTTATTTTATTTATTTATTGGTTTAACAAAATCCACAGCCCTTAATTAATACAAGTATGTTACATATCAAGACTTACGGCCAATAACGGATTTACTTTTTGTACAATATATTTTATAAAACAGACAGTCAGATGTAATAGTTATAAATAAACTTACACTCTGATAACTCTTATACTATAACTTACACTCTGATAACTCTTATACTATAAAACGAAGATTTTGTTATGCGCGCCATCTGACGCGCCTCATCGAACTCTATTCGGTGCAAAGACACCCATGATCAGTTTCCAATTACATTCGCTATAGGGTGCTAGTGTCACTTTGACTTTTGGGCGAGCGCGCACTTGTTGTAGTACACGGTAAACGGTGTCTATATTGGTCCCGACGGAGATAATTTTTACTACTTTCGATGCGAATCTGTGCTGCATAATTATAATCTTTTGGATAAAAACGGGTTTCCGCAAGTATGATTGCAAGTATTCTGATATTTAACTGGAACAATGTAGTATTTTCTTTAATGACAATTGGAATATTAATAAAGAAGTTCTATGTAGAAATGCAATTAACGTTACTGGAAAAGTGACACTAAAACAAATTTTATTTTAAATCTCGTAAATAATTACTATAATACATAAAGCATAATCTTTACACAGTATAAAAGCAACGGATTTTAAGCAGTTTTTTTCATAAATAGAGTGATTCAAGAGAACGGTTTATATGCATAATATCGTAGAGTAACACTGATAATTTTAGAGGTATCTAATGTGATGTCGTAAATTAACACTTTTTTGCGCTTACATGCAAACGCTGGCTGAACCGTACGAGATTTTTTACGAGAAATAATGGCTTATTTACGAAGCAATACAGCATTAATCCTTATCCAATAAAGTACCTTAAATACATTGTGCATTTAATATAGATTAATATGGCCCAGCATATAATTTAAATGAATATTTTCGACGATGTCACAAATTTAAAATTCCCTGAATTTATCATAGCGGTTGCAGCGGTACAGGCCGTGGGCCCGATTCTGTAGTATGTGAAGCCAGGGCGAGTCGCTAGTTTTAAATTCAATTGAATAGTAATGGTTAGTATAATAAGTAATAACCATATTAAGTAAACACTCTAAACAAATATCAATCTCAGGTGTCTGAATACATTAGATAAGAATTTGAAATTTTCAAACCTTCAAACGTACCAAGGTAATTCAATAGGTACCTACCCAAAAAGCCGGTTTTTTGTTTTTGGACGGTTTCATAATAAAGGTGCGATATAAATATTTATACAAAATAATACCCAACTAGTGTAGGTAAATTATTTTTAGGTAGGTACCTACCTACTTAAAATATAATAAAATAAATTCGACTCCATTAGTCTCTTGTTCCGTATGCACAAAACTAGTCAGGCTCTGCCTGCGCAAACTGTCTGCGTCAAAACAAAAGTCAAACAAGTCGTATCGTATCTACGGGGTGCGGGGGAGGCCGCGGAATACAGCTACCTTAAAATAAATTGAATTTTATTTTATTTATTACCTATTATTATTTATTTGGCTTTTCAACTTTATTGATATTATTTGGCTTATTTTCATGTTCACTTTGAAAAACATACATAAAATAATAACTAATAAGTTTTTGAGTGTAACGGACGGACCGGATCGCATCGTGCTATCTCTTTAAATAAAAATATATCCCCATTTCCCTTGGTCATGGTGACGGCGGCGGCGGCGGCATCCATCACGCGTGCGTGAACAGCTGAACCAATTTCACTACCTAATTTTTTTTTTGTCGTGTTTGTTAATGTCAGGAGAAGGTTCATAAAAAAGAAAACAATAAGAAAGTTGGAAACTTAAATTTCCTCGCGGGCGAAGCCGCGGGGCGCAGCTAGTATTCTATAAAACTCATTGTGTTTTTGGATGCAACCCTAGAACAACAATGACATTATCACAGAACAATTACTAGGTACTCGACATTATTCAACATCCATCCATGAGTCTTGGTTCATTTCAACTTCAAATTCAGGTTCGGCGCGACCAGTGTTGCCGCCGCATATTTCGCATCTGCATGACATTTTGAGGACCATTTCGTACATACCTACTTTGCTAATCTTTTCGGACCAAAACGGAACATCATGCATACTGCATAGTGCGCAATGTACTCTAAAACAACCTATAATGTGTGCTTCACGTTCACGTTACGAGGTAATTTTTTTAGGAGAGATTCTATAGGTAACTCTTGTTTATCTATGATGCGAAGGTACTTACTTGTATGATTTTAGTCTAGCTTCAAAGCCTGAAAGTTATAGGTACGTTTCTCACTCCGCTCCTCGTTCATACTTATTTTCTTTGCATTTTGGGTATCTACCTAGGTTCCTATCAGCCGCTACAAAGTCAGGTTTTTAAGCTCTTTCAGCTTGCCGTTATTAATACCATTATCACTCATAATTTTTTTTTTAGATTGTGGATTTATTTTCGTTTTGGTCTGTTGTCACAAGAAAAAAATTCACCGTTACATGATGCAGATTTATTTAGACTATTTTACTGACTATTACTAGCTTGATCCCGAGTGGTTTCATAGGCTTTCTCTAAGGTGTCCATAACAATCTTCATATCACTTTCTATGCTGCGGGCCCAGTTTTCCACATCTCCTATTTCTTTCAAGGAGCTACTGAAGTTTTCCACTAATGCTAGCCACTGTTGAGTTTGTTTTGCAAAGTTTATTGCACCTTGATGCAGTAATTTTGCTTCTGCATCAAGTTTCTTTTGGTTCAGATATGCTTGAGCTACTCTGAAAAGTGAGATAAATGGTTAACTTCCGAGAACTCAGCAGTTTCCTCAAGTTTATTAAGCTTGAATAAGAACTTGCATTACTAATACCATACTTCATACTTCAATATCAAGTACCATAGGCAGGGACCTTGATTACTTTGATATCATTTTAGTTAGGTAGGTAATCTATAATAGCAACACAGCATTTTATGCTTGAAAGATACTCTTGCCGTTGCCTGATTTTTGCTGATAGCATAGCACAAACCTAACTACAAATAAGTATAAAGTTAAATCAATTGGTATTTTTCCACATTACTTTGAACATTTATGGTGAAATATAAATAGGCTTACCCCACATTCAAGTGGTCTACTAGGGCTTGTGTCAATTCATTTGCAGCTGCTATACATTCCTTGCGCTTCTGTTCTGAAAACCAGAATTTTCTACTTAGGAACTTGAATTTATAACATGGAATAAATACTGAAAATATGCCTAAAAAATGTACCTACTAATTACCTTGCACGACTCTCTTGGCTGCTTGTTTGGTCTGGTGTTCTTTGATAAGAGAAGATAACATCCTGATTCTGTGATACCTACTTTAGAAACGTAGGTACGAATTTAAATAAAACGTAGCCTTTGGGTCTCGAGATTCATAGAATAGCAAAGTGCTTAATAGGTAATCATAAATTAAACGGTTAATTTTAGTTATTTTAGAAATTTATGAAACTGATTTAGGAGTACGTTCACAATCGTAATCACAACACACACAACACGCACAACACAAAACAAAACATTCACAAGTCGATGACATTGGCAGGAGTGTTGTGCATGCTTCAACTTCAACTTCTTTCATGGTCATGCTAAAAATACTTTGTGGTCACAGATTTAGCATACTCTTTCTACGTTTGTGGTGCTGGTTTGTCCTGTGGTGCTAGCTTGCGCGCCACGAAAGACGTCGTCGCGCCGCGCGTGACGACTATTTTTGTCGTCGTCAGCTGTTGTTTTCTCGTTTACTCTAACATGCGCGCCACGAACGATTTAGTCCTCTCAGACTCCTCTCAGACGAACGCCCCCTTAGTTCATTCAATTGTCTATGGTTTTTGTGAAATGCACGGAAGAAATAAACTAACCTTTTTAGTTTTCACCTTCTTATTAGGGGTTTGAAAATTTTCAATGATAGAATGGTGGTAAACAGTCGAAAAAGCCACGAAACAAAAAAAAAAAAAAAAAGAAGGAGAAGAGAAAAACGTCTGGCTATGTTCCAACTTTTCATAATTAGAAGAGAGCTTTCATATTCTAGAATATGGTAAATATTACTAAACCCAGTACTTGGCAAAGCATTTACCGCCAGTGACCTTGTAAAACGCAGAAATACCTAAAAGTTATGAATCTAATTTACTGCGCAAAGCAATGTGAATCGAGCTAGGTACCTTAAGTATCGAGTGAAATAATCAGAAACAAAATCAGACGTCTATTCCTAGCTTTAATACCTTGCCTTGCGGCTTGGATGGATAAAATGCTGACCAAATACAAAAACAAATAGTATCTACCTACTCTGTCAACTTTGTGCCACTTTGGTGCCACTTACACGTTCACGTTCAGTAGGTTCTTTTCCTACATTGATAAGGTAGGTATATTTTGACTCGCACACAAAACCAACACAATGGAACACTTTCCGTAGCTACCTACTAGATTAACAGAGAACAAGAGTTTACATTTTTGATTTTGTTAGGCTTAGACTCTGTACCTATGTGTGAAGTGAGTTTTGTAAAAAATTACATAAGTAGGTACTTAGGTAGGACCTACTTCTGGATTTTGAAGTAGAGACCAATGGAAATCTGCTGGGAAAGGACTCTTTAGCAATGCAAAATTGGTACCTAGGTGCTTGGTAGGTGTATGTACATAGGTACCTACCTACCTACTTTGTGTGATAAAATTACCAACCTCCTGTAAATTGAGTCAGTAAATTGACCGAGAAAGCGGCTGTTTGCAATATGGGAGTGACATAAAGTATGGTCCATCCCTAGGTAGTCCCTAGGTAGGCATTTGTCGTTGTTATCTCCCGTAAGCCATAAACTGCATGTAACACTGGACCTATTACAAGGTAAATTATGTAACCATTTATGTACCTTTTAGTACATTTATGGGTACATTTTAGTCAGAGAGCGATGGCATTAGTATGTTAGTATGATACACCGCCAATAAAAAAATTTGTTAATTTACCGCCATGACCAACCACATTCGAAGAAAAATTCAAGGAAAAGTTCTCGTGACTTCTCGTGCTCAAATTGAAAGACGAGAGTTATTCCCGCGCTGCACTGTTAAAATTTGAAAAAATTTGACGCGCATCTTGGCGTTTGATGAGAAAGGTTACCACTCATAAGATATGCATGCATTCACTAAAATCGTTCACGTGATGAGATGTGACGATTGGTATTGCATGCTAGCATCGATCGAGAAATCGAGAGATAACGAGACGAAACACGCTTCTCGATGCGCGCATCTTAGCCCCGCAGGTCTTTCACTGTCTGTGACAACTGACAACAACCAAAGTCAAATCCGCTGTCAAGTGAGCCAACTGTCAGTCATTATAAAAGACGTTGACATATTGAAAATGATAATGCAATGCAGGTGTCGTAGGTGTAGTTACGAACGTAGGTAGGTATAACTTTGGCGCGCCGCGCCCCGCCCTGCCCCGTATTATAGTATTAGCTATTTAACTTCGGCCCGCGGGATCGTAGGTACACATTTTTCCGGAATAAAAAGTTGCCAATATTTTTATTCCAGGTCTCGAACTAGGTAGAATTCACGTACAACTAGGTACCTATGCAAATAAGCTATTTCAGCCCAATCTACTAGATAGGTAAGTAGTTTTGGCGTGAAGAGGTAACCATCCAAACATTTAAACCTCTAATCTTTCTCTACTGTAGGTACTATTTTACCATCTACCCTACTTATTGTTACCCTTACCTACCATTATTATTATACAGGGTGTTCCGTGTGCCATGTGAAAACTGGGGGTAGCTGGAACCAAATTCAAATAAAACCCGGCAAATTACTTTTCCGGTAGTTTTATGCCTTGTACAACGCAGAAAAACTAAAAACCACAAAACAATTTTAATTTCGCGCCAGTACAAACGATCTACCCACTAAAGTAACGTAGAGTACCTTTAACCTATCACATGCACCAAACACAAATACATTATGACACAGATATACCCTATGCCATAGGTAGGCGCAGGAGGGTTAGCACAGGGCCGCCGCCATCACGGTGTGGTAAGTGCAGTTACCTATTGGCATTACGGCGGCGGCGCAAGCGTTAGCATTTGAAACGTTAGGGTGCGCGTTCACGGGCGGCATCGGACAATCCACTGACAAGTGCGTCCACTGTTCGGCAATCCGACTAAACGGAAGTTGCCTTCAAGAATCCTCGCCGGCATTGCCGACAGTCCGCTCCGTGCGGTGCGAATCTTTTATGGCAAACCATTGATGAAGCCCCAGTGCGGATCGCAGAACAATATATCCTGTGATCGCGGCACAGGTTCTGTTCGGTTGCATTAATTATAGATACAGGTACCCACCTACTTTGCTAATGGAAGAGATCGTTATTGATTTTCGCTTATCGTTTATGGAGGTAGCAGCTGCGATTGGACAGGGATTACCTTTGTTTGTTGAAATTTAGCTGAGTTTTGAAAAATGGGATAAATTGAAAATACTAAGTAGTAGAACCTCACTAGTGAAACAATGGTGAAACATAGGTAGTACCTACTTACTAAAAGTGGTTAGTACTTATAAGTATAAGCAGGTAGGTAGGTAGTTAAGTTAAGGTACCTACTATTTTGTAGATAGGTACTTACTGTATGTAGGTAAACTACATAATAGAACGTGTTTAACTATCGCATTTTAGTGGGTATATAATTATTATTAAAGGAAGCAAAGATGAATGCTACACATTATACCTATTTCACAATATATTTATTTTTACAGTAAAAAATTTGAACACCTAAAACTAATGGATTTCTATTACATCGTAGAATCGTACACTAAGCTTCATAGTCGAACCTATAGTTACAAGGTTACCACTTTTCAAAACACCAAGATATTATTATTTTCTATCGAATAGGCAGGTCCTATAACTATATCTTAGTCGCTTCGATGTCTCACATTCAATATTTGTATTTGTATTTTATTTAAAACATTACAACTATTATTACAGGTCAGACCTAATACAATAGAGTAGTCATCTAAATAATTATATAATGTAAATCAACCAGGTAATTTAATTAATTAAATACAAATGTCATTAATCAAAGACAATTCAATATCAGTAAGCAAAATAATATCAATAAGCAAAATAATTTAATACGAATGTCAAAAGCAAAATAATTATATACAAATGTCAAACAAATCAATAATCAGTGAGCAAGAATATAAGTTTAATTTTATAATAAGTCATTATATAAAGTCTATGTACATTTCTAAGCATGTTTTCGATCAGTGCTGACTCTCCCGTATTTCTCCTTTAATTTCTCGTTGAACTCGGGGTCATCCCAGCCCCAGAGGTGGTGTGTTCCGTCGCCGGTGCGGTGCGTGCGCTGCTTGATGATCTCCGGGGAAACCGTCTTGAGGTCATAAGCTTGGCCGATCTGTGAAACACGAAAGATGCGTAAAAATAAAGAAAAATAATAAGTTATTTAAAAAATAACGCATGATTATTACGTGTAGCAGAGAGCTTATGAGACGTCTAAAAAGAGCTGTATTAATTTTTTTAACCCCCGACGCAAAAAGAGAACACCCCGCTAAAAGTTTAACGTGTCTGTCTGTGTATCTGTCTGTGGTATCGCAGCTCCCAAACGGATGAACCGATTTTCGTTTAGTTTTTTTGTTTCATAGATTATTTTATCCCGAGTGTTCTTAGCCATGTTTAATAAAAATTTGTCGGGGGTTTTTAATTTTTTTTATTTTGTTCTTGTTATTTAATTCGGATTGCCACCGCTTAACAACTTACAATATAATTTAAAATAGACACAGAATAAAATAGAATGCTATTATTAGGCATTCGATAATAGAAGAAATTGACAATTTATGAATTTGACAACCTCTCGGGACCTCCGCCTTAAGACATTTCTACGTTTGTACGATCTGCAGGTATTTGTCAAACAATATCTCTTTCAGTCATGTTTGAAGTTAATCAGTTATTTAGTGAAGTCCTCCGAGCCGAATTTCGACCACGGCGGCCAGTCTCATCAAAGACTAGCCGGACATATTATAGTGCACAAGTTTGTGCGCAAACACAGGTGCACTCTCTATTCCCTCACTCTCGTAATCCGATGGGATGTCAGACCTAGGTACACGACCGAGGAGAGGTCAAGCACAGGAACAACGGCTTAACGTGCTTTCCGAGGCACGGGGGTGTCACCGCCAACTTCCTGGCTCCGGGCTGCTACTGTGAATTTATCTTGCTAGAAAAACTCCAATACAACTATTGGCCCGATCCGGGATTTGAACCCAAGACCTCATAATCAGCGGTTGAACAAGTTAACCGCTAGACCAATAAGGCAGTCTAGTAGCCATAACACATGAGACACTCGTCCAAATCCCGGAAGCGTTCTTAGCTAAGCTACATTTTGAAGGCCTTTGTCGATTTTTGGGAGTCGATTCTTTTATATTTTTCAATTAATTAAACACCAGCTCTGCTTACTTTGGGGCTAGGTGATGCTGTGTCGATTTTTTTATTTATTTAATGACTTTTTTAACTACCTATATAAACAAGATACATACCAAAGCCATAGCGTCAATGAACATGATGGTAGGAGTGAGCATGTTGAAGAGAGGGTTCTCAGTGGCGCGGTAGTCCCAGGGGAAGGTGTGGTGGTAGTTGTGGAAGCCTTCCACGCAGATCAGCCAGACGCCGATGTTCTCTCGCGGGTTCAGGGATCTGGAAGAGATGGGATACTTGTAGAAGGCATAATTTGACGTGTTTTAAAAAACGATAACCAGACTTCAAATTCTTCTAGTTAAAATCGAGTCTAATTTAGTTTGATGACACATCAAGGTCCCTATACAATAAAAAAGAATTATCAAAAACGGACTACTCTGTAAAAATTTATGCGTGGTCAAACATTACAATCAGTGAGTGAACAATCAATCATCCCCTGTTTTCCTACCTTTAGGTTTGTATGTTTTTCCAAAAAATGGGACCACCTTCGGGGTTCCAATAAAAAAAGAATTATCGAAATCGGACTACTCTGTAATATAATAAGTAATGCGTGGTCATACATAAAAAATAAAAATAATATACGCGTCGACTTGAAAATCTCCTCTGTTTTTCGTCGTTTGAATAGGTATCAATGTGGTCTTGTTTTATTTTATTTTATTTTATTTATTACACAAAATCCACAGCTCTCCTAAATAAAAGTTACTTAACTTAAGAATATCACTTACAGCCAATAACAGGATTTAAATTATATAAATTTTAAAAACTTAAGACGACAGTCACCAAAATTGTCGCTATGACATTAAAGAAAAACAAAAACAAAAAACTAACCATTCAAGCAAACCAAGTTCATTATAAGTAGGTAGGTATCTACTAAAAACTATGAACTACTTTACAATACCTTCACTTATTTATAATGCTGTTGCATTAAATTAACTTATAATAAGACATATGTACCTATATATTACAACAAAATATAAACCATCTATGAAATGAAATTATGTATATAATAATAAAATGAAATATAAACCATCTATAAAAATTGTTGATTGTATTTTATTTTTCACACAATAATCCACGCTGACGTCACAGACCCAGGCCTCCCTTTACAGGAAAAAACAAAAGGAGGTCCAGCCAGCGTTTATAAAGGTGGTACAATTAGGAATATAAGCAAGTTAACTACAAACCTAGTTTGTGTTGTAAGAATACTGACATCTTTATTTATTTATTTATTTAAATTTTATATTTTTAAGGGGGTTTTAGCCAAACACTGACTACGTCAGCCCCGTTAGTACATTCAATTAGTTACTAATCTTATACACTATCATAAACCATTTTATACAATCCTGGCGCCGAGCAAAGCTAAGATGATTTAAAAAATGCCAGTATTTAATAAATTTAATTCAAAGGGAGTTTCCAAATGTGATCTTAAAGACTGGCTCCGTACACACTCAGTCAGAAGATGATGTACATCTTCTATGACTCCACAGGATTGGAGACTCTAATATTTTCATAAGATTTTTGGATTTAGCAAGAGGCATGTGTCCGGAGCGCAGCCTATGTGCTGTTACAATTAAACATCTCTTAAGCTTACTATTTACAAACCAGTACACGTGGTGGGTAGCTTTGTACAGTTCTATACGAAATTCCCTTTGCGTCTGAAATATTAACATAATGATTTTCCATATCTCAAAAAATTTGAATTTATGTTTATGGAAAACATCTGAGTGTTCAGGTATAATAAACGTTTCAGCACCTGATGAAATTGCCTCTTTTGCAATCAATCCACTTCCTCGTTGCACTGAACACTAGTCTATAGATATGCGAAGGAACCCATTGCAATTTAAGTTGGACACCACTACCGACATCTTTATGGTCGGAAGTAATTAAATGATACATATAACAATGCAATGAACTGATTGCATTTTTTTGTACATAAGTGAGACATTTGATATATATTTCCGAGCCTAAGTTTACGTAAGTTCAACGTTAAAAGTATTGACAGAGTGTGTTTCGATTCCCTAGTGCATTCTATGGTCCTTTTCTATGGCATACTCATACTCATATATTTATTCGCCGTAGGAGCACAAGGCACACTTGGTTAAGTCAACATTTTACATTATAATAGAAATAACTAATAAGATAAAATAAATAAATAAAGTAACACAAAACAAAAAAAGTAATATTCATAGGTATCTGCTCACTGCTGTAAATGGGCATTGTCAATAATCAAATTAAACAGAATAATTATAAGATTAATTACTAGAGCTGCTGTAAAAGGGCATAAGTACGCGTTACTCAAGCATAGCTGATCAATCACACTATATTATTAATATTATAAACGCGAAAGTTTGGATGGATGGATGGATGTTTGTTCCCTCTTCACGCCAAAACTACTGAACCGATCAGGCTGAAATTTTGCACACAGGTAATTCTAATCCTGGAATCAAACATTGGCTACTTTTTATCCCATAAATCTAATTAAGTTCCCATGGGATATTAATCACCTTTAGACGTTTCCATAGAAACAACGCGTGCGAAGCCGCTGGCATAAACAAGTCTTTTATAATACGAGCCATAGAGCCTGGTCTTCACTAATTCCTAATTCTCACAGTTGGAAGAAAAGTATAGGTACCCAACCACCGAAAGAAATACCTACTTACTATATGCCCACATTATCTTATCAATCTAAATAATCAATTTAACACGCACACACCACACACCACATTCGGGTAGACAATGGCTAATTAATAATGCAATTGTTTGTGGATCGGATGGACGCGATGCATATTTATGAGGTAGTAAGTTGAGCGGATTTAATTATTTCAACGTACAGAGCTGCACAAACAATGTCTTCGCACTTTAGTTGAGTAAATTCTCATACTCATATATTTATTCGTCGTAAGAGTACAAGGCACAATTGGTTAAGTGAATTTACATTTCACATTATAATAGAGATAACTAATAAGACAAAATAAATAATTATAGTAACACAGAACAAATATATTCAGACCTATAGGTATCTGCTGTGAATGGGCGAAAACAATGAAATAAGTACCATGCCGTTATTTGATTCACTCGACGACCATGTTCAGTAGACTGATAAAAACTATTTTTAAACGACTTCGAAAAAATGAGGAGCTTCTATATTCGGTGTTGGTTTTGTATGGAAAATAATTTCTAAGAGGCGCCTTAAAAAATACCGAGGGATTCACTATTTGTCCCGCAAACCTTAAAAAACAGTTATATACATAAATTAAGTCTTTGTGAATGATTCGAAGTAGGTTTTATGTATGTCAAAACAATCACTTGAGAGACACTTAAGATACTAACTAAACTAAATGGATAACTGAGGAGGTAACTTGAAATATGAGATGTTTATTTTTTCTCTTATCTATCTATCTATCTTTTGTCTAACTTGAGTGGTAGGTTATTGCAAATAGATATGTACATCTTTTTGCAGTCGACTGTATAGAAATAATTGCAATAAGACGTATTGCAGAGGTTAGTAATAATACTTACTAACATTGTATATTAGGCTAGTGGGCAGGAGACTTACAAGTAGTAGTACATCCCAGTAGGTTAGTTAGTGGTAAGCAGCTAATATGGAATTAAAAAATGGGACAATACACTCTCTAAAAAAGTTTTACGTTGCACCGTAGCAGTTGGAGTCGCTCTATTCCAATAAATTCAACTCGAAGTTCAACGAGTTGACCTAATTGAGTCGAGCTTCGTTGTAGAGATGACGTGGCATAATCTCGTAGCAAATAAGTATCATTTTAGCTTGGGGCTAGATAATGCTGTGTGAATTGTCCAGCATTATTTATTTATTTTGCACATAGACAAAAAAAAAACAAAAGTGGAAATGTGAGATTTTATACTTCCGTTTGTACCTCCTCACTGTTTACGATTACATTTCCATAGTCCGACCACGTCTATTAAGTTCTGCGACGACGTAGAAACTCCGATTCCTACCAGCTACGGCGTAGCAACCCCGATTGCTACGAGCTACGGCGCAGTAACTTCCATTGCTACGAGTTACGGCGCAGCAACTTTGATTGCTACCAGCTACGGCGTCGCAACAGCAACTTCGTTTTCTACGAGCTACGGCGTATCAACTTCAATTGCTACGAGTTACGGCGCCGCCGCGACTTCGATTGCTACGAGCTACGGCGTAGCAACAGCAACTCCGATTACTACGAGCTACGACGTAGCTTTGTCGTAGCACCTATTGTGTAGCATATCACTATTTAAGTTTTAGTAAGGGAATAGACTTAATAATAATATTTGCTCTTGTTGTTTTTGTTGATCTATTTTTAGCCTAATCCATTTATGTTATTAGACTTAACTGTATTATAAAAAAGGTAGACAAAACTCACTTGTCATAAGGCCTATAGCCGAAGTGATGCGCGAAGCTATTGACACTCCAAACCACGTTGATACCACATGTGTAGCGGAGGATGGTGGGGATGAAGAATGCATTGGTCCAGGTCTCTCCCCAGAGGTAGACGGGTAAGACCGTTGGTAGCACGAAGCAGAGAATTGGCATCATCTTTAGGTAGTGTCTGAAAAAAACCAGTGTGATAAACATTACCTAATCTGTGATAAACGTTCTTAGTTTTATTACATAGCTTTGAAATATTAGCCATGCTGATACAGGATTCCATAATATTCGATCAAACGAAGTGTAATGTTCTCATCTGCATCAAAAATTACCCCGTTTTTTAAATGGTCGAAAAATTATTCGTTAAACAAAAATCTAAGAACAGGAGTGGGGGAACCTTGTTTGATTCTCTAAAGGTGGTGTTCTCTGAAAGATAATGAGACAATTATCAGCTATTTGACGTTTATTGTATGAAAACTTCTCAAAAAGTAAATTAGAATTGTAATCGTCCGATTATCTTTTTGAGTAAGAAACAGTCTATTTACAAAAACTCATGGCGTGTGTACTTAGGTACTTTATCGTAAACGTAGTTAGGTATCTGGTATACTCACTTCCTCTGGAACATCACAACAGGATCCTCATACAAATCGCTAAGGTCTATCCGCTTCCCGCCCTCGATGACTTCAGGGCTCTTCTTGCAGCACAGCCAGCCCATGTGAGAGAAGAACAGGCCACGTTCAGCGTTGTGAGGGTCTGCATCCGTGTCAGCGTATTTGTGGTGGGTGCGGTGGTCTCGCGCCCATTCGAAGATGCTGTCCTGGTGACCATAGACATATAAAGATGGTGTGTTAAGAAGGATGCATTCAAAATGAAGGTAATATTTATAAACTTAATGGAAAACAGATTTTTTTATTTATGAAAAAAGAAAAAGTTCTTAGCCTCTTAGGTACTGTGCATAAAGGTTTGGTTTCAAATTTTGGTTTGTCGCTTATGAGGTCGTAAACTTTTTGAAATTAGTAACAACTTTTTGAATGAACTTCCGGTTCATTATTATTACGAACGAGATGCATATTATAGTGTGTAATAGTAGTTTATGCAACTGTCATATAATGAAGGGTATTAAAACACGAGTGTGAGTTTATGAAACGAGCGCAGCGAGTTTCATAATAGTAACGAGTGTTTTAATACCCGTGTTATATGCAGTTGCATACACTACTTTATCTTCACTAATGCAATTAATCAAACAACAAGAGTAAAAGCTGACAATAGTTTATTTATAATAATTGTTCAAATTTTGGATGGTACAATTTTGAAAGTTAATGTTAATTATTGATCCAGCAGCTGTAGCGGCCGCAGGGCAAGCAGTAGAGCTCGTAGACGGAGTCGGAATATTTATAATTACTTCATTCGTCTTGTTTTCTATACTGTTCAAGATCGTATTTGAGACTTGAATAAGATCTTACCAAAGAGTTTTGTGTATGTAAGTTTAGTAGTTTCGACGAAGTTTTCACGTATAACCCAACTGTTTTCAAAAGCCAGCCTAATATCAAAATTTTATACAACTTGTATGAGGATTTTGACATAAGGCTCGCCAGGTTAATTGGTCGCGTTTTATTGATGTTATAATGAGATTTTACGATATCGATGTGGATATTATACCATCATGTGAAATTGCTTAAATTGAGTGTTTTGTTATCTGCGCTATAACAGTAGTAATTATAAGTCAAGTATTGGAAACATAAGTAGAATGTTATAACATTAGTGTAGATAAACTCTTTTATATGACAACATAAATCGATTCGACTAAGGTTTTGCTTCTGTAAGGTCCCCCTTTTACTAAGCAAATCATTTATTAAAACTCAAGAATTATACAGAGGCTTCCTAGAAGTTAATATATGTACATATGTTTGATAACGCCTTATCCCCCAAAATATTCATCAACCTTAATTCCCTAAATTCGTTTGGTTATAATTAATGAAACAGGTAGGTTAAAGGTATACTTACTAACTATTTCCCAGACATCTCAACTTAATAGTTAAATTAGCAAAGTTAATTTATGATTCCACAAAGGATTCGATACAAAAATGTTACAATAGCGTGATAAATTAAAAAGCTGAGAGATGATTGATGAAAATATCCGACCGCAGATGCCAAGAAAATTAATTTTCCCCGTGAAAATTGCTATTTGAAAGATGACTGTAGATGTAAAATGTCGCTATTCTAGTTCATTGTTCGCTCATTATATTTCTCTTTTGACCTCATTCGTCGTTGGTAATTAAAAGAAACATTTTCAGAATAAAATTTCGAAGACAGGCCTTTTAAATAGGTAGGCCTATGTAATAGGTATCTTTATAAATTCACTCGCGAAGTCGCGACTCAGGGATGTACCACCTATCTTTTACCACATCCTTATTAAAATAATATTTAAAATCGTTCCAGTAGTTCCAGAGATTCACTCACTCTCACACTTAAAATTACATTAAACAAACATTTAACATTTTAGTGTATTATATTAAGTATATCAGTTATCTAGCACCCATAACACAAGCTCTGCTTAGCTTGGGGCTAGATAATGCTGTGTTAATAGTCCAGCATTATTTATTATTATTATTTGTGTTGTGTGTGAGTGTCTAGGTTTCATTTAGCCACACCGGTGTCCTACTGCAGGGCTTTGGTTTGCCCTGCAGTAGGACACCGGTGGGGCTAAATTACTGGATAACCTTCTTCTGCAGATTAAGTATTGAAATCAGAAGTAGGTAAACATGATTTAAAAGGCTAGTGAAAGGGTTAAATTACCTGGAATCCCATTGTTTGCCAGAGCATAAGGAGAGTTCTAAGAGGGGTCTTCGCTTTGAAGCATCTGTGGGTCCAGAGACGGTGCGAGCCTGCGCCAATGCCGATCGCACACATCAAGTGAACGGCGAATGCTACAAATAAAGGTAACTTTTCTTTAGAAATTGGGTATTTCTTCAGGTTTATTCTGTAGATATTTAGCTGCCTTCTATTAGGTCGGTTTGGTACTTTTGTGTACTCTACGTTTATGTTCGTTGATTAAAAAAAATCTTTTAGACTAACGTCTTACTAATAGGTAGGTAAATAACTATAATATGTGCTAACATTGTAGAGATATTCTTGTAAGCATTGTTTACAACTATTCTCCGCAAAAAGACCGCCTCCCTGATGCGCAGAGTTCGGGACAGTATCCTGGGAACTATTGCTGATAAGTTCCCCTCTCCTATATGGATATGTTTTGTGCGTAGGGTAATAGGTGGAATATGATGTTTTGTAATAAGTGTGTGATTAATAATTGTTACCTTAATTTTAGGTTTTTCTCTATCATAGTTTTACTAACAAAATATGGATCTGGTTATTTGTAATAATAATAAAATAATTTTGTTTTTATTTTATTGTTGAAGTTTGGCAACAAAAGTGGCCTTTGGTAGAGAAAAAATCCTTTATTTTAAAAAGGTACATTTAGATAACTAAGTTACTAAGTTTTTGTTCATGATAGGAAGGTATCTGACTGGGCTACAACAGACCTAGGTACTCACCAAAAACATTAGTCTGCCATTTAGCCGAAGTGAACACCAGGTACAGTCCATACACTGAACCAATATGGAGGAACAGGAACCAGAAGATATTGAACCAGACCAGCTCGTGCTTCCTCGGAGTTGCTTTCTTGAGGACCGACACGTCCTTGTCCAGGCCAAGGTCGGAGGTCTGCCCATCCGTTTCGAAGAGCACCCCGCTGACTACCGGGTCCACTTGTTGAGGCGGCATCTAGAAGACAATGCGAAAACATTAAAGTTAATATTTTCGAAACGGTTAACGGTATTACCGAAGATCCTACAGCGTATTGTGTCACAGGAGGACTGAAATTTAAGATATTTCTTTCTTTCTTTTACTATTTTAGGTGTTTAGAAATATGTTACTTAACACTTAGATTAAGTTTTCTATAGATTTTTTTTATTCACTTTATTATTAGCTTTTGCAAAACCTTTATTATATAAATCCAAGTGCTTATTTTTTTTATATGTAACTGTAAAAAAATCAAAAAAATACTAATATCTTATTGAACGACAAGTTTAATGAACCTAATTTATTAAAACATGCTAACTAGAGTAAAGAATTTTCCCAAGCCCACGTTTCATAAATCTACAAAGAATTTTATAGTAATTAGATACCTCGGTATATTTCCAATTATGTAGAGTGCTCTACAAGGTTCACGGATTAATAAACTCAGTGGAACACATTAAAATTTCTAATGAATTGATAAAGAGGATACCGAGGTTTTTATACTCACGCAAGTTTGGAACTCTGCTAATAAATAATATCTGCAAGCCGTAATAAATTGAGGCTTATTGCCGCGCAGTTTAGGTAGGGCTTCGCAGCAAGTTTATGTGACACGAAATTTATTGAACTGGTGGTGGTAAAGTCCATAAACAAGAGGTCTTAACTTTGTAAAAGACATTAGATTATTATGTAGCGATCACCTCAGACGACTTAGATGGTAATTCTGGTTTCAGTGGGTAATTAAAGTATGATGGTTGATATGTTCTTCTTTATTTCCTAACCTCACATTATACCTACTTTGTCCACCTCTTTCTCTTCAATATTCGTTTATACTATTTGTGAAAACTTTTAAGTGGCCATCCTTATATTTATACATAAATTGTGTTCGTTTTTAACAGTAAGTTTTTCTAAAATCAATAAATAAATAAATGTATGTCAGGGTATTAAGTAAGTCTGTATGCACAGAGGTAACTTAAAGTAACCTACTTTTACAAGATAATATGTTTTTTATGATAATTAAGGATAACCTATCCCCTTACGCAACTAAAAAATCTAGCTATTTAAAAGCAACAATTAACAGTTGTTTATTTTTTGTCTGACTGTTGACTTTAAGCTGAGCGAGAAAACATTGTTCCTGAACAATGTTTTCTCGCTCAGCTTAAAGTCAAGTACAAGAGGTTAATAATGCTGGACAATTCACACCTACCTAATAAGTAATATTTCCTAATTGTCTTTATCTAAAACTTACCTTGATTTGGTACCACTTTCACTGGTACTTCGTATTCGAACTGATATAATTTAGTCAGTCACTTGTATTTATAAAGACGGTAACAATAGAATTTAACATTTAAATTAACGAAAAGTGGACCAAATACACGTATTTTAGTACTTTCTGACACGTACTTACATAGTTCATTTGAAGAACTCATTGTATTATAAATAAGTAAAAACTAACTCACAAGTAGGTACAAACAAAAGTTTAATGTATTCCTAATAACAAATTCAGTTATACCTGATTTTTAAACGCGAGGTTTCTTTATTGTTTTCCAGTGTTTCAATGTGGTTGACGGGCACTCTTTATAACCAAGCATAAAACAGCCAAGGCGATTTTTAAAAATGAGATGTCATGTATTAAATTCGCTTTTGGCAATTGCAATTATCAATTTTTGTCTTGTCTCCTAAGAATATGGTTCTTAGCTACATTTTGTAGCCCTTCGCCTTTTCATATGGCGAAAAAAGAGAAAAACCGATGTGCAGATTTTTATAGTTTCAATTAGGTAATCACTTTTTTGAGTTTGAAGCGATAAGATTAAAATCGTTGTTGGGTTTGGCAACAACATATCGATGTTGAAGTCTGAAATGTGGGCTTCAGTAATTTTTGTATTCCGCATCAGCAAACATACTCTGAAAATCTTCTCTATCCGGATCCATACAGACAAAAAGAGAAGTTTTGTTCAGCCCTGCGGTCCGAAATGACCCATTGCAACAAAAACTTGGGCGATTCGCACCGCGCTGCGAAACGACTAAAGACCCGAAAATGTCACCCTAAACAAGGAAGTTTTTCCTATATTCACCTCGCTCAGCAGATGGATTGGTGATGGCAGTGGAGGTATTAAAAATACACAGAAGGAAGCCGCTGCCCGTCCTCTGGTCGGTTCCCTTAGTCGGCTCTTCCGACATCTACGAGATGGGATGTAGAGGTCTATTCTTACGCCACGATCGCCACTCGTGGCGTAAGAATAGACCTCTTCCTTTAAACCTCAAAATGTATACTTTTATCGACAAAGATAATAAAAATCAAAAAATAAAAATAAATTAGAACTCGTATTTACAATTGAAACAACTGCAAACTTTTGCAAATAATATACAGGTAGCTCACCTGATCCTTACCAATACCAGTCGGAAGCGTCTCCAAGACGCTGGCTGCATTGCCCTGCTGTATGGCAATGCTGATGCGCTGCGCCAGATACTCACCAGCTCTAGGGTCACGCGTTGCTTCGACCAGACGCATAATTTTTTAAAAACCCGAGTAGCCTCGGTACGCCACGGACCTAGGGGACGACCAAGGGCTCGACTCCAAGGGGAGACCCTTACAAGGTTCGTATACAACACTATGGGTTTATCAACCTCTACTTACCCTCTCGATTCCATTAGCAGGGTGCTAGAAACCCGTTCGAACAGGACGCAAGCAAAACAAAGCCAAGTGTTAGCTCTAATGTGAGTAGGTACTCTACACTCAACTTTAAACGCATTAACTTTTAACTTAAGTAGGTATCTGGTTTTCTTACCGTTTCGTTCAGTAATTCTTAACGGTTAGGTTAAGGCTATTGTGTGCTAATGTATCTTAACTTTGTGAGTGTGTACCTATTATACCTGTGTTTTGCGGGCATTTTTCTACGTACGTTATTTTAGGTTTTTAATTAAATTGTTCCTTCTGGAATAAATTTTTAGAAGGGAATAAATTTCGAAATTATTCGGAAAAAAATTCTAATTTGGAATACTTTTTAGAGACGAAACGCAAGCATGGCAAATCACTGTCTTTGACCAAAAGCTACTTTGACGAAAATGTCTTGACCATACATAACTTTGGCAAAACGAACCTTTGACGAAACGCACCTTTGACAAAAATTGGGTAATGGCGAAAAGCAGTTTTGACGATACATATAACTCACCTACTTAGTTAAATACCAAAAAAGTACCTACATAAATTCTGAACCGCCAATCATGAAAAGGAACCACAAAATCAATAGGTATGTCAACGCAAAAGTTGAAAGAATTTCAACAAAACCCGTACGATATTTCACGTACGTATCACTATGTTTCCTGCGTATCGAATGCAAAGCACTGCCAGAGGTCGATGGAACGGAAATTAATCGTAGGCAACCCGCAACCCAGCTGGCAACACCGACACCCTCGGAAATACAAAATGTTGCCGCGAATAACTCGGATCCATCTCGCTGGGACCTCAATTCAAATATTTATGAAGGTAGTGATGGCTTGGTCGAGATAAGCGGGAAAGACATATTTAAAAATTTGCAGAGATTTCCCGGGTGTCTCACCACAGGGCTTCCTGTACAAGAGTTTCTTACAGCTGGGTATACCGGCCATACTTTCCTCTTTTCATTAAGTAAAGTAAAGTAAAGTAAACTAAAGTATCGTTTATTGCATGAAATACATGTAGGTACAGGTGTTTTTATGTCTATTAAGCGAATCAATGTATTCCTACCGGTTTTACGGTGTGCAATGTCTGTGTACAAATAATAACAGCTTATTAAGCTTATAATAAAATGAAATAAAATTAAACTGAGCTTGAAACTAATGTTGGATGAAAGCAACTTAAAAATAACGAATGTCACGAAGCAGAAAAATCTTTGTCAGTTAAGAATTCATTTATAGCATAATAACATTTATTTGAAAGAATCGTTTTTAACTTTCTCTGAAACTCCATATTCGGCAGTAGTCTTATAGATTGTGGTAATTTATTATATATGCAGGGTGCCATAGCAAATATACTCTTACCCATCATTGTGGTTTTTCTATTTATTTGACAGACTTTATTATTGTCACGCCTATTGCGGACCACTAAATCCGAAGGTCGACCGAAGAGATTTTGATTATTTTTGACAAACATAGCTGTCTCCAAAATATACAGTGATGGTAGAGTCAAAATTTTATACTTAAGGAAAAAAGGTTTACAGGAGTCGGTTACTTTAAGGCGAAACATGATTCTAATGCAACGCTTTTGATATTTAAAAACTTTTAAAACATCTGTTGAATTTCCCCAGAACATTATTGCATATCTAATATTAGATGCAATTATACCATGATACGCAATAAGTAAGGTATCTATGTCCACTAATGGTGCTAATTTGTATAGGACATATGCTGAGCTATTGATTTTCTTACAAAGAGCTTCTATTTGTGATTTCCAATTTAATTTTAATTCTCTTAAGGCGCTGCCCCGACCCAAATCAGCGCCACCACCCATTTTATCTTATAATTTTGTTAAACAAAGGAATTTTCAAATATCGATTGGCCTGTTTGTGATGCCTATCATAAGCTATTTTTAATGCCTCTATAAATGTTTTAGAAAGTTATAGTGTAGGCAGAGATGCGAAGTTGCTCTTTTTTGCCACTATGTGGCCGAGAAGAGCAACTTCGCATCTCTTCTTAAAGTAGGTATATTAAATAAAACTTTTACAGAGGTATTAAAAAAAGCTTATGATAGGTATCACAAACTGGCCTATCGATTTTTGAAAATTCCTTCGTTTAACATAAAAATTAAATAAAATAGTTGGCGCTTGTTTGGGTCGGGGTAGCGCCCTATGGCCGCTCCGCGGTAAATTTCCCAATACGGACCGTTTTAAATAATATAATTGAAGTAGTAGTTTTAATGGTTTTTTTATGTTGGTGTTTCCTGTTTACTGTGAGTGTTAAAACCCCGCGCAATGTTATTGAATTTTTTATAAAATTTATTGCAAACACTACCAAATATTGTAATATTAAATATTTTACTATGTGATATTGGTCATATTGTGTGTTTTGTTTCAGTACCTAGGTACTTATATTAGATAAGTTTTTGGACAGTATTGGGCAATTTACCGCGGTGATTTCAATCAAATTGTTGTTATGTCTTTATGCGTCTCGATGCGAAATGAAAAAATGAAAGGATGGATGTACACAGCTGTACAAGAGATTTTTTTCTAACAGTGCTTAGGTACAGATAAGATAAGTAGGTACTTTTATTTGCCAAAAACATGTGTAAAGTAACCTAAAAGGTAGTTTATATGAGTTATACCTTTTTTGTGACAAACCTTTATAGAGCCATTCGACTATACTTACTTGATCACATTCTAATAATCTGAAAGTACGAAGTGTTAAAGCAAAGATACTATGACTATGTTTGTTAAAGTTGGGCGGTAAGTTATGTGTTCCAACTGTTACAAGCTGATGTAGTGTAGAAAGGAATCAAACGGTTTTACCAAGAGAAGACTATAAAACGTAAATGATTTTTGCCTTTAGCTTGCCGAAGCTATGGTTCGAGTCTCGATGCCAAACGTCAGTTTCAGGCTGTTGTTTAGAGATTTGTTAAGCCGTTTCGAACGTTAAACGTCAAAGGTAATTTGTGGCTCCGAGATTTATGGAGCATTTCGAAATGCGATCTCCGAACAAAGCAGGCTTGTTTTGGCAAAAGGTACGTGAAACTATGCAAATATGCAGGTTTCGACAGAGCCTACACATTTGCTCTCCTTGACGTCTCCTAGGTCCGTGGGGTACCAACCGAGGCTCTTCGGGTTTTTAAAAAATTAAAAAATTTAAAAAATTTACAAAGCGTCTGGTCTAAGCGACGCGTGATGTGAGCGCATCAGCATTGCCGTACAGCGGGGCAATGCAGCCAGCAGCGTCTTGGGGACGCTTCCGACTGGTATTGATATAGATCAGTTGAGCTATTTGGAGATTGCTTGAGAGTCTGCAGCTAGCTCAATTGCTTAATTGTAAATACCAGTTCTAATTTATTTCTCTTATTTGATTGTACTTTTTTTTCAATAAAGTATACGTGAAACTTCAAATAGGTGGAGCCTATGCTCTCCTCGGGACCTACTGGTATTTCTCACGTATTAAGAGGTGGTGTAGAAATGATTGAGGTCCCGTCCGGCTCTTTGTAGGTACGGTTATACAAATACAGCTTTTATTCATAATACCATTATTACATGTCATCACGTTAAATATAACAAGAACAAAATTAAAAAATTTAAAACCTCCCGACAGATTTTCATGAAACATGGCTAAAAACACTGGGGATAAAATTATCTATGACCCAAAAAAACTAAGCGAAAATCGGTTCATCCGTTTGGGAGCTACGATACCACAGACAGATACACAGATACACAGACAGACACGTTGAACTTATAACGAGGGGTGTTAGGTGTCTTTTTGCGTCGGGAGTTTAAATAATACTATCGCTATGATAAGGGCAAATTATAAAATTTATTTATGTCATATAGAACCAATTCAATAAGCCACTTTTTTAATTTCCTCATAATAATAGATATAGAAGCTGCATTCCGGATCCAGTCAGGCAGCCGATTATACTCTGAAGGACCTATAGTATATACCGACCTCTCAGATTTTTTTAGCTAGTGTTTAGGTTTATATTAATATTTGTCCTGTTAAACGGTTAATCTTATTATTTCACTTTCGGTAATACAGATCACCTTAAATAGACAGAACTCTTCGTTGTACCACACAAACACAAAATACAATACAGAAGGAAATGCTGAGAATGAAGAAAGCACAAAAGGTGGCTTTATTGCTTTGAGCGATCTCTTCCAGACAACCTTGGGATGGACTGGACAAAAGAGAAAAATATAGACGGTGGCGTTTGAAAAACTTAAGGAAAACTAAGTAGGTACCACATAAAATAAACTACACTACAACTACATGCACATAAAATTAGGTTGTTTACATTTTTATATACATAATGAAAAATGCCGATGAAGCAGTTTTTTAAGCACGCACACTTGTATATTGTTGACACTCACACTCGTATTCTGGCAGGTTTTGTGTACTGTTTGTATAGTTTGTAACACTTAACATTAATTTTATTAGGTAATCACCTATAACTTGTATAATGACAAATAACACTGGACGCTCCATACAGCTTCACCTAGTTCCAGGCCAGTCAGAGCTTGTGGGGTACTGGATAGTTAACTGGTATTTATTTATATACCTAGGTACCTACCTATATATGGTGCAGGTCAGTTGTATGGGTCCATTGAGTGAAGTCCTGGTGACCTGTAACACAGGTTCTTAGAACCTACTTCAGGCAGCAGTCTTCACAAAACAGGGTTTGACAATGTTTACCGGTAAAATCCCTATCTTAGTCTATCCTTTGTCAAATTGTCAACCACCTTTGTGTAGAAAATATATAACATTTTTTTATTAATTTTTTATTTTTATTTTTTAACCACCGACGCAAAAAGAGAGGGGTGTTATAAGTTTAACGTGACTGTCTGTGTATCTGTCTGTGGTATCGTAGCTCCCAAACGGATGAACCGGTTTTCGTTTAGTTTTTTTGTGTCATATATAAGTTTATCCCGTGTGTTCTTAGCCATGTGTCAAAAAATCTGTCGGGGGGTTCTTAAAATTTTTCTTTTATTTCTTTTTGTAGATATATTTTGCACGTCCGATATCACTTTAATTTATTCATTAAAATGTTGAGCTCTCCGTGTCCTATGAGTAACTACTTATTGCGTAATAGATGAAATACCTACGTGTTTCGTCATAGAAGCTATCTACTACGCTATCATAATTATGTAGTGTCTATTGATGCGAATTTATATTTCTGAAGGTCTTTTCCCTCCTGCCATTGTGCAAAATTGTTCCCTAAATTCATTGTCAAAGCAGAAAACATTCACCGATCCAGAAATACCAATAATTTCCAAAGCAGATACACAAATGACATCAAAGTATTCATCCACCCCAGTAGGTAGGCTTTTGTAAGTGGACGTAATAAGGAAAGGGTAGGGGAGTTTAAATAATAATGAGCAAGGGTGATCCCGGAAAGTTGAACTCACCTCTTTACACTTGATTAAATAACTTTGCAATTAAGTGCGTAATAATTTATGCCCCCAAGGTCTGACAATAAATTAATTAAAGTAAAAATCTGAAACATTTTTTTGCTTAACATTTTGAGTGTCTATTTCTTGTTCATGATTTATTTACGGACATAGAATTCGTGTTGAGATTTGTGTATTCTTGAATGACAGACATAAAAAGTTTAGTGTTTACTCAAGTTATTATCGATATTCAGGATTTAATTCCAATTGGTTAATTATAGGCCCTAGAAAGTCAAAGACTTTTTTTATGGTCGAAGTTATGGGCAGATATTGCACCAACAGTCATTCCAGAAATTTTGTTACACTTTGTATAAATTATTTTATCGCCCAAGTGCCTTGTGAGGAATCTTGAGGGAAGCAGTTCCCTCAAGATTCCTCGTAGCATAAACTAATTATGAATCTCTGGTCCTTTTGGATTTATTGTGTACTTTTTTGTATAATTCATGGGTGTTTGTCATAATAAACAAATTTTTTAAATTTTATTGGTCGTAGTAAGTTCTGCCCACGTAGATTGTACCCTGAGTCCGTAAAACCTCATACACATGAGAGCTGAATGAATGGCGGAACTTCCGGTCGGGCAACTGGAGCGTGAACTGAGATTTTATTCCGAGCTTCTGCTGGGAACACTCAGATTTTTCCATCCCGATAGGTATGTTAATGTGCTTGCATCGACTTGCAGTTTATATAGACAGAAAACTTACGGTTAGGAACTACTTTTATTGAGTGGTAGTAAGTAGTTGTAGAGTTAAGTGGGTGGTAAGGACAGGTTGTTTTGTTTAGCAATAACTAGCTAAGTTAGCCTAAGTACCCACCGAAGTCTAAGATTGATTGTGTCAACATATGGCTCTGGGTGCAATTATACATAATATGTACAATTGCACCCAGAGCGATATGGTGTGTTTATGTCATTCAGTCACAGAGTCGCCATGAACCCCGGTCCAGGTCGGGTTAACTCAAGGTCGAATTGCTTTAGTCGAATTGTTTCAGTGGAATGATTACTAGTGTGCAAATAAAGTAAATGTTTTTTAGTCGAATTTTCCGTAGACGCTCTAGAGCAGTGGTTCCCAACCGGTGGTCCGCGGACCACAAGTGGTCCCTGGAAGTATCCGAAATGGTCCGCAAAGCACAAGAAGCAGGCCGCAGCACCATCCTTAACTTTTTTCGAGGTTATTTATTAATATGCCTACCGTTAATTCCAATCACATTAATTATAGCCTTTAACCTAAGAAATTGCGGCTCGCTCCGCTCGCCTATATTACTTCTACTTGTCTCCTTCCTGTTTGACCTGTTGTATTCAATTCAACCCGAAAGCATCAATTATTTACCCGTAATGTGGCTTGGTCCTTTTCAGTCAGATTCAGTAATCAGTATGTTTGCCAACCACAAATAATCAGACCAAAACAGAAGATTTTTTCGCGGCTTGCTCCACTCACCGATAATAATTAATAACACTACCGCATCAAAAAAAATTACACGATAATATAACAATACATATAAGTTGTTCTTGATTAAGGCCCCCATAGAACTTCATCGTACCCAACCACATAAACAAATATCACAAAAATCTAACAAATCACATAATTTTTTCATTTCTAATAGGTTCTTTGTTCTTAATTGAGGGCAGAGCCTGGCTCCCATATAAAGTCACCTTACCTAAAAACAAATTCTAAAATATAATGTTATATTTTAGAATTTGTTTGCGGTGGAGGGGAATACTCAACAATATAAAATCGGGTTTTCTGGGGATTGTTTTTACTGAAGTAATTTATATTTAAATTCTGCGATAACAGGCTCTCTTGACTATAAATTACATAACTAAAGAAATGAATGATGTAGGTAACAGTGGAGCTATCAGCTTTCGGATGGATGCCGTCAATATGGCATACGATTCAGATAAAACGATTTCATTTTTCACACCAATGCCCATATTTTTCATTGAAACTATGTTTTCGTAAGTAAATTTTCACGGAAATTCAAATGGAATGACTTTCTGGATTTTATTTAAATAAATTATGCATGATGCCTACCGTTGTTGTATCGAAACTGAAATTGAATAACGTTATCAAGTGAACAATGAATTGAATATGTAATATGTATACCTAAGCATGCATATCTACCTACTTACAAGGAACAGACACGAAAACTGAAAAATATATTAGTCATAGTGAGTGCCGATGTGGCACGGTGGGCGAAGGTCCGTCTGCGACGCAGGAGGTTGCGGGTTCGATTTTTGGAACAAACGTTTGTACGATCTGCAAATATTTGTTACGGGTGTTCTGGGTATTTTCTATATAAAAATATCTATCTATGTAATGTATTGTATTATGTATATCAGTCATCTAGTCCCCATAACACGAATTCTGCTTAGCTTGGGGCTAGATGATGCTGCGCGGATTGTCCAGTATTATTTATTTATATTTATTTATTTATTAGCGACCAGCCCCGGCTTCGCTATGTCCCTGCATTTTAAATCTGTAATTTCTTCGAACATAATATTTCATATTCAAGGTACTTAATTGTATAAGGATTAATGCTGTATTGCTTGAAATCGCTTCGTAAATAAGCCATTATTTCTGGTAAAAAATGTGTTTATTTACGACATCACATTAGAAACCTCTCAAACTATTAGTGTTTCTCTACTATATTATGCATGTATTATACATATAAACCTTTCTCTTGAATCACTCTATCTATTAAAAAAACCGCATCAGAATCCGTTGCGTAGTTTTAAAGATCTAAACATGAATAGGGACAGACAGACGGACAACGGGAGCGACTTTGTATTATACTATGTAAAGAATAAAGCGAAAGTATGGATGGAGGATGTTTGTTACTTCTTCACGCCAATACTACCTAACGGATCTGGCTGAAATTTTTCGTACAATTAATTCTAATACTGGAATCGATTTATACCATATACGTACGTACCGGGGAGCCCAAATAAAAAAAATTGTTTTCGTCCCACATTGTATGCCGTACTCGCTCAAACATAGGCTACTTTTCTCCCATAAATCAGTTACCATGGGATAGAAATCACCTTTAAACGTTTCCATATAAAACGGGTGCGTGGCCACAGGCATAAACTTGTTATTTATATTTTTAAGGTTATACGTTATAATAACGATAGTGTAAAGCTATCTTTAATCGGGGTCTAGGTCGCCTAGGTTCGCTGATTTCTCTGCGAGGTCCGAGCGAGCGGGAATTTCGAAAAATAAATTCTCTTCACCTTCTGAAACTAATCAAAAGTTTCCTTTTGAACCCACCATCAAACGTACGAATACTAGAGTTTGCAATGTGGACCAATTGAGGGCAGATATGGGTTCTATTCTTGAAAAGCGATTGGTCCACCCACACAAGTTAGGTACTGTGAGTACTGTCGTGTCGAAAATTGCAGTCAGGGATTTTAAGAACTTCTGGCACGTGAATATTATTTTTCTGTGTTAAGTTAAATGCTAGGTGCATTTGTAGCCTAGCTGTGTGGTGCCGGCTTAGAATTTGCACCACCCCAACTCTTCCCGCGGGTGTCGTAAGAGGTGACTAAGGGATATCCACCGGGGGTGGGTTCAATTTTTCGTCAACTTTGAGGATAGGTATGTCTTAGAAAAATATTTCACAGGTCCGGGAAAAATAATGCTGATCGTGAAATCATGGTGAGATTCTCGAAACCGGGTAATATAATAGATGATTCGAATTCGGTAGGTATTTTTATCTCTCCGTTATTTGAAACTAGTTTATGCCCTCGGCTTCGCACACGTTGTTTCTATGGAAATGTTTAAAGGTGATTTCTATCCCATGGGAACTGTTTTATGGGATAAAAGTAGCCTATGTTTGATTCCAGGATAAGAATTACCTGTATGAAAAATTTCAGCCAGATCCGTTCAGTAGTTTTGGTGTGAAGAGGTAACAAACATCCATCCATCCATCCAAACTTTCGCATTTATAACATTAGTGTGTTGCTTAGATTTTGTTGAACGGCTCTACCGTTATGGTCGCGACGATACCTTCGAAAACCACAACCAGTCATTCCATATATTTTCGATTGAATTTTACCGGTTGCTAAAAGCTATTTGTTATTGTGGGTCTTTGGAAATGGGAATTTTGGATTTATTTGCACTTTTATTAGTCGGAACTATACACGAAATTTTATTTAGGACCAGACTTCGTATGCATCGAGGAAAACTCGTTACTTCTTTTATGTAGAAAAGTGTTTTTTGATTAATTTACTTATTCATATTAATATAAGTAGGTATATTTGCAATAGATTTTTAGCGACCAGTTTGATTTTATAACCTAACTTTTGTCAATTGAGTAGGTACCTGACTAAAAATCTTTATTATCAAAGAAAATTACAAACAAAAACCTTACATTTGAGCAACGCGACACCTCTCGTCAAACGAACTAAACGTAACTTTAGTCTTTGAACAGGATTGGATAAACTTCAATGTTTCCCCTGTAGGTGGAGCTAACGGCGCTGGAGTACGTAGGTCCCAGAGATTTTCGACTCCCACGTCACTTGACCTCGTGGTGTAGTTGGTTAGCACTTTCCCGTACTGAGGGAAGGATGCGGGTTCAAATCCCGTTAGAGTCGAAATTTTTTGTATGTTATACCTGTATGTTATAGATAGTAGCTAGAAGTAGTTCGTTTTGAGTTCGTACTTATAAAAAAAAATCTAACTTTGACAAACGCAGTTGTTATGTCCTCTTTGTCAGCTAAGTAGGTCACCTACCAAACAACTTAAACGAACAAGAACTGCTAAAACTCCTCATTCACTCTATTCTTTCCCGAACCACTCTAAAGAAGTATATTTGCCCTCTCTAGTTTTGTCTCCTAAAAGTCATGCCACTCGACGTGTAAGAGCCCACACTTCGGAGATCCAATCGAGTTGTCTTTATCAGTTCCAATCGCAACTTGAACTGAGTTAATAGTTTTGGAAGTATGCAATAGTCAGTAGTCACTGTGTCAAAATTTAGCAGAATCTTCACTCAAACTTAAGGAATTCATTATTATTATTCATTATTTATTAAGATCTTGTCTAATGTGATCACGCACATGAATCCACATGAGCCTGATAAGATCTTGTCTTTTGTGACTATGAGAACTTAGTTGAAACGTAATAGCTCCTTCTACCAAGTAATGAATTGGCCATAAAAAGATAGTTATTTAATTAAATTCAGAGATTAAATGCAACAAAGTTGTTTGCTAACCCGTGCAATTAAATGTTATGTCAAAGTGAATATTTATTGAGTATTGTTAAGTCAATGATGCCTATTTTTTGTTTAAAACAAATTGGATATGTTGCAGATACCATGCATCATACAGCCGGGCAATGCAGCCAGCGTCTTGGGGACGCTTCCGACTGGTATTGATATGGATCAGTTTAGCTACCTGTAGATTGTTTACAATAATCTGCAGTTAGCTCAATTGTAAATACTAATTATTTTATAATTTTCTTTGTGAATAAAGGCTTCTGCATTCTTGTTTGTATTGAATGAGGTATTTATCATTCCAACTATTTTGACGCCAACTAAGTTAAAATGTGTAGTGTAGTTTTAACGGAGATCGAGATGCCTGCTTTTACTTTTCTTTGCCCGCGAGGCGTAGGTTATGTTTTCCGAGTGTTTCGTTTTTGTTTTATATAAAAAGTCGCACATTCTTAACTACCTCCAAGAATCAAAATGACTAAAGTACTTTTGATAGAACAGGTACCTACCTATCTATGAAAATATTGTTCTGAGTGGTGAGATTAGAAAGCCAATGAGTTTAATAATCTTAGAAAATAAAATACTTCATAAGATAAAGCCGTGTTGCCGTGTGTTATGTGACTCAAGAGAACCTAACCTTACTACTTAACAGTTAAGTACATATATATTAAAAAAACTGTCTTCAGCGTTTATGGAAAGATTTATATTAGACCGGGCCGTGCCCGGGGCGTACCGTGTACGTGGCCCAGACGGGGCACGCATTTGAATTGAAATGATATAATATATTTTGTATGAAGCAGTTAATATTAAACAGTGCATGATCCGTGTCCCGTCCGGGCCCGTCTCCTATGTTTTCTTCGGCTCCCCTCCGGCCCGCCCCGGCCTCGGTCCGGCCCGGACATGGACCGGTCTAATATAAATGTTCCATAAGAGTTTAAACTTTCTATAGTTCCTACGTCATATGTACGATTTAAATAGGTAGCCAATTTTTGTTACAGGTACTATACCTCATCTTTTACTGAGATTCTGAGAGCATAATCGTGTACAAAGACAACAGAGCTTATATATTCCGTGGCAACAGTGTTTCCAACCTCTGAAACAAAAGCTCCAAAACAAACAAAGATTTTGCGTTTCTGTTCCGCATTTACTATAATCTTTGCTAAATTGATTTCGTGCCTGGACCGCTCTTTGTTATCGGCGTAATAGAGGGATGTTGATAGGAGAGGACAATGAATATTCTAGATATACCGTGCGAGATCAAACTCTACTCTATTATAGTTTAGATTGGATTTAGAGTGTTGAGCGTTGACGGCCATGGTAAACTGATTGGAATTCTGAAAACAGGCCGAAATATTATCTAGCTTAGAGTAAAAATTTCTGCAATGAAGTTATATTTAAAAAGAAAGGAAAGATTCTGGACATCAAGGGGGTCAATGTGTATTTGAATTTTGAATATCTTTTTAATTGAATGCGCAATTTTAGATGTATGGATGTTTCTTACGCGAAAACTACTAAACGGATCGGGCTGAAATTTTGCATGTAATTCCAGGCCTAGAATCAAACATAATTATGCTACTTTTTTCATCACATAAATAAGTTCCTGGAATTTATCCATGGGATAGATTTAAAATTTAAACGTTTCCATAGAAGCAATACACGCAAAGCCGCGGGTGGGAAACGAATTATTAAATAAAACAATGCAAAAACCATTTAAAAAAATAATGCTGGACAATTCACACAGTCACAGCGTTATCAAGCCCCAAGCTAAGCAGAGCTTGTGTTATGGGTACTAACTAATATACTTAATATAATACACTTCATAGATAGATATTTTTTATTATAAATAGAAAACATCCAGAACACCCTGAACAAATATCTGCATATCGTACAAACATTTGTCCCAAGGCAGGAATCGAATCCGCAACCTCTTGCGTCGCAGACGGACCTTCGCCCGCTGCGCCACAGAGGTCGTCAATATCACAAAAAGTTACACATAGCCCTACAAAAACCTTTGGTACATATTTGTAAAATTGACAAACGTTCGAGACCCTCGGCGCGCGAGTCACACTCGCCCTTGACAGATCTTGATTTGTAATAATTTCTGCCAAAACAACGGCTATGCTGAAAAAAAAAAAGTCAACTGCGAGTCGGACTCGCGCACTAAGGTTTCTGTATAATTGTAAGACCTTGTGTCTTGCCAAAATATTTCATGGTTCTAAATCAACGGGCAGTAGTTATCCTATAGGTTTTGGTCCATGGCGGGAGTCAACAATTATTTTGTTTTGTAAATACACTACAAATCTACGGTTTTCGGATTTTTTTCTTTACTTGTGCTATAAGACCTTGCTGACCAAATTTCATGATTCTAGGTCAACGGGAACCCTGTAGGTTTTGTGTGCATTACCATGGAAATTTCAAAATATTCGGCTATAAACTGCTGTAACTTTTGATTGCCTTGACTTAGAAGTTTTATTTATATCGAGGCTCCAAGAGGTAGGACTTGAGTATTTAATTTCAACTCGACACTTCCACGCGTTCCTGATATAAGGGGGTTGACAGACGGACAGACAGACAGACGGACAGCAAAGTGATCCTATAAGGGTTCCTTTTTTCCTTTTGAGGCACGGAACCCTAAAAACAAGAAACGTTATAACGTAAAAAGATTAAAAATCTACATAGATTTCATTAACCGGCTTGTGTGATAGCTTTAATTACTATCTTACAATGTTAGCTGTAATTAAATAAGGAGGAAGTTAACATCGTATCCTAGCTTTCAGCTAACTTACTGCATGAGTAAATTACATCAAAGTTTATATTTAGTACCTATCTCTATCTCCCCTTAAGAGGTAGCCATATTCTGCAACAGTTCCGGTAACCGCAATAGGTGTCACAGGTCGAAACTTTACGAGACAGAAACTTGGAGCTGTACTAGAGTCTAGAGTCCAAGATATTTTATGTGAACAAAGGAATTACAAAATCAAAGAAATATATTATCTTTATTCACAATGAATATAATAATATTACAATCAAGTAATAGAAATAGATTGGAAATAGTATTATATATTATAACAATTGAGCTAACTACAGACTGTTGCAAGCAATCTATAGGTAGCTCAACTGATCCATATCAATACCAGTCGTCGCGTCCCCGCTACGCGCGCTGGCTGCATTGCCCCGCTGTGTGGCAATGCTGATGCGCTGCGCCAAATACTCGCTAGCCTCGGGTAAGAAATATCGGTGGAACATATTTTATAACATCATCATCAGATGATGGGGACAATTTCTTGTTTCGGAAGTATTCGTTCATCGTTTCATTCGTCTGTTTTAGTAATCGAGTTTGAATGTTTTTCGCTGCGCTCGTGCAATTTCACGTTGTGTTTGTTATTAGTGGTTGCTTCATGTTATCTAGTAGTCTTCTGTTATTGTTATCTGTTTCATCCATATATGCTTTTGTCGACATAAAATATCTTTTACTTTAGAACGGAGTAAGTATAGCTCAGATTCACCTTTGTAGTGATAGCTGTTAGAAAATAGCAGGTGCAAGGCATTATATTACAAACGTTCGACGGCAAGCAATTTAGGTGTGTTTGTTGATTATGTGGCCACTAACATGGATGGGGGTTCTCAAGTTGATGTGGTCTACACTGATTTTGAAAAGGCTTTCGATCGTGTAGACCACCTCATACTTTTGCGTAAGTTACAGGAATTGGGTATTCAGGGTAACCTACTTAGATGGCTTGAATCTTATCTGTGGAAACGATCGCAAGCTGTCGTCGTAGGCGGTTTCCGGTCTAATTTTGTAGATATAACCTCGGGTATACCCCAGGGATCAATTCTTGGCCCGCTCTTATATGCTTGCTATCTATATGATGTCCATAAATGTTTTCACTTTGCCCGGTTCTTAATGTACGCTGATGATACCAAGATCTTCATGCAAATAAAAGATAATGCAGACAATATAAAGCTTCAAGGTGATCTTGATAGGCTTGGGGAGTATTATGCGCTTAATCGCATTGATGTCAACATAAATAAGTGTCACTTTGTTTCATTTACACGTAAGAGGAATGCCAATAAATTTAATTATCAGCTGTGCCAAAGAAATATAGCTGAGGCTGTACTGGTTCGTGACTTAGGTGTTTTATTGGATAGCAAGTTGTCATTTTCTGAACATGTAGAGTCTATTGTAAACAAATCTTTTAAAAGCTTAGGTTTTATTACACGAGTCTGTAAACCCTTTTCTGATATTGGCTGTATAAAGTTACTCTATTACTCTTATGTTCGAAGTATTGTTGAATACTGTAGTTGTATCTGGAATCCTCATTACTTAACTTATATTAACGATCTAGAAAGAATTCAACATAAATTTATAAAACATATTAATTATAGAAAACATTATTACCCCATAAGCTATAAAGATTCATGCGACTTTCATTCCCTTACAAGCCTTCAAGACCGACGCACCTTGATGGACATGTCATTCCTACATGGTCTATGTAACGGGTACATAGATTGCCCCGAACTTACAGCTAGGATTCTCCGTATATGGGCCCCAAAACGACGCACAAGACATACCAATACAAAACTCTTCGCCACGACAAAGTCTTCGACTAACTATGCACATTACTCTATTGTTAACAGGCTACAAAGACTCTATAGGTAATATGTAATTCCACACCACTGACATATTTCATGTTGGTAAGGTAGCATTTAAAAGAGATGTTCTAAAAGTTCTGCAGGAGGACACTGTATAAATAATAGATTTTAGTAATTGTTTTTCTTTTTTCTAAATATACACATAAGTGGTAAAATAAATAGTAAATTTAAATTTATTGCTTTAGGTTACATGTCTCATTTTTCTAATTAACTGTACTTTTCTTGTTTGATTTTGTTTACATTAGACTGTCGGTATTTTGTAAGTTCTTCTATAAAATGTAAATCTCTTATTGGCCGTAAGTTAGATTAATAAGGTTAAAAATGTTTAGACATAAGGGCTGTTGATTTTGTTTTAACAATAAAAATAAAAATAAAATAAAATATTAGATACAATTTTAAACAAACATCATCATCATTTTACTATAAAAACTATCGTAGTTTGACGAATACATTACGCGCGCTCGTGCGTACTGCTCGGAGAGATGCGGAACGCGCGCGTCTAGAACCGCACTCACCCTGAAGATGTCCCTCGTTAAGGGATGAAACGTTGTTATTCCAACACAAATAAGGCTCGTAGTTAACCCGCTTACATCTGTAATGAATCATCATCATTAATGAGTTTTGTACGGTTCGTCGTTTTTAACGTTTAGACTCGATGAAAGCTGAATGCTAGGTAGGCATAGATATAAAAATCTATGTAGGTAGGTAATTTTCAGAACCATCGATAGGTATTAGCCGTCCGCTCTCCAAGGCGGAAATCGAATCCGCAACTTCCTGCATCGCGGTGGTCCAGACGGACTTTTGCCCACCGCGCGACGAATAAATAATAATAAATAAATAAATAAATAAATAATGCCGGACAATCCACACAGCATCATCTAGCCCCAACCTAAGCAGAGCTTGTGTTATGGGTACTAGATGACTGATATACTTAATACAATACATTACATAGATAAATATTTTTATCATACATAGAAAATACCCTGAACACCCGGAACAAATACATTTATGCAGAACGTACAAACATTTGTCCTGAGGCAGGAATCGAACCCGCAACCTCCTGCGCCGCAGGCAGACCTTCGCCCACCGCGCCACATCGGTCGTCAAAGAATCAATTATGTATTTTTCTTTTATTTTGCAAAATGTACGCAATTCGCATTGTATATCTACAATGCCTGGACAGTGTTTATGGCAATTTAATAGAAACTTTGATTAGATCACAGCCAAGTCAGATTGAGGCCTCCAAAAATAATTCGCATTTTCGGCATAACGTATACTGCCCAGTCGCTGCAAGGACTTATAGATAGACATGTGTATCGGGGGTCATGAAAGTGCTAAACTAAACGAAACTATAAAAAAATAATTTTCAATTGCAGATGGACAGGCCTTGTTTCGAAAACCAAGTGGTATATAATAAATAATGCTGCCCACGCTTCGCAGAGGCAAGTACTCCTGCCATCCCGTGACCACGTCATTGTGTAAACCGCACTCACCCTGAAGATGTCCCTCGTTAAGGGATGAAACGTTGGATAGTTGATAACCCGCTTACATCTGTAATGAAACGTCGGGAAAAATAGCTAAATAAATACGATAAACACCTACCCGTTAAATAGTACCCATAATAATAAAATTAAATGCAAATAGAAAAGCTTCCAATAGGTATAAGTGACTGGCGGTGAGAATTTTTGTTAATTCGTTCCGAGCTCTACCTGAGAACTAGCGCTTAATAAGGCTTAGCCAAATGAGAATATTTACACATGCTGAGGTTGTGACCTGTTTTACCCTACTTTTATGTCTTTTTTTATTGTTTTTGTACTTATAGTTTTAATTAATAAATTAAAGACTGATATTAAATACAAAAGTATGAACTTCAGTTTCAAGTGGAAGGAGGAAGATAAGGATAAAGAGTTTTCAATTGTTTTATATGAAATATCAATTTTAGGGATCTAGATTACCGGCTAATTAGTCTTAACGCATAATTGACTTATGGCTAATAAAAATAAAATAAAAAATTATAGTGCCTAGGTACCTACCTAGTCTGTAAGTCTGTGTGTATTTTTTATGTAAAAGTATTTTTTTTTTACTCTTAAAGATACGTACAGAATACAAGTAACGTTGCTAGTTTCACTTCTACCTTCCCTTAATTGAGGTAAACTTCTTCATGGTCCATCTAATACAACTGATTTATGTTTGAGGCTCATTTTAGCTTCCGATAGAACGCAAACACCCAACTAATCTGATAAACAAGTCTTTGGACTTTGATTGTTTATAGCTCTAGTTGTTTATTACCTAGCTAAGTTCCTGTAGCTCGAGGATGCTGGAATTGTTTGAGATTAATTTATTAATTGCGTAAGCTAAGTAATTGGTGGCACAGGTTTTATTTTTTCCCACTCGCTAATGGATCGGGAGTAAATTAAAAAGATTTTTTGGTGAGGCTTAGGAATTGTGTGGTAGTGAGGAATAATTTTTCAGAAAATTGGAAATGGGTGCAAGAAAAGAAAGTGGCGTGAATTGTTCGCAAAAGGGCAGCAAAAAAACGAGGAGATAATTGGCCATAATTATTTTATTTATTTTCTCCGGATCTTTTATCATCAGCACTATATGTATTTCACTATCTGTTCCTTATTAAAACCTAAAACACAAAACCAGCCATCGTATCCTAAACTGGCATATTTTCGCGAAACTCCGGCGAAATCACTCCGGTAAATCTCCTTCCATAATCCTTGGAAAGAAGGATTTCCTAGATTGCTTCGGTAACTTTTTCAAAACAAATTTACATATTTTCCGGCATGTTATGATTGATCATCCTGACGGCACGACGACGTGAGAACGATCCTTAAGGATCACCTTCACGGCCGAGCATCTCGCTGCGACTCAACTACAAATTTTGCCGCGATATTATCGCTGTGTTCACACTCAGTATTTATTATAAAACTATCTTAGTTTGAAGAAAGTTAGTGTTCTTCTAACACGACTTTAATGTTCTTCCAACTTAAAGAAGATTTATAGTTACCTGACATTCACAACTCTATTTATCATTTTCAACTACATCGGGAGCAAATTTTGTGACATATGAGCACACGCGCACGCGCTCGATGAGCAAACGTTATTTAAATCTGTCAAAAATCTGCTCCCGCTCTCTTCTTGATAAAGACTATGAGACGGAGGCCGCCTTATCATATGGTAGGTTATTTAAGTACATAGGTATTTGATGGTATAATAAATCAGTATGTAGGAATTTAAATTTATTAACAACACTGGAGAAACAAGCAAGATCTCAAAGTCACTTCTACTTCACACTATTAATTACGGATGGAAGCGGGTTAACTACGAACCTTATTTGTGTTGGAAGAACACCAGCGATTAACAAATAAGGTTCGTAGTTAACCCAGTTACATCCGTAATGAATTCGTTACATAACTCTGTTCCGAACATCACTTTAGTATCATCTATGTCACTCTAAACAATTTTACTACTTTTAGGTCTTTACAGCATAGGGTATCTAGTTTAGAGATCAAAGTGAGATCACGATTAGGCTTAATATATAAGAATTATTTTAAATTAATGTTAGTATTGTAATATGTATAAGAAAATTATTCTAATTATCCTCTGTTGAGTGTGGAATAAAACGATAACGTTGCTCTGAAATCAAAGTTTTATTTTAGTAAGAAAAACTGTAACCGATCACTCATTCCGCCAGAATTCAAATGAAAGAAATGGTAAAAAGAGAAAATACTACAAATGGTAGGTACCTATTTTTTCATATGTATGCACGTAATTGTGATGAATAAACTTTACTTACATAGGTACTTACTATACATAAAATGCGATATAAAACCAGTGGCACGGGTTGACAACATGTCGCCGGCGATATACTGTCCCATAGAGGTGATCTCTTAAGTGTTGTAGGTAAGGGATCCACATTTTACATTGTATGTTGCTGTTCTAGGAAAAAAGGCCCTCGTGCAACTCACATAGACACCCCAAAAAAGTAGTAAGAATACTCAAAGACAACGCTGTTTTGCTTCAGGAATTTTTGAGTTTCACACAGCACTGAAAACAATGTCATAGCAAAGGATGCTACTTTCAGAGGGATCAAAAAAATAATAAACTAGCCAAGCGTGAGTGAAAATCAGACTGTGGATTCTACAAAAAGCAAATTTGGTTTTCTCCATTTTGGGTTTTAATATTTTCTGAGGTATGCCACAGACTGTCAGACTGGGTAGGTTTATGTTAAATGATCTACATAGTTAACGCCCTTCGTACACGGAATTCTAAAAATAGTAAAATACCAAAAGCGAGTCGAACTCGCGCACCGAGGGTTCCGTATAATTATAAGACCTTGCTTCTTGCATATTATCATAACTCTTTGTCAACGGGAAGTACGGGGGGTGGGTTTGTGATCCTTGGTGAGAATCAATTTTTTTTGTGAGATAGCTACAAATTTACGGTAATCGGATTTTCCTTTACTTGTAAAAGACCTTTCTTCTTGCCATTTTTCATTATTTTAGGTCCACGTGAAGTACTATTATCTTCGGAAATTAAAAAAATTGCGAGCCTATGTAAGAAGAAAGAAAGAAAATACATTTATTTGGACATACATAACACAACACATTACAATCATATATACTTACAAAGAACACAGTATTTTATAGAAAAGAAAAACAGAAAGAAGAAAACAGATACATATTAGAAAGTGTGTTATATACGGGCCAAAAAGGTCCCTGTCTCAGCATTTTGCCGCTACAAGCCGAAGCTAGTAGCGGCGCTGTATGTAACTTTTGATTGCGTTGACTTAGAAGATTCATATCACGGCTCCAAGAGGTAATGGACATGAAATTGTAATGTATTTGATGTTAATTTCTAACAGCTCGATACGCCACGCCTCCCTGAGAAAAGGTGTTTGACAGACAGACAGATAGACAGAAAGTGATAAAGGGCTCCTTTTTTCCTTTTGATGTACGGAACGTGGAACCCTAAAAATATATGTATAATACCTAATACAGTTAAAAGCAAAAAAGGAATAACAATTCTAAGCATAAAAAACAAAGCGGTATTTTTCTGCTATTTTATCACAGGGGATGGAATCGACAGATCATATTGTAAAATTGTGTTGTGCAGGGCTGAGGTGGAATCGAATTAGCCGAGATCTATTGCGATGGGGTGGACGTTGTAATTCCGATGGATTTCTTTGTTTCTTTTAGTTACAGTTGAACAATATCGAATTTTCCTTTTTGTGTGGTGCAGGATGTATTTTATTTGCCTTACCTGCCTATTGGAAAACTACACACATGTGTTTTGTCATATTTTATGTGGTTTGTTATTAATATTATTTCGGGGAACGCTTTAATTCCATCTCACAACTTTCTTATTGTATTTAAACTACCAATTCCCACTTTATCATTCCTCCAATTGGAGCACCTACATTTTGGTGCGAATGCTTCTTTTATAGATATTATGCAATAGCTATTCAAAAGGGATGCTTTGGTAGAAAATTAGATAAATTAATGTAATTAATAAATTTTTAGTTGAAATAGTTACCCATTCGTCCTAATTAAACAGTCCTCATGAAAGCGTAATTATGAATTTCGTTTCTTTATTAACAAACAAAATAACAAATAAGGAATAGAAACATTTATGAACAGTATTTATGACTAAATTTTATATTATGTATATCAGTCATCTAGTACCCATAACACAAGCTCTGCTTAGCTTGTGTTATGGGTTATGGGGATGGGGCTAGATGATGCTCTGTGGATTATCCAGCAATATTTATTTATTATTTAGCTGCATTCTAACTACCTGTTGTCCTATTACCCGTTTTCCCGTAGGAATGAAGCATTTTCCCGCGGTAAAAAGAAGCCTATTTTCATCAGGAATAATGTCGGCTTCTAATGGTAAAATAATTTTTCAAATCGGTCCTGTAGTTTCGGAGCCTATTCAATACAAACAATCAAATCTTTCCTCCTTATAATATTAGTGTAGTTAAATAGGTACAACCTACAAACAAGGTTCGTAGTTAAACGCAATCATAATGAACAGTAGTGATTGAAACAGTTGAGCTATAGTTGCAGTTTGTTGCAAACTATGTAGAGGTAGTTCAACTGGTCCATATCAATACCAGTCGGAAGCGTCCCCGCTACGCTGGCTGCATTGCCCCGCTGTATGGCAATGCTGATGCGCTGCGCCATACTTAGGTAACACCACTCTGATGGTGGTTACAATCATTTGTACTCAATCTAACAAACCTACCAAAAGATCGTTTCTTTCAGAGTGATTTGTTTATTCCTTTTCGTTCGTGTTCTTTTCCTAGTCCTGCCAGTTACTAGCATAAATACACCGCCAGAAAGTAACTAAGTTACTACGGCAGGCTATTAGCTTCATAAATCACCGAGCGAAGCAAATTGTTCTCGAAAGAGACAAGTGACGTTTCATAGCAAAGCCCTCGGGGGGCCCTCGGATATTCGGACCTGCATATTGAAGTTTTTGCCGATACAGAGCGGTTGAATTCACAATTTTAGAATGGGCTGGAAAATCTGTAGTGAGCTGGAAAGATGATTGAATGTGAAGTACTTTTACTGCTGGCGTCCTGCCTATCAAATCAAGTTTGAAAAACAAGATTTGAATGGCGGCGGTAGGCAGGGAATTTGATTAATATTTAAGAGCTTAGATTCCGTAGGTACTCGTAGTCGGGTGAAAAGTAATGACTTTTCACCCGACTACCTACGGAGAAAGTTTACCCGACTTAACTACCAACAGAGGAGAGTTATGATTGAGATGTTAGTGTGTTTTTTAATTATTAAAAAGAAGCATTTTTCATGTTCTCTATCAACTCTTTTGGTTTTGAAAAAGGCTCGTAATTTATATAAATAAATAATGCTGGACAATTCACACAGCTTTATCTAGCCCCAAGCTAAGCAGAGCTTGTGTTATGAGATAACTGATATACTTAATACAATACACTACATAGATAGATTTTTTTTTATTATACATATAAAACATCCAGAACGCCCTGAACAAATATCTGCAGATCGTACAAACATTTGTCCCGAGGCGGGAATCGAATTAAACCTTACTGACCAATTCTTCTGTAGAGGAACTTTTTGTGTTATTGTATTTTAATCTGTATATTTTACCTATACTACAGTCAAATATACAATGTGTATTGTCGAAACTTGATCAAACGAAAAGTACGGATACAAAACTTAATATTTATTGATAAAAATCGGAAAAAAATTAAATGTTAGTCTCAAAAACAAAGCCGATTTAATTATTTTTTAAATGAAAACTACTTCATCTGGTTTTTTCTTTGTTTCCTTTTGAGTAAACGGTGTATATTATTCAAAGAAGTCTCATTTGAAAGCTAGATAGTAGGTACATAAGCCTAGTAAATTTTTTTTTTTTTAATTTTACGAAAAAGACAATTTTTATTTTATTCTTGATCTGTAACTTTAAAATCGGTTATTGAGGTGTACTTTTTAGCGTGTTGTATTAAACTTCATAATTTATTCTTCAAATCCTCCAAAAATTATGTGTCTATCTCTTTTCGTTGTCATGTTATTCACCATTTAAATGGAGCGAGGCCTTTGCACAGCAGTGGGATAGGAACGGTGATAAACGTAAGGGCTGTTGAAATGTAAGAGATTATTTGTAATCATATAATAATACTAGCTTCTGCCCGCGGCTTCGCACGAATATTTAGGATATAATAAATAGCGTATTATTTAAGTCAGGCTTTGCTCTAAATGACCGCCAAATTTCATCTTGATCTGTTCATTAGTTTTGGAGATCCTAGGTAACAAATATTCACAAACTTACGTATTTATAATATTAGTAGGATAGTGTAGGAAACCAACCACAAATAAAACTGATAGAATACAAAAACATTATTCCGCCTCTCTATTCTCTACATACATATTTAATCAACAGTTCCATCCACGTAATCAACAAACAAGAACAATCGCGATTTGTTTTATCACAAAAAACGCTAAATATTGACGCCCAAGATTCGTATGACGCGACGATGTAAAATCGCTTCAACTGTGACCATTATTCCTGTTCGACCGCTTGCGAACGCCGCCACACCCTAAATAGAATACAACATATCGGCAACAACCATTGCTGCTTTACCGAGAAAGATGTTTTTTAAAGTTAGTTGATAATCCGCAATAGTGATAAAAGCGAAAGGCAGAGTATAAGTCGATAGGGTGAGCGTTAAGCGAGCGAAGAGGACAGCGATAGGAAAGAGCGGGAGCGGAGGCGAACGCGGGTGGCGGGGCGTCTATCTTCTACCAGTCTCGCTTGACGCGCCGCTCGGTTCGCCCGCTCGCGCCTCATTAATCGCCCCGCTCACCGCTCAACGCTCACAATGAACCCGAAACCCCGCGGCGCCCGAACCAAAAACATGGACAAGCTCATAGAAGCTGTCCAAGCCAGAGAATGCCTTTGGGACAAGAGCTATCGAGGGCACAGGAACAGATTCAAGCTGGAGAGATATTGGAATGAAGTTTCTGCAGAGGTGGGCACGTCGAGTGAGTAGCGTTTTGCGGTTTGACGTACTGATTACGTTGTAATCTATGTCATCCTGTATTATCTTACTGTTCGTAGTAACTATTCATTATGCTGTGTATTACAGTCGTGTTTGACAGCTTCCCGTCCTGTGGTAGAAACTGTTATTGTTTTCCAGTATTCTACGATACTTTTGGCTATAATAGTGACTGTTGGTTATTCTGTGTCAGGGGATAGAAGGTCAATGGCCTCAGCTGTGGTGTGGATGAGATAAAGATCATATAATAATAAATAATAATAATAAATTATGCTGGACTATTCACACAGCATTATCTAGCCCCAAGCTAAGCAGAGCTTGTGTTATGGGTGCTAGATAACTGATATACTTAATATAATACACTACATAGATAGATATTTTTTTAATTATACATAGATTATATATTATATATTAGATGTACTTACTTACCTATGTAGTTATTCTGAGGTAGGTAGGTATTTAGTTCTGTAATACCTATTACAGAACTAAATACCTACCTGAGATTAGCAACTAAATCAGCCTTGGTTTGATGTCGTAGTTTCGTTGCATCATAAATAAGTTGGATACAATGAACGAGAATGAGATTCGGTGACACAAGTTGTGAATAAAGTTTTTAGGCATTATCTAACTTCACAGACATCTGTGCTTAACTTCAATCCTACCAACCTTACCCACTTAGGAGTTATCATATAGTTTATTGAAGAAATGTTAAGGTAGGTTCTGTTGACAGAATCTACCTTAACATTTCTTCAATTTTCAATTTCGGCAAAAGTTGCTCGTACATTTCTTACGTATTTTAAAATCACCTCTACGTAGATATGCAAACATCTAGCAGGTGCTTAGAAATAAAAACCTTTTTAAATGTTTAACTTGTCTACAAAATTTTGTCGTGGACCCTATTAACTAAGCTTATCTACGCTATTGTGTAGCCCAATTCTCCAGAAAAATACTTTCTTCAATATAATATTAATCTTCACCCATTTCAGGCGTGAACTGCAGAAAAAAATGGAAGAACTTGAAAGATCAATGTCGGAAAGAAATGAAAAAAAACCCGAACGACTCCGAGTGGCCACACTTCGTGAAACTCAAGTTCATTCACAACCAGTTCCTGGCTGATGATGAGGAGGATCAGGATACCGCTGATGATACCGTGGATACGCTGAAATCTCCGAAATTGGGGTAAGGGATTTAATCACACTTACATTTATTATTAAAACAGCAGTTAGATGTTTGTTACCTCATTTCACCAAAACTACTAAACGGATCGGGCTGAAATTTTGCATACAGGGAATTGTAATCCTGGAATCAAACATACTTTTTATCCCATAAATCACCTTTAAACGTTTTCATAGAAACACCGCGTGCGAAGCCGCGGGCATAAACTAGTTTATTATTATAATGACACCTGACATGATTTTTACTATGATAGTTACTCTGAGCTAGTTTTGGTGCACTACACTATGTTGGTGATCAATAAATATACGGGCGAGGCGTAAAGGGTGGTCAATACTTCACCTACGGGTGTTCAGAACTGTTCAGAAAATAAAAAAATTGTGACAAGTAAAAGTCTCACGGTGTTCGAGTTAGTGGTCATTTTCGAAATTTTTAACTTTTTTTACCCTTGTCCATACTTTTCTTAAAATTACGTTTCGTTAAATATGTCGAGCGAGAGAGAGACTTTTACTGGGTACAATTCTTTATTTTCTGAACAGACTTGTTGCCTCCTACCCGTAGGTAAAGGCTTGGCCACTCTTTACGCCTCACCCTGTATATAAACTCTATCACATTCCAGTTACACAATGCGAAAGAAGTTGCTGATGAACAAGCGTAGATACATCGACGTAGACATGAGCAAGCTGATAGACCTCGTGAGGGTCAGGGAGCTCATCTGGAACCGCGGCCTGAAGGGACACCACAACTGGTACAAACTGGACGAGTGCTGGAAGGAGATTGCGCAGGAGTTGAACTGTACACGTAAGTAACAGGAACCATCAATTATTGCAAGCTCGGGACAGAAACTCGCAGTGAGTTGCAAAAATTATCAGTAAATAAATTCAAACAAATTGTGCAAAAAGGCTTACTATAAAATTTCCGATTATCTAGCTAGAGGATAAAAAAGTTTGGGACGGGTTTTGCTCCAACTCGAAAAATAACAACTCACAGGCTAAAGGTTTCTTCGTCGCTTCTTTACTTTAGTCTACATACCACTTTACGAGGGGACTTGGGATTTTAGTCCTGCTATGCGTTTATTGCCAATAACGGCTGCAATTGCGATCTCGCAAATTCTACAGCAATAGACGGAATAGACGGAATAGACGGTATCTTATAATGAGAGTATTAAAATCGGAACTCGGTGGATTCGGTTTTATTCTATCAAGTGAACAATAGAATAACACAACATGATCTTGTAAGCAGCCCGGCCAGTCATGCTTAAGAGATTAGGATAAGGCAGGTATTACTAGAGACCCATTGACCGTTTTACCTGGTAAATTGGTCTCTGTTGCCGAAGATGGCGTCATTGCTATTGGCAATGCTTTTTGTAAAAGACTGGATTTATTTAATACTAACTAATTACTTGATTGACGGAACCAATGACCTGACGACACGTCGACACGTGGTTAAACCATCACCCCCGTTGTACAAGCATCCCAGTTTGAGCATGCCTGATTTATTGTTAATGTTTGACAATAATAGTTATATACCTATCTAAAATTCGTGTCGTTGTTATCCAGTTCTAGATACAATAACGTAATTTATTGAGAATTGCACTCATTTTGTTATCGGAGACGTTACTAACCGAAACCTTTTTTGATTCCAGGAGACGAAGCAAGACTTAAATGGAAGTACCTCCGAGACCAAGCCCGAAAAGAAGTCAGGAAAGATGATTCTGAATGGGAGTTCCTTCCAAAACTACGCTTCCTTACCAACCAGTTCAACGACTTTGAACCCACTGATTCCTTACAAGACGACTTCAGCATAAATCCATACGAATCTGAACCGAGCAGTAGCTTCTATGATATTCAGGAGCCACTAGCAGTTAGCACCCCAGGCAGCGTGCCCGAAGCATCGCAATCCAAAGAAGAAGAGTTTGACGAGTTCGATTCTAAGCCAGTTATCATGGAAACAGACTTTTACGACGACGATGATGATGCAGCGAAAAGCGTCAATGATAGCGAACAGAAGGACGAAGATGTTGGCTTCTTTGATAGCCTTCTGCCTCATGTTAAGAAACTGGGACCGGCTAAGAAGTTAATGTTGAGGATGAGAATACACGAGCTGGTGTATAATACTGTATATGCAGACGGGAACAATGATGTCTAGTCGCAATGTTCGATCACGGTGGCTAGTAGGGCTTGCAAATATTCGAAAATGTTGATATTCGAATACTCGATTTTTTTTCGGAAAGGAAAATCTCTGGGCTCTAGCGCCGTTAGCTCCACCTACAGGGGAAACATTAATGTTTATCCAATCCTGTTCAAAGACTAAAGTTACATTTAGTTCGTTTGACGAGAGGCAACATAACATGGTCTGATTTTAGTCTACAATTCTATGAACTTTTAATATATAAAAAAGTTGTTAGTGACATAACTACAATAGCTGGACATAATATGGTATCGCGAAGTTTTTTGTAAATATTGATAATGTTCTTTAATATTGTAAAACAGTTTTTGTTCTGTCATCAATAGTTTAAGCAGCGCATGCGATGAAAGACATTTTATGGCTTATTTTTTTACACCTTGGGTTACGTTATTGAAGTTTTAGTATTGATGCCTAATTTTTTTCTCATTATAAATATAACCTATGTTCCTCAGAGATAAAGTAGAATTCTAATGTTGAAAGAAATTTTGAAATCGGTCCAGTCGTTTTTGAGTTTATTCCTTACAAACATACAAAAATACAAATCTTTCCTCCTTATAATATTATTTTAATTATAATATTATTACAAGCGGCCCGTCTCGGCTTCGCACGGGTGGACCTTTATTTTTAATCATTTCGGAATAAACGTAGAGTAAATGTAGGTTTCTGTGGCAGGACATTTTATAATTTTATCAGACTGCCTCGTTGGTGTAGCGGTCGCGTGTTCAACCGCTGATAATGAGGTCCCGGGTCGGGCCAAGATTTGTGTTATTGGGTCTTTTCTAACAAGAAATATACACAGTAGCAGCCCGGAGTCAGGAAGTTGGCGGTGTAAGACGGCTTAAGCCGTTGGTCCTGCACTTGACCTCTCCCCGGTCGTGTCGGTCTGCTGTCCTATCTGATTATGAGAGTGAGGGAATAGAAAGTGCACCTGTGTTTGCGCTCACACTTCACCTGCGCATCTGGTTTGTCACCGATGACACTGGCCGCCCCGTGGTAGAACTTCGGCTAGGAGGACAATATAAATTATTATTATGTTTATCCACCTCCCTCACTGCGTTGCCCGTTGCGCAGCACAGGGCCTCACCGCGCATCGGCCACGGTCCGGCGGCGCGGGGCGCCGCGCCGCCGCCGGACCGTGGCCGCCGCCGCGGCGGCGGGGCGTGGCGAGACCATAAGGGTTTCGAAACCGATCTTCGATCTTCGAAACCCTAAAAAGTAGTTAAAGTGACATAACTATAATAGTTGGACATATGGTATCGCGAATTTTTTTGTAGATATTGATATGTTCTCTAATATTGTAGAACATTTTTTCGTTCTATCATCAATAGTTTCCGCAGGGCATGCGATGATAGACAATTTATGGCAATTTTTTTCACACCTTGATTATTGAATTATAATATAAAATACTAGTTTATGCCCGCGGCTTCGCACGCGTTGTTTCTATGGAAAGGTTTAATGGTGATTTCTATCCCATGGGAACTCATTTATGGGATAAAAAGTAGCCTATGTTTGATTCCAGGATTAGAATGACCTGGATGCAAATTTCAGCCCGGTCCGTTCAGTAGTTTTGGCGTGAAGAGGTAACAAACATCCATCCATCCATCCATCCAAACTTTCGCATAATATTAATATAATATTAGTGTGATTAGTATTAGTATAAATAAGTATAAGTATAGAGTATAGATTATATAGTATAGATAGTAAAGATAACTGTTGGTCTTTAAATAAATGAATATTTTAAGTTTTGATTTGTGTTTTAAAATGTATTGAATCCGTTTAGCTCGAGTAAGTGTTTCCCGTGAATCTATAGTATGAAAAAATAAATAGAAAAATTAAAAAGTTAAGCCGAGGAATAGTAAAAAAATATCTCGGTAGATAGGTACTAAATATCCCATTAGATATTTCCTCTTATTTGCTTTTCGAATGCCAATAACTTTCTTCCACTTGTTCGTCGAAACGGCCGTAATTGCCGCTCCGAGGTCGTCGATAGATCTTCATTACTCGAATAAGGCTCCGGCGAGCTTGTGTCATTCCGATCAGCTTGTTAGCTCAAAATAGCTTTTAACACATCGACTTAGAGTGCCAAGTGTTCTAGTACTTTGAATATCTGCATTCATCTGTAACATTGTAGACTAGGTAGCTAGAGATATTCTAGGAGACTCAGTTCTTTCATTGGAGCTTAGCTGATCGCTAATTTGATCAATGAAATTAATCTCATTTTTATCTTGATTTCCCATCAAGTTTTAATAGGACTATAGGTTAAATAATAATAATAATAATGTCCTCCTAGCCGAATTCCGACTACGGCGGCCTGTCTCTCGGAGACTAGCCAGATGCGCAGGACATATTATTATAGTGCACAAGTGTGTGCGCAAACACAGGTGCACTCTCTGTTCCCTCGCTCTCATAATCCGATGGGACGACAGATCGACACCGTCTATCTAACGTGCGAAACGCATATAGACAATATGCGTTTCCCACGTTAGACTCTTGTCCAAGGGTAGGTCCAAGGTGAATCAAGGAAAGTAGTATTGTGGACTTGGTTGACTACTATGCAGAAGATAGGCAGGTCATGCTTTGCTCTATGGCACCTCTCAGCTACCTTACCCCATTACGTCGTCTACAACCGTATTCCGACTCCTATCACCAGCACACAATCCATAACATCCTTCAAGTTGAGGTTGAAAAAGTGGCTGATAGTTCAATCGATATATGACATTAATGAATTTATGACCTTACAAGAAAAAAATTAAAAATTTAGAAACCCCCACACAGATTTTCCTGAAACATGGCTACATGGCTAAGAACATTCAAAAATTATCTATGACACAAAAAAACTAAACGAAAATCGGTTCATCCGTTTGGGAGCTACGATACCACAGACAGATACACAGTCAGACACGTTAAACATATAACATCCCTCTCATTTTGCGTCGGGGGTTATAAAGGTACCTAATTATTAAATTTTATATGTAATTTATATTTTGTGACCTGTAACATAATCGTTATGAATAAATGAACTATGACTTATGACTATTCTTTAACACTCATGGTTTCGGATAGGGCCATCCACTCACTTCTCAAAAAGACACCTCTATAGTATACTCTGTATCGTATCTAGGTATCTCAGAGTGAATCAAGTTTATAAAAGGTTTATTTGATTCTGTGGGCCTGTCATGCTGGTAGGTACGTCTCAAACTGCCCACGTATTCCGTGTTATGTAACACCATTCATAGGTCAGTTGATTTCATTACTGTGGCATAGGGTAGGTACGGGCACGTATTTCCGAGGAAATGAAGATGTAGAAAGGTGGAAAATAAATATAAACTGTGGGCTATGAAATGGAGGAAATAATGAAACGTGACTTGGCAGACGGATGGAGTAGATGAATTCACTCCATGAAATTTTAGTTTATTTACACTATTGCCGATATTATGACTGACTATTTATTATTGCTTACGTTTTTGTTTTTACACACATAATTTTTGTAGGTATCAACGTACCTACCTATTTGATTAGGTTAGGTGAATTATAATTTTCCTTTATTTTCGTTTCGGCTTGTAAATTTTTTAATTATTGTACATTCTTTGTCCTCTTTTGTTGTTTTACGCGCTTGTCACAGCTGCTGCGCTGCGCCCTCTAGGTGTCGCATACTCCCAGCGCTATCTTTATGCATCATGCTGAGCGACCACTTTTTTTGATGACAGGGTTGTAGCTTTTATTTGCTTGTACTAACTTTACTTTTTGAATAAATACTTTTTACTACTTTACTTTACGTATCGGTTTTCAACCAAAATTAACAAAATCGATTGTCATAAAATCTAATGGTAGATAAAGCATTAGGACATGCTAATTGATTGCCACTTGAGCTGTCAATACTAAATTAAACAAGTGGACAGACTATAGGGATAACGCACCTGCATTCGGAACCGTACCATTAGTGGGTACAAACAAAAAAGCATGGCAAACATAACCCTCCTTCTTGCAGAGTCGGGTAAAAGATCATCTTTTTAGGAACCAACATATTTTTAAATTTTGCATTTTTTCTTTCTTACTTCAAAAGAACTGACCCCATCTGGAAGACATTCCGCAAAAAATACAACATTATCTCGGATCTTCATGAAATCCTGTTTTACGGGAACTGAAATAAACCATCTCCCATCTGGGTCATGGTGGGAAACTAACCCAAAACGATAGTAATAAATAAAATTGCGCCTTCAATAGTGTTCTGTAGAATGGACGTTCATAATTGATTGATTGGTTCCAGACACGCGAACTAAATGCATTGGAAACTGACTCACTGTTTATTTTTTTGCCGACTTCAATAAAAGTAACGTTGTTAAAGGGCCGTGAATAATAACGCAGCTTTTGGACACTTTAAACAGTTTTATTAAATACAAATGAACTACACAGTAGCGAGTGCGACGACATCTTAACAAGGTCTACTACAGAACATATATCACTTACTATTATAGACGCGCCGGTAGAGTAGGCTCACGTGTCGTTATCTAACAGTTGTCAACTGGTACCTCTGCGGAAACAAAATCTAAATAATCGTTGGATAATCGTTTGTATCTAACTATTTATAGGTTGGTAGTATTTTTGTCACAACTGAGATTTGATGATGGGATACATTTGCCACAAAGTAAATTCGTCACGAAAAAAAGCATGTGTAAATTCGCCACAATTCTATTTTTCTGAAAAACTCCGTTTAGTTATTAATTTTGATTATTGTAAGTTCGTCATTGCTTTCCGCACAGACAGCAGAAAAACCAAACAATAAGTAGAATAAAATAAATTACCATGAGGAATCTTGATTATTTATAATATCTTTATTTTCAACCGAAGATAAACGGAGGAGGTTCTCAAATCGACGCTTATAATTTTTTTTTATGTATACCTGACCACGCATATCTTTTTACAGAGTAGGTAGGTACTCCGATTTTGATAATAATTCTTTTTTTTTTGAAAGAATATACCTCGAAGTTGGTTCCATATAAATTTTAACTACGTACATAGATCAATTTGAAGTCGGTTTATAGTTTTTTAAAACAAACCAAATTATGTTTTTATAATTTAGCCACATTCTAGAATCCCAGTAGAAGCTCCGAAATCAGGAAGTTGTCCATGTTACAACCCCGTGCCTCGGAAAGTCGTGGGTCTGTCCCCTATTACATTATGAAAGTGAGGTAATAGAGAGCGCACCTGTGTTTACCTACACTTGTGCACTATAATAAGCCCAGCGCGCTGAAAATTCGGCTGGGACACCATAACATATCTATAATTGAAAGTTCTCATTCTTTAAATTGTCAAAACCTTGCCGTGCAAAAAGGCTTACTACATAATATCAGATTATCTAGAAAATAAAAAAGCTTGGGACGGGTTTTGCTCCGACTCGAAAAATAACAACTAACAGGCTAATGGTTTCTTCGTCGCTTCTTTACTTTAGTCTTCATACCGAAGCGACAGAAATCAAAACTATCACTTTATTTCCGTGTCAGTGTTCAGTTTTACATTTTGGCATTTTCTAAGAGTAGGTACATTTATTGTATTTATGGAAATAAAGAGTTTTTGAATTTGATTTCTATTGGGCTCTAGATTTCCGAATCCTAGGAGGACACGACGACACCTTAACATATCTTGATACTTAAAACTTCCATTAGGCTCTATGTACATTTCCCATGTCAATAAGTATGGAGTTCTGTGATTCTGTGATATATTCTATAAATTTTTATATAGAATCTTAATTTTGACAATGCCCTTTTACAGCGGCTCACTAGAGCTGCAGTAAATTAAACAGAATAATTATAAGATTAATTACTAAATTAATCTTTTAATAATAAAATATACTAAATTAATCTTATAAATATACTAAATTAATCTTATAATAATTACTAAATTAATCTTATAATAAACAAAAAAATACTAAATTCATCGTATAATTATTCTGTTTAATTTGATTATTGACAATGCCCATTTACAGCAGATACCTATGAATATTACTTTTTTAGTTTTTTGTTACTTTATATATTTCTGTTATCTTATTAGTTATTTATGTAAAATGTTGACTTAATTAAGTGTACCTTGTGCTCCTACGGCGAATAAATATATGAGTATGAGTGAGCACAATGCGTGCTCATTTTTATCTGTATATCATACCATATCCATGTCAACATTTTCGTGGTTGAAAGATGGTGGCAGTGCAAGACTGCGAGTTGACACAATGTGTACGGTGACGAAGCTGTTCCGTTATTGCAGGGCCGCAGGGGCTACAGTATCACGCGATCACTGGCGCATTTCTGTTAATAGCTCCCAATCTTAGATTGTGGATCAAGTGAAAACGGAAGCGAGTTCATTAAAAGATAAAATATAAGATCCTGGTTTGCCTAATCTGTACGTCTTTGGGCCGATTACCCTCATTAGATAGGTTTATTCCAGTTTTCCATCTTGAAAATTTCCCGTTAAAGAGGAAAATTGGACGCTAGATATTTCAACGGGTCAACGTGCTGACCTCTCCCTGGTCGTGTAAATCTCCTTTCCCATCGATTCATGAGAGTAAGAGAATACAGTGTGCACAAAAAATAACTTTGATTCGTTAGGCTGACAAAAAAATATGAATCTGAAATCTGAAATGAATACTTAGCGCAGTGCGTCGTCGTTATTCGATGTTTTAATGATTTTAATCACGAATGTAGACTATTTAAATAACGAAATCATTCGCAAAATATTATGTCAGTGAAAATAAACAGTAATATCTTGTAACTTACGCCCCTAGCCCCTACAGAGAGGGTCAGTGTAACAGCAGGGGTCCGATGACAACCCCACATAGAAAGGGCTCGGAAACCATCCCTTCATATAAGCTCCATAGAATTCCGCCTCGCCGCGTCTCGTACTATATTGTGTTGCGATTTTCTTTATTTTGATTTTGAAAGGAGATTGGCTTTTGTACGAAAGATATCCAAAGTTTGGCAGAAGTACTTACAGTTGAAAAGCGGCAAATTTGCAATTCTGTTTATTTCTAGGGGAATCTATCTGATCTCTAGGATTACGTAATTGTATCATAAAATTTGATTCAATTAAGCGTTTTAAAACGCAAAAATAGCAAAGTACTAAAAAAAATGTGACTTGGACCTGACTTTTCAGACACTTTTTTAATCATTATTTTTCAATCTTATTATTGTTTATTAATTATTAAGACCAGATCTTAATAACCAATAACCCTGTATAAGAAGTTTTCTTTGGGGTTTTTATAGCTGAGCCAGAGAGAAGAGAGAAACATTATTTCAATTAACTTCTTAATCATTTGAAAACAAACTGAGGGTATAAATCAATATTGTATTTTGTATTTGTATTTTGTATCTTTAAAAAACTGCAACCGCAGTACATAACTACACAATTTTTATTTTATACTGAATCAAAGACAGACCTTCGTAATATCACAAAAATCTCGAATGTGGCCAACAATCTATCAAAAAGGTCTAAAGACCCCTATTCACTCTTGTTTTGAAGAGACCCAGATGGTGTAGTTGACTGACAAAACAGCCGCAATACCTAATCAGGTTGTAGACTACTCTATCATTATTCTAAATTCAAACATTTATCCCCGGTACCTGTGCATCCAGTATTTACCTGCCGGCGAGTTGATCTACGACAAATGTCCGGCAGGAGACGGACAGGCGCGCGGGGGGATGACGTCACCTCGCGCCTGCGCCGTGCGCGCTCCTTGATGCGTAGAGTAGGCGGGATACACAGATACTGCAAGGAAACATGTTTTACGAGTTGGAAATGAATTTGTGAAATCGTTTTGATTATACTCATGTATGGAGAACGATGAACGGAAAAATTTACGTATCGACTATAAAACGACCTACATTCAATCATTTAATTTTTTTAGCTCAACTGTTTCAATTAGCTTAGCTTGGGGCTAGATAATGCTGTGTGAATTGTCCAGCATTATTTATTATTTAATTAATGCTGTGTGGATTGTCCAGCATTATTTATTTTATAATTTTAAGTACTAGTTCTAATTTATTTCTATTATTTGATTGTGATTTTTTGGTTTATAAAGGTTATAATTTAAAAAAGAACTTTTGACTATTATCACTTCTGGTAAAACAAACTTACTTAAGATTACATCATTTTTCTCTTTGAATACGTACATCCCAAATACCTACTCAGAAGAAAATAAGTTTATTTATACTACACCTGCTCGGAAAGTTGCCTATTCCTTTTCCATTTATAGAATAGAAAGTATGTCTTTGCAGGCCTATAGGAAACCGGGAGGAAAAACTCTATGGAATTTCATTTCTCACGTGTTTTAGAGGGAGGAAAAAGTGTATGGAAATCCATTTCTAACGTGTTTTTTTTTAATTTCCTAAAAGATCGGCCGGTAGCTATGGTTATTTTCGTTCGGTCAAACGACAAAAAGTTTTTACTCCAAGTCCATTAGGCCTCCTCCGATTTCCGAACAATATTTTGAAAAAAGAATCTTTTTATTTTCCTCGAAGGTGTACCTAGTATAAAGCACTATTTATCACTCGGCAGAAAGTGCGATTCCTATCTCGTGTGTTTTAAGGCCCTCGGCTGCGCCTCGGGCCCAAAACGACACACTCGGTAGGAATTGATCACTTTCTCGCCTTGGTGTAAAATGCACTATTTTCTTCACTTCGGTTTTTTGTCCACCAGTAAGAAGTTTTTTGTACAAATGTTAACCTAGGTTCAGTGACTATTTATTTATCTATATAAATTTAAATAGTAAATGCATCATAGCGATTTATCTCTGAGCTTACACTACTCTACGCGCCAGTTTGTGCCCGCGTTGCAAAAGACAGTCGTCCCGCGCGCGCTACGAACGTACTACGCCGCCGTAGCACTTCTACGACCGCTACGAAAATAGTCACTATAATTACTGGGATTTCTATGTGAGTGAGTTGTGAGTGTCACTTTCGTGGGGTGTCACAATTAAGGTGAGTTCGGTAAATGTGCCGGTGGATATTCCGGATACTGTAATGTCAAGGACGCGTGTATCGATCATGAACGTGAAATATTGCTTTTTATTGTTTACTTCTGTCACGAAAATGGTGATGAAGTGAAGAAAGCTGCGTAAGAAAACCCCAGTCTAAATTTACCTTTACATTTTTAATTTCTTTATGTAGACACAGACTCTAACTACAATCGTCTGTAAAGGAGTTCGACAAATACACGTTTATTTATGTTATGAAGATTATTTAAGCATTTTTGATAAGAGAAGATACAATAGCCTACCTTTAAGGAAAGCCGTGTGAAAATACAAAGGTATTATGAAATACGCCGCTGAAAGTAATACGCAACAAAGGGACGCCCGGAGTACCGTACGCGAATAATTTATAAGGTACATGCTTCCCCGATGCTAATGTTAAGGTAATTGTAAAATTATGGTAATTTAGAATTCAAATTCTGATAGAAATCGATGATACAAGGTCCCTAATTCTACTAAATAAATCGCTTCACCAGAACAAGAAAAATTTAGATTTTCTATTACAAGAAGAAAGAATTAAATCGGATAGGCCTGGTGTGGTTCCAGATTTTAAGCTTGAATGAGATAATTTAATTGTTTTGAATAAAACTAAGAACCGGCTATTGAAACCCTTAGCATCAGCATTACAACAACCGTAACAAATATAAGCTGTTTAACTGTTTTTTAAGTATTGCGGAATGAATCCTTCAGGATTAATTTTTATATGACTACCATTATTTGATTGTACTTATTTGATTCCAACTAATTATTTTTATTTAATTTCTCAGTCATGTCTGTCTGTTTTTTTTTACCTTTGTACTTTATGGTGATAACGAAATACCTATGTGTGTTATTGTTAAAATAGGACTAAATATAGAATTGATTGACATCAAGTGTAACATCAAATGTACCTACGATGGAATAAATAAATACAAATATATAAAATCATCCTCTATACAGCTGCATAAAAATCATCCAAATCGGTCCATAGATGACGGTCATACATAAAAAAACATACATACAGCAAGGGTTCCTAGTGGGAACCCCAACTGTTTGTATGTTTTTGTTGTATGATACATCTGAACTTAGAACCGCCTCCTTAATTCGAAGTCGGTTAAAAAGCGGATAAATCTTTGAAGACTTTACTTTATGAGTTGAGTATACTCATCTAGAGTAATGATAGTACAAGTTACTCATCATCATCATCATAATCATCAGCCTATATTAGTCCACTGCTGGACATAGGCCTCCCCTAATGAGCGCCATAGCGCCCTGTCTTCAGCTTGCCACATCTGGATGTGGCAAGCTGAAGACAGGGCGCTATGGCTATGGATGCTGGCATCTGCCTGCAGTTTTTCGCAGATCGTCATCCCACCTGGCCGGAGGGCGTCCTACACTACGTTTGCTGAGTCGCGGGTAAACGTGTTACCCCAGCGGTTGTCGGTTCTTCGCGAGATATGGCCGGCCCACTGCCACTTCAGCTTGCTAATTCTTTGAGCTATGTCGATAACTTTGGTTCTCTGATGCATTTGTTGCGAATCCTATCCTTCAGAGGAATTCCGAGCATAGCTCTTTCCATAGCTCGCTATAAGTTACTAGCGACTCATAAAGTAAATAAATCATTACTCTATGGTCTTAACGTAGCTACGCCTACGCATTTCAATAACGAGGTCTTGACCTTTCAACTGTTTTCTTATTCTCTTGACAAAATAATGATCTCGTTTGAGACTGTAAGATAATATTGATGTTCAATTATATGAACTGGGAATTTTCGCTGTGAACTTTATAATATGAACTCTACGAACAAGGATCGCGCCAGCTTTGAAAAAATTACCGTATAGGTAGTATACCTATATTACCGTATAGGTAGTACCCATGTGGTATTTTTTTAAAACTGCGCGATCCTCTTTTATTTTTCGTATACTGGATTTATGACGTCAGCGTGGATGTATAAAAGAACAGATGACAAAAGCGCCAGCCAAATTCACAACACATTTTATAAAGTGTGGTATACTGATAAATTTTTAGAAGCTGGCGTTTACTTAACTATTTAATAATTTAATTTGCTGTTTGACGTAATACCAGAAAAACATTTTTCAAGTTAGTTAGTTTTCCTCAGATTTCATAAATTGAGAATGTTCTCAATTCCACTGCAGGTTTTTTTACGCACATTACTTGGTGATTTTATTCTCTTCGGGGTAATTATTTGCCCCTCAAATCTTGACCCATGCATGAGGTTAAATTTAGTTATTTCAAGACAGTTTTACTTTTTGTTAAAAATAATGAAATTGATTCATTTAATCCCTTTTGGCGACTTAGATCTATCAGGAATCATGATTAGGTAAAAAAATGTCGAATTTATAAAATTAAATTGTCGAAGGCATGTCATTGGCATGTTATGCCGAGATAAAGAAGTGACGATATTTACAAATGTCAATATGTAAAAATGTCTATAATCTAAAAAGTATAAGTATAGAAATGTCAATATTTAAAAATGTAAACATGATCATTATTTAGAAAAAAAGTCATATTAAAAAACTCCGCACTTGACATCGGTTAAGTCTAGGATTTCATTTAAATAAATCCTAATGAGACTAAAATATCTATTAAAGTTGTTGGTGAATACCGCTTTGTCTGCGATTTAGCGTGTCCCGTGTCTCTGTGCCAACGATACCTTTGTTTTGGTTCCTCCATTGCATTAGATTAATGAGGTTCTGTCTTGTTCTTCAGAATACTTTAAGACTTAGGAGAAAACTAGCTTTCGCCCGCGGGTTCACTCACGTGGTACCACCACTACATTTTTCTTTGAAATTAAAGGTAGTCTTTGCACTTCTTAGGTCCTTGAGGATACGAAATATTTTCTTCCCATATTTTAACGTCGTGTTTGAGTTAGGTACAGACATGGTAGGTCTATGTCAAAATTCTTTGTTAACGTCAAGACTAAGTACAATACTAGCTTTGACTGCGGATTCACTCACGTGGTATCTAATTTACCAACAATTTTTTTTCTTTGTAATTAAAGGTATGTAATATTATATATTTAAAAAGTTTTTTGTACTTCATAGGTCCTTGAGGATGCGGTCTATTTTCTTCCCATATTTTAATGTCGTGTTAGAGTTACAGACATGGTAGGTCTATGTCAAAATTCTTTGTTAACGTCAAGACTAAGTACAATACTAGCTTTTGCCTTCGGATTCACTAACTTGGTATCTACTTTTACCCACAATTTTTTTTCTTTGAATTTAAAGGTAGTCTTTGTACTTCCTAGGTCCTTGAGGATGCGATTTATTTGTTTCCTGTAAGAGTTACAGACTTAGTAGGTCCATGTCGAAATTCTTTGTTAACGTCAAGACTTAGTACAAAACTAGCTTTTGCATGTGGATTCACTCACATGATACGTAGGTACCATGTGCACAATATTTTTTCTTGATAAAGGTAGTCTTTGTACTTCCTACGTCCTTGAGGATGCGACCTATTATATTTTCTTCCCATATTTTAACGTCGTGTTAGAGTTACAGACATATTAGGTCCATGGCGAAATTCTTTGTTAACGTCAAGACAATACGTAATACAAAACTAGCTTTTCCCTGTGGATTCACTCACGTGGTACCTATGTACTTAAACACATTTTTAACTAAAGGTAAACTATTTATTCTTTGTTAGTCCTTGAGCAAAATATTTACTTCCCATATTTTAACGTCGTCAAAATATTACAGACATAAGTAGGTCCACTTCGTAATTCTTTGCACACATTGTAACTTTTCACTCTCCTTCGAGTTTCCTACCTTTACAATCGGAAAAAACTTTCATTCCATTGGTTTTCGACGACAATACCCCCGCGCCGTCGTAAAGATTGAATTCGCGCCGCACAGCAACACTCGCGATGCAATAAGAACGCCCCTCGTGGCAGTACCTAATGCTCTTTGAATTCAGACTCAAATTCAAATACACATTGAATTTTTCTACAGAGGCTTTTCTAAATTTTGAAATTGGAACTGGCAATAGGAACCAGGATGCTTCTGCCTAATTTGGAAAATGATCATGATTCAATTTTTAAATTTTTAACTTACGAATTTCATTACAAAAATAAATCGCATTTAGTAAAGGTTAGTACGGAGGTTCGAAATTTAAATGTAATCTATCGAAAAGCTTCTAAAGCCGATCTCCGTGCTGAATCCTACAAAATCGAGTTTAGAATTTCGTTGGTTTTTCCTGAGTTACACCGTTTGGTAACAATAAAAATATACCTACCTTACTATTTTGTAGGTAGATAATGGCAAACTCTGCTAGGACGCGGCCGGGGGAGGAAGCTCGGTCAGGTGGGAGGCGAAGAGTGTCCCTTCTATACTATACTAGAGAATATATGTGTAACAGTTAGTATTATAATACATATATATATTCTCTAGTACAAGTAAGTCTAGCGATGTTTCCTACGAGTATTAGTAACACTCAATAACCTTTTCATAAAAATGTTCTTGTTATGGTATCTACTAGGTCTAAGTAAAGATTGGACATACATACATAACTTATGGGTAGGTTATTATACGATAAAATTACATACATTATACGATAAAATCAACTCTCAACATTCTTGCATCGGACCATTAACAAAAACGTTGGCTACGTTTTCAACAGCGATGCAATAAGCCTCTTATTGTAGTAAAATATGCACCTAGCTTGGTCCTTTACTGTTCTTTGAATTCAGTTTTATACACAGAATGGAGCTTTCACGAAAAATGTTTAAAAATATCTCCCTACGCTTTAACTATATGAAAGAGAGCACTTGAGTTGCCAACAACCTTGCGCAAATTCGTCGTTCAAAGGATTATCGTACATATACCTACATACTGAGAGCTGTAAACACCAACATCGTAAACGGGTAGTATAAATAGGTAGGTATGGTACCTAACCTTACCTATGGAAGTATGCAATATATCTAGAATTTCATTCATAATCTGGACCAGAGGCAGGGCGGCGGTCTGTGTATTTTCTGCGATCATCAATACGCATGCCAAGAGTGGTGATACGCACTTTTTGGGGCAGTTTTAGATAAGATAGGAAAAAATAAGATAAAATAAGATCATACCCGTATCCGGATGAGATGTGTTGATGTCTTGACTAGTCGTTGAGACTGGTTGCCACCACGCCGTAGCGGAAATTCGGCTAGGACATCATCATCATCATTCGAAACGAAGAATGTCTGATGAAAATCGCCATATTCAGAACTACCTTCTGCCCGTACCTCCGCACGAATTTCTTGGAATAAAAAGTGAATACAGGGTGAGGCGTAAAGAGTGGCCAAGCCTTAACTTACAATACGGCATCAAATCTATTCAGAAAATAAAAAAAATTGTACCCAGTAAAAGTCTCACGGTATTCGAGTTATTGGACATTTTAGAAATTTTTAATAATGGTTAAACCTTAGCATACTTTTCGATGCTAAGGTTTAACCTTAGCATCAAAAAGTATGGACAGGGTACCATGGAATTTTCTCAATCTGTTTGTATTATAGCATTCTGGGATAACTGTGCTATCAAATGTTTATTGCCATTTGTGTGTCAAATGAACACTTTTTCTTTTACAACATGATATACAAACAAAAATGTGTTTTGCTAATTTTTTACAAGAGTTTGACCTTCTGTGGTGTAAAATAAAATGTACGGCAACCTGAGTGACCGACTAATAAAAATATGTGATTCCAGGACCGCCTTCGTGCATGCAAAATTTTAGCCCGATCAATTCAGTAATTTCCGCGTTGTCTTCGGTCAAACATCTTAACAACGGCATACACTTTCGCCCTTTTAATATTAGTAGGATAGGATTTCAGATGTCGAGTCTTGTTCAGCACGAATGAAAACTAACGCACAGAACAGTAAAGACTACAAATAATTGGCTCAGATAGAAACCATGAAACATTGATCACTGCACTGTAGTGATATTTCACTGTGTACTCTGAAACCGATGTATTTTGCTCTCGCAGCATTTGATAGGCGAATGCTGAATTTTTTTTTAGCCTCGCTGTTTTAAAACTTCAGTTCCGCCCGGGTTTAGAATTGAAACGATATTTTTACAAAAATATTCAAGGAATTTTGTGTGTTTCTTTACTTTTTGCTGTATGGTCTTTTTGTGGTATGGTTTTATAAAATTGTCAGCAACTTGACAAAATACAAAATGCCTTTAGAACTTATTTATTTTAAGCAATCAAATAATATCGCAATTTTTTTTTACTTCGACGGGACTTGAACCCGCATCCTTCCGTCACTATCGGAATGTGCTAACCAACTACGTATGAGTCGAAAGTCTTTGCTTATCCTATCTATTTATCTTCTTTATTTATTTTAGGCATTTATTCAAATAAAGTTTATTTGATATCAACATCTGTTCTAAGCGACGCGTGACCCAAGAGCTGCTGAGTATCTGGCACAGCGCATCACTATTGCCATACAGAGGGGCAATGCAGCCAGCGTCTTGGGGACGAAGATTGTTTGCAACAGTCTGCAGTTAGCTCAACTGTTTCAACTGTAAATACTATTTTCAAATTGTAGTTTTTTCAAAAGACTTCCCGACTTGACATTCACAAAAAGATGATAATATTACATTGATCGTCAAACACACAAACAAATAAGCGACAAATATGTGCTGGCAGAAAACAACAATTTTTCAGCGAGAATATCACAATCAGTAGATACGGAAAATGGGACCCGGAAACAATAGGCAACGATATCGATAACCATTAAATAAAAGCAGTAAAATAACAATATCTGAAATGGAAATGTGCTGAAATAAACGCCAAACCTTTATAGGTTCATAATGGGTTTGTAGAATTATGTCAAGCACTGATTAACGTGTTTTGACTTCTGTTACTAAGAGTTTATTCAGAGATAAAAATATTTTGTAAACGGGTATATGTTTATTTCGTTATGTGAAAAATAGTTCGGCCAGACTAAAAAGATGGATTTTCATTCGATTTTTTATGGCAAAGTTCCTGCATAGGTGCATAACGCATTACCATAACCTTTATTCGTCCACGAAAAGTCCCTGCCGTCTACTGATTACTAAGCTACAGGGTGTTTTTCTTTTTGAAAAACGCCATATTGTAAATGGTAAAGTGTTTTACCACCATCTCACACAAGAAAGTGAGATGTGACCTAAGATGGAGCACGATTTTTCAGAAGGAACTTATTGACTATGGATTTTAAAACTCCGAGATAGAACACTAAATTATGCGAAGCTATTTGATTTTTATTTGATGTCGAATGGCACACATCCGATCAAAATTTGAGACCCACTTGTGGTCGAACTGAGACTACATACATACAATCGGTTAAACTTACCACGGGTAAGAAATAAATGAATGGCCACCATGGTGCCAAACACTGTTTATTTAGACTATACTGAATCGATGTTTCCCCTTAAATTAATAAAAAAAACCATACAAAACGTATTCAGACCCACAAAAATTCGCTACAAAGAGCGTTAGCGAAAAATTTCAACACACTAATTTCGTCATACCTACCGTATACCCACTTAGCATTCGCTGCCGCTGGGTAGCGAATACCGCTTAGTTCTGAACAGGGCTTCACTTTTATTTTTATCTTTAAGTTTGTTTTTATCACGGAAAGTAAAATTAATGTTGTTGAGTAAAACAAAGATAATGTGCTGTAAAGTTAACGTGACTCGATCCAACGAAACATGCGGTAAAACGTGCCCTCTTGGAAATTACGTTTGACCTTCTGACGCCCATGGCTAAGGAGGTAAAACATTTACCCCCAAACAAACAATAGGAGAATCAACATTGAAAGAGGTTTGGTAATGTTTCCTACTTTGTAAGAGCCATGTAGAGTTAGTCACTGACTAATCGAATGATTCATATTTTCGTACATATGATTTCTCCGAAACAGGCTTAGCCTGTTGAGGAACTTGTGGGTGCGAAAAATATGGTGCGAAACAGCGCTACACAGAAGAAATGAACTGACCGTGAACAATAATAGGCATCATTATCTGTCTGCAAATTATATATTTGACAACCTTGGTTTTTAACCCCCCCCGGCGCAAAAAGCGAGGGGTGTTATAAGTTTAACGTGTCTGTGGTATCGTAACTCTTAAACGGATGAAACGATTTTTTGTGTCATAGATAATTTTATCTCGAGTGTTCTTAGCCATGTTTCATGAAAATCTGTCGGGGTGGGGGAAGGGTTAACAATTTTAATTTTGTTTTTGTCTTTTTATTATATTCCCTACATATTATATCCTATGCTAAATTCATCACTAAATTCATTTTACTTTTATAGATACAATGAAACCAATAACTGACAAAATGGAACGTGGAAAAAACCATTTAATTAATAAGTAAAGATCAAATGAAATCTCCAATGAGTCTTTCAATTTAAATCGAAGTTAATAGCTCTGCTACCTAAGTGGAAAATTCAAATCCTTTTGCTACGGCAAAGAGAAAATTCTTTCAATGGATTGAAACTCGATTGAAATCCTCTTATCTCGCAGATAGAGATCTTTTATCAGTGGTGTCTTCTTGCCTTAATCAAATATCTTTCGTGCGTGAAACATAAATAAATATCGGATAGAATTTCACGTTTCCACGGGTTTATACGAACCGATGGGAACTTTCCTTGACATTAATGGGGAGGCTTATTCTTATTCTTATTCTTATGCACGTCTCGACAGAGCCTACATATTTGCTCCCCTTGGAGTCGAGACCCTAGGTCTGTTTGAAGAGACGCGTGACCCGAGAGCTGGGGAGTATTTGGCACAGTGCATCAGCATTGCCATACAGCGGGGTAATGCAGTCAGCGTCTTGGGAACGCTTGGATCAGTTGAGCTATCTATAGATTGTTTGCAACATTCTGCAGTTAGCTCAATTGTTTCAATTGTAAATACTAGTTCTAATTTATTTCTATTATTTGATTGTAATTTTCTTTGTGAAAAAAGTTACTGTGAATTCTATTGCTTGTTTCATCTCCAAATAGATGAATACAAGCTGAACCATCGCACATGCACCCTTTCCGTGGCACCCTGTATAATGTGCCCACTTTAAAGCTCTACGCTTGATCGTAAAATTAGCGTCACGACACACAAACGACTAGTGTTTATCAAGTTAAAACAATTACAAAATTAAAAATTTTAAAAACCACCCGACAGATTTTCCTGAAACATTACTAGGAATTCATAAAAGATTCAAACAAACACATCCATAAATACCTTGAAAAATGCTCCGTCAGTTGAAGGAAAAGTAAAAATACATCCCACATAAGGAATTATCCCGAGGCTGTTTGTATTATTGAAATGAAAGTGGAGTTGGAAATAACGAGCATGTGTTTCTGAATGCCATGCCGGGCCGCCGCCGCCGCCGGGGGCGCTTAGTTATAATGAACTGAGTATCTCTAAGTACTTTGTACTTTGGTTATGCATTTACACCTGCCCTTTTATAAAACACTAGTTTCTGACGGCGGCTTCGCACGCGTTTTTCCGGGACAAAATATATATGCCAATTCATATACCTACTGTTAATCCGGGTCCAGAACTTCATTCTTTTTGATTGATTTCAGCTCAATCCGTTCTGTGGTTGTGGCGTTGTTTTTTTAACTTTGCCGTAGTTTGGCTAAAAGTGGTTTTTATGACTCGTTCGCCTTTGTTTTAATAATACATAGGTTTAAGTAATTCTAAATTATACAGAAGACTGCCTACGGTGCGTTTCTATTTTGTCCTTATCTTCACCGTAGTCGATGTTTTCTAGGAAGTATCACACAATATTTTATTTGGTACATACCGCGACTTCAAAAAAGGTTTCTTCGGCTGTATGTAGGGGAGATTAGTTCAAAACCGGGTATCGGGGTAAAACAAGGACCCGCCCACATTTATAAACCAGTTTTTCAAATTACACTCGCTTTTGTTTGGTAATGTTGGCTACCCTGATCAGCTTTTGAAAAAAAGTTTGAAGTGGCTTTGAATAAGGCTATAAAACTATTTTGACTAATAAATCAAAGTTCCTATTACTACTAAATAAAGTTGATACGTGTATCTTTAGTTTTCTTATTTATTTGTGATTTTCCTTAGGGTCCCGGTAGTACTCCCCTTTCCCTATGTTATTTTTATGTAATGCCCGTCGATTTCTCTTTCTTCTGCATTTATATAGAAGATGATCTGGAGGTGTTCCCAAAAATATGTTATTCCCGAGGGATTAGTTTTTATCCTGCAAAACTTAAAAGCAGTTTAAGACTTAGGGATTCAAACTCGGTTTTTAAACTTCAGAACAATCAAATTATTGTTATTCAGTAAGTTGAATTGAAAACTGTTTTTGGAAATATGCTATGTCTGTCTTCTGCTTTTATTTCTGTATGCAATGCAGGTAAATGCTGTGGAGTCTACACACATCATCAATCAGTAATCAGACTCTATCCTAGTTCTGTGGGGACGACAGTACTCTGGAAGTGGGATGAAACAACAATAAATAACTTTTGGGTAAAAATGCCAAAAAGAATGATTTAATTTCGTCGTGGGTTAAATTGACAATATATTTTGGGTCGAAATAACAATTTTAAATTCATGGGATGAAAATTTGGGTCGAAATAACAAAACACCTCCAAAGCCCGTCGGCCGGCGACATGTTGACAAAACACTGTCGGCCTACAATATTCATACACTGAAATGTCGCACCAACCTTCTTGGCCATATTACCAACTTTGGTTTGACGATACTATTTTAGGAGCCACGGTAGTAATAATAATAATAATAATAAAAGCTTTATTGCAGGAAAGATTACTATAAGGTAGGTACAGGAAGTTCTTAAATACTAACTATCGTATCCTGCAATTGGCGGTCTTATCCCTTGCAGAGATTTCTTCCAGACGACCAGAATTAAAGGAAGCCTATTTCCTATATATAAGGCTACCTATGTGCTAGCTAGTTGTAGCTAGCTGTGTGTGGTAGGTAGTTGGACCAAGCCACCGTCAGTGAGTCGGACAGCGGAGGTTGCTCACTATCCCCCGAACTAGTGGGTACTGTATCTCAGGGGGCAGTAAACGCTCATCTGCGCCGGCCTCTCTGCCGGTTAGCCTTACTCAACTTTACACGATTGATTCGGCTGTTATACAAAACTAAGATTGAGCAGCGAAACTTTGGCTTAAATAGGAGAAAAGAGAGAAGAAACGTAAATACAAAAAATACTCAAAGTGGTAGCATAACCACATTGGTATTAAGGAACATAAACAAAAATTTGTCGCAAAGAATGTACACGCATAAAGGAAAAACATAAGTTTTAATAATATTTGCATTAATATTAATCATTGTAAATACAAGTATGTTAGGTATAAGTTTTTATGTTAAGCATCATAATAACTTATGATAAGTAATAATTCATTGGCAATAGATACCTACAAGTCTATTAATTGGGTTGCTTATAGAGAGATATGGATCGGTTGAGCTATTTGCAGACCGATTGCAACAGTCTGTAGTCAGGTCAAATGTTTAAATTGTAAATACTAGTTCTAATATATTTCTATTATTTAATTGTAATTTTATTTGTGGACAATGAGACTTCGTTATAGAGAGTAGTTTAGTAGTTGTTCAGTGTCGTTATAGTTAAGTTGCATTAGCCAGTCCGTTATTATATTTTTAGCCTTAAATCTCGTCATTTGATGTATAGAAAGGTCCTTATTGATCCTATTATATAGGCGCGATGACATTATTTTATAAAAACGGCTGTAAAATGTGGTTCTGTGTTTTTCTATCTCACATATTTTGTGTGTCCTTCTTTTTGATACTGTAACTGAAGGGGTGAAAGAGATAGAGGAGTGCATGCGCAACACAGTTTGAAGCACGAATAATTGCCGCACTGTGAGAAACTTATAGTCCTTATATAGGCTTGCTGTGGGGTACCTATATGGTTTCTTCAGCATCACCTTCAGCACTGCGCGCTGTGATCTCTCTAACTGGAGCATTTTAGTCTTCGTCGAGCCACCCCAGACCGAAATACAATATCTCATTATGGACTCACCAAGCGCTGAGTATACTAGCCTGAGTATCTTAAGGTTTGCTGAAGACCGAAGATTCTTAAAGATGAATATGAGTTTTCTCATCCGGTTGGTTAAGTTATCAATTTGAGCATGCCAATTTAGTAGTTGGTCGATATAGACGCCTAGATATTTGATAACATCAGTTTTTTGCAAGCTGGGACAAGAGCAATTATGAGATGGGTTGTAACACCTATGCCCTTTGATGCCGAAAGCTGATCTGTGCGGTTGGGTGGATGAGGCTATTGAGAAGGTGATGAATTTGGATTTGTCTATATTGAGTGTTAAAAGGTTTCTATCGAGCCATGTCATGACCGTTGTCATTGCCCTTTCAGACAGGTTTTGTACTTCTGCCCAGCTATTTCCATGAATAAGCAAGGCGGTATCATCGGCATAGCAAAATATTTGACAGTTTGTTAGGGTCAGCTGGCAAAGTTCGTTCAGATAGATTTGGAAAAGTGTAGGACCTAGGATGCTACCTTGCGGTACGCCATATTCTAGGTCAGCATCCTCACTCGCGAACTCCCCAATTTTAACAGCCTGTGTTCGTCCTGTCAGATAGCTGTTGAAGACATCAAAAGCTAGTCCTCTAATTCCCATACGTTCCATCTTATTTAACAACAGTGGGACAGAGACAGTGTCGAAGGCTTTCGAGAGGTCTAAGAAAATCGCAAGACAGTGTTTTCTGTCATCGAGGTGTTTGACAGCTTGATTTATAAAGCAACCTACAGCGTCCTCCGTAGATAGTCCCTTCCGAAAACCGAATTGATTGCTAGCGATAATTTTGTTTTGTTCTAAGTAATAAGTAAGTCTTTTGTTTAGGAGTTTTTCTGCAATCTTTGAGAGAGAGGTTAGAATTGAAATAGGCCTGTAATTGCTGACACTATCTCTGTTCCCCGTCTTATAAATCGGATGAACTATGGCCTTTTTAAAGGCATCTGGGAATGTTCCTGTTACCATCGCCTGATTACAGATATGGGTGATTATAGGGCTTAGATAATGTCGAGCCGATTTTAGCATGAGTGAAGGAATACCATCCCATCCAACTGCACAGTCACTGCGAAGAGACTGTATGATACTTTCAACTTCAGTCTCATCCGTTGGTAACAAAGCAAAAGAATTAACGGGTGATGTGTTGTTCGAAGAGTCTTCAGTGTTAAGAGGCCTGGTGATTTTTTCGGCTAGTGTACGTCCAACGTTGCTGAAATAACTATTAACAGCGTTTACGGATGTCATGGGGTCATGTGCTATTTTTAATAGGTCAAGGGGTGGTGCTCGGGTGTTTTGAGTATGTATAACAGTTTTTATAACTTTCCATGTTTGTTTCGGATTATTTTGAGCCCTAGAAAATTCATTTTCTTCATATTCGCGCTTTAGTCGTTTAAGAAGATTATTGAGAAAGTTCCTGTATCTTGAATACGTTGTTTGTATTGTTTTCTTGTCCGGGAACATCTTTGCCTTCTTGTGGAGCTTGTCGCGGTGTCGAATGCATCGAAGTAAGCCTAGAGTGATCCATGGCTTCAGCAATTTCTTTTTCCTAGACACATACACGGTTTTTGTGTGTTTTTTTAGAAGTGTTTTTATGGTGTCTACAAACTCATTTGCTGCTTCGTTAGCACATGTTAGAAACATAATATTAGAGAAGTCAGTGGTCTGAATTTCTTTTATAAGAGCTTGGTAATTAATTTTGGAATGCGTAGAGCACCGATTGCTTCTATTTATTGCTTTGTTTAGACAGAGTAAAATAGGAAGATGGTCAGTAATATAAGTGTCTATGACCAAGGTAACTGAGTCGCGGGTACTTTTAAGGAAGAAATGGTCGAGGCAGTTTTCAAGTCTAGTGGGCATAAGATGTGTGGGGAGAAGTCCATGCGAGGCGGTTAGATCCAGAAGGTCATGTTTGTTGCGATCATTACTACTACTTTTAATATCAACGTTGATATCGCCAGTTACAATTATATTCATGAAACCAGAAAGCGACGAAAGAACGTTATTTAGACTAGTGATAAAATTGTCTAAGTTTTTAAAACATGGCGGTCTATAAATTGCAACGAGAGCAGTAAATTTACCAATTTGACACACGATGCAATTTCCGTCACTAAACACTGGTTCGCTGATTGTACACGCAATATTTTCCTTTATATACAGTGCTACACCGTCGTTTTGGTTAAATGTATTGTTAGTGCGGTGAGATACAAAGTTAGGAATAGCAGGGAGATTGACAACTTTACGCAACCAGCACTCAGAGAGTACTATAATATCATACTCAAGTCGAGTAGAGGTTAGTAGAGCTAATAGTCCTGAAAAATTGCAGTTAATACTGCGAATATTCATATGAAGTATTTTGAGAGAGTTATTGTAACCACTCAAATACGAGGTACAATTATCTGGGCAACAACTATATGCGTGCGGTATCCCGACTGCATCAATATCATTACAAATGTCTACAATATCATTCATCATGTGTATGAATCGAACATGGCATCCCTATGCAAACAATATGCATAACGGGACTGCATAGAACTGTAATTAAGAGGATTGCTGAAATTGAATGCAGGCGGGGTACGTCGTTTTGCCAGATTTGTGTCATATTAATTGTCTTGTAAATAGTTTGTGTATTGATATTTTGTGCATGCGCAGGTGTATACAGTACATATAAGTGAGTATAAGTAAAATAGTAAGTGTACACTGTATAGTTATGATAGTTTTTCAAATTGAGCGTTACATTCTTTGCGATTAGTAGGATTATATAAATCTTATCTAATTGACGATACTTAATACTAAAATTAAAGTGTTTCTGGGTAACTAATACTTGGGGTATTTGGGCGCACAATGAGCAAGATAGTCATGATTGACAACAAATATCATTTAGCACTTTCTCGTTCTTGACGTGGATTGCTTTTGATTGGTCGTCTTTCTGAATTAGTATTCGGCCGTGTGATGACCAACAGTACTTGAAATCGTTTTCCTTGGTAAATTCCCTCGCAAGAAAGAAAAGTTTTCTTGATGATCCAGGTAGGTATTCGGTGATATAGACTGGGGTGGGGTTTTCTTGAAATCCAAGATGCTTGGAGTTAATTTTTTCCTGTGTTTGTCGATTTTTATTGAATACCTTGGCGGCAGCAAGAATATCTAATTTCATCGAGACGCTTGTGAACTCGGAGATAATTGGTCTGACTGTACCTAGTTTCCCTGGAAGCCTATAGGCATCTCTAATATCAGCCAAATTCATGGGAATACTGAGAAGTTCGCCCAGTTTCAGTACGGTTGACTTGAGGTCATCCGAGGTCTCTCCGGATCTTTGGGGGAGATTTTTAATCTCGATGGCCGAAGGGCGGGATGAACGCTCCATATCTAGGATTTTATTTTCGAGTTCTAGGACTCTGTTAGAATAATCCTTGTTCTCCTTCTGTAGGTTTTCTATTTGCTGCTTCATACCTTCAAAATTGGTGTGGACGACCTCGATTTTCCTGTCCAGTTCTAGGTTGGAATTTTGAATCTGGCTATTTTGTTGTTTTACTTCATTTATATCAGTAATTATTTGATTTAAGATAGACGACTGATTATCTTTCGAAGTTTTTATTTCATTGACGTCTGAGATCAGTGTTTTTAGAATCGATGATTGCTCCTTTTGAATAGATAAGAGCAAATTTTTTAAATCGGCGATTTCGCTATTACTGTCATGCTCGATCTCTGGTGGGCTACGGCGTAAACGTTTATAGCGATTATTCTTGTCTAGGTCCTCGTCATGCACAAGCGAAGGCAAGTTAGATTCAGATTGCGTATGTTCCGATTGAAAGCCACTTTTAGCGCATGTGGGCGTCGAAGGCGATCTCAGCATTTTCAAGGTGGATCTTATTAATAGATGAGTAGGAAAGGTGATTATCAAAGCGTGAGAAAGTTAAATGCGTATTACTTTATGGTGCAGTAATATATATATATATATTTTTTTTTGTGTAGCAATTATCTTGTAGATGTGAGTCTCACTAGACTGATTTCATAGCAGGCCACTCGTAGCACATTGAGGCGTGTAGGCGCGTAGCAAGGTGAAAGTGTGACTCACCGCGCGCACTTGCTACGGGCTTCGTAGCAAGTGTCTCGTAGCAAGTGTCTCGTAGCACCCGCAGCCGTCGTTGTAGCACTTATCGATGCCTAATTTCGCGGCCGGTCGTACTATCTGGCTTGGTGTAGCGGTTTAGTAGTTCAGGGCACGGTGAGCGTCGTCTGCGCAATGGAGGTGGGTTCGAAACCAGCCGGGCGAGGACTCACCCAATGATCTTTGAGATAACTCTTCACCTTCGTGCGGGAATTGATCTAGCGAGTGTTGTCTCGCTCCTGGGCCTCCCACTAGGCGTGGCTTAGTAATCCAAATATCGTAGGAGCAAGCAGGAATTTCTCTTCGGCAGCTTAACCAATCACAGAATTCGGTTTCTAAATTTAGAGAGCTGCACAACACAGGTCCGCGCTTTACAAATGTTACGAGCCGAGTGAGTAGTGGCCAATAATTTTATACATAGAGCTAGCAACCGTACAACGTACAAAGTTTTTTTTGCCTTTACTGTTCCACTGCTGGGCAAAAGCCTCTCTTTTCTCCTTCCACTCCTCGCGATTTAACGCTGTCACAAGCCATGATGGATGGAGTGCGTCAAGCTCGTCTCACCATCTCATCCTGGGCCTTCCATGTCACCTCCTAGCGTAGGGTGGGCTCCACTCTGTCGTGGTCTTTGCGCACAAGTCGCTGTACATTCGGCAAAGGTGTCCCAAAATTTTTTTGGTCGTTCTCTGTTACCGTATACCTAACTATTAAACGCCACTCACGTTTTCAAACTAAACGTGGTAGCATAAAAACTACATAGACGTTAGCTATAAAAAATGTTCTACAAAAAGAACGTGCATTACCAATAGGTTGAATTTATTAGTTGCGCTGGTGGGGTGTGCCCGCGGGGCTGACACGCGCGGTCTGTGCAAATAAGGGGTGCGCTACTTGAAGGAAAAATACTGAGTGCGTTACTTCAGAGAGGAAGTTCTGGTATGAACAAGAGTAGCATATTTAAGATGTTGAACGGAGGTTATGTTGGTGATCAAGTGATTCTGCGATCTTTGCGTTGTGTAGGTTTTTTTGTGTTTAACTCTAGCGCCAAATAAATCTGGACAAACAGTGTTTGGTCTTGTGATAGTGTCTTTTTCCCATGTCCATTGCCCGTGGTCCATTTGCGTGTTTCACCTGGCTGGAGCACGGCAGAAAATAATTTCCGTGGTCCACTACATTTTCTAAATGTTAATATGGTGGTTAAAACCTAAGGATTTAGTCACTAGTCCTAAACCAAGCCAGAAATATGGGTGGATAGGTTTTTTTTAACATCAGCTTTAGTCGAAATTTTTACTCTCAAGCATGCACCCTGCCTATGCCAATATTATATTTTGGCATTTGAGCGCCTGATTGTATTATTTTTGGGAAATCTACGAGATGGAACGCATTGCATTTTGGTTTTCACGCTGTGTTTGCTCTCTGGGATTCCTTTGTGAATATATTTTACTCTATGCTTGCTTTTTATTTATGTCTATCTAGACATTGTGAGTCTATTCTGTGCGATAATAGGTGTTTTAGGGCTTTAACCTCTTGAATCTGAGGCAGAAAGCAAAGACATTTTCGAAAAGTGACGCAAGTGGAAAAAAATTAAAACATTTTAAATCAAAATCAAAAACTCTTTATTTCCATAAATACAATAAATGTACACTTAGAAAAGGTCAAATTATAAAACTAAACACTGACACGGAAATTAAGTGATATTTTTGATTTCTGTCGCTTCAGTATGTAAAAAAAAAGAAAAAAAAAGTAAAGAAAAAAAAAATGTAAAGAATACATAAAGTAAAGAAGCGACGAAGAAACCTTTAGCCTGTTAGATTTTATTTTTCGAGTTGGAGCAAAACCCGTCTCAAGCTGTTTTATCCTCTAAATAATCGGATAATTTATAGTATTTATAGTAGTCTTTTTGCACAGCAAGGTTTTGCCAATTTGTTTGAATTTATTTACTGATCATTTTTGCAACTCACTAGGAGTTTTGTTGTAGAAGCGCATACATTGCCCTTTAAAAGATACATTAATTTTGTGTAGCCTAGTTGTGACTGTGTGAGACCTATGAAGTTTGCATTACAAACATAATTTTATACCCTTTTCACTTAAACCGTTATCGGTTACATACTAAACGTATCTTTTTAATACCTAGTACTATTAAAATTAAAAAGTAAGGTCGTATCGACGCTTTTCATTTCGTATCAACGTGTGTCTATAAAATATCTACGTAGGTATATCTATAAAAGGTACTTAGCATCTGTTCAAAATTGCTCGATTTAAGCAAATCACAATATCCAAACGATTACGAACATTTTTATGAGCTGAAACACGATGTTCGAAATACCTACGTGATCCGACCCTTTTGTAAGTAACCTAACAGATGTTTTGGTACAGACGGATTTTTTCAACGATCCCTTTCCTGAATTAGGTTTTTAAAAATTAATCGAACGTGTCTCCTTCGGCAAACGATCCCTCCGCTTAGAAGATTTTCACATTGGTAGCCCCCTCTCATTCTTTCACTCGTTTTCAACAGGGTGAAGAGGGAGATAAACGGGTTTTTACGAGTTCTGCAAATCTAGAGACACTTTGTTGCTCAGTGCACTTGGGGGAAAAGATGCCCATCGGGAATTTTGAATGTTCCGAATCGTGGAAATAAAAATATATTTTGTTTTTATAGCTGGCATTTTTTGTGCAGGTAAATGAGACGTATTTTTATTTATCTTGTGAGGGTAAAAAATGTTGTTAAATTCCTAGCTAACTAGCTATAATGAATAGACTTTAGTTATTTTCCTCTTTTCTAGTTATTTTACCTCTTTTTCATTGAACCAAATTCCATTACCCACTTTAACCGAAGCATGCAGAGAGATCCATCTGAAATGTTGGTTGGTAGTACCTACTATTTTAGGTATTTGTTAAATTGCGAAGTCTCTGACCGGTACTTTTGTTACATAAATGTTGTCAAACGTGCGAAACCCTCGGCGTGCGAGTTACACTAGCACTTGACGGATCTTGTTTTTATTTCACACACACGGCAAAAGGCTTAGTTGCTGAACGACCACATCCTAATGAACTCCTTGCCAATGAAGTATTTATACAGGATGTTTGGTTGAACGATGTAGCGATTGAAAAAACTGATCAAGAGTTCATGAGATCTTTGTAAACTACATAATAAAATGTTACTACGAAAAGTGTAATGGTTTTCAAGTTATACCAAACGTTGTTCTTTTTAGTACCAGATTTTTTCGTTAAGAGGATAGTAAAATACCAAATAGTGCACTAATCACTTTTATTATGGCTTTTGATTTGTATAGTACGGGGTTATTTTTGTTGAGATGATAGTAAAATACCAGATAGTGAATAATCACGAATAGTAATATACCAGATGGATCCTTATTAGTCGCAACAATACAATCTTTTATCGCAAAGAGCTGCACCAATCATTGAGCATGAAATCATTAAAAATAATTAAATAAAACTTTTGTTTATAACTTAATCATCACGTTTCGTAAATAGGTAATGCAATACACTACCCTCTATTGTTGTCTATATTTCAAAAACGTCTTCTGAAAAACTCTTTTCCATTTGCATGTAGATACGCCCACCTTTCTTAAGTTTACAAACTTTGGAAAACCTTCAGAAGTTCTCGCTGTTTGCGCTCAAAACTGAAAGCTGTTGGAAAAATATGGTTTGATAAAGGTTAGGTATAAACATTATGGCCCCCAGAGCCGCAGGTTCTGAATTTCAAATGAAAATTGAAAAAGTTTCAGCCATATATAACCAAAATCCTAAAAATACAATTTTTCGCATTTTTGGCTTTAGGAATTCTTACGAACTCTATTGTTTAAAATACTAGATTTTTGAATTAATGTACCTACTTTGGTAGTCGATAATGATTTCTATTATCAAGTAGTTACAATTAAAAAAAAAAATTCTTTGATTGCAACCACAATATTTATAACCCACGACATTTATTCAAAAGTGTAATCAAAATAAAAAAAATATAATATAATTAGTATTTACAAGTCCCCAAGACGCTGCTGCATTGCCCCGCTGTATGGCAATGCTGATGCGCTGTGCCAGATACTGAAAATTTTTGGAATATTATTTGATTTCTTTAAAATAAGCTCTTTATTTACTAAGAAAATTACAATCAAATAATAGAAATAAATTAGAACCCATTTACTATTGATCTAACTGCAGACTGTTGCATTGATTTCTTAAAATTGAAAATGCCTAATAGATATATGCAAATACTAGAATATCCAAGCGGAAGTCCTACTATTGTTTTTCGGGAAGGCCTTTAACAGAAATTGAAATTGAACCTCTCCTATTACAATAACTTCAATATTCAGTAAGTGGTAGAGGCAAGTCGTTCAGAACAACAGGTAGGTACAATCAATATTTCCGGCCTACGCGGCACTCCCTAGGGAGATGTAGTATTAGTAAAGTTTAGAAGTGACATTTCACTTTTTTTTTAGTTTTTTTCATCAATTTTGATAACACTTACAAAATTAAAAAAATTAGAGGAAGGACTGAAGTTAAGTTTTTCAAAATATGTTTCGACAGAAATTAGGTTAGAGATTTACCTACATTAAAGTTTCTCGTTACACGAGTTTTGCAATTTTACTGAAACACTATATTTAGTAACTAGTTTCTGCCCACGACTTCATACGCTTTGTTTATATGGACACGTTAAAAGGTTATTACTACCGCATGGGAACTGATTTATGGGATAAAAAGTAGCCTTGGTTTTATTCGAACTCTGGACCTACATTTTATGCAAATTCCAGCGTGATCCGTTCTGTAGTTTTGGCGTGAAGAAGAAACAAACATAACAAACGCCTAACCAAACTTTCGCAATTAAAATATACTAGTTTATGCCCGCGGCTTCGCACGCGCTGTTTCTATGGTAAAGGTAAAGGAAATTTCTATCCCATGGGAACTGATTTATGGGATAAAAGTAGCCTATGTTTGATTCCAGGATTAGAATTACCTGTATGCTAAATTTCAGCCCGGTCCGTTTAGTAGTTTTGGCGTGAAGAGTTAACAAACATCCATCCATCCAAACTTTCGCTTTTATAATTTCTTTTTTCTTTTTCTTTCTTCTTCTAGTTACTACTTAGTTATCTCCAGGAAAAAGCAAACCTACTTTCTTAAGCATCAAGTTCATTTAGAAACAAATCTTAGATAGATAGATAGATAAAAAATTTATTTGGTACTACAGACACACATACAATTAACAAAGATATACAAATTTTAAACACAAGTTCAAATATACAAATTTCAAACAACAAATCTTTTGTAAGATTCTCACAAAAGTCGTCCTGAACTCAACAAAGTTAAACTTCCAGATACAAACATGTCTTTTGTGTAAATAATGTGAGACATTTCACAATGAGATTCGTTCCCATTACCCTAATAGCCTCTTGAAGTTGCTAACTCTGTTCTTCACTGCGGCTGTGGTGATCCGTCCAAAGAGGAAAACAGGAGCTGGCAACATTCTTCTTACTTTATAATTTAGAGGTAGAGCAGGTACCTAGTTTATACAGCTCGCTGTTGAAAATGAAACCAGTAACGGGATAGCTTTTTTTCGCTCTTTTCTTTTAGTTTTTATCTACAATGGCGATAAAATTGGTGCATTTTTAAATTTATTTATGTTTATGTGTGTAAGTGCTTATTTAAAGATGATGATGATGATGATAAGTATGTACTTGTTTTATCTACTGCGAACCGTATTTCGGATTGTCTGTAAGCCTCTTAATCTCGATAGTAAGTATCTATCTATACTTATAATAAAACTGTAACAGGTCCAATTCTGTACATTGAAGATATTTTGAAATTTTTTTTTGGAGGGCACTCTATTATCGATACTGAAGCCAAAACTGTAATTTTTTTCATTCATGTCTGTCTGTCTGTCTGTCTGTCTGTCTGTCTGTCTGTCTGTTTCTTAAACGCGCATCACGTCGAAACTACTGAAGGTATCGAAATGAAACTCGGCACGATTTTAGGTCATACTACGAGGAAGGACATAGGATACTTTTTATCCCGGAATTCAGTCAGGTTCCCCTGGGAGAGGGGATGAAAGGAAAATTTCTTCACCGCGCATGACGTCGAAACTACTGAAGGTATTGAAATGAAACTCGGCACGATTTTAGGTCATACTACGAGGAAGGACATAGGATACTTTTTATCCCGGAATTCAGTCAGGTTTCCCTGGGAGAGGGGATGAAAGTAAAATTTCTTCACCACGCATGACGCCGAAAGTGCTGAATGAGTTGGAATGAATTGGTACGATTTGAGTTCAAGCAAGGACATGGGATACATTTTATCCTGGAATTCAGTAAGGTTCCCCTGGGAGAGAGGAAAAAGTATCACGACGGGTCTACGCGTCGTCCGATTTCATGCATTCTTTTTGTTAGAAACAGTTTTGCAAGATCGAATTTGACTAAATCAGTAGAAAGTCGAGTAGAAAATCAGTAGATTGATGAAATAATCTGTAGATTGAAGAAAAAAAATAGTAGATAAAGGGTAGGTAAGTTCCTATCTATTTATTTTTTCAAGACGCACCCATTAGTTAGGTTCCTACCTACTAAGGTGGTGCGTCTTGGAAAAATAAGTTAGTTTCCTACCTTACATGATATATTGTGGTGGTTTAGCTGGTCCAGGCTGTACTACCGAAGTCTGGTTGGAGTAAGTGGTCTAATTAAACTAACTGGACCACAGAAAAATATATTTTTTACTGTGGTACACAGCCAACTGTACCTATCTACAAACGAAAAAAAACGGTGGTCCAGTCAAATGGATCAGGAGTCCAATTCTACAATACAATTGCTTCAGTATGACAATCGTCGCAGAATCATGACGTAGAATCCTTAGATTCAAGTTTAGATTTAAGTTTTATTAAACTCCAGATAATGCGTGCGAGATAAATTAATAGTTTCAAACTTGACGCGCGTCTCTCCATCTGCATTCATCATAATTTCTTTCATGTGAGGTGGAATACCACAACATGTCATTCTGTGTCGATACCCCTGTCATAGTGAAGCGATTAGTATAGCAGAATAGGGCCCCAGCTGAACGGAACCATGAGTAACAAGTGAAACGAGTATGACACTTCTTAACACTGACGCTGGCCGAGTCGTAGCTACAAGTCGTGTGGATCTTTATCCTCCCATTCTTTAATGGGATTGAAAATGACAACATGCTATCCCCCGTAGACCTTACACGATTTTTTGCACGGCGGCGTTTCATATTATGAGACTATGGTTAAATGTGAACTTAATTAGTCGGCAGGTAAGGCAATCGCGAACGAAGTCGCGGGTACAGCTAGTATTATATAAAATTAATAAAATGAGTGAAACTTTATGATTGATAAAATTGTTGGTAAAATTTTGATGATTGATAAAATTGTTAAAAATACCTAGACAAATTGTTAAATTTTAAACAGTTTTTTGACTTTTTTGACACACGTTTTCATACGTCAAAGTTAACCGACGAAGTTGCCTAATAATTGTCCTTTTATCTTTTGGTGAGCACCAGCGTAACAGGCTCGGTAGTTATTAAACATAATACGAAAAAACCAGATAAGTTCACGTTAACTTAGATTCAATTCGAATTCGAACCCACTAGATTCAAGAAGAAGGACGCCCCTACACCCAGAACTCAGATATATTACTATACAAGTACTCAGAGTATGTAAATTTATGCGCTCCAACTTTGTCAAAACGTTTTTTCACGAGTTTAAAATAGCCACTGCCTTCCGGGCTATTGCGAACGCTCGGAGGGAAAAATACGCCTGCGTGCCCTCCAGTGGAGGGTTCATAACTCGTAGGACCAGGGTAACATTTACTTATCGACGTGGAAAAGGTCCCATAATACATTTTGTCGCGTTCCGCACCTCAGTGAATGGCGGGCTTTTTATTTACCGCGCCAGATGCGGTTTAAATTATGCGGCATTTTTTTCGATGTTTTTCATAATTTACTGCGTGTAATTTTAGGTCATGGTCTGGATGGAAAAGGGGAACAATGTTTACATTTGTCGTTAATCATTTTGTGACTAGGTACGTGTCGAAAAAAAGAAATCTTTGAGGGTATAATAAATAAATAAATAATACCGGACAATCCACACAGCATCATCTAGCCCCGAGCAGAGCTTGTGTTTTGGGTACTAGATGACTGATATACTTAAAACATACAATACATTACACAGATAGGTATTTTTTTTAAACTTAGAATTACCCAAAACAATTTTCAATCGCCAAAATTTTTATATTTTTTTTATGTCTAGTGCATATTAATTACTAATAAATAATGTAACCTAGTATGATTACAATCTAGCCACAACGTGGGCTAATGAGTAATTTAAATTTAACTTAAATAACAACTTTAAAAAACCAACCAAAATGAAGCTCCATCAGAATAATTCCGCTCGTCATTTCTATCATTCCACCACCGCCTGTAGTCAGCATACGGTTTGCAATGCCTCCGGGATAATTATTTCGCTAATTAGGTATCAGAGGTAGCAGTGACATTAGCACAACTTTGTTGAGCTATCGCATAAAAATGTCACCGTCTATACACTAGCCAAACTCCGATGTAGAATGTTTGCTAACAAACTACGACACAAAAAACTAAAATTCACTTGCTTGGCGTCGGATTTCAGATATAACTGTGAGCAATATTTATTAAAGGAAGGAACTCAAATCGACAAGTAGGTAAAATATATTATAGTAAAATATAAAAATATATAAAGTATAAATTGCGTATAAAAAGACGCGGCGACAGAGTGAATTTTATGTAGGGGTGGTTTGTTTACAAACCTTCCACATCGAGTTAGGCTAGTGTATACCTCTAATATTCAAAAACAAATTAAAGAGTTGTTAGCCACTATGATTCGTTATGGTTAATTTTCTTGGGTACGATATAACATCTAAAACTTTGCAGGTATAATTTGGATTTACATTATTTGGGAAACGAGACACCTACTATTATTTCCATGCCACACCTCAGCCAGTAAACATCACGACTCTATTAAATCACACTATCATACTAAAATTATAAATGCGAAAATTTGGATGGATGGATTTTTGTTACCTCTTCACGCCAATACTACTGAACGGATCCGGCTGAAATTTTGAATACAAGTAATTCTAATCCTGGAATCAAACATAGGCATACTTTTTATCCCATAAACAGTTCCCATGGGATAGAAATTACCTTTAATCGTTTCCATAGAAACAACGCGTGCGAAGCTGCGGGCATGAACTAGTTTATTAATAAATATTTATATATATTTCGCTCACTAGAGGAAGTGTGTTGTGTGCATTATTTGAAGTTATCTTTATCAGCTTAAAAAATAGCCGACTAGAGCCGAGTATACACGATTCAGCGTAACCGAAACAAGCGTGACGGTTCAGTTTCGTTCCCTGTTGAGAAAAAAATATGTATTTATTTTTCTTAAATGTGGTTGACAATATAACAAAGGATAGACTAAGATTAAGTATTTTACCAGGAAAAAGTAGGTACCTAAGCCTAAAGTATTTTTCATATTTTCTCTTTTTCCATACGGTAAATAATAGTTAAAAAATGCACCAACTAAGCGCTTTATTCGTACTATGCCCACAGTTTGAAATTGATTCGATAACCTCAGAAACTCATGCCCCGGGCTCTAGCCACCATAATATGAGCGAGCACATGCTTCGATTATCCAAATCACATCAAAATATGCGAATCGTCTAATTTGCGTTTTGCGATCACATTATTAATTAGCCTGCGGGCTTAATGGAGATGATATCGTATTATTTCTAAAATACATAAACTTAATTGAGTATATTGCTAATTATGATCAAACCCGTGGGCGAGGGTTTGTATAATTTTAAATCAGATTACCTACCTTTTACCTTTGTAACGAAATTGGAACTGTACAAGATTATCAAATGAAAACAACCTGGAAGATTTTAATATATTAATTTTATCATGGAGAGCTCCTTGATAAAATGATTTATGAAATTAGTTTTGGGAAAATATTTAATGTTATATACATACTTTATATAAGTAGGTAGGCACTTATTGACAAAATTCACAGTGATCGAAGTGGTACAAATGCTATTGGTATACCTACTAAGTGTACATGCCCATTTTATCGTATATATGCGGCAATGGCGGATGTACATATGTAGTTGTATGAGCGAGTTATTACATTACTTAATCAATCGCACTAATATTATAAATGCGAAAGTTTGGATGGATGCATAGATGGATGGATGTTTGTTACCTCTTCACGCCAAAACTACTGAATGAATCGGGCTGAAATTTTGCATACAGGTAATTCTAATACTGGCTGGAATCACACATAGGCTTTTTGTCTCATAAATCAGTTCTCATGGGATAGAAATCACCTTTAAACGTTTATAGAAACAACGCGTGCGAAGCCGCGGGCATAAACTAGTATCAGATAGTAGTAAAATTTTTATCAAACAAATCAAAAAATCAATAAGTTTTTAGATACTTACGTACGACTTAACTACACTCAACTTGGAAGTAAAATTTTCAAGAAATATATTTTCAGCTTTAATATATTATGTAGCTGTACTTAAGCAGAGCTCTGTCCCTAGGTCTCTGCACTAGGTCTCTGCAGAGCCTGTGTGAGGTTACAGTGATCACTAGATCTGCAATACTGTCATAAGTATGAACTCGCTCATACAACTACATCCGCCATCGCCAAATAAAATCGTACCTACGAGTATACGATAAAACGGGCCTGTAAAACGGACTGCTGTGTAAACGTACCCTTAGGATATGTTATCACTCCAGCTCTTAAGTCCTCCTAGCCGAATTTCGGCCACGGCGGCCAGTCTCATCGGAGAATAGCCAAACGCGCTGGACAAATGTGTGACACAAGTGTGCGCAAACATAGATGCACTCTCTTTCCCTCACCCTCATAATCCGATGGGACGGCAGAACGATACGACCGGGGAGAGGTCAAGCGCAGGACCAACTCCTTAAAGCGCTTTCTGAGGCACGGGGTTGTAAGTTGTAACGCTGCCAACTTCCTGACTCCGGGCTGCTACTGTGAATTTTTCTTGCTAGAAAAATCGCATTAACAACTATTGCCCCGACTCGGGATTTGAGCCCAGGACCTCATAATCAGCGGTTGCACAAGCTGACCGCTCGACCAACGAGGCAGTCGCACACTACATCTCCTAAGCTGTAGATGGACAAAGCACGCGGAACCGGTCACTTACGATTCAATTGGAGTTTCAAATACCCGCACATCCGTCCGGGGCAATCACCACTCTACTATGTAGAGGTGTCGTAAACACAAACGTGCAATTTATAAACGAATGTTTTGCCAGTATTAAATCTTTAGGAAGTTAATGAACGAATAATTTTATGTTAAACAATAGCGGTAAAAAAACACATTCGTTTATTGTACAACTAGCGACCCATCCCGGCTTCGCACGGGTGCAATGCTAAATATACTACAGAATCGCCCCCCCGGCTGGTACCGCCGCGCTCCGTCGCCCTCAACCGCTATGTCCCTGCATTTTAAATCTATATATCTTCGAAATATTAATTTTAAATTAAAGGCTGTAAAGGGCCATATTGATTAATATTAAATGCACAATGTATTTAAGGTACTTAATTGGATAAGGATTAATGCTGTATAGCTTAAAATAGCTTCGTAAATAGGCCATTACTTTTCGTAAAAAGTAAAGGATAAAAAATGGTTATTGTGGGTTATTCCTAAGAGATAGACATATACCATCGCGGACTTTTTTGTAGACCTTTTTATGGTATATAATACTGTAGTACATTGTTTTGATCTATCTCGTAGGGTTCAGCCTTTATACTATGTAAAGCTTGTTTAATTAAGGTGCTAAAATTACAAATATCAAAGAAAGCTACGAAATATCGGATAAGATTTATTAATTCTAGGTTAATCTCTCTATTAACTCTGTTATGCTTAATTTTCTTTTGTTTTAGTCCTTCGGTTTTTCTTTCTTCCTTCCCATCTTTTTGTTCCAGTCAGTTTTTTAAGAACCTCAAGTTCGCCATGCCCCTTGCTTTGCTCTGCATGTAGTCTTGCGCATAGTAGTTCGTGACGGAGATCGCTTAGTTTAGGTCGCCGCTCCTAAACGAACTAGTTCGCTCTTCGAAGATAGTGGATTTCTGTACTTTTATCTACAATTTTTACCCTTAAAACTATAAATAAAACACACCTATACGTAATAAAGAATATTACTAACATTAACTCATAGTTAAATAGTCATTTTACATTACAAGCATGACTTACCTGATGACCACAGTTCAAATAAACACATACTTTTGCCGCGTCAAAACTTTTCGTTTGAACAAAGTTGCTTGGCTCTAAAAGACCATAGAGTTTGTAGTTCCACCCACTGACTGACAGACAGACCCTGACAGACCCTTAGAATATTAACTATGTTAGTTCGGTTGACGCCACCCTTGCTCATTCGGTCACGAACTAATGAACTATGGAGCGGAGAATGACAAACTAGTGCGCGTAGTTCATCTGTGACTATCTGCATGTTGTAAGCATACTTACTTACCTACAATTAATTTACTGTTTAAATGAAAGACAACTAAAACCATGCGACAACCTAATCGCATATGACATATGAAATGCCCCATGTGATGGCAGCTGCAAACTTTCTGCTGCACTGAACAACAGCCGCAGTGACATCTAATAGGGCTGTCAAGCGATGGAAGATCGCTTTGAAAACGTTAAACAATATCGTTACCGTAAAACGGAAATGTCTCTGTCAATGCGAATAGGATTGTTTGGTTTCTACTTCTTGCGGGACAGATATGTTGGAGAGGAAATTGAAAGGGCTAAAAGTAAAATAAAAATGTTTTTGATCTGTTTGTTGCAAGGTACTAAAAAGTTTGATTAAAATTTCGAGCTGGTAACGTTGATTTGGAAGTCGAAAATCTTCAGAAATTTGATAAATCATGGTTAAAATATTGTGGACAATTCACACAGCACCATCTAGCACTATTGAAATCGAATAAATTATTTATTAAAAGATAATATTTTAAAGCCGTTGTAAAATTATATAGCTGTATGTAGGTAGATACTTATACATACATCATCATACGGGTTCTTAGAACCAATTTCAGGCACCCGTCTTCACAAAAAAGGGTTTGTCAATATTTACCTGGTAAAATCCTTAATCTTAGTCTATCCTTTGTTATATTGTCAACCACCTTTGTGAAGAAAATAAATAAAAAAATTATTTTATCCTTTATACCTAATCGCTGAGTAAATACAAAATTGACACTGCCTTACGGGCTACGAGTGTGAAACTTTTTAAGAAACTGTTAAGGAAACAGCTGTGCAGCAGACTTTCAAATAAATAATCAGTGATCATCTGAGTTTTCCTGTTTGTACAAAGTTGCACGGAACATTTTGTTCGGTGACCAAGTTTTCGTTCCAAGATTGAAGTTCCAGTCGGTTGGCCACCCTGGATTGTCGTTTGATTCATTAGGGGCTAGGTTGACTCAATTGTGTGGGAGCGATTTCTGTTGAGCTGATTTAGCTTTTGTATGTTGTATGTTATTTGTCAACACGATTTTTTTAGGATAACGGAAAGTTCTAGCAAGCTATTCTTAATTTGGATATTTTAATTTATTTTTAACTGTTTTCGCTTTCTAAAACTTTTAGTCACTAAACTTTATCTGCTCCACATTTGTTTGATTAGAATTGTAGGACCACGTATATTATCCATATACATCTAAAAATACTTATAAAATGTATATCAAATAACTACATACTCGTACTTCTTTTCCTGCTTTACGCAGGGTCAACCTTCCATCGTCTACGAAAAAAGTATTCAAAGAACTGGACTAGGTAGATAAAAGGAAAGAATATTGCTTCGAAATAGTACAATACCGATCGCTATTTGATAGATGAAGGTATAAAAACATCTCTGCCCTTCCTTATCGGTAAAAATATATTTTCACAAACGCAAGCTAAATAAAAATATTCTATAGATCGTCAAGTAAACTATGCAAGTGTAACAAAAGGGTGTGTATTTCCGAGTGAATAAACCAGGGACGTACTTAAGTCACATACTCAGTACAATTAAGGTCTTAATATAGACATGAGAAAGTTAATTTTAATAGGGCATATTGTATATATTGTATAAGTGGCATATTGCATCATGTTCTTGAATGGATAAACTCAAACGAAACTTAAACTCAAACTTGAACGAAAAAACTATTGTTGGAACTTGATATTATTGTTGAAGTGTTGTAAGTGTTGATGATTTAATAAATTATAATATTAACTAACTTATTTTACCTATGACACAGTACCTATCTACCAACCAACCCATTACCCATTGGACCAACCCCCATATATCAAACATGGCCCGCCATTTTTAGACATGTTCTGATAAAAAAATACTAAAATAGTTAAATAAGCCTTTATTCACAATGATTATTACAAACAAGTAATATAAATAAATTAGAAATAGTATTTACAATTGAGCTATTTGCAGACTGTTGCAAACAATCCACGGGTAGCTCAACTGATCCTTTTCAATACCAGTCGGAAGCGACCCCAACCCCCGCTGCTGTATGGAAATGCTACAGATACTCACCGACTCTCGGGTCACGCGTCTCTTCGAACAGACGCTCAGACAATCTTTTAAAACCCGAAGAGCCTCAGTAACCCACGGACCTAGGGTCTCGACTCCAAGGAGAGCAAACGTGTAGGCTCTGTCTAGACCTGCATATTTGCGTAAATAAATTTATCATCCAAAATAGTTTATCACCCCCGATTTCCATATCCTTACTCCGTCCCCAGAACCGACCCCTAGCTACGTAGGCTACGTAGCTGGAGAGTAATGCTGTTGCGGGAGGGGGTGGCAATCGATACGCACCCCTCAGCCTAATGCACCCTAACACTACCGACTGCATGGATACCAGAGGATTGCAACTTCTGGGTCATTATTCAATACATTCATATTTGTTTTTTATCAAAAGTTTTGAAAAATTACTTTCTACCTTTTAGAAATTAAAAGTTTGGTTTTACATCGTGATTAAGGCGATTAATTTTTTTCCTGCGTTGATAAGACGCTGACACCTTCGATAAGATTTAAAGCTTTTGTAACCTTATTGGCTGCTCTTAGCAAACCAATAACATAGTATCGATCCTGTTATAAAAGAATTGACGACCTATGTGGCGCGGTGGGCGAAGGTCCGCCTGCGACGCATGAGGTTACGGGTTCGATTCGCACCTCAGGACAAATGTTTGTACGACTACAAACTGCAGATATTTGTTCCGGGTGTTCTGGATGTTTATATATATAAAAAAAAAAATATCTATGTAGTGTATTGTATTAAATATATCAGTTATCTAGTACCTATCCATAGCACAAGCTCAGCTTAGCTGTGGGCTAGATAACGCTGTGTGAATTGTCTAGCATTATTATTATTATTATAATTATTGTACGAATTATGGATTTGCAGAGTGAATATTCGTTTGTTAATATTAAGTTGGTACTTAGCATACCTATTAAAAATAATGTTCCACAGAAAACTGTAAAAATAACTTCAAATGTTATAAAATATTAACGCAACAATAAACAGAATCCCATACCGCGGCTGTAGAGCTTTTACATTTTAAATAGATTCTTTAAAGCGTTTTCCGAAGGTTTGAATGCAAAATAAGCCACTTTTGCATTGAAGTGGTCCCGATGCGAGTGTGCTTGGAACGAGTTCTTCATGTCTTCTAATACTGCGACCTAAGAATTTACGTTTTATAGACGTGATGTTTTTTTTACGAAAAACTACAAATCAAAAGATCTATTTAGATACCTACTTGAGGCATTCTTCTGACATCGGACACTGGTTTATGTTGGTACAATAATTAAGTTTCTGACACGTGACCCGAGCTGGTGAGTATCTGGCGCAGCACATCAGCGTCAGCGTCTTGGGGACGCTTCCGACGGGTATTGATATGGATCAGTTCAGATACCTGTAGATTGTTTGCAACAGTCTGCAGTTAGCTCAATTGTTTCCAGTTGAATACTATGTAGTTCTATTTCATCTCTATTATTTGAATTAATCAAATCATCATCATATCAGCCCAGGACTGCTGGGTAGACAGGCATGATTTTGGGTTCTGCCAGCTCCAACTATCCTGTGCGTCCGGTCTAAGTGTAATGTTCTCATACGGAATGCGTTTTACTAGAACGTTTACAGTGTCGTCATCAAATTGAGTAAGAATAAGAATAAGAATAAGAATTTTTATTTCCAAATTGTTTCCAATTGTTTACTGCGAGCTACCAGTCGTTCAAACTTCTTTTCCTGCCTCTCTGTACACAAATCATAAGTCCACTGTGCTTGGTTGTACGTTATTCGATCAAACAATTAAAACACGCGATAAATACCTGTTAAATAATACTAATAATAATCGCAGCGTATCATCTACACCTATATACTGCTCCACTGCAGACCCCCCACCCCCCCGGATAAGCGCTTTATTGACTTTTATCATATTTCATCATATGGGGGTAATGCTCATAATCCTCACGCTGGGATTGAGGGTTCCGTACCACACGGCCAAATGCGTATAAAATTCATCAAACAAATAAGTTTAAAAACATACCAAAAGTCAATTACGTGTTATATGGGCTTAGATACAGGCAGTTAAGGAATTCTATTGAAATTCCTCACAAAGGATGAAACAATTTCCGATTGTTGCCAACTTTTTACTCTCATTAAACATAAACTTTTTTTAAAGAGATAAACGGCTAACAGGCTTATTAAAGTAAAATTCTCATTCGCTTTGAAGATCCTCCTAGCCAATTTTTTTAACAATTCTTCGTTGGAATTTAAGAAACGTTCTACAATGGGTACCAACGTCTAGAGTTTCTTCTACAGTATTATTTCTCACCCCTTTGTGCTTGACCTCCTTTCTATGTGGAAACTTTCATTATTTTCCCTTTATACTATCTAAGAGGAAGATTATCTTTGTGTTCTATTGAGGGTTACAAGGATCTTATAGCGTTCTTACATTATCTTAGGGCCGGCCGCTTTTACACAAAAGGTAAAAAATATATTCTATAGTCTTAATTCGGCTAAGCAGGCTCTTTTGTTTGGTATCATATTCACTATCATATCATACATATATCTATACTAATACTAGCTGACCAGGCGAACTTCGTATCGCCAAATTTTTTTTTTTTTAGAATTTTTCTCTCCGTAAGAACCATCCTCGTACTTCAAGGAATATTTTAAAAAAAGAATTAGCGAAATCGGTCCAACCGTTCTCGAGTTTTGCGCTTAGCAACACATTCAGCGACTCATTTTTATATTATAGATTATAACGAGGAAAGATTTGATTGTTTGTTTTTATTGAATAGGCTGCGAAACTACTGGACCAATTTGAAAAATTCTTTTACCATTAGAAGCCCACATTATTCCTGATGAATATGGGCTACTTTTTACCGCGGGAACATGCTTCGGAAAACGGGTAATAGGACAACGGTTAGTAAGAATGCAGCTAGTGCATTTTATCCACGGTTTAGTTACTCAGAAATATTTTTCTGAACCAACGATTTCTTATCTTTACAATGATTTCAGATTTCTACTAGTCGAGAGACAAGTCTTTGAAAACAATCAACGATTCGTTGAGTGATAAATCGAGTTCAGCTAGACCGAAAGTTGGTGACGCTTCAATCATCTAAAATTAATAAAATAATTTACACCTACTTGGTATAGTACCTGAGTTTGTATTGAAGGTGGAATTTATCCAACGTAGTAGTTAATCGAACAAGTTAGAGGCACAAAGGATTCAGCTGTAGTTGAATTGTTGTGTTCAGATTGCATTCGTGCAGCGGCGCAAAAATCGTGGCCTTGTGAACTGAAAAGTGGAATTGAAAATCAAAGCACGGTTTGGCTACAGGTTTCTATTCAACGCAAGGTTTTCTTTTTAATGCTGAGCGAGAAAACTAGGTATCGGGAAAGTTCTATGTCTATTATTGGAGATTTGTACTTATTTCTATCGCTGTGTGGTGCCGGCTTAGAATTTTCACCATCCAACTCTTCCCGCGGGTGTCGTAAGAGGCGACTAAGGGATATACACCGGGGGCGGGCAGCAGCGCCCCCAGCAGAACAATTCTACCACCAAACTGCGATCCCCAACCCGCATGCCCAGCGTATGGATTATGGGCATTACCCCCATGTGATAAAAGCCAATAAGGCGCTGATCACGGCGAGGCCTGCGTCCAGCAGTGGACCAATACAGGCTGTTGAGGTTGACGAGGTACTTATTTATTATTGATAATATGATTATTTCCAACCATTGAACCAACCAACCAGGCGTGTCCCCATATGCGGACAAATCATGACCCTTGTAAATAGCGAGGCGACGGCTGACAATTCGAGAGATATAGAATGTCCCAACCGTCACTCTACAAGCGACAAAGGGACGGTTGGGGCGATTTTGGCCCAGCCATAACATATACAAAATTATAAAAGCAAAACTATCGAATACATTTATTAATCACATAGAAAATAAGAATAATAGAATAAAACAATTAAAACTAGTACAGAGCAAAACTTAGGTATTCACGATACTTGGAATTTGTCAATTACCTATCGATGAACCCCTCTGTACAAAACACATACACTCAGGTATGTACCATGTGTTCGAACACAGTGGTTCGATGTTGGGTTCTAGCTGTACGAAGTCAGGTGCCTTTCCAATATATAACCTACCCAGAGGCCTAGTTTTGTTAATAAATTGGCTTATTCGTTCAGCTTGGCGTACACACTTTATTATTCCAAACATTGAAAATGCAATTTGTTTAAAAACTGTTGAAGCTCGCGCCGCGTGGGTGCCATTACTCATCTCTGCCGGAACATTTTACGAGCCTGTCCCAAGTTACTTGTGCTGTTCAATAAGTAGGCACTACAAACCCAAGCGTATAGCGTCGAATACGTCTTCCTTTACAAGGAGATGGGTCTACCTGGAGACTTACAGCGAGCATTAATAATGCGCGAGAGAGTTATTTATTATTATTTATTTAATTATTAAATCTAGAATCCTAGATGTGATGACCTGGTTACAAAGTCCAAATAAATATTTATGGAAAAGATTTTACGCCTTATCATCGTAGTAAATCGTAGAATTTTGAAATAATTTGTGGATACGACAATTTGGACAACTATTTCATTCGTCTTTCATCCGTTTTCGAATACTTATCACTCTTATTTGGGTCCAGAAATCCGATGAATGAGACTTCCGATTTTGTTTTGAATCAAATTGCTCTAGAACACGACTCTAGATTTGAAAATGACAATTCACAAAAGGTGAATTATTGCAGAAAAAAAAATGAAATTACGAAGAAATCAAATAGGTACAAGTTGTGTTAAAAAACGAAAATCGTATCACATCATTATCGTATTTCAACAAATAATAAAATTAGTTAACGCTACGAAAATACATAGAATCTTGCTGCACATTGTATATAGGAATGTTCAAGCAAAATACACATTCAATTGCCATTGCCAGCAAATCCTGACATCAAAACATAAAAAAATCCGTAACAGTAAATCGTACAGTCAGGGACTCTCCAAAAATTTGATTGCGAGTGAAGGGAAAGCCAAGTCTAGACATACCGGAAATCAGTTTTGGGCACGCGGATTTGACGGCTCGTTGCAGCCGGAATCTAGGTAGGACGGATATTTTTATTGGATTTTAACTGGATAGAGACTTATTTGTTGGTCAGGTAAAATAACAGATGAGAGAAAAAAATACAGACTTTTCCTCGCACCGTTGGGGTCTATTAATGAAAATCCTGTTATCATTATACTTTGATTGTAATTATCTCTGTGAATAAAGCAGTTAATATTACTGTACATTTCTAATATGCATATTGTGCTCAAACTCAAATAATTAAATAAAGTAATCTGGGACCACTCCTTGGACTCAAATATTTATTTGGTAGGTATACATTACAAACTGATCAACTCGTTCTGCTTGCTCTCAATGTGAACTGAAGACGTGTGTTTTTGCTTTGTGCAAAATATTACGCTTAGCCATGTCCTTTTTATCCCCCGACGCAAACAGAGAGAGGTGTTATAAATAAAACGTGCCTGTCTGTGTATCTGTCTGTGTTATCGTAGCTCTCAAACGGATGAACCGATTTTCGTTAGTTTTTAGGGTTTTGATGATCGAAGATCGGTTTCAAAACCCTTATGGTCTCGCTTTGTCTGTCCTTTTTTCCCTCCTTAATAACTCAAAAACTACTGCAGCTATCAACTTAAAATTTAAAATAATAATACATTTCGTGCGCCTGTACAGATTTAGAGAAAAATAAATGAAAATAAATGAAAAATGAAAATGAATATTTTCCATACAAATTGTGATGGCGAAATTTTAAAAGATACCTACAGAGTCATATGGGGTATCAAATGAAAGGTATCATTTTGTACATTTCAAAATATTTTTTGAAATTTTTGTAGGTTTCATACTTTTGAAAATATTTCGAAAAAAGTCGAAAAAATACCCATTCCCCCCCCCCCTATCTCCGAAGATTGCAGAGCGATCCATGTAAAATGTATGGAGCGTTTATAGACATTGATCTATATTTTACAGGAAAAATATAGAGAAGTTTGAAAAAAGAACACATTTTGAAAAATGGTCAAAAATGGGGGGAATAATTTTCAAAAGGGGGAGCTACCTCACCGAGTGGGGTATCAAATGAAAGGTATTAGTTTGTAAATTTCAAAACAGTTTTTGAAATTTCTGTAGGTTTCATACTTTTTGAAATATTTTGAAAAATGTCGAAAAAATACCCATTCCCCCCCCCTATCTCCGAAGTTTGCCGAGCGATTCATTTAAAATATTTGATGCGTTTGTAGATATGGATCTATATTTTACAGGAAAAATATAGAGAAGTCTGTAAAAAGAACACTTTTTGAAAAATGGTCAAAAAGGAATAATTTTCAAAAGGGGGGCTACCCCACCGAGTGGGGTATCAAATGAAAGGTATTGGTTTGGACATTACAAAACAGTTTTTAAAATTTCTGTAACTTTCATACTTTTTGAAATATTTCGAAAAATGTCGAAAAATTTACCATTACCCACCTTAACCGAAACATGCATAGAGATCCATCTGAAATGTAGGTTGGTACCTACTATTCTTAGGTATTCGTTAAACTGCGAAGTCTCTAACCGGTGCTTTTGGTACATATTTGTTGACAAACGTTCAAAACCCTCGGCGCGCGAGTTACACTCGCACTTGACGGATCTTGTTTTTTGTGTCATAGATAATTTATGTCGAGTGTTCTTAGTCTCATGCAAATCTGTCGGGGGGTTTATATTTTTTTTATTTAGGTTTAAAGAACTTTATTCTCATACAAACACAGGGTTTACTTAAAATGAGATACATAAGAAAAAATTAATCTAGGTTAACAATATTTAAATTATTTTGTTCTTGTTATTGACGTACTGCAGCACACACAGGCATTTTACTGCGATTTCCATTGTTTTGTTGTTTGATAAGTAGTCAATACGGTGTGTCTGAAGATGCAAATAGAGAATATATGTATGGAGAATATATAGAGAATACATGTACTTCATTCAGGTAAATTATTAAGTACCTACCTAATGTACGTCCTCTCTCAGTAATAGGCTACGTTTCAGGTTCTAATAAGGGAGAGTTTCAGTCGAGTCTGTGCAAGTCGTGAGTTGTGCTAGTCTTTAAAAACTTATAACTTCGCTTCAGTACCTACCTACCTATCATAACTTTATAATTAACTCCATCGCGACTTCAGGAACACGCGCTTACACGTAAGAAACCAACTTTATAACTTACTAAGTTATTTCCTCTTTCCGCTCAAGTATACGAGTCGGTGGCGAATAAAGTTTTATTAGATGAGAACTGTCATCGTGAAGGTCATATACAAAATTTTACGCTACTTTGGTCTACCTACAAAATGGAGTTAGGTAATGTTAAGTAGTAAAAACGTCGAAAGTCTTCTGACTGAGATTGGCACAAACCTTTATCATTAGCAGTTGCCAATGATAAAGGTTTGTGCCAATCTCAGTGCTGTCAATGATGATTCTGATTTAATGCATTTGAACACAACTTAAGTGCTTTTTCACACCTTTTCGTCCCGGTCGCCATGTAGCCGGTGCCAGGTAGCCGGCGGCGTATTGTAGGTTTGCAAATTATTCCGGCACGTGTGAAAGCTATCGTACATGCCCAAACGCTTCGCCGCCGGGAACCCGGCACCGGCTACCCGGAAACCGGGACGTATGAAAAGGCACTTACTCTATGCCGGTTTGGCTACGGTAGCAATCAATAATATCCCGACTGGCTGCGCTCACCAACCAACCGAACACAAAGTAATGTCCATGCTATTAATAAATAATTCAAACCGCCCAAATGCTGGCGGGTGACGCGACAATGACCGCTTCACCGAATCAACAAACCTGGTTATAAATAGACAATGAAGTTTGTCGCACACACCATTTCAACTTTGAGACAATTTGTTCATCGTCATTTAATATTTTCAATCGACTTCAAAAATAGGATAAGGTTTTCAATTCGCTAGTATGTTATTTTAATTTTCTTATGTAATGTTTGTTATTTGAGATCTCCGCCAATTGTTATTGGATATGATATTTTATTTTTGTAAAGAATATGAACCCGTTATGATCCCGTTATGTTCCCACAAAAGGTCCATCATCCCAAGGGATCACTGTTAATTTCGTTAATAAATAGAATAATAATCAAAAATATTTCACATCTATTTATTTGTTCGAAACTCTTTATCAGGCCAATAACTAAGCTAAACCAGCATCGTGCCACATTAGGTACAATAGGTACAGGTCTTATAGATGACTAGCTACTGTCTTTTGTTTTTACCTGATCGATGCTCTATACCTAGGCTGACAACAGAACATAGTCTGACCGGGATGATATCGGTCCGTTTCCGATTTGATGTGTGCAACCACCATAAAACTAGATCTTCATGTTATAGCCATATTTAAGTATGAACATCGAGTTTATTATGGTATCGGCCACTTTTGTAACGCTAAGAGAATCTATCTACTTCAGGGAAGTGTTTTCCCTGACCCTCCTGATCCTCCGTGCGACGCGGCGCGGGCGGGAGGTCTCGTACAGCACTCTATATGAAGTTGACCATATTTTCATCTAAACATAAATAAATCTTGAAGGTAATTGAATCTCATATCATTCCAATAACAACGATATAGGCAACGTAGGTAAAAGGTCAAAGATTCAAATCGAATTTCGTGTTCCACAACAAAATCAAATCACATCACAGTCACGGTCAAAATTGCCACTTGACATGACCTCTTAATCATCTAGACTGTATGAAAAAGTCAAAGGTCAAATAAGTTTGGGTTCAGCCAATTTTGACATCGTATTTATTTAGCTCTACCCTTGACATCCCCGTTGAATAGAATGAATAATTTATACTGAAAGCTGAAATAGACAACACTATCCTTTTGAAGAGTGTTTGTGTCTGAACCTTTTACTAACCCCTTATCATCATTTATGTTGGGTAAACTTTGCAAATAGATTTTAATAAAATATACTATTTCGTGGAATCTAAGAACGTGCTAAGCACGCCCTGACCTTATCATATTGATGGATTGACAAATTGAAAGCACAGCTGCGCTGCATCATCGTATCCGCGCCAACCGTAGCTATAATATCAATGTTTTACGAATAGGGTAGGTACATCGTGTATGTACCTACCCTATTAGTAAGAAGTTAATAATAATATGTATCTATGTACTGTCAGTACACAGGTACATTATTATTATTAACCCAGTTCAAAAATCACAAAAGGTCTCCTCCTTTTGTGAATTTTTTAAAGTGGGTAAATTCTATAATATTCGGCTGTATGTATTTTTTTATCTATAAATATAAATAATACCTATGATATCTCAAGCTGCGTACTGTAGTTTTTCAAATTAATTATGCTACTAAAGGCCCTATGGAATGGAGCAGTGTAGATTTATTTAGTAAAAACCAAAGTAAAACACAAAGAAACAAAATACTACCCGAGTTCACATTTTTAGTACGCGCCTGCCACGTTCCAAATAAAATCGATGATGTCCACATTCCGTTCCCATGCTAATATTAGTTCACGTTGGTACATTATAAGCTCAATTGTGGCTCCAATCTGGCTTCATTTAGAATGATCGCGGCTCTGAATGGCGTAGTCCAGCTGACCTGCCCGACAATAGCGGATAGCGGGCAATGCGGCTGCAAGACCTGATGTAGCAGTATGTACGTTGGTAATGTCATGTAGAACAGATCGAAAAGGGAGTTTTCGCTTGTTACTCTCTGAATTTATATAATAAAATAATACTGGACAATCCACACGGCATCATCTAGCCCCAAGCTAAGCAGAGCTTGTGTTACGGGTACTAAATGAGAGAAATATTTTAGACTAGCAGCGCCTCGCGGTTTCACCCGCGTAATTCCCGTTCCCGTGGAAATTCCGGGATAAAATATATCCTGTGTTATTCCAGACTATAATCTATCTCTGTGCCGAATTTCATCCAGATCCGTTAAGTAGTTTTTACGTGAAAGAGTAATAAACATTCATCCATCCATCCATCCAGACTTACAAACTTTCGCGTTTATAATATTAGTAGGATGAGGTGTTATTCAGGATTTATTTAAGCAAATACGGGTTTTGCTTTTAGTAGGTACCTATACCTAAGCACAAATACAACACAACGTACTAAAGACCGTTTAAAATGCTTGAGGGCGAATAAACTTCTCGTAAAATAGAAGCAAGCCCATGTCAAAATAAGAATCTAGCTGTACGTACACTGGTCATATTTTGTAACCAAGCTTTAAATTATTTTAAGTTTACGAATCGAGTTAGTAATCTTATGGAACTACCATCGCCGTTTGTCAAAAAAATATAACTTCGGTTCGCTCTTCCCACTTTTCACTCACATGTTACAATAAAATAACAATTCCAAAGAGCATTTTCCTCCCACCAGTACCACACATAGCCACCCAGGACAGCTATTGACTGACATAACAATGGGCATTGTGCACAAGGACTGGTTATCGTACGTCTATCGCATCTCCGTCCTTTCTGCTACTGTTCCGTGCTGATAACGTCGAGGACGCTGGAAATAGGTTGTTCAGGTTGTTGCATGAAGCCTTTATGTATGACGATGTATGTACGTTACACAGATGGTTAAATATACATATCCTTCTAGAGCGAATGACGAAGCGCGACTGTGAATGATTTCGTTCGAATTATTCGACTTCACAAATCATTCGAACCATTCGAATGACTAGGGCAAATTAGTAACTAATTTGGTTAGTAATGGCAAGTGGCGTCGAATAAAGAATTGGTTTCGCGTCGACTGCCCGACTCGCCATTACTAACCAAATTAGTAATAGTAACTAATTTGGTTATTAATGACAACTGCTCGAGTCGGCAAGTCGAACTCAATTCGTTATTCGACGCTTCTCGCCATTACTAACCATATTAGTTACTAATTTGGTGAGTAATGGCGACTGCCCTAGTCGAGCAGTCGAACTCACTTCGTTATTCGACATCTCGATCTATTCGCAGAGGCATTAGTTATTACTAATTAGTAGTTGTCATTCGACTTTGAAGATGAGTATATTACTAATATTCAAGTCGAATGAGTAAATTAGTAGTTGTAAATCATTCGACTAGCCAGATCATTCGCATTCCCGCATCTTTAAGAGCGAAGTTTGTATACATCTAAAGATCAAGTGTTTTGTTTCAGTAGTGTTTTGTTTGAAACTCAAACTAATTTTAAAGTGGGTCTGTAGTTAACGTTTCATTGATAATGTAAGTGCAAGTGAGTTCTAGACTGTTACGGAAAATTTACTTAGAACGTCCCCTATACTAGCCAAGCTCGATGTTGAATGTTTGCAAACAAACCGCCCGTACTTAACCTAAGATTCAGTCTGTTCCGGCTTCTTTTTATTCGGAATATATATTACTTGTCGATTTGTGATCCTTCTTTCAATATTTAATAATGTAGATATTTTATTATTTTTAATACAATTTTTTTATATTGCTTACAATTATATCTGAAACTCGACGCCATGCAAGTAAGTTTTAGTTTTTGTGTCGTGGTTTGTTTATTAACTTTCCACATCGAGTTTGGCTAGTGTATAAATGGTAGGTAAATAGAGTCTCTACCAACGTTACTAAACTTTAATTAAGGTGCCATTCAGTTAACAAAAAAAAAGAATCAGCAACATTTCCCAAATATACAAAAAATACAAAACAGTTTTGGAATAAAATTTGAAACTTAACAATAACTTAACTTAACTTAACGTCTTCTCAAAACAACAATTCTAAAATTCTTCATGTCTCTATTACTCTACCATACATTACCAATCGAAGTCAAAATAACTATACGCCGGTACCACAAATCCTACTCACTCTTGTCCCTATTTATTTATTTAAAACTTGTAAACTTTCCTTTTGAAGAGGGTCGTTGAAAGTTAGCGTGTTTTATTGCTTTCGGGACAAAGGCCGTTGGATGTGATTCTTTTGGGTATCTACGTATACCTACCCATGAATTATAGGAAGTTAGATATAGTAACCATTGGTAAGAATCGACCCGTCTAGTTCAATATGCTACTGACTCATCAAATTATGGTGCAATAAATGAATATTTTTTGTATTATTTAATTTAAAAACTCAATATTTATAGGTTTCTGATATTAAAAGTGTAAGGTGACTACATATTTTCAATTTAATATTTTTTTTAAATTTTGAATACTGAAAACGCTGTTTTCCGTATTGTGACGTCATAGGACTCTCAGCAAAATTCACGATGGGATCTTTAAACGAGTAAAATTCGCCATGTAGTCTGTCTATAATTTTACAATGATGAAAGTTTGCTAATGTCAATTGTTAGTTTTCGAGGCGTATGACGTCACAGCACAGATAAATATGGCTGACAGCGTTTTCACCTGTTTACGAAAACTAGATTTAATAAAGTTTTGCGGTTTTCTAGGTCCTAAAAAATGTGGGAATATTTTTTTCCTTCTAATTTGTCAATAATTAATAATTTAAGACCTACTTTAAAAAGAGTCAACTAGCCTATTCATGGACGTCATAAGAATCGACCGAGGAAGTGCAGCAGTTTCCTTCTGTGTATTTTTTTAACCCCCGACGCAAAAAGAGAGGGGTGTTATAAGTTTGACGTGTCTGTCTGTGTATCTTTCTGTGGTATCGTAGCTCCCTAACGGATGGACCGATTTTCGTTTAGTTTTTTTGTGTCATAGATAATTTTATCCCGAGTGTTCTTAGCCATGTTTCATGAAAATATTTCGGGGATTTTTTTATTTTAATTTTTTTTCATGTATCTGTAGATACAAGAAAAAAATTATAAAAGAAATTTATAAAAGAAAATTTAGAAAAATATGTCTTTATTAAAGTGGGTATAACATAGATACTTTATATATTAAGATATAACCGTAGGTATAACTGTCGAAAGAATAACGAGGAAAACGGGACACAGAAAATATATTACAGGGCATTAACATCTGCCCGGGGATGTAATTTAGGTTTTAGGTGGATAAAAAGTTGTTTGCTAAAAATACGCTGGGGATTTAGTTTAGCTTACATTTAGTGACTTAGTTTATTTGTATTCAACAGCGAATATAATTGCACTTGTATTCAAAAAGCGAGTATAAGTGGTAAGTAAATAAAAGGCGAGTGGAATGTCTCACTCTCAGAATAGGAAAAGTAAGCTATGAGTTATTACTCTTACATAATAGGAAAGTGAAAGACCGAATATTAGGTAGGGAATTACATAGAATTATTATTATTTAATTTGGAAGTAGGAAGATAAAAATGTGTATATCATAAAGACTGCTTTGTTAACGAAACTCTCGTAGATAATTCATCAAAGCTTACTGCTGCGTGCTGCTAATTTTAATCTAAATTTTCAGATGCCTACGTAACTTAAATAAAGTCATATAACTCAAAATTTGAAAGATAACATCACAACGCTTACATTGCGGTGTTGTCGAGACATAATAAGAAAAAATATGAGTATTCGTCGAGTCTCGCTCTAGGAAGGAATTAATTCCTCAGAGCTGCATTTAATTGTCTGTTACAAAGCTTTTTCTTTGAATCTCGGAGCGGATGAGCATCTTTGTTGGACTGCTATTAATGGTTACAAGAGCAGCGTGAAATTTTTCTGTAGGGAACTTTTTGTCGAGTTTCCAATTTGAAAATGGCGAACCTTTAAACAATGGCTGACCTTTAAATTGACAACTATTTTATGGAAACTATGGGAAAATGTTAGTGGGTTATGGATGATCTTTACTAATGATTTGAATAGGTAAAATGTAGCTCAATAGGTAAAATCTAGATAAATGTTGTTTATTTTAAACGAGATTTGAATTTTGAAACAAATTTCCGCAGCTAGTCATTTCACACTTTCGAATCCCGCCAACTTTGAGCAGGCTAAATCAGATATTATGATCAAAAACTTTTGTAACGCTGTTTGAGTTGAACTAGCAACAAATTCAATGTTTTCAGTTCCGAACTAAATTTAATTGAAATTTCTGAAATTTGGTTCATAGTGGCCTCAACTATTGTGGCGAACGTGTTTCTAATAATAATCTGAACTTTACTGAGCATTCAAATCAGAAATATAACAACTTATTTTCATGTATAATATTAAAATGTCGAGTGCATTAGGATGAAAAATATTGGGTAACAAATTATTAACACGTTAGCAGTCCATGCACTACATTTAGTGAATTTTGGAGTTAGCTGTGAAGTCCGTGCACTACAATAGCTCTGTTTCAAATGCATGAGATGTCAGGCACTGAACGCTAGAGCTACGAGGTTGAATTTCGGGGGACGTATAGATAGGTAATTTGGTAAAATAAAACACGAGATTTGTTTTTAACATATGAAGATATTAGTTTGGACGAAGTATGGTAGGTATACCCCAAATTATCTTGGGACAGCTAACGTGTTAATTAATTTAAATTAATAATTTATTTCTATATTGATTGTAATTTTCTTTGCGAATAAAATTTTTGTGGTAACAATAACAATTCTCTGATAAGATTCGACAAAATGTAATTCGCGTGCATCGCCCTCCCCTCCCACAAATCTTCTACAATTACATTGTGTATGTGTGCTTGAAGTTTGAAGGTGAGTGAATTGGCAATTTAATATTACGCAAGTCTGTTTTTTACCTTCTCTGATTGCATGTTTTGTCAATTCGTGGGAGGAAGGGCGGTGCAGGCAAATTACATTTTGTTGCATCTCATCGTTTTTCGCGGAATTGTTACTTAATATTTTTTATCCATTAGGATAAAAAATATTAATTTGGAATGGAGTTACGCAAAGTAACGCCTGTATCTATTATTTAATTTCCAGTGTAAGAAGTTAATATTTAGATATTAATTTTAAAACCATTTAGAAGCGAACATAAATGAATAAGGAAAATAGTTGATTCGCTTTATTCCATAAATGAATAAGGAAAAAACTTGGTTCGCTTCTATGTACATATATGGTGAACTTAACTTATGTAAGGTAAGTTTATGTGTCTCATTAATAAATACCTAACCAGAGTATCTAAAATCTTGCTATATGTGCCAACGTGTGTGCATTAGGTAAGTGTGTGAAACATTAGCCAAGGTAATAACATTACTTGCAATGTTCAATTAGGAAGATCTCTATCTGTGTAGTGTACCTACCAATCTAGTTTGTGTTCCAAATTAAGATCTCGTCAGTCAGAAGCAATCAAACGGGATTACATAAAGCAGAGTTTCATTAATAAAGCCCGGTTGATTGGGTTTCCGCTTGAGTTGTTTCGTGTGTTTAGCTAGATACATTGTACACGATATTAAATTAAAGTTCAGGGCCCCTATTCCAAGCCGCGGTACGACAGACAATGTTTACAGTCTTGTTACATTGAAATCTATAAAACCTAGTGAAATGATTAGGTCTAGAGGGCTTGTTTGTTTGCATTCTGTCTAGTCTGGCTTTTTCAGTCTAGCTATTTGTAAGCTTATTTTTATGCAGAAGGTATTCGGTAAAGTGATAGTGATAGTCCATTGGGATTGCCTGAGCGCTAGTTGAGTTTTCTGGTTTTCGTTGATCAGTAGGTTAGGTACATTATACAATATACCTACATCTGTCTACCCACAACTTTAGTACTATTATCTAATTTCTGGTCGGCCAGAATTCACATCTGTTTGAAATGGTTAAAAGTATCAAATGAATCACCCTATAGGAAATTCTTGCATGAGTATTTTCTTCTTGAGATTAATGACGTCGTAAACGATGATATTTACTGGACATATTTCCGAAGATTACCCAAAAATTCAAAGGCTTCATTCCTAAAGTCCAACGTCAATACTAAAACGAGCAACCAAGTCTTACGAATTCTCCACTTAATCGTCTTAATCGGTCCCACGCCAACTCTGTCGTATCGTACCAATTGACCCGCGAAATGAAAATCCTCTGTGTAATCCTTTCCGTGGACTTACAAGGCGTTAGGCTGTTTCATTTCGACAACTACGATACAGCGAGAATGTTTAGTCAGCTAGGTCACTAGTGTCTCTGTCACGTCTTTGGTCTGTTATAGGGGTTATCCCTGTGTTTCTCTAACATGGACCACAGATTTCAGACGGATTTAATGGACACCTGAACATCGTAATTTTTGGTAAACAAAAGCCTGTGTTTCATTGTTTTAAGAAAGTAGGTATGTCTAGTCTAGTAGAAAAAAATCCTTTGTTGTCTATTGTCTAAAATTCCTTTGTATATCAAAGGAATTTTTCCGAAAAATTTAATTCTGACGAATTTACACATGCTTTTTTCGTGACAAATTTACTTGTGGCAAATGTACAATAACCCATTGAAACTGCCACATAAGAGCTATGAAACTGCAATGAAATTTGAATGTATCTCTTGCCAAAGCTACGTCGATCTTCAAGGTCCTATTTGCTTGCGTATAGTAGGTATTTGAAGGTCTTTCGCCCACAGAGAGAAATGAATATTCTCTAACCGTCTGTGGTCCAATTCACACGGGCTCAGCCTCTCCCAAATTCATTCCGGATTAATTCAAGGGCTTTAACATGGCGTATCTCAGGATTATTAACATAATTAAGGCCACACACAAGTTCAGGGCACGACTCTGTCGAAAGGAGCTGCGAATACACCGGGGTTATTGTTTAAACTCATCTGACGTAAATCAAATTTACATTTTGTTGGAATTTTGCGGGAATATGCTTTGTAAGCGCGCAATATCTAGGTACTACAGAGTACAGCCAACATTGCGTTTTACCTAAATTATAGCTATGTGAGGCGTGCGAGTGAAAATATTGTAGAGTTGAACACATGTTGGGTACGGCTAAGTGCATGAGTATCTCCGGCTAAGTGCTGCCATGCTTGAGTTAATCCTTTCAGTTAGAGAACAAAGGGTAGGTGTAAACATGGGCGCGACCCGCTCTCGCCCGTAAAACCCGTTATTGCGTAAATGTTAATTTCCCCTCTAAATTGTTTTCTTTGCACCCGAAAATTTTAATTATGCAGTCCTCCGAGGACTCTCTGTAAAATAAATTGCATTCTGCGCTGGAAAAAATTGAGTGTTTGTTTATGCGGCGCAGTAGCGGCGGCACTGGAAGCACTAAAAGCTTGGAAGCGTAGCTACAAATAATACCAGTTTGCATACAAAAGTACACTGTCGATAAAAATGTTTACAATAAAAGAGTGCGCTTATCGAAGCGCACGCTTTTAGTGATCGAATCGGATCACAAAGCGCTTTATTGCGCGATTTTCATGAATTTGATAATTTGCTGACCATGCAACCTTTTTTACATTCAAAATATTAGTAGCGCTTATTTAGTATATGTCATGACATGACACGGTGTACAGTTGTACGGTTTTGTCGAAATAAAGAACTTATAACTAGATTCGATTCGGCGACATGCAAATTCTTATTGTAACACGATAACGAGAAATACGTGGTCGAGGGAAATTGAATAAAATGTATAAAACGGTCGGCAGTGGCTAAAAGGGACATTCATACTATATAGAGACGTAGGTAGGTAGGTATACTATGTTCTACCGTTTCATCTTTAGAGTGCTTTTTGCATTCAACTGGTTTATTGGTTACTGGAATGAAAAGCAACTTATTTACTTTACAGGCTTTTAGTGCCTTTATTGAAATGGGTTTTGAAAAAATTACAAACAGAACTCCCCGAAAGATCTGTGCATTATTCAGCGTCTACATAGCTCTTAAAATGAAGCGTGTTGCGTAGGTATACAAAAGTTATACCCGACTTTTCCCAGTCCTGTTTTAACCGAGTGCACTCAAAACCCTGGCTACCCGAACGTCGGTGAGGCTTCTCGCTCGCTCGACGGTGTCGGGGTTAAATCTAATTTTCCTCCACTAATGCCTGCCCTCGCTCAAGGTTGAGTGAGCGCGAAAATTGTTACGATTCTGGAGAAAAAAACAGGTTTTGTGGTGAACCGTGAATCAATATATGTTTTTAGCCCCGACGCAAAAAGAGAGGGGTGTTATAATTTAACGTGTCTCTGTGTGTATCGGTGTATCTGTGTATCTGTCTGTGGTATCGTAGCTTCCAAAAATTTTATTTGTGTGATAGATAATTTTATACCGAGTGTTCTTAGCCATGATTCATGAACATCTGTCGTGGGATTTCTAAAATTTTGTTCTTGTTTATTTTATTTTATGAGATGTAACCTCAGTTATCTATTTGGTATTCTCTATTAATAAAAGTTATGTGCCGTTATAGTTAGCTATCTAATAACTTTAAGGGCAAAAAAAAATACAATCAAATAACAGAAACAAATAACAACTAGAATTTTACAATTGAAACAATTGAGCTAATTTGAGAGGCTAAGTTGTAAACAATCTACAGGCAGCTCAATTGATCCATATCAATACCAGTCGGCAGCGTCAGTAAGACGTTGGCTGCATTGCCCCGCTGTATGGCAATGCTGATGCACTGCGCCAGATACTGACCAGCTCTCGGGTCGCTTAAGAATAAAAAAGAATAAAATAAATTTATTTGTGCAGTCAGACTTACAACGTTTCTACAGTTTAGAACGTAACAAAAAAACTTATAAATGTAAGCCCGAAGGCACAAAATGGCTTCTGCCTCAGCATTCGCTTCGACCAGACGCTCAGTTTTTTTCAAATATTTATTACTACAAGATTTTAAAAGTGCAGTTTTTCTGCAGGTATGCAACGGATTTCCATACGGTTTTCACCGATAGACTGAGTGATTAAGGATATTTTTTTATGTAAATTGACTGTAATATAAAGACGATTGTTGAAGATGGCGGAAAGTATCATCCCGAATGGAGCTTTTCTAGCCTAGCGTCGCGTAAACCAAAATAGTTATTCATCTATTAATTTTGCTACACGTGCAGGCGGGTCGCTAGTTTCATGTAAGCTGACATTTGTTAATTTACAGAGGTTTGCAATTACTATTCCAGTCTACATTTTTAAAAAGCAAAGCTACGGCGACGTACCACTACCGTTGCCTAGAAAAGCAAATAGAATTATGAATTATCCAGTTGCTAGTGTCTACAAGGACGACGGAATATACCAATAGAGGGACGCAAATACTGCAGATAGCATCAGTAATTACGAAGCTACATTTCACTGCAGTCGTTAAAATTATGTTTCGCATCAGAGTGCTTTTGCTGCTTTAAAAGAGCCACGGTGACATTATTTTTTAAAAGATCTCAATCTTTTTGCATGAAAAATTGCACTTCAGTAATTCAAGAATTTTTACCTTTCGTTTGTGGTGGGTGTGTGTTTGGAAAAAGAATGTAACTTCTTTTGTTTTGTCTACTTTATAATGCAAGATAAGTTTTTATACTACACCTGCTCGGAAAGTTGCCTATTCCTTTTCCATTTATAGAATAGAAAGTATGTCTTTGCAGGCCTATAGGAAACCGGGAGGAAAAACTCTATGGAATTTTATTTCTCACGTGTTTTAGCGGGAGGAAAAAGTGTATGGAAATCCATTTCTAACGTGTTATTTTTTTTTAATTTCCTAAAAGATCGGCCGGTAGCTATGGTTATTTTCGTTCGGTCAAACGACAAAAAGTTTTACTCCAAGTCCATTAGGCCTCCTCCGATTTGCGAACAATATTTTGAAAAAAGAACCCAAAGGCTGGCGCGGTCAATCAGGTTTTACCAACATCAATGGGCGCGGTAAATTCTTCTAAATTTCAATTAATAATTAATTCTGCTTTTTATGTTCCTCGAAGGTGTAGTATAAAACACTATTTATCACTCGGCAGAAAGTGCGATTCCTACCTCGTGTGTTTTAAGGCCAAACGACACTCTCGGTAGGAATACATCACTTTCTCGCCTTGGTGTAAAATGTGCTATTGTTTAGTCTAGAAAATTACTATACGTGGAGCCGTAATAAGCGTAGCAGTAATAAGCAAGTGCTAATTTGGATTTTTGTAAGTTCAAATTAGCACTTGCACATGCCAGATACAAATCCTTGCCGACAGCTAAATTTAGGTTCAAAAGACGTCGAACGTTCGTTCAGAGAAAAAGTTTCCAAAAACTAACCAGACGTATAACTTTCAACTGGAGACACTTGAGAATTTAAACGGCTGATTCACAGTTATTACTTTAGAGACGATTTAATCTAAAACTAAAGCTTTTATAGATTTTAGTGCCTAAGCTAATTAAAACGGTTTGTTCGCTAAAATTAGGAGAAAACTCTAAACTTATAGAAAACTCATAACTGCCTACACGGATTGAAAACAAAAATGTTCTTTCCAATGATAATTTATGCTAAGAAGTAGTTATTCCGAGATTTTTCCCACTTTAAGTCTATTAAAACCATGCCTTAGATTTTATAAAAACATTTTTCCCATTTCCCAAAGGCATTATTACGATACTTTGTAAAAATCCACGCCTTTTCCATGCATACCTCAACCTCGGCAAGGAAATGGAATAAAAACAAAGTATCGTGTTACAACATAAATAACTGGTTGAACATCCACTGTCGAAGAAGAGTCGTAAAATCACAGAGTATATTTTACCTTGAAGGGTCCCGACCGTAATTATTTAGGAGATCTGCACCTACTGCGATCGCCACACACATTATCTGCCTCGACCTTGTCCAGGAAACCGCCTTATGTTCTACATATTTTATGAATAACGGGGTTCACTCAATGAATAAACGTATGAATGTAGGCCAACTCATGAAAACTTTCAAAGTGCTTTCTTTTTCCCATTTTCTTTGGAAATTTATGAACTGAAATTGGGTTTGCAAAAAGAGAAAAGGTTTTTTGTATTTATAACGTGTTAACTTTCCTGTTCGTTAGACATAATAATTAATAGATTCAAATGATCGTTACAAAAGGTGTGCCACGTAATTGGGTTTGCAAGAGGAGAAAGAGTTTTTTTGTATTTATAACATGGTAACTTTTTAGTACGATAGACATAGTAAAATAATTAATAGATTCATCTGTGTTCGTAATGCATGATTGTTGCAATGATGTGCTACGTCGTAGCAGTTCGTAGCACATCTACGAATACAAACGATTTTTGGTTCACTACGAATAGTTTAGATCATCTATAAATTTTTTATTAGGTACTGTAAAAAGGTGTCTATTTATTAATTTCTTTTAAAACTTTATTAATTTTCAAATACTGAGACGCAGACGATTTAAGCAACACTATACGAATATATCAGTCTATATACTAGACGACCTCAGTGGCGTAGCGGGTGAAAATCCGCCTGCGATGCCTCCTGCATTGTATTGTATTGAGTATATCAGTTATTTAGTACCCATAACACAAGCTCTGCTTAGCTTGGGGTAAGATAATGTTGTGTGAGTTGTCCAGCATTATTTATTTATTTATTTATCTTTACGAAAAATTTAGCTAAGGTAACATTTTTCGAAATCATCACAATATAATAATATTATAAATGCGTAAGTTTGGATGTTTAGATATATCTGTTGTATTTCACGCCCAAACTACGGAACTACGTATCGGGATGAAATTTTGCGAACAAGTAGTTCTAGACCGTTCTATGTTCTAGTATAAATCATAACATGCCATAATTCAGTTGCTATGGGATCCATAGAAACAACGCGTGCAAAGCGGGCATACTTCATAAAGTAACAAATAATTTGACAGTATTCAAAGAAATTATATTCACAAAGTGACTCGAGAGATGTTTAAATTCAAGTGGCGCTACAGTATTCGGGAGGCCCACTGATAAATACTTAGGTACGATAGGCACCTACTTGGGTAAACAGTCCGCATTCGGCAGAAGTCCCCAACGTATGTGGCACTAGACGAGCTAGCTCTAGGCTTCATCACTATTTCGCATCACGTACGGCAGACAGCGATATTGATTTTGGGACCGGTCAATTAAACGTCTTTGTCTTTGCTGCTTGCTATGGGATCAGTGTTTATCTGTGAAATCTATTTGGGACGTGATTGAACGAAACCTTAACGGGATGGAATTGGTAAATATTAGTGGGTCGTTTCGATGAAGCTTAACGCATTCACTGCCCAGTCACGGGGCTGGGAGAGATCATGTGCGTCTTGGGCCCTGAAAGTGTTAAAAGGCATTGACAAATCCACCCAATGAAGTGCGCATTCCCACAAAAGATTCATATTTACAGTACCATTCTTGATGAATCCCTCGCTACTGGTTCGCAAAAAAAATTACTTACACATTTGACGACCTTGGTGGCGCAGCGGGCAGGAGGTTGCGGGTTCGATTCCCGCCTCTGGACAAAGGTTTGTAGGATCTGCAGATATTTGTTCTGGACGTTCTGGGTATTTTCTATGTATAATAAAAAATATCTATCTATGTATGTAAAGTATTACGTACCATATCAGTTATCTAGTACCCATAACTCAAGCTCTGCTTACTTTGAGGCTAGATTGTCCAGAATTATTTATCTATTAAAACCTACAGTTAACCGATTTCGTAAAGAAACCGCTGTGTGCGTTTAACACATTGTAACGATAAGTACACCTTTGTAACAATGAGTTTATGCTTACTGTTTCAAAGGACGTACCCCTTCGTAACAATGATTTAAATAACGTTGGTATATTTAGATTACCGTTCCGGTACCTTGTTTCAATTCAAATGTTTTATTTATTTCACTCTTCTCCATGTTTGTCAACACGTGTTTGTATGTTCACATTTACATGACAATCAATTCAATTTATTTTTATGAATTGACGAATTCATCTGATACTTAGTAAAAATACATTTAACTTTATTTACATTTTTTGTGTCGCTCGTTCAGAAAAATACAATTGAATTGTTTCTTTTGAATGTTATTTTTGGGATCCTTTTGATGTAGTTAGTTGATTATTGAAGATGTTGTTGATAAAGAAGGTATCATCTACGAATAAAGGTATTTATAATAAAACGAAGGGTCGTAGTTCAGATTAACAAAGAAAAGGCTAGAAATACTATTTTATCGCGATATCTATTATACTATAGACTTGGTTTGATCTGACTCTTTTTCCAGAGAGATTTAAAAGAGAAAAATTCAAACTCTTTTAAAGCTAGTTGCTTAGATTTTATCTGTGGTCTGTATTTCTTCGCGCAGTTTATTAAGGTAAGTTTCAGTAAAAAGGTATAGGTAAGCTTGTAATAAAATAGTATAGAATCCCCTAGGGCAGTATTTCTTAAGGCGGGCGGTAAGTCGGATGGAACCCAAGGAAATATATTTGGGTTAATTACCCTCCCCAATGAGTCGGATCGCCCATCAATTTTAACTATTCAGAGTTATTGATATCTTTTCATTACTTTGATTTTCTTCATAAAATAGAATTCTGTCGTTTTTTTAGGAGCTTGTATTGTCCCACGGCTGGGATAAGTTCTTCCTGCACTCTTCTCACTTCTCTCTGTTTTACGCCATTGAATTCATAATTCATTTATTGTTTTTGAATCAGGTAATATTACAGTCAGTTCATGAGACTTATTTTAGATCGCTGGATTCTGCCACTTGGGCGTACAAACATTTCAATATACATATTTATAAACATTGGAACTAACAATCTAAGTTAGTTATTTTATGAAGAATCATGCCTTTACATTATAATTCGAAACAATATTTATTTTTATCAAACTTAGGTACCAATGTCAAATTATAAATTTAATTAATACAATAAAATAAGGTATGTACGAGATGAGTATGTCAAAGAATTTTAAGATAGTTAAATAAATAAACAATTTCAAATCATTAATGGTACTTTAAATATCACAATTTGAATGTACATTTTTTAAAATAGAAGAATAAACTAAAGTAGGTATGCAGGTAATGATAAATGAAAGGGTTAATTAGAAGGAAAATAATTGAAGTTACATTGTCAATTAGATAAGAATAATGTCAATCAATACGGTTATTTAAAAAATTTGATCTGTCAAGTATTTTTATAATAATCATAAATTCAAGTTGCAGTTGTTGATTATTCATTATATCCACCCTATGTCGGAGTAAAAAGTTTGCAGTATAATAAATGCTCAAAATATCAAAATAAGGATGGGTATTAATTCTTCCCATCAGATTTAAACCAACCTACAAAAGAAAATATTTAAATACCTGGTATAATTCAGCGCTAGCACTCAAGGGTGGCTCTAATTACATTCCGCTAACACGCTTGCATTTTATGAATTCTCGTAGATAAATTCGTTGAAAAACTTTGAGAAAAAATATTTCAATAATAAAATAAGCAATAATGATTTATTTTGTTACAGGTATGATTTTTTGAAATTGGAGAACAAGGTACCTTCTAAGGTTTTTTTATTATAGTGTGTAAGCCGTTTTACTGCCTTTTGCCTTTTTTAGGGTTCGTTACGTACCTCAAAAGGAAAAAAGGATTCCTTATTATATACTATACCACTTTGTTGTCTATCTGTCTGTCTGTCTGTCTGTCTGTCCGTCTGTCAACCCTCTTTTCTCAGGAACGCGTAGACGTATCGACTTGAAATTAACGTCAAATACTCAAATCCGTAACCTCTTGAAGCTGCAATATAAATAAAACTTCTAAGTCAACGCACTCAAAAGTTACAGCCGTTTATGTCCGAATATTTTGAAATTTCTAAGGGAATCCCTTCCCGTTAATCTAGAATCTTGATAATTTGGCAAAACACAAGGTCTAACGGAACCCTTAGTTCGCGAGTCCGACTCTCATTTGACGTTTTATTTAAGGCTTGGATTAACAATTTTTCCCCTGTAGGTGGAGCTAACGAAGCTAGAGTCCGTAGGAAGTCGCAGAGATTTTCGACTACTACGTCACTTGACCTCGTGGTGTAGTTGTTTAGCACATTCTCGTACTAAGGGAAGGATGCGGGTTCAAGTCCTGTCGAAGTAGTTTTTTTTGGAATAATATTTGAATTCTAAAGTACCCATTGTACTAAATCTGCTTACTCTATCACTATAATTGTATTTGTTAGAAAAGTAAGTAAACCTCCTTCCCAGACGGGAAAAAATACATAAACTCAATTTCTTGCTCTAATTCAAACATAGAGCCAATTTGTGTAATAATTTCTTGCTATTTCTAACTGTTGGATTAGGTATGTTTTTTTGTAAACCAATTTTAATTTATAGCGAGCGAGGTAAACCTTTACTAATGAGCACCCTAATAGAATTGACTTGTGGTTTTAATCTGGACCGGCAAACACGATATGAGCGAGATAAATCAGTTAAATCTGGTTACGTACATTGTTTTGTGTTTGCTAACTTCAGGATTATCTTCATGAAAATTGCCCTAACAAGGGCAAATAGGCGTGGAAGTGACTTTTGGGAAATGTTTGTTATGGATGCGCCACGGATTTCTGTGTACTATGTGGTTAAGAGTGGCTTTTTGAGTAGGAAGTCAAATTCGAAACCATGAGTGTAAGAGAAAAGTCGTAAAAGGAGTGACTAATATTTGTAAGAAAACAAAATCTAAAGCCATCCTGTACAGTTATTCTGTGGTTCAGTTCGTAAAAAGAGTGACTTCTATTTAAAAGAAAACATTAACTAAAGCCACCCTGTATAGATATTCTGTGGTTCAGTTCGTAAAAGGATTGACTTCTATTTATAAGAAAACAACAACTAAAGCCACCCTGTATAGATATTCTGTGGTTCAGTTCGTAAAAGGAGTGACTTCTTTTTAAAAGAAAACATTAACTAAAGCCACCCTGTATAGATATTCTGTGGTTCAGTTCGTAAAAGAAGTGACTTCTATTTATAAGAAAACAAATACTTAATCTACCTTGTATAGTTATTTTGTGAATCAGTGTACCGATTTTTTTTGTATCAAAAGAAAAGATTTCATATTAATTTCAAAAGCACTTACCTTTTTAATGAAAGCCGCGTTCTCTCATCGCTTATTACATTATTATATCATAGTGGTTTGTCCCGCTTTGTTGCGTCCTGCCCTTGTTTAGATGCGAGCTGTTCATAATCTAATTATAGTAAAGTGCTTCCTTAAGTAAATAAACTCTTTTGTTATGCGAAATGAGGCTTAGCTGTGCAGATTTTTCTGTTAGCCGAAATGAGAATGGAAGGGCTTTTATTTCCTGCGGTTCTGGGGGCGCGAAGGGTTTTGCGCTTAAACAAATTGATTTTTAGATTAAAATTTAGATGCGTATACTCTTAAAGCCCCTTAAGGCCCCTTTGCAGGGATCCGGTGCTAAATGATACAACCGGAACTTTATATTTTATTTTCTGTCTGTAAGTCATATTTAATAATCATATTTAAATTATTCGTCCATTTTCTACCTGTGGAAACTGAAATTAATCCGAAGACGTTTATTGATGACCTAAAACCGCTCCGTCTTCAATCATTATTTAATTATTAGAAAAGTTTGATGGCTCTATCTCAGCTGCCACGGTTATAACTTGGTTGTTCCCTAAAACAATTTTCCCTCTTATAATTTAATGTTAATGCGCGGACAGACGAGAAATCCATAAAATGTAATGGGGAAATTCCGGAATGCGATGAGCTTTCCAAGATTTATATCTCTGCGTTAAACGATTGCGGCTCGGTAAGCCTTATTACGTTTGACGAAATAGATTTTTTATTTGCTTTAAGCGGAGTGAAACCCTAACCTGAGTTTTATTTGTTAGCGAGATTACGTTGCGATGGTTAATGCCAGTCAAAGGTGGATTTGATATTTTCACCATTGAATATTATTAACAAACATGACGAAACTTGAGTCGTATATCACGTTAACTTAATATTAAGCTAAGTCATGAGCACTGAAAGTGTACACTGAATTGAGTTTCGGGGAATATTATGCGTTAAAGGATGTAAGGTTCTATAGATGTGGGTGTACCGTCGCATGCTGCGTATAAGTTGAACTCAAAAAGTCACGAACATTGACGTCAAACGAATAGGAGTCAAAGACCTAACCTGGTAAGAACCATCAAACAGAGAAAAGTTTCTATCTCGGACATGTCTTACGACATGATCGGTCGATACCAACTGCTGCAAGTGATCATGATGAGGAAGATACAGGGTATAAGAGCAGTTGGTCGGAGGAAGACTTCCTGGCTACGCAACATAAGGTAATTGACTGGCATTAAGAAAGCAGAAGATCTATTTAGGCTAGCCCTGGATAAGGAAAAAGTCAAGAGGATGACCTTCAGTAATGGAGAGGCACTATAAGAAGAAGACGAAGGTTCTATTAATGCTTTCACTTCCCAACCTCTGCGCTGGGACCCACAGGAACAGGCCGCAGCTAGTAGGTGTACTGTTATATTAGGTTCTACATTACTGTTATAAATAGAGTCAGCTTTTACTCACAAGATCACATTACCATAAATACACATGAAGGTAAACTCATATATTATTCCTGAGCCGTGGCCTCGTAATAGCTATTTAACTTTTTGACATCCAACCTCCCTCTGTGAAGACTCGTTGTTCATTCTTTTTCGCAAAAACACGAGTTCCCAGTTTTGTGAATACATAAACTTCAGTTGGATTGTTCGTTGAAGGTACGAAACTTTGGGTCACCTGAAAATACGTTTTGTCATAATTAGTGAGTGCGCGTCTTTGTTTCAGTTTGTTTTGGGAAATACAAACTTAATTTAATTTCTTTCGTTTCGTAATTAATATTATTTACTTACTGGCGTGACGCAATAACCCGAGTTGAATCTTTTCCTCTCCGAAGCCATAGATCGCCAGTTTTGTAGGCATAGATTATTTAAATAGCATTTGTTTCTTCGAGCCCAGTAGTACTGAGAACAGTAGTAGTTATTTTTATTAATTCACAACAGCAAACAATTACACTCAGGCCCTAATAAGAAGAAATGTAATTAAAACTTATGAAGTTACTTTAAGCATGATCAGCAATGAGCATACCTCACCTGAGAACGCTGAACCAGAGAAGAAGTAAAATTATTGGTACTTATAGAGCTGTAGAGTACCTACCCTTTTAACCCTAGCAATGATAGTTCGATCAGATCCAACGTTGTAGGGAGGGAGTTAACCTAAATGTTTGATAGATTGTAGCCGTTACAATGTTATAGCGTCGGTGCACGTTGCCTTTTGATGGCGCAGTAAAATTTAACGTGACTTTAGATCGGCACCCGTCGACTTCACCCTACCTTTGAGAACCTTTCATTTGGTCATAGGCGAAGCGGAAAAGTTATAATTAAAGAGGACAAGATGGGTTTATTTAAAAATAATAATAAATAAATAATTCTGGACAATTCACACATGTGTTATGGGTACTTGATAACTATTAAATAACAATACCTTACGGTCGCAGTAGTAAAGCGTCTACTCTGGAAATCGATTGCGATATTTTGGAACTAAAACAACAAGGCTGTCAAGTCATCGATTTTTTTTGGTTGCCGCTGTTATTGTAACGTAGGTACCTACTCAGGCTTACTTTTCGTTGTCATCGAATGTCAACTCAAAATTTTCTATAGCATTATGGCTTTATCAACATAGAAAAATTAGTAGATGCTTCAATTTAATGCTTTTTTTTCCGTATTTTTATTTTCCGTGTAGCAATTTAAGGTGGAGAGATATCGCTACGCTCGCCCAGCATCAAGACCCTTATTCAAACTTCGTTATACCTTGAGATGGATGTATTATGTTGAAAATATTTAGACAACCGCTTCGCTGAGCAGCCTTCTGAGCTGCAAGCTGCAAGGTGTTGGGGTTGAGTGTCAGTACTTTGATCTAGGTAGGTAGGAATTACAAAGCTGCTACGAAACTTTTTTGTAATTTTTATAATGAAACGTGTATTTTTATAAAAACGAAAAGAAAAAAGAAGGTAGATTGAAGCTGTTTTTGAGGTGGAACGTGACACGAGTTTATTTTAGTACGAAGTTTTTTATTGACTAAGTTTATAGCTAACGACTTACAATGGTCGCAAAACTACTAATATGTTAGCAAAATTATTTAAATAACGCAGAAATTAAATAAAACCGGAATACATTTATTTCAGGTCCTTTGCTTTCCGGCTTATATAAATCGTACAACGATTTATATAAGCCAGAAAGCAAAGGTAGATTTGATATTTACCTAGATGGACGAATAAACCTAGAGAAATAAGATGAACAGGGCATTAATAATCTCTAGATTGCGGTACGTGTAATTCTTTATCTTAGCTAGAAGTCGATTTACCTAGAAGTTAGAAACCTACAGACACAAGAGATGATTCAAGGAAAAGTAGTCAACAAAATAATATCCCTCAAGATCAGCTTCAAAAGACATGTCTTGTCCGTGTGAAATAAGAGATGAACTATAAAATGTAAATCTCTTATTGGCCTTAGATTATTAAGGTTAAAAATGTTTAGACATAAGGGCTGTTGATTTTGTTTTAACAATAAAAATAAAATAAAATAAAACTAACAGGGCATTATTAAAATCTAAAAATTTTTGTTTTTTATAGTGCGTAAGCCTCACACTCTGGCTAATTTTAATCTTTAGGTTGCGGTACGTAGAATTCTTTATCTCAGCTAGATTTATGTACCTACCTAGAACCCTACAGATACAGATACAAGAGTTGCTTCAAGGAAAAGTAGTCAATAATAGTACATTTTACACCTAGGCGAGAAAGTGATCGATTCCTACCGAGTGTGTCGTTTTGGGCGGTAAATTCTTCTAAATTTCAATGAATAAATTAATTCTGCTTTTTATTTTCCTCGAAGGTGTAGTATATAGCACTATTTATCACTCGGCAGAAAGTGCGATAACTACCTCGTGTGTTTTAAGGCCAAAACGCCAAAACGACACACTCGGTAGGATTTGATCACTTTCTCGCCTTGGTGTAAAATGCACTATTCCCAGCTTCAAAAGACTTGTCATGTCCATGTGATCGATAAATTGCGAAATAAGAAAGCTAACTTTGGGGTCGAGAATCTTAACATTGAACGCAAGGGACCTCTTAATTGGTGATTTTCTAAATCAGAGGGAAGTCAACAGACGTGTAAGACCTTTACCCGATGCGATGGGGTAACGTTGTAACGGGCGTGTAACGACGCCAATGAGGTTTTCTAACTACTATTGGCAACATGAAGAGAATTTTTATTATTTGAAATAGAAAACTCTTTCGCATACTGATTCGTACCCAGAAGATTTTTAGAGGCACAATGGCTTTTTTATTTACCTATTTTAAGTTTGAAAGGTCTAAGATAAATTATAATATACTGACATAATTGGGCACGGATAAGGGCTTCAAAGAATAGTATTCTAAGGACGATCTCTGAATGCCCAGATAATGTTTCTTTCGACACTGGTTGTCTGTGCAACACAGTGGGAACCAAAACTAAGACTATGTAGGTACTACCTACAAAAATATTTATATATATGTTCCCTTCCATCTCTACTTTTGTTATGACGTGTATTTATTTTGTTTGATATTTGCCTTCTGGTGACGGCTTAGATTTTTAGGAAATAGATATAAGTGTATAAATTAGTTGTAATTGTTTTATTCTGTTACAATAATTTTTGTTTGTCATATGGATTTATTTTCTGAAATAAACGATTATTGTTATAGTTCAGCTGTGAGATTATCTACAGGTATTATTAGAGATGAGATTATTTGTAATATTTTTGAATAATAATTATATAGAATGATATTTATATCGACACACACACATAGGTAGATACTTCCTATCAAAACAAAAACTAAACAGAGAACAATTGCTAAATTGCCTATTAAATAAACTAAGCTTAATACAGTCAATAAGGCAAGCCCCTCAAGGTGTCGAGTTTGCTGCTTGTTTTTGTAATCGGATATCCACTTAAGATAATTTTCCAGGTGGTTAAAAGGGTGAAAATTTAACCACAGTTAAGTAAACCCAGATACCTACTTAGTTTTATAAACGGACTGACTTCTGCCCGCGGCTTCCGGGAAATTATTAAAATCTGATGTAATAAAACGTATAAATGAAGTATGATGCACACAAAAATGAAGTATAAAATTGAAGTTAATAAAATTTTCAATTGTAACAAAACTTCGGCATTTGGTTCTGAATCACATTTCGGTTTGGTAAACCCACCACCTTGGATTTATTTAATTTTAGTGTTTTTGTTATCACCATCAGTGACAAATATTGTAAAATCGTGTTGGCCTCAACCAAGCTATCGAACGAAGCCTCTGTTACATAAAAACAATAGTACTTAGTTAACATAAAGTAATATGAACAAAACTAAAAAATTTAAAAACCCCCCTACAGATTTTCATGAAACATGGCTAAGAACACTCGGGATAAAATTATCTATGTATGAAACAAAAAAAAAAACTAAACGAAAATGGGTTCATCCGTTTGGAAGCTACGACACTACAGACAGATACACAGATCCACAGACAGACACGTTAAAACACCTCTTTTTTTGCGACGGGGGTTAACATAGTACGAAGTAGATTTCTCTATTCTGTTATCTCAATAGATTTATATAGTGCCACCGTCTATTTTCTTCTTTTCATGTCCAGTCCATCTTCAGGTTGCCTGGAGATGCTTTTTTCTCTATATCGTTTCCTGTATATTTTTCCTTTGTGTGGTATGATAAAGTTATATTTTCTACCTATCTAACGTACATAAGTTATATCAAGCAAACACATGTCGGACTTACATAAAGTGGGTTGCAGTCTGAAACGGCCGCGTATCTCGCCTGGTTAATGTTACGTTAGAGGCGTGTACAACTCGCTGTGAGCACAGGCATAGGTTAGTAAAGGTAGTTGGGTAAGGCTTATCCTATTTTAATGAAAGTTAAAAACCATGATCCTAAAACCAAACCATGAAAACTAAATAATAAGAATAAAACTAGTGTTAGTTAGGCAACAAAAAATAAACAATGTCGGACTTTTACAGAGTTATTGGTAATTCACTAACACTACGTGAACTGCAGGTTCTGCCCATCATCACGAACACGTTAGTGAAGACGCCAGGTCTTAAAACTTTTAAATCCATCATGGTTATTAACACTAAGGTCATTTATAACGGGATATTTACCAATATTTGAGTTTTGAGCTTTCCAACATTTATTAGAAAGCTCAAAACTCAAATCATAGTAAATATCCCGTTATAAATGACTTTTACTCCAAGTCTTAATTCATAATCATTTGTGTAAATCACCTGTGCTAAAAATGAAAAAAACTGTTCGGAATCCAATTAATTACTAAAGGCCGTGCTTCCACTCCAACACCCACTGTTTATTCAGGGCACGTTTTTAAGTTTAGTTTAAAAAAAGCCTCCCTGAAGAAAGATTATTGAATGGAGCGGGTACCTACTATCAATACCAAGTTTAAAAAAAACCTGACGTCTTCACAAACGTGTTCGTGATGATGAGCAGGGCCTGCAGTCCATGCAGTGTCAGTGAATTACCAATAACCCTGTATAGGTTATGTTATTTTATTTTATTCGCAAACAAATACATTTGTAACGGAATATTACAGTTATAAAATAATATAAAAAAAATACATAATAAAAGTTAAATAAATGCAATGTCACCAAAAAACAAAATTGGTAAATGTAGATAAATTAAATTAGAACACAAATGAAATACACACTTAGGTAAAAATAAAAATAATTCAACATACCTACCTATCATTGATTTAGATTATGTAAAGGTATCTTTTATTGTTTGGTAACGAGCTTTTGCCCGTGGCTTCGCACGCGCTTTATATGCAGGCTATTTTCGCTTCAGGATAAATAAAAATGATTTAAATCCCTACCAAATTTCACTCAGATCCGTTCAGCCGATTAAACGTGAAAAGGTAACAGACATACGGACAGACACAGACAACAACAAAGAGACAGACATGTATGTAGGTTGCAGTTTCAAAAAGCCCCGTATCTCGCCTGGTTAATGTTACGTTAGAGGCGTGTACGTGTACGCACAACACGGTATAAGCACAGGCATACCTACATTAGTAAAGATAGACGAGACTATCTTATAATCACGTTCTTTTAAAAAAGAAAATTACAATCAAAAATAAATTTGTACTAGTATTCCACAACCTCCGTGGCGCAGCGGGCGAAGGTCCGCCTGCGACGCAGGAGGTTGCGGGTTCGATTCCCGCCTCGGAACAAATTTGTGTACGATCTGCAGAAATTTGTTCCGTTGGTCTGGGTGTTTTCTATGTATAATATAAAATATCTATGTATGTAGTGTATTGTATTAGTATATCAGTTATCTAGTACCCTTAACACAAGCTCTGCTTAGCTTGGGGCTAGATAATGCTGTGTGAATTGTCCAGCATTATTTATTTATTTTATTCCAACTAAAAAAAAGAGAGCTCTAGATAATCGTTTTTCCAACAATATTTAAGGGTCCGGCGACGGATGAATTTCCCAAACAAACGTTGTACCTAAATTATTTGTAATTTGAGAATGTTTTCATCATAGTTTGCTATTATTTGTGTTAGAATAGTATTTATACAGGTTCCTGCCATAATTTTTTTTCAAAATACTTATCTACACAATTACTAAGACAACATTCATTTTTTGATATAAAAATGCGATTAGGTTTAATTTCATTTCAGAAAGGTATTTTGAAAAAAAATTGTGGCAGGAACCTAGATAATAGCAGACCATAGTGAAAATATGCTCAAATTAAAAATCATTTTGGTATTACGTTTGTATGGTAAATTCATCCGTCGCCGGACCCTTAAGAGCCCTGTCACATATCGGAGAAATGCAAGTTTAGGTATTTTACGCACCGAGTGGGCGGCGACCTGCACAAGCGTGCTTTCTTTTGCGACTAAATGATCTTGATCCACCGTAATACAAGTTTTCTTAGGATGGAGTTCGATGGATTGTTTTTTTATGTGAAGTATAAATTTTGTTCATAATAGAGGTACCTAATTTGTTTTGATATATTTTTCATTATTTTACGCAGTAATCGATTGCTTACCGACATACGCAGCATATATAAACAGGGTGGAATTTTGAGACGGTTCAGTAAGGGCAGGTACTTTAACCGTTGAAGCTACATGAAAATGGTCTGAGGAAACTAAACATCCTTTTTAGAAAAAAATATCTTCCCCTTTCATAGATTTTCCAAAAATTACTTTGAGATTTTTTGAACTTTTTTTGATGCCAATCAATCCAATTATCATACTTAACATAATTGTTTTTTAACTTGAATAAATAGGACTCAGCTTATTCCCCCGCCCAATAAACATAATAATACATAAAATGGTACATATTAGTCTCTCATCATGTCCATTGTTTCGACGAGGTTGCTGTTGTAACAACAATATTCTCCGAATTATCTTGTTTTTTCATTCTAAAATAACAACAAATCACGAATATCTATTTAAATACTAGTTTTTTATACGTCACACAGCAAGGCTCGCTTCGCTCACCGCAACCCGATACACACCCGCCGTCATAAAATTCGTAATCCTCACCCCCATATTAGTCAAAAACGATACCCATGTCAGATTTTTGATGAGTGAGGGGGTTCAGGGGGCCTGGGGCATGAGGGAATTTTTTTTTCTTCTAGATTCGTTCGTTTGGGAGATCTCAAAAGCGGGGGGGCTGAAAAGGGGGCGAGAGGAGGGGTAAATTTATTTGTTTTCAATTACAAAAGTACCTTCTATACGATTCCGCAATTAGAACCCCTCTTTCACGACGACATCTTATAGCAATCTCAAAAGGTCCTGGGGGCAAAGGGGGATGAATTTAAATTTTGACAGCTGTCATCCGAAATGCAGATCTCGACGAGTATTACAATTTCACTTTAGAAACTGGTGCTCTGCGATGGTCAGTTCCCGAGATATCGTGATTTGAAGTTTGACAGCTGTCATCAAAAATGTAGATCTCGACGAGTACTACAATTTCACTCTAGAAACTGGTGCTCTGAGATGGTCAGTTCCCGAGATATCGTGATTTGAAGTTTGACAGCTGTCATCAAAAATATAGATCTCGACGAGTACTACAATTTCACTTTAGAAACTGGTGCTCTGCGATGGTCAGTTCCCGAGATATCGTGATTTGAAGTTTGACAGCTGTCATCAAAAATATAGATCTCGACGAGTACTACAATTTCACTTTAGAAACTGGTGCTCTGCGATGGTCAGTTCCCGAGATATCGTGATTTGAAGTTTGACAGCTGTCATCAAAAATGTAGATCTCGACGAGTACTACAATTTCACTTTAGAAACTGGTGCTCTGCGATGGTCAGTTCCCGAGATATAGTGATTTGAAGTTTGACAGCTGTCATCAAAAATGAAGATCTCGACGAGTACTACAATTTCACTTTAGAAACTGGTGCTCTGGGATGGTCAGTTCCTGAGATATCGTGATTTGAGGATAGCTGTCATCCTAAATGTAGATCTTGACAAGTACTATGTTGTACCTACCATTAGAAATCTGGCAGCATTTGTGCTGGATGTATTTCGATTCAGAAACCTTGAAAAGTAACGAAGAGATTCGGACGAGATGTCCCCTTCACTTTTGATTGAGGGTACAACTGATCCGAATCTAAAATCAAGAGAATTTAGATTCGGACCAGATGTACCCCAACACAAAATTGAAGTGGACATCTCGTCCGCGGATCAGTTTGAGATTCGGACCAGATGAATAGAATAGAATAAGAATAAGAATTTATTTAGCACACAAAACATTTAGGGGAAGTTAAAACAAAACAAAAAGTTACAGTAAACACCACAATAGAGACTACATAAAAATACAAACAAACATCATAAAAAGGTGTTATAAAAATAAATTAGAAAAGTAGAGGTATCTACGTGTAGTCTGATGAAAAAAGTTGGTCTTTCCCTAGTGCGTGGCTAAACAGGTCCAGCCTCAGCTTGATGCCGCTACCGCCCGAGGACGGAAACAACGCTGGTTTTCAGTCTGAACCTCTGGGTGACGTCACATTACGAGTCTATAGCTTACAAAAATCAATGAGCAACAAAGTTTAACAAACGGGAGTTTAGTTAAGTAGGTACCAATATAAATACAAAGAATAATTAAGGTAAAAATATATAATGTAGAAGCAGTATATTATTAAAAAACGTGGGTGCTACAAATATAAGAGAAAAACTGAATAGCATGCTTTTGTAAAGAAATATAATAAACTATAAATATATTAAGCTCTCATATGAAGGAAATAAATATAAGCGTTCAGAGTGTGTGTGTGTGTGTATGTATATAGGGTTTTCTAGGAACTTTTTTGAGTTGATAATAGTTTTTTTTTTAACTTAAATTTGAACGAATGTAATGATTTAGTAGTGCGGAGTGGGGGAGGTATATCATTCCAACAGCGAGAAGCTGCGAAACGGAATGAACCTCGAAAAGCCACCGTTCTATGTTTTTGTGTAAGTAAAATCAGATTAGAACACGCTCTACGTGGATATCTAGAGTTAGTTTCAGACGCCCATTCTAGTTTATTGTACAGGTAAGGGGGTGATTTAAATTTGATAACGCCGAACAAAAGAGTCGCCAAGTGCAAGTCACGGCGTGCTTTCATTTTCAGCAAATCTAACGAATTCAGGTAAGGGGTGACATGTGATCGAGGTGGAATGTGGAAGCAAAATCTTGCGCATGCGTTCTGAACTCGCTGGACCAACTTCTCAGTGCGGCTGAGTAGACGGGGCCCGAATACTACATCGCAGTAGTTAAGCTTTGATAAAATAAGCGATTCGCACAACGTTATTCGGACTGCTTCGCTCAGGTAAGGACGAATTTTATATAAAGTTTTCAACCTATAAAAGCAATTACGTGCACTTTCAGCCAATTGATTTTCAAACCTAAGTTGGGCGTCAATAATCAATCCCAAACTTCTGGCCTCAGAAACATATTCAATTGTCTCACCACCCACAGTAATTTTTATATTATCATTATCTAGCTTAAGCAGATTGACTCTAGATCCGGTAAGAAGAAATAAAGATTTTTTAGGGTTCAAGACAAGTGAGTTAGAAAGAGACCATTGAAAGATGTTATTTAAATCAGTGTTAACTTCATTCACTGCACTCAGACAATCAGATGGAAGAAAAGAGTGATACAACTGCAGGTCATCCGCATACAGATGGTATTGGCAATGAGAAATCTTCCTTACAATATCAGCACTATACAGGATGAACAGTATAGGTCCAAGGATAGATCCCTGGGGAACTCCTCGAGGAACCAGCTGTAAAGACGACCTAACAGTTTTCCCATCCGCCATTTTCAACTCTACACATTGTTGTCTTCTACTGAGGTAACTATCAAACCACTTAATTGCGGTAGAGTCAAAACCGTAGAAAGAGAGCTTTGATAAGAGCAGAGAAATGTGAATGGAGTCAAAAGCTCGTGAAAAGTCCAGTAAAACCAGCAAACTGCACATGCCACGATCCTGAGCAGACAATAAATTGTCTACCACATCCAGTAGCGCGGTAGCAGTGCTGTGGCCCTTGCGAAAACCTGACTGGTACTGAGGCAAAATATTGTGCTCATCCAGATATTTAATAAGCTGCAAACTTACCAATTTCTCTAGAACTTTAGACAGGCAAGGCAGAAGACTTATTGGTCTTAGGTCAGAGACAGATTCAGGAATGCTTTTTTTAGGTATCGGCTTGACTACCGCCACCTTCCAACACTCAGGAAAAACGCCACGAGTGAGAGAACTATTAATAATCGCTGTGATGGCTTGCAATGATTGAGGTAGAGTCAAAAGAATCATATCTAGACTAATACCGTCCATACCATGAGCATTCGATTTAAAATTTTGAATTATTTTTAATACTGTCTCCTCACTAACCGGGCTCAATGCAAAAGTTTCTGATTCTTGCCCAAAACTATGGCATTCAAAGTAGGTAAGCTGAGAAATACTGACAGAACCATCACCTGGCACATTCATGAAGTGAGTGTTAATAATGTCTGGATCAACGAATTGGGGCGGGAGCTCAACGGCATCTTTATTATTTGTTAAAATATTACCTTTTAAATTTTTCCATAATCTTTTGGAATCTTTTACATTACGGTTTATGTGATTAGTAAAGAAAGCAGTTTTCTCACTTTGAATTGCCGCGAGAACGATGTGTTTCATATCCTTATAACATTGCTTAAGGATTTGACAATTCTGTGATTTATACCTATTATGATAGTCATTCCTAATTTTTATCATTTCCTTGACCGTATCAGTAATCCACGGATGTGGAGGTCCTTTAAACTTTCTTGTTTTAAGCGGCGCGTGTATGTCAAACAATGCGTTAATGATGCGAGTGAAGTCTGAAGCTAAAATGTTCAAATCCAGAGGACGCTGAAAGTGAGCCCAATCCACAGAGTTCAGGTCATCCTCGAAAATATCAAGTAATATGTCTTTTATAGGCCTATAAGAGACAAAACGAGGACTAGGCTTATCTTTATTTATTTTAAAATCAACTAAGAGCATTGCATGGGCCCCAAGGTCAGGGTTGTGCTTCACTAAAACATTTGTAACTCTAGAGTCGGAGCAAACCAAGTCAATTAGAGTTTCACTATGGGACGTAAAATGTGTTGGCTGGCTAATAAATTGATTTAAATTCATAGAACTAAGAAATTGTTCAAGTAGCTTGGTTTTATTATCACTTTTATTCAATAAATTAATATTAAAATCTCCCAAAATAATTATATTGTCACAATTTAAGAACGACGCAATAGTATCTCCAATCGCATCAAGAAAAGTATCAACATGCAACCATGGAGGTCTGTATGCAGTACCAATAATTATTATTTTGCCACAGACATTTAATTTCAACCACATCTGCTCTACCGTCGGCGCAACCGGGTATGGAATCAGTTTAATACTCAACCCTTTCCTAACGTAAAATGCTACCCCACCACCACGACCATGTCTGATATGATCAGGTCTTGGGGATAGGTATAGGCGATACCCTGGAAGTTTCGGTGCACTATCTTCTTGACCTGGTTTCAGCCAAGACTCATTGATTGCCAGTAGATCAGGATTCGTTTGGTCTATGGCTACTATAAATTCGTCATGGCCGGTATTTAAAGACCCTGCGTTAAAAAAACCAACTTTCAAATTTAACTTAGGAGATTTTAAAACTACTCTCCTTGACTCCAACAATAAGTAGCTGAAACAATGAATTTGAATTTCGGGGCACATTATAATAAATATTATAAAATTTAAGGTATTCATTGCAGTGGCATATGTTTCTAGGCTTAACACTGAGCAAACCGTGTGATATCGATATAACTCTAAAATAGAATATGCTATAAAAATAGCTATTAAAATAGTGACACTGAATTTTTAAAACTAACAGCTTAATATTCAAGTATAAAAACATCATGCAGAATAAAATAATGTAAAATAAATAAATAAAAGGTAAATTCATTATTTTATGCAAAAATACTGTAATCCAAATAAAATAAATTAAAATTAAACTCCGACTAGTATGAATTAGATTTAGCATGCTGCAACATAAGGAAAGACCAATATTTTCCATCTTTCTAACATTATATACACACAAAAATAAAATGTTCAAAGTAAGTTCATTTGAGACATATAGGAAGCATAAGAGCTGGTTAGTTCGTTTTTTTAAAAAGTAATGACTACTGGGCCGTGGTATCACTAAAATATAAAAAACATTATCTGCACACAAAGAAACTGATATTTTTCCCAAGCTATTGTTATTTGGGACACATAATAAAAAGAAAAACAAGACCAAAAGCTTACATAGTTTTTTAAAAAAGTATCGAATAATTTGCCGTACCAAAACTAAACTATTAGAAAAATTACACGCTAGTTTAGGGGTTGAACCATCAAACTGTGACGGAACCAAAAACACGGATAAGGTCCGCTTCTGATCGGATCGGATATGCCTGCTTCCCATCTGCTTGTCTGATATGTACGCGGCCGCGCTTGGTCCATACAAATCGCCATTGAGCCTTCCTGCATTCTTCTCGTGCCCGATAGAATAGGTTGCGATTGTAGCGCGATAGCCGCTCGTTTACAAAAATTCGCGGCCCAGTGCCTGCGGCCCGCCCAGCATCAGCAGCAGTCAGTGTGCGACGTACGCGCGCCCCCTGCAGCAGGCTGTCACGCAGGCCCCGCCGCGCCAATCGCACCACGATTCTACGGGGGCGTGGTGACTCAGCTCCAGGTCCCGCGACTTGTGCCACTCCTACACGCTCGGCAAAGACAATATCACGCTCTTCGATCACGCATCCAAGCTTCGCTGCAAGTACAGTCACCGTGTGAACCACGTTCTCCCCTTTATCCTCAGGTAGCTGACCAATTTCGAGGTCAGAAAGTAGAGCATCTTGATCTCGTTCATTCAGCTCCTGCTGCAAAGTCGCGACATGGGTCCTTAGACTTACAAGCTCAGCACAGGGCTCCTTACGCTTTTGCTCGATGACGTCCAGCCTGCCCTCAATAGTGTCCATACGAGTGGAAAGCCCCTGCAACGAACTTCTAAATTCGGACATCTCATGACGAAACTCCCGCATCTCCATCATCCATTCCGATAGCTCACTATGTATCTTGTTCATATCTAAAACAGGTAATAGTGAAGGCGTTGAGGTGGACCCTAAAACCTGCAAGCTTTCCATCGGAGATGCGGCCTTCTGCTTATCTCGTGCCGTACTTTTCGTCTGGGTATTGTCCCCCTTAGGGGTTCGAGTGGTACACTCCGGGCAAACCCACTCACGGTCAGCTCGTAGAGTGTCCGAAAGAGCGATACAAGCTTTATGATATATCCCGGTACATTTGCTGCAGGTACAGGTAGCGCCACCTGTCGACTTGATGAATTTACCGCAAGCATTGCACTTAGCCGCCATTCTTGGTTCAGTTTAAATCAGGCTTAGATCGATTACAGACAGGCTTCCCACTAATCACCAGTAGATGGCGTTAAGCGACAAGTAAAGTCAATTACTGCACGACTACCGAATTAGGTCTGTTCTCATTTACACCAAATATCGAATGCAGCAGTTTCGCTAGTAGCCGTGAGATGGCGCTAGTAATGACACTAAAAAGTAGTTGGCGCTGATTGTCTTGGGTTTGGCTTCAAGTAGTCCGCTAACAGCCGAAGTTCCGCCACTCACCAACAGAGGCACCACTGTTTTAGGTCTGTTCTCTAATACACCACGGGTCTTGGGTTTATTCCTAGTACATAGGTCTACCCTCCAGTGGGAAAAAAGAAAACTATTATTCTAGACTTTATTACCAAGTTTATAGCTCACAGGATGCCTCCACAGCCGCACAAACACTCGCACAGACGCACGATACGATAGCCAAACTATGGACAGTATGCACAAGACCGAGTGAGTTGTAAAACTATAGATATTGATTTAAAATCACAGACGGAGTGTGGATCAGTTCACGTACGAAACGTCACCCCTGAGATGTACTCTAACCCCTTACTGTGTTGGGATAACTATAATGAGTTATCTATCACGACTATATTTTTTTTTTTTTTTTTATTTATTTATTTTGATAAGTAACTAACACGATTTTTACAAACCAATTACAATAGTTACTTAAGATTAAAAAAACATAAATTATCTAATTACTTAAAATTATTGTACAATTTTAAAACATTTCATAAAATAAATCAATAAAGAATAATTAACATTGAAAATTTTCGATTAGACAAATAAATTAATTAATTGAAATAATAAATAAGATTTTCATAAAATTAACATGATTAAGACAAATTAAATTAACATTAACAAAAACAAACAGGCATCCTTTCAGTCATCCATCACTCTCGCAAAACCTCAGACATACCAACATTAAACTCTTCCATTCGTCTGCGAAGATATCACAGTCTGGGTTCTGGTCAAGAAGTCTGTTGAGCCCGGCGAGGGTGCGAGGCAGTGGAGAGTTGGCACGAGCGACGGTTCTACTAAAGGGCACAGAGAAAAGTCTGTGGCTTCTGTTGCGAACATAATTATCAGGGAGGTAGAGCCGAAACAAAAGGTTGTGTAGATCAGGAACGTCGATCATACCACGGAGCACCTTGCACATTGTTGCTGTCTGATCGTACGCTCTTCTGGTCTGTAGGGAATTGTACCCAAGACACCCTTGGAGAAACTTAGTTGGGTACATATATGGGTAATACCCAAATTCTCGCTTGTACTGAGACCTGAGAAACGCCTTCTGCACCTTTTCCAGTAACAGTGCGTACGTACTTTCGTGCGGGTTCCAGACGGAACTACTTGACTCTAGCTTGCTCCGCACTAGAGCCCCGAACAGAAGCCGCACAACACTGTCACTGCGAAAGTCTCGGGCGTTTCTCAGCACAAAGCCAAGTCTTTGAAAGGACTGCTTGGCGACCGTAGTGATGTGGTCGTGAAATGTGAGTTTTCGGTCAAAAGTTACTCCTAAATCCTTGATTACCGTTACTCTAGAGATCATGTTGCCATGAATCGAGTAATCAAAGCATACCGGGTTTTTCTTTCGACCGAAAGTCATCACGGAGCATTTGGAAGGGTTAAACTCCATCTTGTTGTCAAGGCACCATTGACATACCGCGTTAACATCAACTTGAAGCGCCTCACAATCTGCCGTGGAACGTATAACAGTGTAGAGCTTCAAGTCGTCAGCGTACAACAGACACTCCGCGTGCTCTACAACGTCTGGTAAGTCATTAATCATTAAATTAAAAAGCAAGGGACCCAAAATAGAACCCTGACTCACCCCTGACCGCGTGTGATAGGGTGCAGACTCATAAATTCCAAGTTTAACATACTGCTGGCGATCGCGCAGATAGTCGGCGAGAAGTCTGAGAAGATCGGGCGCGAAGCCTATGGCGCTTAGTTTGGCCAGCAGTATGTCGTTATTGACTCTATCAAACGCTTTTTGGATATCGAAGTAGAGCACGTCCACCTGACAGCCGAGATCTAAGTTACTTGAGATGTACTCTACAAGTGTCAGAAGGTTGGAGTTGACCGACCGCTTATCTCTAAAACCATGCTGGGCATTGCATAAGAAAGTCTTGACTTGTGCGTATATTATTTTGTGCAAGACGTTTTCAAGTACCTTAGCGGGAGAAGACAAGATGGCGATTGGACGATACTCCTCGACAGCAAGTATATATATAATACTGTACGAATGTAAATACTTACAACGATCAAAAACTTTGGTCGTAGTTTACGATGTTCTAGCACGCACACTCTGACGCAGTGCGTGAAAAAAACTGACATAGGTCCGACCTCGACAAGCGCTCGCGCGGTACTGAGGGCAGATCGCCGGCGCAATGAAATATATAGCACTTTTAATAAATTCATAAAAAAAGAATGGTAGTGACTTAATAAATAAAATTAATATTGTAGTTTAAGCAAATGTTGAGGATTATTTAGGTATAAAAATTATGTCAAAATGATGTAGAACTTCGGAGATATTGGGGTTTGTTTTGAAGCCTTTTCGGTCGATAATTGAATTCGGTTCAGGTTTTTTTTTGTTTACATAGAGGCCTATAACGCAAATTTATTCTATTATTATTGAAGAATAGGATATTTGCAATCTAAAAAAATATATTTTATTTATCTATATTCAATAGAATCTACAAATTAGATCAAATTAGATAGGTCTCGCGAGAGTTTTTGCGTAAACATGCATCGGTAGAATGATTATTATAAAATAAATAAATAAGTTTTCTAAAATTTGTTCTATTATTATTGAAGAAGAGAAAACGAACTATTATTAACAAGTAATTGTTATTTCAATCAACGAACGAAAACCATAGAATTTGGACGAAATAAGCGTGGAATTTCAGGTTTATTTGTGAATTCCCTCTTATTCAACCTCAACATCAACAGCCTGCATTGGTCCACTACTTGGACGCAGGTTTCCTCCTGATAAGCTCCTTTTTGACTTTTATCACATGGTGGGTAGTGCCCATAATCCCCACGCTGGGCATGCGGGTAGGGGATCGCAGTTCGGTGGTAGAATTGTTCTGCAGGGGGCGCTGCTGCCCGCCCCCGGTGGGTATCCTTAGTCGCCTCTTACGACACCCGCGGGAAGAGTTGGGGTGGTGCATATTATAAGCCGGCATCACTCAGCACAGCATGAAAAAACTGCATTGGGAAAAAATCCGGTCTTGATTTTGAAATCTCGGTTTATTTCAAGTAGAAATACAGCGCCGTGTGTTATGAACATCTTCAATATTTTAAAAGTCCATTTTCAGTTTTAAGTTATTTTCTATAAAAATGATTTCTAAAGAGCAGGAAGAGCTGTTTCAAACGTGGCTGTGGCGTAGCGGTATGTAAGCTCAGTTTATAAGTTTATTTTATAGCAGCAACAACGTGGATAGTACACAAATTACACTGTAATGTTTAGTAATGAGCTTTGCACACAGCTGAACATCCGTTATTGAATTACTTAGCTTCGAAGATGTTTTTAAGCAAGAAATATATGCGCAAACACGCCTTTTTACGATAAGGTGATGTTACCTAATTTTTTATTCAAGATTTTCTCCGATCAAGTGCCCCTAGAACTTGACTTTGAACTTAAAAATATAACCAAATCCACTCACATCAACCTACTTATATTATAAAGACGAACGTTTGTGCCGTTCTGGAGATATTTGGCCGAAGACAACGCCAAAATTACTGGTAACGTACTGGATCGGGCTGAAATTTTGCACACAAAAAGATTTGGACCTGGAATACTTAAAGGCAATTTTTTTATTCCAAAAACGCGTGCGAATCGCAGTCATGCATAAGATTAAAAGCTCAAAGAGCCAAACTCAAAAGCTGCACAGCACGGCAAGGCGTAAATATCAAAAATTTGTTCTATTATTATTGAAGAAGAGAAAACGAACTATTATTAACAAGTAATTGTTATTTCAATCAACGAACGAAAACCATAGAATTTGGACGAAATAAGCGTGGAATTTCAGGTTTATTTGTGAATTCCCTCTTATTCAACCTCAACATCAACAGCCTGCATTGGTCCACTACTTGGACGCAGGTTTCCTCCTGATAAGCTCCTTTTTGACTTTTATCACATGGTGGGTAGTGCCCATAATCCCCACGCTGGGCATGCGGGTAGGGGATCGCAGTTCGGTGGTAGAATTGTTCTGCAGGGGGCGCTGCTGCCCGCCCCCGGTGGGTATCCTTAGTCGCCTCTTACGACACCCGCGGGAAGAGTTGGGGTGGTGCATATTATAAGCCGGCATCACTCAGCACAGCATGAAAAAACTGCATTGGGAAAAAATCCGGTCTTGATTTTGAAATCTCGGTTTATTTCAAGTAGAAATACAGCGCCGTGTGTTATGAACATCTTCAATATTTTAAAAGTCCATTTTCAGTTTTAAGTTATTTTCTATAAAAATGATTTCTAAAGAGCAGGAAGAGCTGTTTCAAACGTGGCTGTGGCGTAGCGGTATGTAAGCTCAGTTTATAAGTTTATTTTATAGCAGCAACAACGTGGATAGTACACAAATTACACTGTAATGTTTAGTAATGAGCTTTGCACACAGCTGAACATCCGTTATTGAATTACTTAGCTTCGAAGATGTTTTTAAGCAAGAAATATATGCGCAAACACGCCTTTTTACGATAAGGTGATGTTACCTAATTTTTTATTCAAGATTTTCTCCGATCAAGTGCCCCTAGAACTTGACTTTGAACTTAAAAATATAACCAAATCCACTCACATCAACCTACTTATATTATAAAGACGAACGTTTGTGCCGTTCTGGAGATATTTGGCCGAAGACAACGCCAAAATTACTGGTAACGTACTGGATCGGGCTGAAATTTTGCACACAAAAAGATTTGGACCTGGAATACTTAAAGGCAATTTTTTTATTCCAAAAACGCGTGCGAATCGCAGTCATGCATAAGATTAAAAGCTCAAAGAGCCAAACTCAAAAGCTGCACAGCACGGCAAGGCGTAAATATCAAATTACAGCGAGTATAAGTGCTTTCAAATATGAATTCGTATGCGACTTTCCATTATGAAATCTCAAAATATTCAACTACGAAATTCACTACGGGAAATGTTCCGAGCACTCGCTCTCTCGAATCTGAATGCATTATGAAGCATCTCGTCACAGAGACGTCAGTCATCAAGCTTCAAATAAAAGTTTGACAGGATTGCATGGCATGACTGAGAAGACTGGACAGGCTCGCTGGATTCTGAAATAATTTAATAAAGTTCATGCAATAAATTGACGATCGATATTGATTTATTGGAGCAATGGTAACGAATTTCATGGCTATTTGTAATTTTAACAAATATTTAACCAAGGTTTTCATTACTAACGATAATGGGTTTAAAGGGCAGAAAATAAATCACATAAACAGATTAATTTCAGCATTAAGTTTTGTTTTTATTTTCAAACCTTTAGATTTTGTGAATATTATTTTTGTCATACGAATACGATAAAGGCGAAAGTTAGTGCCGTTGAGAAATATTTGTGCAATGACAACTTATTTTTTTTTGTTTATTGAACGGATTGGGCTGAAAATTTTCACTCATGAAGTTATATGCCTAGAATAAAAAAGGCTTCTTAATATTTATAATGTATACCGAAAAACCGCTATTAAAAAGCTAATAAAAATAATTGGCCTTTGTTTGTGTTGCCTCTTAGCTTAAGCTAGCCTAGTCCTGTTTGTGACGAAAAATGTGTCTTTGATCGACAAAAGAAAGTTAATATTAATACTCACACGATAGATAGATACTCGTATACTCTGATAAAAACCTCCTCGGCAATAGTTCTGTCAAACCCCGCAGTCCTTTATTCGGTTGCAGCCCATTGTTAGCCCGTCGCACGTACGCAACCCATGGACTGGAACTCATTGAATATTTACAGAAAACTTAAAACACTTGCCGGAATACTAAAACGAAGAGACGGGAGAGCTTTCCGATAAATTTTCATATTATTTTGGGTAAGTGGGAAATATTGTATACCCACTTTGAATTAAGCGAGAAAAACAAAAAGTAAACGTAGTTCTGATCTCAGACAGACGGAAATATGCTACGTATTATAGTTTCCGATATGAACGGACAGACAGTTTGGTCCACAGAGCTCTTGCTAAGGTCTCAAAAGCATATTTCTGAAGTTTATTATAAAAACTTCCCAAGAATACACAAAGGAAATTGTTCATACCTTGGCAGGTCCCGGTGAATATCGATCGCTTTGACGTTTTTGAAGACAAAGAGAGGTATCAATTAAAAACTTTTCACTTACACAAAGAACAAACAAGTAAACAAAACAGAAGTTCGAAAGGTCTTTTATTAAAAACGACTGTGAAACTCGCTTATAAAACATAACAAAAGACAGTTTGTGCTTCGTTTAGGCCGCAGCGTATGTACGAAAACCTGTTTCTTTTACAATGAAATGTTTCAAAAAATTATTTTAAAATACCGTTCTAGAAATACTAAGATGTACCATTACCTAACCTGTGTATGGTTAAAAATTATGAGGAATTGTTCTCCAATCTCATCATGGAACTAAAATGGAGCTGGGTAGGACACCTTGCACGGAGAGAAGATGGCAGGTGGAGCAAGGCTGAATGGCGTCCAAGAACTGGATACAGAAACGTTGGACATCCAGCGGCAAGATGGGCAGAATATATTTCTAACACCGCAGGGCGAACCTGGATGAGATTGGCGCAGGACCGTGTGGAGTGGCACAAAAGTTTGGAGGCCTATACCCAGCAGTGGGTGAAGTCGGGTTGCGGATGATGATGATGATGATGTTCTCCAATCTCAAAGGAAGAAAAATTTTGGTAACTGTAGGTATATTACTGAAAACGAAACCTAATTCATTTCTAGGTATTTTACGAGTTGTTTTTGAACTGTCTGTGTAGAAATCTGTCGCAACGACGTGATGAACAAGATCCTACATTTATGCAAATTGAGCTCGATCCATTATGAATTTATAAATAATAGATGCTATGCCAAACATTATAAGTTATGTTCTAAAAAAGAATGACTGTTTGTTAGTACCCACATACTTAATTCGTGTCGATCAGAAAGCAAAATGGAATCAGAATAAGATAGTTTTATTATTTAACTTCCACGTCTGAAATGTCTCCAACGAATTTCAGACACAATAAAAATAAGGTACTAAAAGAAAAAACCCAGTAGAAACCTGAAAGTTTCATTGCAAAAGCACTGAAGTTTAAAATAATGAGCTTCTATAAAAACGCAGGGAGTTTCCTTACTGAAACAATTTTTGATCATTTTCAAAGAATTTTTTTAAAGTAGCTAAGTAGTTTTACTATAAAAACTTTCGGAGTTTGACGAATTCATTATAAATGTAATCAGGTTAACTACGAACCTAGTTTGTGTTGGAAGAACACCAACGTTCCATCCCTTAACGAGGGACTTTATCAGGGTGAGTACCTAAGTAATACCGAAAAATTTACTTTTATCTGCATAAACTAGGTGTGCTAGTGACGTTATTGGTATTTTATATTTTTGTACAGATTGTCATTACTTACTTTAAACCAGTAGTAAGTATTACTAACTAGTAGATATTGCTCGTTTTGAGATTCTAACAATCTCATTTTGACGACCTCTGTGGCGCAGTGGGCGAAGGTCCTCCTGCGACGTAGGAGGTTGCGGGTTAGATTCCCGCCTCGGGACAAATGTGTATACGATCTGCAGATATTTGTTCAGGGTGTTCTGGATGTTTTGAATGTATAATAAAAAAATATCTATCTATGTTCCCATAACACAAGGTCTGCTTAGCTTGGGGCTAGATGATGCCGTGTGAATTGTCCAACATTATTTATTTATTTATTTAACAAACGAAAAATATTCTACTAAAGGAGTTTTAAGTGTTGTCCAAATACTTTTCACCTTCATCTCTCCTTTTTTAGGGTTTTGAAGATCGAAGATCGGTTTCAAAACCCTTATGGTCTCGCTTTGTCCGTCCTTTTTTCCCTCCTTAATAATAATAACTCTAAAACTACTGCAGCTATCAAATTGAAATTTAAAATAATAATACATTTCGTACGCCTGTACAGATTTAGAGAAAAATAAATTAAAATAAATGAAAAATGAAAATGAATATTTTCCATACAAATTGTGATGCCGAAATTTTAAAAGATACCTACAGAGTCATATGGGGTATCAAATGAAAGGTATCATTTTGTACATTTCAAAATATTTTTTGAAATTTTTGTAGGTTTCATACTTTTTAAAATATTTCGAAAAAAGTCGAAAAAATACCCATTCCCCCCCGAAGTATCTCCGAAGTTTGCAGAGCGATCCGTTTAAAATGTATGGAGCGTTTGTAGATATGGATCTATATTTTGCACGAAAAATATAGAGAAGTTTGAAAAAAGAACACATTTTGAAAAATGGTCAAAAAAGGGGGGAATAATTTTCAAAAGGGGGAGCTACCTCTCCGAGTGGGGTATCAAATAAAAGGTATCGGTTTGGACATTTCAAACCAGTTTTTTAAATTTCTGTAGGTTTCATACTTTTTGAAATATTTTGAAAAAAGTCGAAAAATTTACCATTACCTACCTTAACCGAACCACCCATTTAACCGAAGCATGCAGAGAGATCCATCTGAAATGTAGGTTGGTACCTACTATTCTTAGGTATTCGTTAAATTGCGAAGTCTCTAACCGGTACTTTTGGTACATATTTGTTGACAAACGTTCAAAACCCTCGGCGCGCGAGTTACACTCGCACTTGACGGATCTTGTTTATAAAAGCGAAAGTAACTCCTTCTGTCTGTTATCCTTCCACGCCTAAACGGCTAAAGGAATCGTAATTAAAGACACGAAGGTTAACAATATCCTGGGGACGGACATCGGTTACTTGAAAAGCACTTGCGAAGCCACGGGCAAGCTAGTCCTACTTCCTACTAATATTATAAACGCGAAAGTTTGGAAGTACAGAAGGATGTTTGTTACTCTTTCACGTAAAACTACTGATTGGATTTTAATGGAACTTTACACTAATATAGCTTATACATCAGAATAACACATAGACTACAATTTATAAAGATATTGTGTGAATTGTCCAAAATATGACGATAAGTATCAAGTAAGTAGGAAAAATAGTGGACGGCACACATCTGGCATATTTTCTGAGGACGGTCGCACACGCACCTGCGGGCACTCAATAGAGTTCAAATTCGCAGAAGGGCGACACAGTCGATAATAAGCTACTTAATATACCGAAAATACGCGTGCGAAGCCGCGGGCAGTCGCTAGTTCTACTATAATTTCAAGCCGATATGACGTGATCGTAAGCATGATATGCAAAACTACAGCCTCGTAACCGCAAATCAAGCTGGAGTGACGTAAGAACATCACCGAGGCCGCTCCGGTTATACCTACCGTTACTTCGTGAATCGATCGGAGGCCTCCGTTTAGGCTACGTGAGGTAACTTTCAACATCTCCAAAGATTAATTTACGACTTGAGACTTTGAGAGCTTTAGGGTTTACATGTTAGATTTTATGACGAGAGTTCGATGACGCAGGAAAAATCGGGTACTTTCCTAAAGCTAATTTCAGAAGGCTGGCCTGAAAATGCTGGAGAAATATTCATGGTATCAAAATATACCTAAAACCTTTGAAATGATTTATGATCTATTTACTTACGTAAATCACCTAGATCGTAATATTAAAAACCCAAAACACAAGAAGTAATCGTAAATATCTCGGTTTAAGTGCTTATAGAGAGTTTAAGGAGTAAATATTTTCAAGCTGTCCAAGCTAATAAATAATATAGGTATATATACCCTAGCCGAACTCGATGTAGAATGTTTGTAAGCAAACCGCCCATTCTTTACCTAAAAGTCATTTTGTTACCGAGTCTTTTTATGCGGAATTTACATTACTGATCAATTTGTGATCTTTCCTTCAATAAATATTGCTTACTAATTATCTGATATCTGAAATTATCTGAAACACGAAGCCAATCATGTGCGTTTTAGTTTTCGTGTCGTGGTTTGTTTACAAACATTCCACATCGAGTGTGGCTAGAGATATATACTTTATGTATGTTGCAAGGAGGTAGGTAAGTTGTCTAACGTAATAAATAAATGTGTACAGTTGGCAATATTTTGGCATTGGACAAGCAGAATTATGCTAGAGCGGGCAACTCCACTATATCATATCGAATGGATTTCTCAGAGAAGTGTTTTTATGTTGAATATTGTACTGAGACTCAGATTTGATTACAAACCTGTCTAAAGTGATTTATATTTCTAGTTCAGATTTTGCGAATATTATTTTCAGTTGATAGTTGATTGACATAGTATACCTGTGACCATGCGTTAACGTTTTCGTCTAAAGAGGTAAAACCTAAGCATCTTAATTCTACTAAGTTTGCCGATGATCTAAAGCTGCTAATGCGGGTAGAGCAGGTCTCGGACTGCGAGCGATTGCAACGTGACATAGACCGTGTTTCCCAGTGGGGTCATGATAACAGGCTCTTTTTTAATGCATCAAAGTGCAGTTCTATTACCTACGGCCGTGCAAAAAATCCTGTTATACATGACTATTCGCTGGGTTCAGGTCCTATAGATCGAGTGCATTCAGTTCGTGACCTCTGCATCAAATGGACACGAAACTAAATTTCCGAGGCCATGTAGTCGATATTTGTAAAAAGGCTTTCAGAAATCTGGGATTTGTATTGCGACAATCTGGCGACTTTCGCAATATCGGCACCATTAAGGTACTATATAATGCGCTAGTTAGAAGTAGGTTGGAGTGTGGAGCCATGATATGGAGCCCTCATGAAAAAAAGTACAGCACAGGTTTCTTTATTTAAAGTTATACGGAGTTTACCCATTTTTCCCACTAATGTATCCTACTTTATTCGTTCTGGGTATGGCAGGCTATTTAAAACTTGAAATTAGAAGGGAAATGACGTTAATAATGTACATGTTTAGGCTGATTAGAGGCTTGGTGCACGTACCTAACAAGTATGTGTACGCACGCCGAAGACCTAGGTTACTTGCGATTCCGAAGACAAGAACTTAACTCCTGAGCCAGTCCCCGTTCACACGGGCCCTTCGGGCTATTCATTGTATATGTGCAGATGAGGATGTTGATATATTCTCTTTGTCCTTGTCAAAATTCAGGGATGCGGTTTTAATTTTTTTGCATAGGAATATTTAAAAATAGTATTATGTTATAATTAGTAGCGTGTTGGTGTAATTTTATTAATGTTAATGTGTGTGTGTTTTTCTCAATGTATCTCTTTTATATTTCTTTGTCAATTTGGTGCTTCACTGTTATGACAAAGTAAATATATTACTTAATAAATAAATAAATAAAGTTGTAAGATTCCGCCGATCTGCTCCAACGTCAGCCACACCTCCGCGCTCAGCCGCCTTTGTGTCGCGGTGCCGCATGTATTTGTCAAAATCGACATAAATAAAAAGCAGAACTACATTTTTCATAACATGGACGTCGATTTTACAGAAATATTAAATAAATTATAGAAGAAAACTCTCGGGGTGTTCTAAGACTTGACAGAAATTTACGACGACATCTGTCGATGCTTTCAAGAACCTTGTAAGTTTTTATGATCCCAGTGGTCTCCCGTGACGTCATCCACTTCCAATCTTGTTGGATGGATTAAATAAGACCGAAGACTACCTGCAGTTTGAATAGGAGATAGATGGGAATCTGTAAGAGTTTATCAGTCATATTTAGAATCAGAACTAAATAAAATGAGGTTTTGTTTTATCAGAATCAGAACAATCTTTAATAGGGCCCTACAGGATTATGAAAGTAAAATACTTATTCTAAAACTTACTTATTTTCGTGACACTTGACTATCTTTTCTTCTATATCTAGTCACGAGTAGCTAATTGAAAGCTATTGAATGTTGAATGCTATTGAAATTGAATGCTAATAATTATAATTGAATGTTACTACTCTTGCTTAAAAAAATTTCTATATTTTTAAGCAGTTTAACCAATTGAGTAACTAATCGAAAATAGTATGCACAGAGGTGCTCATCGATACCGCCCATATGTTTAAAGTCAATTACTATTGATTCAGAAATATTTCAATACTAGAATCTTTCGATAAAATGAAGATAGCAAGCTGTTCTACCTCACCTCAGTTCAACAGCCTGTATTGGTCCACTGCTGGACGCAAGTCTCCTCCTGATAAGCGCCTAATTGTCTTTTATCTCATGAGGGCTAATGTCTATAATCCCACGCTGGGCATGCGGATTGGGAATCGCAGTTCGGTGTTAGAAGTGTTCTGCAGGAGGCGCTGCTGCCTGCCCCCGGTGGATATCCCTTAGTCGCTTCTGACGACACCCGTGGGAAGAGCTGGGGTAGTGCAAATTCTAAGCCGGGTCCACACAGCGCACACAGCTGTTCTACAAATGAAAACAACAAGTTTAATATTATACAACCAAAACTAATGTACTTAATTATTAGACTCGTAAGCTTTCTGGAGGTAACCTAACGATGAACGCCACTGTACCTAGCATGAAATAAAACGACAAGTGCGAATCGGACTCGCGCACTGAGGGTTCCATAAGACCTTGTGTCTTGCCAAATTATCATGATTCCAGGTCAACGGGAAGTGGGTCCCTTTAGGCTTTGGTCCATGGCGATAATCAATTTTTTTTGTGAATAAACTTCAAATTTACGGTTTCTGGATTTTCCCTTTCTTTGTGCTATAAGACCTTGGTTCTTACAAAATTTTATGACTCTACGTCAACGGGAAGTAACCTATAGGTTTTGATCTATAGCAAGTTTCAAAAGTATTTTTTGGTGAATAGACTACAAATTTACGGTTTTAGGATTTTTTCCTTTATTTGTGCTATAAGCCCTTGCTTCTTGCCAAATTTCATAATTCAGGTCTACGGAAATTACCCTATAGGTTTTGTGTGCATTTACAATAAAATACCTGACGATTTAAAAAATACATCCGACATTAATTTTAATAGACAACTAAAGAATATGCTACTTAAAAAATACACTTATTGAATTTTTTAATGATAATCTTTATTAGTGTGACAGTAAATAATTGAATGTTAACTTTAGTACCCATCTTCTCAATATGCTACACCCTGACCGGGTACATAATTATAAGATCTACCAACAAAGAATGTTTAGAATAGTGAAATATTCATGTACCTACCTATAATTATGGACGCAATAAATTAAATATGAAATATGAATATGCATGTCATTCTCTTGGAAATTTCAAAATACTCGGCCATAAAGCGTTGACTTAGAAGTTTTATTTATATCGCGGCTCCAAAAAGTTAGGGACTTGAGTATTTGACGTTAATTTAAACTTGATACATCCACGCGTTCCTGAAAAAGGGAATTGTCAGACGGACAGACAGACGGACGTTTTGAGATACGGAACCCTAAAAGTAACATTTTATCGAAACAATTGCGTTATTATTTGTTTTTAATAACGTTAAACCGATAAGGATAAAAATGAGATGAGTTGGAGGATTTGTTAGATAGGGATCTAACAAATCTCCATAAAACTAGATTATACCGGTTTCACATCTACGCTCTGAGATAATTTATCACTTCATTGCTTGTCTCAGATCTCATTTGGCAGTGTCTCTACTCGGATGGAATATTGATGTTTCGACTGTATTCTCTCGATTGCTCCTCCTTGGTTTAGTTCCAGTTTAATTATGAGTCGAAGTCTGTCCTTGTTTCAATTTCTATTGATTTCGATTGAGTACTAAATTGTAATTTAAGACAGATGAAAGTAACTCCAACAATCGCGAGTTTGATTAAAATTGAAATTATTCCGTTATAATTCGGAAAGTTCCGAATATAATTAGTCTATTGATAATTCGCTAGCTTCTGTCTGCGACTTCGCACACATTTTTTTCGAGTTGAAAAGTATAAATATATATATATAATATACGAGTTGAAAAGTATAAATATATATATATATATATATATATATATATATATATATATATACTATACAGGGTTATTGGTAATTCACTGACAATGCGGAAACTGCAGGTTCTGTCCCATCATCACGAACACGTTTGTGAAGATGCCAGATCTTAATTCTTAAAATGTAATGTTAATCACCTCCCATACAAATAATGTCCGAAACCTAAATAATTTTACTCAAGACTAACCTCCCACTCCTATGTTAATTCACATCAGCATTGGCTTATTTTAGTTAAACGAAAGATGATTTAAGTGGCAGCAGTCTGGCTGGGAGTCAGCCGAAAACTCACACATCCACTGATTTTTAAGGGCAGAGCCTTTTTAGCTTAATTTCAAAGAAAACCCCTCTATAGAACGATTTTTAAATGAAGGGGAGTACCTACTAATATCATTTCCTTTCACCTTTAAGAATTGATATCTGGCGTTTTCACTAACGTGTTCATAATAACGGGCAGAACCTGCAGTTCACATAATATCTGTGAATTACCAATAACCCTGTATAAAGTTTTAAGTCTAGGTCTAAATGCAAAATAACAAGCAGATCCAATCAGTAGTTTTGGCGTTGTCTTCAACCAAACATCATTAACAAATTCATAAATTTTCTAATTTCAGTACAACAATTCAAGCCATTTATTACTTATAAATTTTGAGTAAGAAAATTACAATCAAATAATAGAAATAAATTAGAACTAGTATTAGCAATTGAAACAATTGAGCTAACAGCCAGCGTCTTGGGGACGATTCCGACTGGTATAGCTCAAAATTGTTTTAATTGTATATACTAGTTCTAATTTATTTCTATTAATTCGAGTTATTCGATTGTTAAGCACACTCAAACTTTTTAATACTTACACAATTTAAACATGAAAGAAGTATATAATTTATTTTCAAACTTTAATCGGAAAAATACGAAATCAAACAGGGCTTATTATAGTCATGAGATATTTCATATTCAAATGTAGGCATAACCCTTGGTATGTATTTTTCACGAAATTGAGGGTTGGTAGTTGGTTGCCCTTTGAAAACGTTATTTACATCCATACGATAGCTTCTGACCGGCGTCATCCCTTGAGAACTACGTTATTACGGCGTAAATTGCTTTGTTACCCTTCCCAGGACAAAGTAAATCGGGCTTCAGCGTGGGTAGGTATATCCTACTCTATTCCACTATATTATACACTTTTCTGGAAACAATATACGACTTTTAGCAACCCGGCTGTACTCACTATTTCATACGCTTCATTTACGAAATTTTTATGCCGCATCCAGCATCTGCCTGCAGTCTTTCGCAGATCGTCAGCTCACCTGGCTGGAGGGCGTACTATGATTGCCTAGTCGCGGTCTCCACTCAAGAACACGTTTACCCGATCGGTTGTCGGTTCTTCGCAAGACATGGCCGGGCCACTGCCACTTCAGTTTGCTAATTCTTTGGGCTATGTCGATAACTTTGGTTCTCTGTCGGATGTATTCATAAATTAATAGGTACAGGTGATTATTTATGAAACTTCTTTAGTAGAAATGTTTTTTAATGCGACTTTTTGCAACAACTATAGTCCAGCTTCCCTACATGGGGATTGTGTTAGCAAAATGAAATGTACGTTTTCTCCTTGTCCCTGAACCCTAGGTATACTCATAAAGATTACTAGCTAGCCTCTCTGTATACTTGCTAGTTTAAGACTCCAAAAAGCTTACGGAACGAGCGAGGTAGAAACTCCTATGAACAGGCCATAAAACAAATACCTGTACACTGTGATTGACAAAACTTCTCGCGTGTTCCACCTACTTCGAAAGTTTTGGAACTAAATAAATACCTATGCGTTATGAAACTTTTAGTCCCGAAATGTTCGCACTTTGCCCTAGTTTTATTTGTCGTCTATTTCTCACGTAATTTCTTTTTGAGTAGGAGGTAGTCTTGAAGGAATTTGTTTGGCCTTTACGTTTCGTCTTTTGCAGGATAATAATTCTCTATGAATTTTTTCACTGCTCAGAAGAACAATTGCCGATTACTCTCCCTTTATTTAACTACTCTCAATTTATTTACAATTGCTGGATTTTTTCTAACGACTAGGTACATTTTCGAATGCTCGAATCGAAAACTGGTTGTACTAGGCAAGTACGTAGAGGGGAAAAGACTAAGAGGACGCTCACCAACCCGCTGGTCTGACCAAATGAAGACAATAACGGGACTCACTTTGCTTGCAACTGTGGAAGCAACTCATCAGCATCTGCGTGAAAGCTTTCCAGGACGGGCACGACCTTCAGCAATGAAGAATACGACAGAGAAAAAGACTTTTTAGAATCGCAATATTCTGAAAAAAAATATTCCTTTTACGTTTCTTATTGCCTGACTATACTGGAACTCCTAGCCGTGGCGTTCGCAGTTAAAGTAACTCAGCCCGTGTATGTCATAAGAGGGGACCAAGGAAACATCCCAGAGGGCAGCAACTTCCTTCTGTGTGTTCATAACACATCTTTCTCTGCAATCACCTATCTGCCTGCCAATCGTGATGATTATGGCAAAACCGTTTGGAGACACGTGCAGCAGAAGAAGTATGTGTGAGCTGATAAGGGGGATACAGAACTCTTAATCTAACTTAAATTGCGATCGGCCCGCGCGGACTCGCTATTGTATAGGCAATTGGTGAGTTACCACGACGGCGGAGAGGTTAAAATATCATAAACATTGATGTTGAATTCAATTCCCCTTAGTCCGCCTCGATGTTGAATTCCTGAAACGCTAAATTCTTGAATGAATGATGTTGAAAAAAAATATATTTCGAACTTTATTTAAATGTTGTACAATTTATCCCAATCTACCAATAAAGCGTAGGGGTTCACTTGAATTAATGCCATAAATAGATACAAACTCTGTATAAAATTAGGTTGGAAGGGATTTTCGCACCGAAGCCTCTCAACAAAGTTGGAATCGGATTTTCTCCAACTTTATCTGTTAGTGTTGGCGCTTCTCCCAATTGACGGCAGATGGTGATGGAACTCACTAAACTCCGGCAGAGTACAATTCTTAAGGACAGGTCTGACTGCTTGTACCGAATAAAATTAACCAGATCGTTTTAGGTCGAAATTGAATTTTTATAAGTTATCATTAGGGTTTCGAAGATCGAAGATCGGTTTCGAAACCTTTACGGTGTCGCTTGGTTTGTCCTTTTTTCCCTCCTTAATAACTCAGCAACTACTACAGCTATCAACTTGAAATGTAAAATAATAATAAATTTCGTGTGCCTGTACGATTATGTTAAAGGAAATTAATTAAAAAAAAAAAAAAAAAAAAAGGCTTTATATTTTGTAAATATCAGATTATCTAGAGGATAAAAAAGCTTGGGACGAGTTTTGCTCCAACTCGAAAAATAACAACTAACAGGCTAAAGGTTTCTTCGTCGCTTCTTTACTTTAGTCTACATACCGAAGCGACAGAAATCAAAAATATCACTTTATTTCCGTGTCAGTGTTTAGTTTTATGATTTGACCTTTTCTAAGTGTACATTTATTGTATTTATGGAAATAAAGAGTTTTTGATTTGATTTGATTAAATGAATATAAATGAATATTTTTTTCATACAAATTGTGATGCCGAAATTTTAGAAGATACCTACTCATGTGGGGTATCAAATGAAAGGTATCAGTTTGTACATTTCAAAATAGTTTTTGAAATTTTTGTAGGATTCATACTTTTTAAAATATTTCGGAGCGATCCAAGTAAAATGTATTGAGCGTTTATAGATAAGGATCTATATTTTGCACGAAAAATATAGAGAAGTCTATAAAAAGAACACTTTTTGAAAAATGGTCAAAAAGGAAGGAATAATTTTCAAAAGGGAGGGCTACCTCACCGAGTGGGATATCAAATGAAAGGTATCAGTTTGGACATTTCAAAACAGTTTTTCAAATTTCTTTAGGTTTCATACTTTTTGAAATATTTAAAAAAAGTCGTAAATTTTACCACTACCCACTTTAACCGAAGCATGCAGAGAGATCTATCTGAAATGTAGGTCGGTACCTACTATTCTTAGCTATTCGTTAAATTGCGAAGTCTCTAACCGGTACTTTTGGTACATATTTGTTGACAAACTTTCGAAACCCTCGGCGCGCGACTTACATGCACTTGACGGATCTTGTTTTTGTGTTGAAAATCATCACAAAAGCAATGTTAATAAGTAAGCTTCCATCCTCTGTCATGACGAATTATGTTCCCCTTTTACCTTTAGCACTTGAAGGAAGCAAAGGGCCGTCGTTAAACCGACTTTACCAACGTAATTCCACTTTGATGGGTTTCGAAGACAAACGTTTCTAATTACAAAACATTTCTAATCACAAACGTATTAGAAGTGTTGGTTTTAGAAACCCATCAAGTTCATTTTTAAAGGCCGCCCTAATGGATGTCCGGGGTAATCCAATCGAAAGGAAACTTAAACTCTTGAGCCATCAGGGACTTAGTTTAATGTAGCCAACGTTTATCTTAGCGGCCGACAGGTTGGGACCATTTGGATTATAACGATTAATGAATTTGTGAGGCTGGAGATGTGAAACAATCTGCCTCAGACCGAATTCTCCTGTTAAAGGGTAATGAATTGTTTTGGGCACAATATCTCTCCTCTCTCTCATAAATAATTTTATAGTTAGCGGAGAATGTACGAACTAAGTGATTAGATTGGATGTTGGTAGTTAATATTGGGAAACTTTAAAATGTATGAATATTCAGTAAGTTCGAGACTCTGTAGTGGGTGAAATTATAAACTAGGTCCCCTTTACCGCTGAAAGTTTGTATGTAGATAGAATTGTTTATTCGAATGTGGTTAATATAAACACGATTAAACTCCTTTGTGTATTCCCAAAGTTAAAGGTTTATTCGACCTAAAAGAGAGTATAGACTAGATAGAACATTTGCAAGAGCATTAGAATAGTACAATATAGACAAATGCTCAGTTTCCTAAAGCATTTCCATGTAATGTAACGTTCTTGCGAATGCTCTACGTAATGCTCACGGCAAGTGAGCATTTGCTAGTAACATTTATTTCTACCTAGCGTGAATTTTACCTCGTCCCGCGAATCTCACTCCCCGCTGTCGCACGCACGATAAAACGTTACACCAAAACGCTCGTCGGTTTTGAAAATCAAGTTGTAACCAACATAATATTGAGCGTCATGTTCGAAGTGTGGTTCGAGTAAATCTAGAAACTGCAAATGCTCGTTTTTCTGTTACTAGAAAATGCTGTGATCTATACTCATTTTAATAGGTTTATTGTAGCCATCGATCAAAGTATTCACCGCCCATCGTATAATCTTTTTGCACGACCATTTACAAACTTCCTTAACTTACAAGGCAAAAGTCCACATTTCAGGCGCACTGCACCCTAGTGGCTCTTCCATCTCAATTTATATAGTGAGCGCACTTCTGGGCAAACAGCTATGAATGGGAGATGAAGTGTTTGCGGCTAGGCCTCCAGAAAGCTTTACGGCTATCACAAGAACCTTAACATAGTAAGCAAGCTTAGCTAGGTTGAAGAGCTTTGCCTCGCTCGCGTTGCGTGCGCCATGCTCGGGGGTTTCATCCTGAGATGTAAGGTAAAGGGTGGTTTGAACGAGGTCACGATGTCATGTGTTCTTTAAGTTTGTGTGTCAAGAATAGGGCTCTTGTTCGCTTTGCCACATGACTTCCATACCTTATGCAAGTGCTCTGCAAGCTTCATAAGTTGGTTCATAACCAAGTTAACGTTAGATGGTGAGTTTATATTTGTTTGTATCTCACTATTTAGTAGAAGTATAGCATAGCTAATTTTGTTATTAGGTATATGTTTATCTGCAGTCTGCACGTAACAATACATACTGACTGACCTACAAAATTGTCACTAGTTATGGATTAACAAAGAACCTTTGATTATAAAAGCAAATCGCGAATCAAGCAAATCTACTGTGTGACTTCTGAACCTGACAAAGTCTCAAAGGTAATTTAAAATGCTATTTTTTAATAATTTTCTTTTTTTGGTGTAGTTCCCGTGACGACGCGAACCAAAGGTCATGCATAAAACTAGTTTTGCTCCAACTTTTTGTTCAGCAACATGAAGCCAAGGCTTGGCATTTTGGTCCACATGATACATGTAACTTGCACATGCATACTGCTAGCTTGCATCTTGCGCCTTCAATACCCAAGGGTTTGAACTACTCGAGCGTGTTATCGGTACCTAATGGATTGCTAGGTGACGTAACACGCCGTTGGCCTGATAAACTACGTGTGGCCTAGACAAGGAGCTTCGGAACTTCCGGGTTTGGACAGGAGATAGGATAGGCACAATTTGGTGTCCACAATTGCACATTCTAATGATGTGACTCAATATCTATTCACATTGATTTTTTGTCGCTGTAATTGCGAAACTGATTGTAGTTTCAGTCTTACTATTATAGTGGGTATATTTTTTTAGCCGTAGGGTTTTTTTTTCTTTAATTGTGCTTGTTACTATTACAGTTGCCACGTTCAATTAAAGCATAAAATTATTATTCATTCTTGCGTGTTCAATAAATAAATTGCCAGTGATTTACCCACTTGTAATTTACTCACTGATTTTTGATTTACTACTCAAAAAACTCGACCCAATGAAAAGAAAATTTATTAATCTCGTTCCTCTGGGAAATAAAAGAGCAGCAATTGAAATTTCTGATAACCCAGTTAAATAACGTTTCCGCAAAATAAATTACTTCTCTATTCTAAGAAACGTCCATCATTATAATTGGCATTTTTAAGGACCTAAATAAATCAATGAAGTATTAAAGTTACAAAAGTAACCGTAGTGCTCCTGTCAATCAAACACGGAGTGGGTTCTGATTGCAAAATGTCATGGAAGCAAAATATCCATAACCCAATAAAATCAAACCTACAACTCAGCAAAAAAAAAACCTTCACTTTTAAAAACAAATATAAACTAGAATTAGCAAAAGCACGTAATGATTACGACAGGAAAATATTTATTTACTAGGGAGTGCAGTTAATTTTAATAGCTTGCCAAACGAGATCAAGGAATGTTCTAGCATGTTCATACAAAATTAAAAAATACATTTATAGCCAGACTTATATACATAAGGTAATAATTTTTATGAACTTTTTGTGTCTCATTATAAGTAAACATGTTTTGTTTTTATGAGAAATAAACATCTTTAAACCGATTTAAGCAAGCATAAATAAGGAAGGAAAATAATCCATTAGAATATAAGTTATTCTGTTCATAATTTGCCTTCTTGCGATACAGGTTCTGAAACTAATGCGGGATCACCGATAAACTGTATACCTAAGGTTTTTTGTTATTTTAATATATGAATTTTGTATTTGTTTCATTTTTGGCGTCTCTTAAAAACCCAAAATGCGTAGTTGGTGTAATTTGCAAACAAAAGCAATATAACATTTTACTGTTATTTGCATTTCTCGTCGTTCTTCGCAACTTCTCCTTTAATTGTTAATTGGAAAAGACAATGTAACCCCATCTCATTGCAACTAAGTAATTTCAATTAATTTATACACAAGCAGATTTGTAATTATCCCCCGGCACTTATTACTAATGTTTAGACAATTTAATTAAATCGAGGAAAGGGTTGTTCGGAAACGGTTTCCTCAGAAGTGAAATGAAATAGTACCATCGAGATAGTCGGTGAATAAAATTTAGTATTGCAATTAACTGAGTAAATATATTTCCTTTTTCCGAACCAAATACAAGCAATCAAGATGTTATTTTAATATAAAAATAACAAATGCCATAAAGCCATACTTAAAGGCACGTGTTCTTCGAAAATATAATCGGACAATTACATAATTGACGCTTTTGACAGAAGATTTCATATGATAAACTTAGGTAGACATATTTTACTAAAAACTGGCGCATTCCCATTTTGTTTTTCTTTTATGGACGCATGGATGTGTCGTCAATGCGAATGATTGTAGGAAAAAACAAATGACAAGCTTTTAAAAATTTATACTCACATTAAAGTTAATCGACGTAACTGGTAATTGTTCAATTATCTTTTGAAGAAAACCAACCTTGTAATATTAATTACGTACAGACGTACATGTACAAAAAGCTACATATTTTTCCGTTTAGTTGGTATCTAGTACTGTATTATTGTCGATATGTTACCTGTGTACCTTTTTATTATTTATAATGAAATTAGTTGAGAATGTTAAAATGTGATTGTATTAATATGTAAATGATATATACACAGCAGCGTCAGAATTAAGTAACCCCACCTGCATTACACATGCAGGTTTAAATCCAAACCTGTTAATCGTAGGAGTTTAAGTAGAAATAAAGTAAAAATCGAAAATAAAGTATATTTTTATTAAGGTACCATACCAACAGGAAAAATAGAAAAAAAATTAAAAATTGGATTCTAGCCTGCAGTTTGTAATGCAGGGGGGTTACATAATTCTGACGCTGTGTGTACATATTCAGTAATTTTGTTTAAAAAAAAGCACTACCACATGGTCGTGACGTGACCTGCCTTTGCCCTGCACTGAAAACCAGCGCTGTCTAGTCAAGTAGTAAAGTCTAGGTGTCTTAATTTAGTTATTGTGATTGTAGATTGTTTCCAACAGTCTGCGGTTAGCACAATTGTTTCGATTGTAAATACTAGTTGTAATTTATTTCTATTATTTTATTGTAATTTTCTTTGTGAATAAAGAGACTTAGTTATTGTGTAGTGTAGTACATTATGAGGCAAATAAAATTACTTTCTTTCTTACTTTCCATAAACTTGGGTTACATAAGTTACGAATGTTACAATACATGTTGAAAAAAATGAAGGACTAAAAGTATTCCATTTTATTACCTGATTCGTGTCACGTAAAAACCATAAAAACAAAATGACGCACGTACGTTATATGTTTAGCAAGATGTCATTACAAAAATTCATACACACAGATTTTATTTATTTCCCAAGGCCGGTGGGCTTCAGCAAAACGCGAGCTTTCATAAGGTTTCCCTTTTTACGGACACAAAGAGTTCTCGAATTCGGTTTGCAGATGATACAAGGTGCTAAAAGCACTTTTGTGTAAGAGCTTTAATGTTTCTATTCAAAGGAGTATGGAAACATAAAATTTATAAGAACTCGATCGGATAAGTTGAAGTGTAAGTAAAGGCTATGGCCTACTTGTAATTTCGTCGTACATGGCCACCTTCTCAAAATTGTTTCCGAGTACACCTTTTAGTATTTTTTTTTTGGACAAATTCTGCAGTTAGGTAAAAATAATTTTGAGATGGAGACCCCGACAGGTTTTCATGAAACATGGCTGATATCCAATTTCATCTGAAACAGCCACCTTGTATAACCTGCGGACTTAGAGAATGGGATTGAGAGTGTTATCTTCTCTCATGCTGTCCTGGGAGGCCTGCGTCCAGCAGTGGACCAATATAGGCTGTTGAGTTTGAGCTTCAGGAGGTCTCACAAAAATTTTATTCACGAACAATCAGTATTTACGTTGCAAAACTTAAAATCAGCGTAAAATTAAAGGATTCGAAGTCATTTTTTAGTTTTTTCATAACAATTGAAATTAGAAGTTATCGTACGTTATGTATTTTTGTTTTAGTCAGAGTTATTTACAAAGAAAATTACAATCAAATAATATGAATAAATTAGAACTAGTATTTACCAATGAAACAATTGAGCTAACTGCAGACTGTTGCAAACAATCTACAGGTAGCTCAACTGACTCATATCAATACCAGTCGTCGCGTCCCCGCTACGCTGGCTGCATTGCTCCGCTGTATGGCAATGCTGATGCGCTGCGCCAGATACTCACCAGCTCTCGAGTCACGCGTCGCTTCGACCAAGGCTCAGATATTTTTTTTAAAAGAGTTACTTGAATACCTAATAAATAAATTTTCAATCCAGATAGGAATGAATAGGTATTTAATTTTACCAGTATGTACCATGAAAAGTTTGTGGAAATGGGTTTGATTGTAACCTTCTGGCGCTATGCAATGCGAATCGCTACAAGGCAAAAGAGATTTTATTCAGAGTGATATTGACTCACTAGGTATTGAATATTTCATGTTCTTATTTTTATGCAAGCAATCAACAGGAAACGTTTTTGCGCTTCAAAATTAACTTAACTTCCGGTTGTTACCTTTCTCCGGTATTAATAATTATTGTATTATTTTCTACCATTCCGGGAAGTTCATGATAAAACAAAAACGTCGAAGGGATAAGTACTTTTCCGTGAAAGCTTAAGTATTAGGAAGGCTGACAACCAATTAAAGTACACTGGCTTTCACTCCCATAAAATTGGGTCATTATCAGCTGGATCATATTTAGCTAATCAATTCCCGCATTTCTAGTCACCGTCAATTCGCCAAGAGAATGATGTAATTGACAAAAAAGTTGAACAAGTATCTTTTTTTATCATACCTGTAGATTGTTTGCAAAAGCCTAACAGTCTGCAGTTAGCTCAATTGCTTCAATTGTAAATACAGATACACAGATAGACAGACATGTTAAACTTATAACACCCCTCTCTTTTTGCGTCAGGGGTTAAAAATTACAAATAGTTGGCTGTAAAAGGACGTAGTAGTAAAAATAGCAATGACCGGAATAAAATAAAATTAAAACACATGTCAAGAGATGCCAAGGAATGTGCAGCTGTTTATGAGCATTGCTATAATTATTATTATTAAGAGCCTGTATGATCCCACTGCAGAGCAAAAGCCTCCCTTTCCATCCACCTTCCATTCTTCCCTATTGTCAGCCAATTGTGGCCATTTTTGGTGTCGGCGTCCAGTTCATCTTTCCATCTCCGCCTGGGCCTTCCATGCGGTCTTCGCCCATTAGGAACCCAGTCTGTGATGGCTTTCGCCCAGAGTTCTTCCGGCATGCGACATACGTGTCCAGCCCAATCTCATTTCAATTTGACTGACTTCACAGCTACGTCCTCTATCTGAGTCTTATAGCGCAGTGTTGAGTTATAATTATTGTTAGTTAATTATTATTAGTGTGCGGTGTGTTTTCAGAGCATGACTAGCTTAAATTAGCAAACACTGAACAAACCACTAAACTGCTGCATTGCATGATACATCGATTATCGCCCGTAGCATTCTCGTAGCACCTACCACCCTCTGCAATAACATTGCCGCTTTGCGAACCCTTATTCCAAACAAAGTCTCTCGGCAAACTCGTCCGTATTCACTATAGTTCTTTCAATAAATTATTTTTCTGGTTTATTTTTCTGCGTTCTGTAATAGCTCCTAGCTATATTACCTAAAGAACGCAGAAAATGTAAAAATAGGGATAAAATACAATTTCCGAACGACCTTAGACGATCAGACTTAAAGCCCGTTCTGCAGGCTTAAAATGTACAACATACAAATCGTTTATTTGATATCATGTACATATTAAACTAAAGCATGCAAAGATACTGACGCTAAATGTATAAAACTGTGTCGCGTTCAGTATCGCCCTCCTCTGGACAGGATGAAACAGATAGAAACTATTTACAGTAAGCCTTTACAGTAAGTTTAGCCCACGTTATCCTTTGTACATCAAGGTTCTTCACTTCGCAAGCTTAAAACGTCCAACGCCGCGTTGCTTCCGTGTACGGGTGTACGGCTACTGTGAATAAGTCACTGTATAAACTCTGTGTAGTCGAGCACTCGTTTGAAGGACTTAGAGGACTGTTGTGTTGCCTATTACTGGGTTGGAACTGGGTAGGGGTAAGGTAGGTAGGACGGTACAGGGTAGGTATAAGGTAGGTACGGTGCACGTTGGGCTTTTCAATTAAACTGTGTGAAGGGCCGACGAGCTGTAATTTTCGGATGTTTGGTTGAGAGAAACTGAATTGGTGATTAACTTCAAAGAGTTGTTTTATTTAGTTTGGTTTGTTAAATCAGAGTTTTAATTAAAGCCAGTGTTAACATTTTAACATTAATAAGACTAAAAAAACACCCGAGAATAAAAATTATATCTGTAGCTTCTATTTCCTTTTCCTTCGAAATAATCAATTTCTTAATCACCGGCAATATATTTGCTCCTTTAGCAGACTTATGAATTTGAAGTCTATTTAATTTACTTCTGTTGACATTCGTTAGAATAAAAATACTGCTTAGCTTATTCAACAATAGGTACTTACACGTAAAGTTGAGAGAAGAAAATAGAAAAAATATTTATAATTAAGATGATAGAGACAAATAATTCTAAAAATGCACGCTCCTTTTACTATAAAAAACTATCGTAGTTAGAATTAAGTTAGTAGTTAGCGGAAATTAGTTATACAGACATATAAAGCCTTATGTGAGTGTTTAATTAGATATTGTATATGTACATGGGGAGGAGCAGCGAAAACGCATCTTATCACAGCGGAGCGTGCACAACGTTCAATTCTCAAAGTTCTTCTCTACCTACCCTTTCGACATCCTACCACAGAGGTTTACCAGATTTCCGGTGTCATGAGCATTAGAAAAATGTTTGTTTATGAGTCCGTCCGTCGATACCATAAAAAAACAGTTCCGCAACTACCTGCATCCAACAAAAGAATTGATCGTTGTCCAATTCCAGCTGTTAAAAGTAAATTTGCGCAAAGACACTATAACGTTGTAGCTCCATATCTCTATACCAAACTTGATAAGATCCATAAAGTGAAGAAATTTAGTAATAGAGATATAAAACAAACAATTAAAAAATGGCTAAATGAACTTGAGTATGATGAAGTTGAACAGATGATAGACAATAGTTAAGGTTCTTCATCACTATCATAACTATGTAAAAAACAATTCCCTAATACTACGCACTATTTCCTCTTAATTAGCTTAACATTACATAACATTATTTATATACTATATATTATTATTACATATAAACATAGAGTTAATAAGTAAATAGTGTAATTTTGCATGTTATTACATTTTGTTTTGTTTCACACATTGTAATACATACTCTACATTATAATTTAAGTTTTGGAAGTATTTACTAGCTCAAAATCGCTATTTTTGCATGTTTTTTTTTTCCTTCTTTATTTGTTTGCTCAGTAAAATTAATGTTAGTTACCACTTATTTTGGTGAGACATAATTCACTGATAATTATAAGCTGGAGAAGCCACTGGCTCCTGAGACACAGTTTTTAACTAGTTCAGGAGCCTATGGACTCATAACTGTCTGTAAAACTATTATTATGTCAATAAAGAAACTTTTTACTTTACTTTTACTTTTAGTAGTTAAAATTACGAATTCATTACGGATGTAAGGGAGCGTTGGTGTTCTTCCAACACAAATAAGGTTCTTAGTTAACCCGCTTACATCCGTAATGAGTGCACGCCCCCTCCACAAAACGTCATAGGTACCTCAGCGTGCGTTTTTTGAATGGTTTATCTCTACCTACGTTTGTAAAGAACACTGGGATCTAAAGGCGCTTTAATAAAATATAACACAATGCATTTAAAAGTAAACAAACATTTTTGTTTCCATTTCCTTCCTTGGTTTATTCAGGCAGAACCTCCGGGAACAAAGTGCAGCTTATTCTCGTCAATTCCCTTTTATCTTCGAGACCGGCTCAAGTTTTTCATATAAGTACGTTTAAGGTCTCTCCATAACCCTTGCCCTATATTCAGAGTTCGAACTTAGACCATACTTCTTTGTACTTATATGTATATTTCTGGTTGCGTATTTGTATGTTTCATGTGTAGTCATAAGTAATAAGTTTCACTCTAATAGTCACTTACTCGTACTTTGATATACTAATACTATAAAAAGTGTCACATAATTATGTATTCTAAGTCAAAAAGGGTCAAAACTGCACCCCCCGCGTAACAAATTTTGTTCAGCGGCAATCGACCACCCAAAAATCAACCTTTATACAACAACGAAAGAATAATCAAAATCTATTATGAATTGGCGAAGATATCATCAAAATTGTGTTTGCTAGTCGTGATTTTGTTGTTTTTTTAAGCTTTATGGGATAAATACCAATCCCTTGAGAATAACATTTTGTGGGACGAATTTGAGATCATTTTCTAAACAATAGTGAAAGAAACAGTAAAATCGGTAGACCACAGGCAGAGATACGAAGTAACATACATACTCGTACATAAAAAATAAAATAAATAAATAATGCTGGACCATCCACACAGCACCATCTAGCCCCAAAGTAAGCTACTCAAAGCTTGTGTTATGGGTACTAGATAACTGATATATTTAATACATTAAATACATAGATAGTTTTTTTTTTATGATGCATAAAAACACCCAGACCAATGGAACAAATTTCTGCAGATCGTACACAAATTTGTTCCGAGGCGGGAATCGAACCCGCAACCTCTTGTGTCGCAGGCAGACTCTCGTCCGCTGCGCCGCTGAGGTCGTCAAAATAAACATACCAGACGAATTGAGAACCTACGCATTTTTGAAGTCGGTTAAAAAGAGCTCTAAACTTACATAACACGATCAGTTGGTTTTGCTATGTTAGCAACTGTTTGTGAACTGGTGGTTTAAGCGAAAACAACGACACTACTCCTGAAAATAAGTTCTGGACCTGGATGGAACAACATCATAGTCTACTTTTTATCCCGAAAAATTACCTGCGAAGCCGCGGGCAGAAGATATTGTACTACAATAAAGAGTGCTTATCGACAGACGGAACTTATGACAAATAAGCTATAAGAGTTTAGTATTACATTTTGGTACAGATTGTAAAGTAAAGGCGTTAGGTAAAAGTAACCCAAAGTAAGTGAAAGTAAGTGAAAGTAAGTGAGTATTTCTTTTATTTTTCATAAAATATGTTCCTACACGTAAAGATCTCTACATATATTCTGGTGTAAAGTTTACCATAAGCTCCACGTGTTTAGGTGTCTATAACAAGATTGTAATGTACACCACGGTCTGCTTCAATCTCCATTCTCTATGCAAAGAAAAGAATGATAATATAAAAGATAAACACGCCAACATAAATCCGGTCATTTTTCTCTCTTCCTTGTTGGATCATACCACTATCTACATAAGGCTCGCACGCTGAAAAAACCCGTTATTTATTTACACCATTACTTTCCTGTATATTGAAACTGTTTTCCGATCCTCGCTTGTTAGAACGATCGGTTTACACAGTAACGAGTGACGATAGACCACACCTTGGATACTTATGGTGGCCTGGTACCGGGTTCATTGCATGAAGGGTAAAAATGGGATAGCTGTCCCTCCATGCTGTTTTTACCCTACATGCAATCAACCTGTACGTTATCATCGCTTATCTAATTTTACCTAGGCAAGTAGGCATGTATATTATTTTTTCATTCAACAATAATCATTTGTAAGCTTGTTGAGAAACATTACTCAAAGGTAACTGTTGGATTGGATGTAATATCTGAGAATGGCATCAGGTGTTCAAGACATTATAGAACGTGGAAGTACGATCTAACTCTTCTGGTACCTGTCTCACGTTTACTGTAAAATTAAATACAAACTATCCGAGAAACAGCTCAGCAGCTTCTAGAGATAACAAAAGTACCAACTCAGAGTTCTGGTACACAAAGTAAGTGATTTTGATGCTTCTTTTATAGCACCCGTAAAAAGTTATAAACCTGTAATAAAATACTGCTGTTTTATTGAAGTTAGCAAAGTACCTTTTACAGTTCGTATCATTATTACTGTGCTGGAAATTGTCCTGAATACAGCCTGGTACTCTGCGAGTTTTGGTATAAGCATGACTAGATTGATGAGGATGGAAAATGGAGATGATAGGTGTAAAAACAATTGAAAGAATTTCTAATAAATACATGTCGTGATGGTATCAAAATATGAAAATTTCCCATTGAAGTTGATATAATTATTTGCAAAACACAATAATTAAAGTAGGGGTTCCACCACAAATCTTAAAACATGGCAAAAGGTCTACAAGACAGAAGCTTTTTGGTCGAAGCCGGTTTTATCCTCGAAACATATTATCTCAGTAGAAGTGCTACGTCGTAGCAGTTCGTAGCACATCTACGAAAACCTCAGAACAATTTCAACTGCTCTCAAAACTTCAAGGTTGTAGGACGCTGTAACATATTTACAAGGAAACATTTTCTTCAAATACGAGAAAACACTTGTTATTTCATTTTTGCACGCGTAGCAAATTTTGACGTGTAACAAAGAATTCAATGCTTTCTTCATATTCCGAGAAATATTGCTGAAATGACAAACAAGAGAAAGAATTATTCAGGAGGAACGATATTTTTCGTCACGGTTTTTGGGTTCATCTGTCTCGTAATTGAATCTATAATTTATGTTTGATTGGTGCATTGCTCTCTTATACCTCGTCAGAACACATATGACCACTGCTGAACATGTTTCCACCAAACAAGAGGAGGATTTCACATGATCACCACGCTTAGCAGGGGGATTGGTCACAACAGTAAAGGTGTTAAGTACACAGAAACTGTTGCTTAAAACTTCTGCCGCTAAGTTGGAACCTGATGACCGTGGCACAGGTTTTTATAAACCTTACGCAGGTACCAGTCTCACGCAATGTGTGCTTTAAAGTTATACTAACTATTCTAGTTTTAAAGGTCAGCTCATTGTGTGAAAGGAACAATAAATGATTTATTATTATATTATTATTACAAAGCCTACTAGGTAGTATTCAGGTATGTAAAGGTCGAGCACCCGAGGTCATGAACTCAGTTAACGGCGCGTTCAATTTACATTTACAATTAACGTTTTGAATGCAATAGAACCTGCATTAGAAACGTACTTTGGTAACGGAAACCTATCCGAATGTTTAATTGTAATTGCTGCTTCGTTGTTAAGAAAGATTTATTACAGTTTGTAGATTGTTTAACGATGCAAATATTTTATTTTATTGAGACCATGTTTGGTAGGACGCAATCATCCCATAATATACTGATGATTATCATTCCATGTCAGCTCACGTTGACAGCTGAATCTGCCTCCCGCAAACAGGGGGAGAGGGGGGTTCCCTATAACCTGCACGCCTGGCAGGCAGATTGTTGATAACTGTGGAGGTGTACAAATACATAGCAAGGAGGTGATGGCCTTCCTCTGACATGTGCCTTATTCAGCTCTTACGGCGCCTTCGGGGTGAGTTGACTGTTGGAGCTGGTTGATTCCCACACAGCGAGAGCCACGGCCACGTTACTGCTACTCGTATACAGGGTTATTGGTAATTCACTAACACTACGTGAACTACAGTTCTGCCCATCATCACGAACACGTTCGTGAAGACGCGAAGTCTTAATTCTTATTTTTTTTGTAAATCACCTCTGCTGAAAATTAAAAAACTCCGGCCGATATTCCACTCCCACACCCACTGATAATTTAGGGCAGAGGCGTTTTTAAGTTTAGTCTCAAAAAAGCCTCCCTTAAGAACGATATTGTATGGAGCCTACTATCAATACCTAGTTTAAAGAATTAAGACCTGACGTCTTCACAAACGTGTTCGTGATGATGAGCAGAACCTGCAGTTTACGCAGTGTCAGTGAATTACCAATAACCCTATATAGTATAACGTAACATTTGCAAAACTACTCACACGGAATTATATCGCTTCCCATGAAGCTTGTGCCTTCACTTCAGGATTAATATATCAAAAAGTTGGCTAATGTCATAAGTTTTGTTAAGCAACTTCAATTATCGTGATTTCAGACCTTGTTAAGTGTTAAAGTTATACGTAACATCCCCTGTAAAATCATTAACACAATTTTGAGCCATTAGAGTTAAACTTTTCAGTTGATCGTTCGTGTTACAAGTCAGGAATCCATTAAGATATTGAAGACCAGCTAATGTTAAAAGTTTATCATAAACCAGTTAATATTTATGTCTATGGGTATATTCACAAAGAAAATTACAATCAAATAATAAACATAAATTAGAACTAGTATTCTCGATTGAAACAATTGAGCTAATTGCAGACTGTTGCAAAAAATCTACAGGTGGCTAAACTGATCCATATCAGTCGGAAGCGTCTCCAAGACGCTGGCTGCATTGCCCCGCTGTTTGGCAATGCTGATGCGCTGCGCCAGATACTCACCAGCTCTCGGCATACGCGTTATATCTTTATGACCTATAATTAAGTAATTTCTACTATGTTGATAAAGGCAAGGTATTTTTATACCCACATCAAAACACGTAAACGTATTTATACGTTACTAGGCAACAAGCAACAATAAAATACAGGACCTCCTAACAAGGTAGATTATAACCTTTTCTACAAATTTAACTTTGTTACAAAAATATTAAAGGACCAAGGGATAGCTTTTAAAGTAGTGACTTATTTCGCCCTGATACTAATTGTTTTTGTTCGTGACCCTGCACCCTGCTGTCACGGTTCTTAATATCAAGATAAGCGACACGAAATTAAGCTTTTTAAAAGTTTTAAATCATTTTGGCATGCCGATTTAATCTTTTGATTTATTTTCATGGAAAAATTAAGACTTGAAGAATGAACAGATTGTTTTATGAACAAGTTTTCAGGTTACTATTAAATTTTTAAAGTAACGAGAGTGCTAGCTCTTGTCTCTGTCTTTAATGCTTGTTTTGATATGTGTGAGAGCATGACAGGGGAGCAGCTTAGCTCTGCTCCAACCAAGAATACTGTCATCTTGACTTTAGTAATCTTTTTAGAAAGCTGCACCGTAAATTGAAATGTAAAGGTTCGAAGATAGGTATATACTGAATTTAAATAGTTATTTACGCTGCCATACACCGATTCTGAGATTAAAACTAGTATTCATATTCATATTCATTGTTGGGGTTATCTCCTCGTTGAGGGCACTCCAGTTAGTTATAGTTAAGTTTGTAGGTAGGTAAGTAAAAAGACACGCGCGCGTGGCAAAGGTTTCGTTACGACTGTTTATTGTTTACTAAGTACTTCGTAAATTCGCTGTATGAGCAATATTGGCTCGTACATGCTCCCGAGGGAAAGATATACATGCGTACCTACTCAGATCACCAAAAGTAAAAGCAATACAAAATTAAGCAAAGTTAAAAGTAAAGTTAGGTATATAAAGTTAAGTTTATAGTTAAGAAGATCTTAATATTATTTAGGTATTTCACAATCTAAATCCTGTTGTAACCGTTGTTGCCGGTTGAGGGATGTCTTTCAGATGTCCGCCTCTTGCTGTAGCGTAGAGTGCAATTTCCTCTAGTTCTATCTCCTCTGTTCTCTCTCGAGTCTTTGCGGAGGTTATAGTTGTAGTGTTATTTTTCCTTGTACAGGCAGTGAGGTGTTTTCTGAATCGCCATACTATGATTGTGACTACAATTCCTCCCACCAGCACAGTGCTTATAGTGTAGATCCCGATGTCGTGGATAGATAAGTTGTATGGCAGGCTTTCTCGTTCCTTTTGTTCAATTATCTGCTTGTCTAATAATCTATGTTCGTCAGATAAATTCAGCTGGGGCAGTATGATGTTTGTCATTTTGGACGTGCCCTTCATATCATTTGGTGAATCGATTTTAGGAACTTCTAATGATATACCATCAAGGGTCTTGCTGGTGAAAACGTTGTGTGAATAAATTGTAGAGTCCTTGTGTTGTATTACGCAATCCTGACCTAGGGCAAGTAGCCCTGTCTTTGTGAACACTGTCGGTGTTATTTGATTCTCACACACTATACGGGTCGGACATTCTGTTAGGCAGATAAATAGCCATATGTTAGGTTTATGTAATTTAATCCACTGGTCAGAGCATTGGCGCTGTATCCAATCGCAAGTAATGTTTTCATAAACATGTTGACTCAGTATTTTGGCTTCGCAGGATGCTGTTGGTCCATGTAAGTTGCTTATCGGCGTGTAGGTGTGGCAGATGTAGTTCTCCGCCGCCATCATGGAACACTGTTGTAGATCGGTATCTTCTATTTGTATGTAGGTATTTTTTACGAAGTTTACTCCTATGTACTGTGACGATGTTGCAATAACCTGGCATTGTTTATGCGCTCGCTGTGTAGGTATAGGTATATTGCGATAAAGTAAATATTCGTCGTCGGCCAATAGCGGTATATGTAATTCGAATAGTAGATATTTTTCAGTGAGCCGGGCTTTCACATAAATAAGTTTATATATGCTTTGTATGTCTTTGTTATGCTTTATAGGCAACGTTAATCTTGTTGATAGAAAGCCGGCGATTTGGTTTAACTGTTCCGATAGTTCTTGCGGTGTAAACAGTTCCATATCGAGATGTCCTCTATAAATGTCGGTTAGTGCATTTATGAGCATTTGTTGATTTCTTCTCAACACGGAGAGTAGTAGGCTGGCTGTAAGTGCACCAGCGTTGACATCGTTCATAGTTTTCATAATCTGAAATCTGTTTTCTATCGCTGCCATGTCATCTCTTGTTTCGTTCATGTATTGTTGTATTGTGTTAAGCTGTGTTTTGACGAAATCTTCATTTTTCTTTATAATGTTGTTTTGTGCCTCGATAATTAGTGTCTGATTTTTTATTAAATCCAACAAATAGCGCTCGTTCGTTTGAATCTTATGTATGTCCTGTGCGTATTTGTCAGCAAAATCGCTATCGAGAACTCCAAATAGTGTACGTGCCAGGTTTCCTATGCCGTCGACATAGCCGCGGCGTCTTCGTTGTTGATGTTGAGAAAGTAATAATTGGTTATATTCATTTAGTTGATTCATTTCAAAGTTAAGTTGCTTCACAGTACCGTGACATTGCTGGCCAGGCATCGTACCACATATTTGTGTCAAGTGATTGATGAATTCCCCGACCTTGGTTGTACTTTGCCAAAATGTTGTAAGATTGAAAAAGACGAGGAGTTTCCATTCGTCGTGTATCAGTTGAATGTTTCCAATAGGGTCAAAGTAGATCGGGCTGTTGTCAGTTAGCGCTGATATCTTAAAATGTTCAACTGATGTTGTCATTCCACAGGATACCGTTGTGAATGCTACAAGAAGCATCATAAACAGGCTGTTAACAGTTTTCTTAGTTGTGGTATTTTTGTAGACGTTGTCCTTTTTGGGATTTTTGTGTATCACTTTCTGTGACTCAGCTTCTTCTCCTGCTTCGTTGATAGGGAGCGGAGCTAGTTTTGTTATTGGCCTTTTTAGTTCGCCGTTCTTCGTTTTAAGCGTGACAACTCGCACCAAGCTGTCGCTACCCGGGTGCAGTTCCACTACCCGGCCCATAGCCCACTTGCCTGGAGGTAGATTGCTTTCCTTCACGAGTACCAGTTGTCCCTTTTGTATGTTTTCTCTTCTTTGCTGCCATTTGTTTCGGTTCTGCAGTAAATGAAGATATTCTTTAGACCAGCGATCCCAGTAATGCCGGCGCAAGAGCTCAATAAGTTTCCAGTTGTTTCTGATGTCTATAGATTTCATTTCTTCAGGTTCATTTATTGGTAGTGACAGCGTCGGACTCCCCGTTAGAAAGTGGCCAGGCGTAAGATAATCCAGGTCTTCCACATCTTCGGATATCGGCCCCAATGGTCTGCTGTTCATGCATGCTTCTATTTGGGTAAGAAGCGTAGAAAATTGTTCGTAAGTAAGTTTTTGTTGACCTATTACGCGTTTCAGGTGATTCTTCATAGAGCGTACGGCGGCTTCCCACAAACCTCCTGCTGATGGCCAGGATGGAGCGTTAAAGTGCCACTCGATTTGAAGATCATTTATTTCGTTGAAGAACTCTGAAGAAAGCATCGTTTCGTATTAGTACATTTATTTTCGCCATGGCTAAATAAGCAATTTTTGCATAATTTTAAACTGTTTGTTGTTTCAACTCGCTTCGCGACAGTCATACCTACAAAAGTGGGACATTGCCTCAGCACGTGTTGATCACTTTTGCAGAGTGGACAGTTTCGTAACGTAGAATGGTAGGTTTTCGCCCATTTATACGCTTTATTAGAGTTCGTTGACTTCTGATCGTTATTATTTTTATAATTGTTGTTGGCATTTTGTCTTTGATCACCCTTTTTTGTACGAGCTGTTTCCAATGTCATGAACTTTAACTCCAGGAACTCCATAAATTCGTCTAAGTCTGGTAGCTCTCTCGAGTGTTTCATATTCTGAATATAGTCACCGTGGGTGGCATCATCAAGTTTTGATGTTAATAGGTGGACGATAAGTGGTCCCCATATAGGGATTTCTATTCCCATATTTTCCAATGCGTTTAAACACTCTTTCGTGGTGTCATGGAACTTCATTATGTTAGATGAGTTCGGTTTGTCGATAGCTGATTGATTGAGAAGCGTATCGATGTATGAGGTGAACAAAAGTCGCTTGTTGTCAAAGCGATGCTGTATGATATCCAGGCATGTGTCATAGTTCTCGGCACTGACTGGAAGGTGTTTTATTAGCCGCTCCGCTTCACCCTTCAATTTGGATTTTAAAAATTTCATTTTCTGAGTTTTGTTCAGCGTTGGATTATTATGGATCATTTCAAAGAATAAATCTCTAAAGGGTATCCAGTTTTTGTAGGATCCATTGAACTCTGGTAGTTCCATCCTTGGGGTTGTTTTTTCGTAGTGAGAGGTTTCAAACATTTTTCTGTTTAGATTTTCCTTGAGGTCATCGTAAATGTGCTCCCAGTAGTCGTACTTTTCGTCATAGTCCTTATCTCTTCCCTGCAATAAGTAGCTGAGTTCCCAATGGATCTTGTCAATAGATGCCCACTTTGTTTGTATAGTATTTAAGTGATCTTGTAGTTGCCAATTTTCTTTTGTAACAAATAGATTTATTTTTGATACTGCTCGTTCGAAAGCGTTAAAGTTGAACATTTGGTTGCGAAAAAGCACTGATATTTGCTTGTCCGTCTCTTCATCCGTAGGCTGTTGAACCTTAGGGGTGCCAAATTTTGGTGTTCCATGAATGTTAGGCGCTTGCAGCCTGGATACTTCTGAACGTCCAGCTACAGTCTTAGATAACTCCTTCTGTAGTTGAGTCATAGATTCCATTGTTTCGTCGAACATGGTCTGAGTTATTTCATAAATGTTTTCCTTAAAGTAGTCATGGCTGCTCTTCGCTAACTCATACTTCTTCAGGATCTCGTGGTTAGAAAGAAACTCGTCCCAGTGGGATCGTAAAGCTTCAATACGCTTTTTAAGGTAATCTAAGGATTTTCTACTGATAGGATCCTTTTTGTAATTGGTTTTAAGGGTTTTGATATTCTCGTAAGAATTCTGTTGTTTGTTTATAAGTTCAAGGAAGTAGTTTTCCTCCATTGTTAACAGTTAGTGGTTGGTTTTTGTGTACTCACAGTTAGGTTCACAGTTCGGTAAGTTGTATTAGTAACAGTAGACGTTGTCTCTGCTCGTAAGTTAATAGTTCAGCAATGAGAGCCGTAGACGTAATCCCCGCCGCGCTAGTTCGTTGTGAAAAGTTCTGGCATTCAGTGTAGCTCTCCCGACTTACGCTATTTGCACCTTCTCAATACTGCTGGTGAGACCCGCTGGTGGGAGGCCAACAGCACCGATTTGCTAACGTAACCGAAAAACACCACACAAAACACTTTCCAGAATGATTTCTTCTCGAAGGACCAAAAAGGTCCGAGAAGGCTCGAAGGACCAAAAAGGATGTTGGGGTTATCTCCTCGTTGAGGGCACTCCAGTTAGTTATAGTTAAGTTTGTAGGTAGGTAAGTAAAAAGACACGCGCGCGTGGCAAAGGTTTCGTTACGACTGTTTATTGTTTACTAAGTACTTCGTAAATTCGCTGTATGAGCAATATTGGCTCGTACATTCATATATATTTATTGCAATCATTGTGTACATTTTTAGGTCTTAGTTTAAAAGTAATGTTTATGAGGCACAATGGTACCCTAGCAGGGCGTGGCAATAGGTACTGAGAGTGGAGGTGGACCGGGTTTCTATAAGAATCTCTAGTTATGTTTTAGGTTTTAGCGGAAAAATATAGTTCAATAACTTTTGTAGTTACATTTTTATATATTATTGTATAGGTAGTAATGTATATATTCATAATGCATAAAAATTCGTTAGTTTTAGTTTTCATTTTAATTTATCGTTGAAGAAGTCACTTAAATTATAATAGCATTTATGTAAAAGGTATTGTTTTAATTTTTTTTCAAATATATGGTCTTTTCCCTCGTCTTTTAGTATATCCGGTATTTTGTTATAGATTTTAGATGCCATTGCTTTTGGCCCGGAACTTTGCATTTTTAGTTTTGACTCGGGTAGTGTAATTTTATGCTTAAACCTAGTCGGATAGCGTCGCGCTAGAGATAGTATGTATGTAAAGCTTTAGTATTATTACATATTCTCTAGCGAAGCGTAGAAAAAAAATCTACAGGTTGTCCGGTACTTAATGGATAACCGTACCGTAGGTATTTGTGGGAAGGGGGGAGGGGAACACGGCCACTCAGGAAAAAATATTAAAAAATATATATAGCAGTCAAGTTTTCTTGTTTTAAGTACGAAATTTGAGACCTTCGTTCATATTATTGGACAATAAAAGGCTACAAATTAAATAATAACGAATTGATTTTCTCTGGGAATAACCGTGCATAATTGGACTTGCTATCGCGCATTACCCATTTGTAGCCGTACTGGTTAATTATTCACGGTTATTCCCAGAGAAAATCAATTCGTTATTATTGAACTTGTAGCCGTAGTGTCCCATAACGTGAACAAAGGTATGTATAATATGTACTAAGTATTTAAAAATAGAAAACCTAAAAATCATAGACTAGCAAATATTTTTTTTTAATATTTTCACAAGTACCTGCGGGGTTATTCATTAATTACCAGACAACCTGTATGAAAAAAGTGTTCGCGCTTGTACAATTGACGCATTCGACCGCATGATCTATTCTCTGTGGTACAACCGGAAGGCAATTTTATTCATGGACAATGAAGGTGTTAAACACTTCGATACTCTTGTTGAAAGTTCTTTTAAATCTCTATATAGGTATCTAAAGCTAAAGTTTTAATTTATATATGAGGGTGACCTCAAACGACCTGTGGTATACCAACTGTTATAATAACATCTAATTAACCAGCAGAAGTTAGCTATCTAGTTAGGAGTTTGTATCGCGATGCGAACTAGGACCGTCGGCACCTGAGAATAAGAAAACAGGCTATGTGGATGCAAACGTCACATAAACCTTGAACTAAACAAAAAGCTTCAAAGCATCGTAGACGCTATGGCGTAGAGCGTCTACGAAATAAAGGTTACAAGAACAAAACTTGAAATTTAAAAAATTCCCCCCGACAGATTATCATGAAATATGGCTAAGAATTGCTTTGTGGTGCCGGCTTAGAATTTGCACCATACCAACTCTTTCCGCGGGTGTCGTAAGAGGCGACTAAGGGATATCCACCGGGGACGGGCAGCAGCGCCCCCTGCGGAGCAATTCTACCACCGAACTGCGATCCCCAACCCGCATGCCCAGCGCGTGGATTATGGGCGTTGTCCCCCATGTGATAAAAGCCAATTAGGTGCTTATCCGGCGGAGGCCTGCGTCCAGTAGTGGACCAATACAGGCTGTTGATGTCGAGGAGGTTGGCTAAGAACACTCGGGATAAAATTATCTATGACACAAAAAAACTAAACGAAAATCGGTTCATCCGTTTGGGACCTACGATACCATAGACAGATACACAGACAGACACGCTAACTTATAACACCCCTGTTTTTTTGAGTCGCGGGTTAATAAATAGACGATACACATGTTGTAGTTGTACAAAGAGGTCATGTATTGATCAGGCATTCTCAGGATGCTATACAATCTTATTGAATAGGTGTCTAATAAGATCTATCGTGTTTCATTCATCAAAGACCCTTTAGAAATGTATGTAGATACTGCCAGTTCCTACCATTTCATTTGGATGGTTGGATGTCACACTCACATGACATAGATAACAATGAACGATGAATAGATAAAGCCGCTTGGTAGAAACGGTAGATGGGGGGTTCAAAGGAAACAAAGTGTTAAATATTTAAATTGTCGCGTAAAATGTGATAGAACAAAATAAAAAATCTTAAAAACCCCCCAACAGATTTTCATCAATAATGGCTAAGAACTCGGGAAAAAATTATCCATGACACACACAAAAAAAAACTAAGCGAAAATCGGTTCATCCGTTTAGGAGCTGCGGTACCACAGACAGATACACAGACAGACACGTTAAACTTATAAAACCCCTCTCTTTTTGCATCGCGGGTTAAAAACTGAGTAATCTCACATATTATGTTCGCAGTTAGTTAATTTCTCAAAAATTTGATGTTACGGATCCATAGTTAGATTATAAGCTCTGCCTATTTTGGACCTTGATGATGGTGTTTGAATTGTCCAGCATTAGGTATTTTCATGTTTTTGAATGAATCGCAATTTATTCGATACTTTTATTATCCAATACCTCCGGATACTATTTAATTACTCTGAGACAGACTCAGCATGTTGGCACGTTCCTCCAGCAGCTAGTTCGAAACTTCCCGCAACTTTTACCACTGACGAAGACGTCGATAGGAACCTACCATAGACTATAGATAAATCTTATAAACTGCTTCGGCTGCGCTGTCATACTTTGAATGTCAAAGTGTAAGATAAGCAACTGGCGGGATTTAAGTTTATGATTTTCGCGGCTATGTTATGGATACTATATAATCGAGCTTAGAGTTCAGTGTTAATTATATAAAATATTCTTAACATAATAAAAAAACAAAATAGACGTGCTTCTTGTTGAGGTTAAGATATCATTGTTTGTTAATAATTACCTTATTATTGATAATCTCAAAACGACAAGGATTTTAAAGTAGGTAGGTAAATAAAATCAATATAGGTGCGGCGGCCTTGCTTATCTTTTTGCGGTGATTACAAAGTCGATGATAAACGTTGGTGGTCTTCCAACACAAACGTAGGTTCGTAGTTACCCCGCTTAAATTCATAATGTAAATCGATGATTTCGGTTAGCAAGGAATCCGGACGAAGAAAATTATGTTCAAGTACTACGCGCAGTGTCAATCATAAGAAAAAGTTTGACTGACTGCTTCCGAATAAACTTACTGAAGTAATAATTCGACCATACTCTTGAAACCAAAATAAGTACGATAAGAACCATACTAAATCAACAGCTTTGCATACTAATACAAATTGTAATGTATTCGTGCGTGTATCACTATTTTCGCCGCCTGTTAGCTACATTTTGCCAACGAATAAAAAACAATAGTACAAAGTACACCTAGGCGATAAAGTGCCCAATTCCTATCGAGTGTGTCATTTGAGGGCCGAGGCGCAGCCGAGGGCCATAAACACACGAGGTAGAAATCGCACTTTTTCCCGAGTGATACATAGTGCTTTATACTACACCTTCGAAGAAAATCGTTTTAGAATCTTCAAAATCACTCGAGTAAATTCAAATTGTAAACTTAAATGTAGCAATAAAAACGCGCACGTACGATTTAATGCATGCATGGTTCTTTTTATGAATTATTGTTCCGAATACGGAAGAGGCCGATATCATTATGGCGGATTCGGAGTAAAACTTTTTGTCGTTTGACCTAGTATGAAAATAGCCATAGCTACTGGCTTATTTTAAGGAAAATTCAAAAAAAATAACATGTTAAAAATTAAATTCCATAGAGTTTTCCCTCCCGCATTTCAAAACGCCTGCAATGACGTACTTTCTACCTTATGTTTGGAAAAGGAATAAGCAACTTTCTGAGCCAGTGTAGTATAAAAGAAAATGAACCAATGAGCAGCGAAAAAAGTAATGAGTAATACACTCACGAATACGTCTGAATTTACTAGTTGGAAGCAAAGAAATGGACTTGTATTGATTGAACATCCCCGATTATGTAGGTAACTATTAGTAGGTACTTTGCTTTGCCAAGCGCTAACATTGTGAATAGGTACCTTCAAAGCCAATTTCACAAGTCAAGGCTACAGTCTCTGTGACTACGTACCTATTGGGCTAACCGCAAGCCACACAGCGCTTGAGATGTTTGCAGAGCTCTTGCTTGATGCTAATTCAGATAGCAAACAGAGACGCCCAGGTCCTAAGTTTACTAAGTGTCTGACTGGTACATGAGTTTATGGATCTCTATTAACAAAGTGTCTAAGAAAATCAGTGTCGGATTAACCAGCAGGGTGAGAAGGCTTGAGCCTAGACCGGCATTTTTGGGGCTTTAACTCTTTGTAAGCGCAATAAAGGTTGAACGTTTATTAACGTTCACCGAATGGACGTCATTGTGTAAGTGGCATACATTACCCTGATGATTGAGCTTTGAGTAGCCCAGAAATTTACCCAAAAACTATTTCTCATGCAATTTCAACGAAATTGTAAAAATAATCTAGGACATGACAATTGTAGAGGCAAGGGCGGCAAAAACTTTACAGCAGAAAATATCGAGTCCCAGGCAAGCCCCAGGGCTACTTATTGATCGTCGCTATTTTGTATTTTTCTGTAGATTTTTTGTTCCATAAGTAAAGATAAAGATAAAGATAAAGATCATTTATTTGCATAATCATGTGCAGTAGGCCTAGCACGGGGATTGTTGTCTAGGGTAGTAAGCAATGTATGACAATGCGATGTCATTCTTCTCTATTCTACCCTAGACAACTATCCCCGTGCTAGGCCGGCAGGTACAGTGAGACCGAAAAGAGTAGAAAATAAATGAGGGCGCTGCTTTCGTTTACAACACGAATACTACGACGCAAACGGTCTTGATGCTTGCGTTTAGCAATAAAATTTTGTTGAAAATGTGGATGTCAAAAGGTACGTATCCGACCAAAAATAGTAGAAATCAATTATCAAGAAACTAAACTTTACTGTAAACTGGCAACTCTTTATGAATGCTGTTTGTAGACTAAATTAATTTATGATTACAAAAGTAATCTCATAGGAATTCTTATTATTATTGTTATCATTTATTCTTCAAAAGTACAATACTTAATTAAGCATAACCAGTTTACTAAACCACTTTTAAAAATAATCTTATAAAATATCCTAATCATCAAAATAGGTACAAGTTTTCTGATTGCGCACAAATTGAAATTGTCCGATTGTTATAAGGTGTGTTTCTCTTTTTTCTGCAGGAGTTTTGATTATTCTTTTGTTATGCTAGTAGGACCTTGCATCTTCAATCCCAGATACATAACGGAAGGACCTACCAAAAATTTTATTTAAATTATACTCAAATGTAACGCAGGACCGTTAAGAGTGGCAGATGGGTTTTGAGGTCAACAAATGGCAGAATTTAATGATGATGATGATGATTTTGTTTAAAAGACTCAAAATATGGAAGTGGACTATACGTTTCCAATACAAACGGAAATAAACATTAAAAATACCATGAACGAAATTTGCAAAAAACAACATAAATATTAGTCAGGCAATCAAATTCACAATTTTAATCGTTTGAGACAGGCAGATTTTACTTCTTAAATACCATAGAATCAAGTATTTATCAGTGATCTCGGAGGTTCTTTGAAATTTACCGTAACATCGGGCCATAACTTTCCCACTTGAAATTCGGCTAAACAATGTATGAAATCTTTATCAATCACTTGTCTTGTTCCCCTGCGATTAGTTTTTTAAATGTTGGATTACACTTAACACCTTATTAAACTATAATACAGTTATTTTAATGCAAATTTCGTTGAGTTACCCAATGTTTATTAACATTTGCGTGACATTTTGAAAAGATTTGACATTGGTTTCGTGTTGCCAGGGCAAAGGTTTAGTTTAGTTCCATTGGAATTAATTTTTACTCTTTTCGGTCCAGCTGTACCTACTTTTTTATGAGTTTCGAAAGATCCTTGTTAAAGCAACACTAGATTTCTGTCAAATCAGTGAACGTATAATTCAAAATTCGAACTCCAAAAGCAAAATTTAAATTTGGATAAAATAATATCAGCGTTTTGTTCCTAATTCTAAATTGTCGAATAATACTCGTACTAATAGTTTACAGAAAAAAAGTTCCAATATTTTTTTAAATTTCGTTGGTACCTACTGTTTAACCAGGTTTAAAACACATAAACCTTCCTTAGTAGAATTGGATGAAACTTCGGCCGCTTCATTATAAATGGAACAGCTGCATGGAGGTAAAGGCTGGCAAGTTTCATCGTAAATATGGACCCGAATGGTCCCGGGATGATTCTTGTCACCTGGGCCCGCCTCAACTGCCACTGACATCTATTTATTACAGAGCCTAAACACAATTTGATCTTGTGATATTTATAAATGAAAAGGCTAGGGTACCTACTACGTAAATGGCTAGAAAAATATTGAAAAAACTTTTTCGTGAGACTCTTTTCATAAAATGTAACTAAGGAGACCGGAAACTCGTAAATACTTTTTAAAGTTGGCCAATGAAACCTTCACCATGAAGTTTTCTACTAACTTTTGGGAAAACTTTGGCGGGAATAGTTTAAAAGTGATTATTTTTTTCTCTGTGGAAGTGAAATAAATTTGTCTATGGTTTATGGCTACTTTAGTTTTGTTTTAGCAAAATTAAATTACCTTCATACTTTTTTATGCAATCTTATTTTATACAGAGGTTACAAAATAAAGTTTATTTCAAGTTATGTAGTTGCACATAATTATAATGCATAGCAGTGAATTGAGTCCACCCTTACAAATGTTACATACTTAGCTTCTACATTGTAATCATGGTGATTAACGGTCGCGTAGAAGCAGTCATGTAAGTACCTAGTATATTTTTATTCAGTGTAAATCTCATAACCATTTCATTTTAATGACCTTTCCTCCACGAAGGATGGTTTATGTACCTACATAAATCAACTTTTACTAAAAAAGCAGAGCAAAAACCTAATCCCACTAGATTTAGGTTAGGTTCTCGTTAAAGCTAAGCTTTTACAAGCTTTTTAACTGCATAGCCGCTCTTAAACATAACCTAATTGCAGTTGAGTGTATGTCACCGGGTTTAATATCGCCAGAGTTATAAAATACTTGTGACTACGTTTAATTAAAACATGAAGTATTCAAAGACTGTAATAACGAGCCAAGAGCGGGAGCAGAGTTATGGCCGATGTGAGAGTTTCGTGAATTACGTAGCTCAACTATTGGGTAAGCGAGGGACTTCAACATCAGTTCAAGTAACCTACATTCCTACATACGTATCAGTAAAGGGGTTTGAAGATTTTGGCCCTGGACGCAGGCCTCCCCTCGAGGAGCGCCTTGTTGGCTTTTATCTCATGGGGGGTAATGCCCATAATCCCCACGTTAGGCATGCGGGTTGGGGATCGCAATTCGGTGGTAGAATTGCTCTGCAGGGGGTGCTGCTGCCCGCCCCCGGTGGATATCTCTAAGTTGCCTCTTACGACACCCGCGGGAAGAGTTGTGGTGGTGCAAATTCATTCATGTAAACTCTACCATCATTGAATCTTAAAAGACGGGGTGTTTTCTCTAGAAAAGAGTTCTATTTCCATCCAGAGCACGGTTTTGTAGAACTTGGCACTGTTGAAGCTTTAATGACGCATGATTGATATTTTTAAGTAAAACGAACTCATTTTGCTTATTTGAGTTGGAAGAGATCTTCAGGCATCAAGTGAGGTGAGATTGTAATTAAAATTAATATTGGGACTGTTTTCAAGCCTCAATTAAAAAAACAACGACTTTTATATCATATAAAAAAAGCAAATAATGAATTCAATTTATCTTTTTCATTCTCTTGAAGGTCGGTTTAGCGTAATTCTAAGCTCCTTAGTGAATTTTGAATTGGGCTATGCGGCTTTGTGAGAAGCAATATTTTGTTGAATCAATATATTACATCCTATCTAGGTCAACATAAACCTATTATTATACGAATAATTTCGCAAATATCGTAGTACATATGCCGTGCCAATGTCAAATTTCTTATCACATGTTCTGAATTATAATTGTTTATTGAACGCAATAAATAGCTCATACAATTTTAGCTTAGCATCAGCGACTTGCTTAGTTATACATACGGCTTTCGATCGAAGCTTTTACATTCATTAAGCTCTTTCAAAGTTTGCTCTTCAAACGTGACACTTTTAGGAAGTTACGAAGACATTTAAAAATTGGTCCAGAGTAAACTCGAGCGGGTTCACAAGACTAGACCTTTTTATGCAAATCTTGAAGGATGTGCCGAGGTTTTTAATGAAACTGCGATTACTTTGATGAATGTGGCACTGGCAGTCGTGTGACGACCCTTGTCGGGGGAGGCTTAAACCAAATTAAATGTCAGGTACCTATATTGATTTAAATTAGAAAGCGTAACAGCGGAGTGATCTCATTTAAGGGAGGTATTTAAGATGTTTACAGAACAATTTGTAAACTCAATTGGTTTGCTTGAATAACTTTAAACTGTACAAAGGCGGAGAGTAAATCAGTTATTTATTAAACTATCTACCTACCTAATCTACGTTATCTCAATCGAGGTAGGTACTTAAATTGAAAAGGTTGTTCGAGAACAGTGTCGTTCACTTAACTGCCGGGTCCTTTTTATAAGTCAGAACAAACATCCAGGGTACTCAAGGAATCAAACGAAAAAGACAAAGTAAAAACAGAACTCCGAGAATCGAAACGACCGAAACTCTTCAGTGATACGTAATCTAATAAAAAAGTAAATGAGACTCCCTTACGCAGCAGGAATTTTAATCAATTTTGTGGCCAATAACTGGAGATGGCGCATAGCCGACTCAACGAGCGGCATTTTGCAAATAACCGCCTTAAAAACGTTCACTTTGATACCCATTCCGATTTATAACTTTCATACAACTTATCTCCTTCTACTTTGCTTTGGGTAGCATGGGTAGATAAATCACAATTTTGATTATTGCGCTCGCTGAAAATAATGTAAGCAGATATTTTGTTTAATAAACGAGTGTTTTACCCATGGTGCCAAGATTATTAGTTTTTCTTGGAACGAATAGAAACCAGTCCTTTTGTTTCTGTATGGAGGGCGACGGCAAAAAGAAATATATACCTATTGAGAATAACGTGGCGCCATAGACAAGAGAGTCGTCTGTGAGCTAAAACCCGCAGGGCATACTGAATAATGAGTTTCACAAGTATTTAGAAGGAACTTTATTACGGGTGCTACTTAGCAGGCAATTAAGGAGGTTTTAATATTTTTCTTTCTCGCTGTAGGTAATTAGTACGACCATTCCGATTTCCAGCTCAGATGTGGTTTGAGTCGGAGAAAACTAGGTAGGAAACCTTCCTTTGATGAGGAATTATTTCCATTTGATATCATTGGAAATAGTGCCCATTTTAATAGAATTGTAGCTGCATAAAAACATATTTTTGCTGTTTTATGCCGAAGCAATTTATTTAATAAAATCATTTAAATGGGTCAGGGATTATTCATAAAAGCTCGTAGATTACTAACGCTTGTTGTTTATCACTAAATTGCGGTCGGTATTGTATTTACTATCTAATTAATGTATTGAATGAATAGTCGGTTTTGAGTATAATACGTGTGGGCTACCTACATTCCAATAATAAAATAATTATGTGATTTGTGAATTCTAAAGCCTTACCTTACGTACTAAGTATGAAAAACTTGTAAAACGAAACCAAATATGTATAAAATCTTACTCCTATTGCTAAGATATTTTAAAAAAAGTACACTGAAAATAATGTAATCCGCATCATGAATCCATATGAGCCTGATAAGATCTTGTCTTCTGTGACTATGAGACCTTAGTTAAATCGTAATACCTTCTACCAAGTAATGAATTGGCCTTATAAAGTGTAGTTATTTAATTTAATTCGGAGATTAAATGCCACAAATTTGATTGCTAACCCTAATAATTTTGACTTAGATTGCATTGATATGTCAATGATGAGCCTATTTCTTCTTTTAAATCAAATTCGATATGTTGCAGCTACCATGCATTCTTATTTGTATTGAATGAGATATTTATCATTCCAACTATTTTGACGCCAACTAAGATAAAATGCGTCTAAGTTGGACTATATTTTTTTTAGTGTATATAGACTTTTTCCAATAGGAATCGCATTCTCGGCGCTCGCCATGTGAACGAATTTATGTATAATACAAGTCAATGTACAGACGGTTGCCGAGTCGAAACCGTTTTTATAGTGGATAAAAATGGGTGGCACACGGTAAGACACGATCTTATTTGCCTTATGCATGTGAAAAGGGCCGAAGACGATATTTTTTACTAGCTCACAAGCGGCTCTGCATAATTGTTTGCAGACAAGTGTGAAAGTGCAGGCGGTGCAGTAAGCTTTCAACATCCGAGAGCGTGCTGAGGTCGTGCCGAAACTTTGCCGAGTAATCAGAAAAAGCACATAATACCAAAACCCAGTATGAAAAAGTCTCTCGTCGCCTCTGCGAACCTAGCAGTTTTTTTTGTCAAACTAGGCCTAGATCTCAGCAGGTACTCTTCTTCTTCTTCGTTTTCTTCTTCGTTCTCTCAGAATTCAATATTATTTCTTTGGTTCATCTAGAGTGAAAAGAATATTGAAAAAAAATTACGATAAAAAAAATTAAGGTTAAGGTTTCACACATCATTTGGTCGAGATCTCAAGAACCCAACATCTATTGAAATTACTTGTTTTGATTCATAGGTATATTACTAATTATGTGGTTTCTCCAAGTCAGTTTCTTAGTTAGTTATGTAGTTTTATTGTAATAAATAATAAATATAATATAATAATAAATATAAATGTGTGTTCTTGAGTGAAGACCACGACTCGGCAAAAGTAATGTAGGACGCCCAGCGACCAGGTTGGATGACGATCTGCGAAAGACTGCAGGCAGATGCTGGATGCGGCAAGCTGAAGACAGGGCGCTATGGCGCTCATTAGGGAAGGCCTATGTCCAGCTGTGGACTAATATAGGCTGATGATGATGATGAATGTAATAATATAATAATTTGAATTGTTGCGCTTACGCCTATCCAAAAAAGTATGCTTTGTCCTGGTCCTATTTCAAAATTGCGTGCTGTGTGCAATCTTAATTCATAAAATAAACTTTTCAAATTGATCTTCCCAAATTAATATTCTCATTTTTATTGTTACAGATAAATCAGCAATCGCCGTCGCCATAACCGTGAACAACTGAGCAGTGTAAAGTGAAATAGTTACATTAATTGAAAGTAAAGTTTGGTGCGAGGGTTGGTTAGAGGTGTAAGGATGCGGCTTGCGGGCGGCGGGGGGTAGCATGACAGCGCCTGCCACGGCGGCCTGATGGCGCTAGTGCGCCGGATATTAGGTGACGCCCAGGTGAGCAATAAATTGTATTGGAATCTACACACCAAGTTGCATACGAGAAATTTTGCCAAGGGTAGCCAATATCACCGGTGTGACAAGTTTACAAAACACTGTTGGCTACAAGTCAATATAACCCACCTTGCTGCGTCGGTGGCGTCGCGGCGTCGTCGGCGGGTTTGTAGAGTCCATTAGAGTGGGTAGAGCTTATCGTAAAAGGGCTATAGGTAGACCACACAACTGGCAGATCTCTGTAGAACCTTTTCACAATAAGACAACAAACGACAAACACACTAACAAACGCCACTTTTGGCGATTGTTACTGTGACATGGTTCTATAGCGATCCGCCAGTAGTGTGGTCTACCTAGCTGCTGATGTGATACGTTCTGAAGCGTGTGGGTGCCGTGAAAATATCAGACACGTCATGAGGTTTAAGTTTACGTGGTACAGCGCATTCCTAGCGGGTGTGCCTTGTGGGTTACTTATTGCTCTGGTAAAGTCGATGGCTTTTGCAATGTAACATCTAGTCAGTGAGTATCAGGTGCTTGTTAAAAATATTCTGCCTGTGCCGTCCATTTACAATTTAAATGTGTATTGAAAAAACGGAATCTTTGGTGTACCTTACAAATTACCCCATAACTAGGATATAGTACCTATAGGTTCACAATCCTACTATCACACTAATAATATTACAAACGCGAAAGTTTGTAAGTATGGATGGATGGATGTTTGTTACTCTTTCACGTAAAAACTAACGAATGGATTTTAATGAAACTTTACAATAATATAGCTTATACATCAGAATAACACACAGGCTACAATTTATAAAGATATTGTGTGAAATGTCCAAAATATGACGATAAGTGTCAAGTAAGTAGGAAAAAATCTACCACTTGCTAGCTATTCTGGCGTGCGCTGCCAAAACCGCTAGAGTTACACATATGTAATGTTGGAAATATTTATCTTAAATAGTCCTACAAAAAGCCCCGCCACAGTATATAATTTTAATGTCATAATGTTATTTCTTTTCTACGCCACGCTAATATAAGCTATTCGAAATACTAATCCTTCGCAGACGAAGTTGCGGGCACCAGCTAGTAAATACTATAAATCAAAAACTCTTTATCCATAAATACATTAAATGTACACTTAGAAACCATACACTTAGGAACCATAAAAATCTTTGCACAAAATATTTTCGCTAGTCTCTTCTAATTAATGGTGCTCATTCGTTTTTGTCTAACCACGTAAACAGCTGCAATGTTAGCTACCCATAATAAACATCGCTGTACCAACGAAGATATGACTAGGTATGAAATATGCATGTCTGAAGCAAATATCATTTAACAAAGCACTGTTTCGAAGCATTATTTGCATTCAGCGATACAGACGCAAAACCTCGTGTTTGCTGACTAGCATGGCAAGACTTGCTAAATGAGTCTTTGTTTACAATAGCAGGAGTAGATACAGTTGTGGGGAATATGTTTATGTTCAATTAATAGCGAAATCGTTAAGGGATTGGAAATCGGGGAGCTTTGATGGTCTTCGTACTTTCTAGAATGATACGTTGTGTAAACCTCACCTTGTTGGTTAAGTCATAGCAGACAAAGGTGTAGGTAAATCACTGGCCAGTACTTAAATTTAGGCTCATGTAACAGAAAAACGAAATAAAAACAGTTTATCTTACATTTGCTCTTAAATTAAAGATCATTTATCTAGACGCGCAATAAAGCGATACGGAATAGTAGTATGTCATTCCCATGAACCATCGGTCACGTATTTGGTTGGTCCTTTCTGTATCTCAAACTTATCAAACTACAGACTTGCAATTTTCCAAGTCTACGCTTGCAATCAATATTCTATTCATCATGAGTTGTGTGGAGTGTACCAGCTGTGAAGTCTCTTCCTTCTTGCGTGCATGATTAGCACAACACTTCATCAGCCTTTAACACAGTCGCTTCACGAGCCCTCCACACCTCGCGTAGACGAGTACACGCATGAACAAGCCCTTTTATGAGCTCTACATTATACAGGCTGAGTTTTGTAGCGTGTTTATCTTTTTCCGGGCTAGAACAAAACTATGAAGGAATTGCAGCTTAAAACATGTTTGGGTTTATGATGGGCAAATCTGAGTCACCTAATTGCAATCGATGTGGCACAATCGAAGATGTTTACCACATTTTGATGGAATGTGCGTGGGGCGAAGAAATTTGTCAAAGATTGTTTGACTCTCACCATATCTTCTGGAAAGTAAGAGGTTGCAACAGCACCCTCTCAGGACCACTGTCCCTGGATGCCAGGGCGCTAATAGAAATATATCGTGCAGTTGTTAAAGAGAGATCACAATCGGATTAGTAATGTAAGACTTAGTTCATAATAATTATTTAAAACCCTGTATAAAAATAATATAAGATTTTAAAAAAAAATGCACCTTGGGAAATCTATAACCGAGTACCTACTGACCGGCGTTGTGGGGCGTAATGTAACGTGTGGCATAGCGAGTGTTCGTGCAGTCAGTGCGTGGAAAGAAGGCGCTCGCAACGAGCAAAAAGACGGATTTTTGACGTTTCATGCTCGTTGCAAATGGTACATTAACATCGGTCAGAACCCTGCTTAATAGTCTAAATGCTGGCCAAACTGTGGCCTTTTGTCAAAACTGACATCACAAAGGTTGGCTACTATGACTAGCTGCATTCTTACTACCCGTTGTCCTATTACCCGTTTTCCCGTAGGAATGAAGCATTTTCCCGTGGTAAAAATTAGCCTATGTTCGTCACGAATAATGTGGGCTTCTAATAGTAAAAGAATTTTTCAAATCGGTCCCGTGGTTTTGGAGCCTATTCAATACAAACGAAAACAAACACCCAGATATAGATTATCGGCTAGGAACACAGACATCAGTTGTTAATAAATACATATTATATCAGTGTCTTTGCGCAGTTTTTAAGCACGAAAAGTATTGTTTTCAAATAAATGCTAGGTACCCTAGTATCTAGACAACGTCTATTTTCAAACCCTAGCTGGAAAATTAAGTTAATGAGTGGCGGTATACCTTTATAATGCCTTCAGATTAATGGTCTCAGATACGGCAGCGGGTAGCCAAAATAGCATTCTTATCGTAAAAGCTGGTTAGTGAGATTATTACATTGTATTTTTGGCTATGTCATATAACGTGAGTGGAGCTTTCACGCTAGGAGTTAGGAACTGCTTCCAAAAAGTTTGTTAAGCTAAATATTTCAACTCAATTTACAAAATTTATTGAAATTATAATGCATCAGTTTTTTAATAATAACCTTCATAATTCCATATAATAATAACAGTTCACATAGACAACTTTAGACTAAGTGCTTCCATATTGTTTATTATACATAGGTATAATGTTATTGCAGTTCCTCATTACCTTCAAATTAATTGCTAGAGCGAACACGTGCAATATTGGATTTTAGAAGGATGTTGAGACCTAATTGAATGTAAATTATAATAGCTAGTTGTTGACAGCAGACATGTTGCATATTGCAGTGATAAGTGCATATATCTACGTTACGTACTTACATAATATTAAACAAAAGCAGCCATGTTGGTATACTTGGTAATTGACTTTTCTCGTCCTAACAAAGTAAAATCGACAATATCAAAGATGTTAAAAGACCGTATAAAAGAACACCCGATATTTTAGTGATATTAAGACCCACTGAAAACCACTGGACACAACTTGCAAATACTCGCAAGAAACCAGAAAGTATAGCGCATGAAAGAGGATGCCTACACCAAGCACCAGGTGCAAACTGGCTGAAATGATGCATGAATGAACGAACAATTTCTTTTCAATACATAAAAATATAACAAAAATTAAATATCTAAAATATCTGATGGTGTTGATAAAACCGTATGAAGTTTGATATACCTCTATAACAGCTTGTATTTTTGTCCAGGCGAAACTACGGAAGATGGTGGACGAGCAGGTATCAGTCGGTACCAGGGTCGACGACACGGACTCCGAAGCCGCTGACCCCCTCATCACACCAGCCACTTCTATCCTAGACCGGCCCGAGTTCGACCCTCGCCCTATCCCACCAGAGAGACATCGTCTTATTGGAACGCTGGACAAGAGGAATGGATCGCTCAATGGGGATAAGGAAGCTACGCTGAATCGAACCACTAGGCTGTCGATACGAAATGGAAAGGACAATCCTTTTATAGGTAAGTTTCTAATACACAACAGCCACTTCCATCCTAGACCGGCCCAAGCTCGACCCTCGTCCTATCCCGCCCGAGAGACATCTTCTAATCGGGACGCTGGTCAAGAGAAATGGATCGCTTAGTGGGGATGAGGAAGCTATGTTGAACCGAACCACTAGCTAGGCTGTCGATACGGAATGGAAAGGACAATCCTTTAATAGGTATTTTGTGATATTTACTACTGTCGTACACGTCCATAACACAGGTTTAAATTAATAAGGGTATAAATGTGATTTGAAACCGGTGCCTAAAGGTTGTCGCAGATCAGAAGCGCACAGCTAAAATAAAATAAAATAAATGTTTATTCCAATTACGAAAATTATACATACAGGTTCTGGATTCACCCTTTAAGCAAAATTTGCTTGTGTTGGGAGATCCCGCTCTTACCATTAATACAATAACAATATTGAGTATTTGAGTAATGAGATTTTATAATATATGAGGACTTTATTTAGCATAATAATAAAAAACAGAAATTATTTGAAAAAGAGTGATCTTTTTGAATTAATAATTACGATAAATAAACAGCAGTATTATACAAAGCAAACTTATACCTAAATGTTTGTCCAAAATATGCATCCTTCATTTACACCAGTTCATAAGAGCCTGGGTTATTATATATTATATTAGGAAAACCACGAGTTTACATTTTTTTTTAAAACGAAATCATAAAACGTGAATTGCCAAAGTTTGAGCCTCATCCTTTATCGTATCTAAAGATAACGAGTTAAAGCCCATATTTGAATGCACAATTTTGTGCTGTGTGGTAGCGGCGTTGGATTAATGTGTGCAGAGCTTTAGTTTGACAGATGATGACTCACTGTTCAAGTACCTAAAGTTTCTTTATGATTTTTTTAAGATTTAAAATTTCAAAAATCAGCTATATAGGTTTAGATTTAATAAATTCTTGGATAGTTCAACAAAAACTAGTAAGTGAAAACAAAAAATATTTACTTCTTTGAAGATTGGTATCCTCCAAGGAGCCTGGCTCTTAAGATAAGTAAAAGTTCCTATTTGATTCGATATTTGTTTTCGCAGATGACGACAATAAAGAAAACCAGGCGAACGGGAAACTGGAATCCCCAGTGAAATGGAATCAGAATGGGAGCGATAGCGGCACTTACGCAGAAATCGGCACCGCAGGGAATAGTAATACTAGCGAGAGGAACATTCTGGATCCTGGAGATAGTTCTGAGGAGGAGGTGCCTCTGCCTGATGCTACTTCGCCGGGGAGGAGCAGCGATGGACCCGAGCCTAGAGCGGATATCACTGCTACTCTAGATGAAGGTACGTTCAATAGATTTACGGGACATTTCCATGGATTTTGTCTAACGATCACTAGATTTTAAACCATGTCCGAGTGGCCGCTAGTCTTGTGTATAGTATCTAACTGAAAATAAAATTTATTAAAAAAATCTTTCAACTAAATTATAGACCAAAAGCAAAGCAATCAGTGCTTAATGGACTGTTTTACAGAAGTTTACTAACACTATTGTGTCTGCGCAAAGACCTGAATTAATGGAGTGATAAAACAAGAACAAATTATAATACACCGTGAAAATATAATAAACGCCGTCTCGCGATAAACGATAAAACTTTCAAACAAAGGCGGAGACAAATTCATCAAGATCAATAAAACAAACTGAGGGTGATGTTGTACCTTTACTAACTTGTTCTGTTTAAGTTTATCTTAAGGGTCCGGCGACGGATGAATTTCCCATACAAACGTAATACCAAAATGATTTTTAATTTGAGCATATTTTCATTATGGTCTGCTATTATTTGTATTAAAATAGTATTTATCTAGGTTCCTGCCACAATTTTTTTTCAAAATACCTTTCTGAAATGAAATTAAACCTAATCGCATTTTTATATGAAAGAATGAATGTTGTCTTAGTAATTGTGTAGATAAGTATTTTGAAAAAAAAATATGGCAGGAACCTGTATAAATACTATTCTAACACAAATAATAGCAAACTATGATGAAAACATTATCAAATTACAAATCATTTTGGTACTACATTTGTATGGGAAATTCATCCGTCGCCGGACCCTTAAGAGTCTATAATCCAGGAGATAATAGTTCGCAACTAGTCGAGTCGGCATGTTTGTGTTACTGATGAACTTAGTTCATGCCACCTACTTGGGGATTCTTCATAGATGTTTCAACTTGAATGCTACAAGAATCTGCTTCAGTTTCTTGAAACTTTGTAGCGCTCTATACTTTGTCAGTGTATTGAGGAAGAACGCTGAATGAACAAGTTTTACAAGTTACGTACTGTTTTACACACACAATTATGTACATATTTGGAATTGTGAATAAGAAACCTAACCCCCTTTTTTGTAGAACGTAAAAATGGAGTAATCACACCTCTTAATTAAAACATTTATTAATTACGTTACCAGGTAATAAAATCTCACACTTTCACCAAAATAAAGGTACGAAGGTAGAAAATTACCGGGCGCAATGTTGGCAGGAACAGAGGGCAATCTGTACAAGGCCGCTTAGCCAGGTATAAATAAGCAAGCTTAATAAGCGTAATGCAACATAAGTAGCATATAAAAAACTTCCTGAATACATAGAGCTCCGTTCACTCAACGGAATATCCTCTCCACTAATGAGCCCGCTGCCTTGGGGAATAAGCTCATTTGTCGAGTAACTGCACAACCAACTTCCAAAGATAGAAACTTTCCGCTTGATGCTGCAATTTGTCTTTTTATTCCACTTTTAATAAGGAGCTAGTTATAACTACTTTTATCAAAGCTACAAAATGACCTGCATCCTCCAGAAGACTAACTCTGCACTAGATGTTCAACCTTTCAGAAAATAGCTCTCAAAAGCCAGCAATGTTTCATCACGGTGACTTATCAGAGCTAGCCGAATAATAGGATCGCAGCGAAGTTGTATGAAGTCGCATAACTTATCTCCACTATTACTCCCAGCCACAATGACAGGACCTTCATAACGTAGCCGAAAGGCTGCTGGCTCATTTGTAACTAATCATTTAGCTTATTGTTTCTGGAACTCATTGCCTGAGAGATTTATTCGGGAGTACGAGGAACCCAATAGCGGTAACAGACCACTATTGGATTCCTCGAATACGTTTATAATCGTTCGGCTGAACTCACGGTGGTCTGGAAGCAGCTGTAGGGTTCACAAAAGGCGTTATATTAGAGTTAATACGTACGATATTCGTTCGATAGCACAATAAAGCTGGCATCGCGCGTCGCACACACCTGCGGTCGCCTGACGCACGTTACATGTGAGTAATCGATTCGTCTGGACCGGGCGGTGGATTCCGTGACTCGGCCAACTTTCTCCTTATTATACCGTTTACATCGCCATAACCGATTCCATTTATTCGTCCGCGCCGGCACCGTACTTTACTCAACTTTTCATATTATAGGACAGCTAATAATGAGGGTTGACGTGAGCTCTTGAATACCAACAAGGACGAACTTCGCGGAAGTGAAGCTATTAACAAGACAATGGTGGAAGTAAACAAATTGTGAATTAGGTTGCTGAGTTGAAATGAATTTATGGGCGTGCTCGCGCATTTTGATGGATAATTTTTGTCAACTTTGAGGACAAATTGCTTTATGGTCTTCAAGACGGTGCTAAAGTAAGCCGCAAATGATATTCTCTTGTAAATATGCGTTGACTTCTCTCAGCTATGGCCTCTTAGTTTAAGTTATAACTTCATGGTTAATGTAAGTAATGCCTATTTGTATTTGTGTCAGAAGCAGCGTCCCCGGGCGGGCGGTCAGACCGCTCCAGGGCGGAGGAGGTGCCCGCGTCTCCCGGCATGCTCACGGCCGCCCAGCTCGCTCGCCGGCTGAGGATGGAGAACGAACGATTGCAGGTAACATGACCCTACTCTTCTCCATATTTTTGTCCTAAACTCTATTAACTAGTGCGCCACTTTTTTATGTGCTTAAGTTCTGCATGATAATATATTTTTTTCTAATTTGAAATGTAAATGTAATTATTAAAATATGTATTTGAAATGTGTTGTAAATGATGACCTCAGTGGCGCAGCGGGCGAGAGTCTGCCTGCGACGCAAGTGGTTGCGGGTTCGATTCCCGCCTCGGAACAAATTTGTGTACGATCTGCAGAAATTTGTTCCGTTGGTTTGGGTGTTTTCTCTGTATAATAAATATATATCCTTGTATATAATGTATTAAATATATCAGTTATCTAGTACCCATAACACAAGCTTTGAGTAGCTAACTTTGTTGTTTTTTTAGATGGTGCTGTGTGAATTATCCAGCATTATTTATTTATATATTATTATTATTTAATTTGAAAACTGAGTTTTCGTGTCAAACTACGATATTTTCCCTTCATATCAACCGCTTTTAAATTGAGAAAATAATATTCACTTTCGTCGTTTAAGCTCGAATACATAATCGAAACTCAGATTTGAGCCTTGAGAGTTTGAGTATTCGGGGGTTAATATCGAATCCAGCTTTGATGTTTTTCTTGGTGATTGAAATACCTTAAAATAATAAAGACACGTCAACACTCGACAACCTCTAAGTTACAATTATAGCTATCTAGCTTTTCAGTCAAGCTGTATTCAAAGCTCAGTTGCTCATACGATATCTTACCTAGATATTTGTTACGAAGGCTAGCTTTCGAGTTGACAGAAAAGCAAGTATAGTCTAAATTTAAATGATCATAACCATTAAGCTGTATCCGTAACCCGTTTGTATACAGAACATTCCCAGAAATTAATATGTAGACTGGCTTTTAATTAGTCAGATACAAAGCGTTTCCAAGTGCTTAGCCGTAGGCTAATGTGGCTTCAATTATAAGGAGTGTGAGTTTTGTTTAATTAGATTACGTTTCCTATGGTAAGCAGGCGGTATTTAATTTCCATATCATTGAAGTATTTTGCACAATAAGAGAGGATGGCAAAAATGTCTTGACTTCGTAAGACTCCCTGTGGCGCAACGGACGAAGTGCTGCCTGAGACGCGGGAGGTTAGGGGTTCGATTAGACAAATGTTTGGACGATGTGCAGATATTTGTTTATAATAAAAAATGTCTCTTTTCTCTTTATAATAAAAAAATGTCTATCTTTGTAATGTACCTGTTATCAAGTACCCATAACACAAGCTCTGCTGATACTGTGTGAGAAATAAATAAATAATATTTAAAAGATATAACTCATCGTTGAGTTTAGTTTTTAAGCTTTAGATAAGGCTAAGGTACCTTTAAGCTTAGCTATTTTGTACGTAGTCCGTGTAACAACAACCAAAACCATGTAGTTAAAATATATTAAAAATTCATTTAGCTCAAACTACTGAACATAATTAGCTTTGGCTGCTTTTGCTTCTAGGCGAGGATTTATTTGAAAATGCATAAACTTAGCTTGGAGGTAATTACGTGGGCAAAACTAACAGACCGCTTTATAGAGTGTAACAATACAAAATTCTTTTAGTCCAACATAATTCGATTTTTCCAGTCAACCGACCTTCATGGTTAAGCCAACAACCAACTACGCACGGCCATTCGCCACATGCACAATATTATTACCTACCCACATTTTTAGGTGTTGTAGGTACGCTCACTTAGGCTGTATCCCCAGAAGACAAACTGTTAGCTCACTTTACGCAGTTTGCAGCGTTACGTGCGCCGACTGTCTCTGTTTAGAGGCCGCTAACAGTTTGCCTACTGGGGGGACAGCCTTATTCATGTACTTTGCTTATTCACCATGAGCTGCAACTGTCACAAAAAGAACTTATACAGGGCTATTGGTAATTCATTGACACTGCGTGAACTGCAGGTACTACCCATCATCACGAACACGTTTGTCTTAAACTTGGTATCAATAGTTAGGTACCCGCTCCATTCAGTAATCGTTCGTTATAATCTATAGAGAGGGTTTTTTTTCAAATTATACTTAAAACGGCTCTGGCATGAATTGACAGGGGGCGTTGGAGTAAAAAATCGGTCTTTAATAATTAATTGAGATCAGGACAACTGATTTTTTTATGTTTTAGATGTGATTTACAAAAAAAATAAGAATTAAGACCTGGCGTCTTCACAAACGTGTTCATGATGATGGGCAGAACATGCAGTTTACGTAATCAGTGAATTACCAATAACCCTGTATAGGAAAAAACAATTCCCTTTACGTGCGCTGTCGGTGGTTGCCTTAAAATATTAGGAAGCCAGTCATTGGCCTTTAGGTATTTTTAACCTTCGTATTTCAGTTTCGCTCGGATACGCTTAACTACCTCCAATAAATGGTCGTAAATATGATTCGATGGCTTTTTATAAAATTGGGTCCGTAAAGTATTTCGTAGGTCATTCGTAACCAATGCCGCTGAGGGAAATATGGATGTAATCATTTGATGGATTTATTATGATCGGTGTACCGTGTTGTATTTTCGATGTCTCCTATTTTTTACGGTTATATTGACGCAAAATCCTCACGGCACTAAAATAAGAAACTGAAATAAATACAGAGTTGGCTACGAAACTGCTACGCGCTGCTACGTATTGCTACGTTTGTTCGTAGACCTTCGTAGAGGATGCCATGCCTAGGCCTACGCGCAAATACTAATGTGATTCTTAAAACAAGTTATTAACTTTGTCCCCGCTCATACCCTGTTTTACGAAATGCCTGGTAATGCCTATTTAATATAGCTAAGAACCATATAGGAGTATAGACGAGTATTTAAATACCTCAGTTATCAATATCGCTGCAACTGTTTGGATGTTTCGTGGTATAAAATAGTATCAGACAACCTCTCAAAAAACAAAAACCCGCTTTGTTGGATTCATCACTTTCATACTTCTTTCTGGTTTCTGTTTTATTTGTTTTATACTGCTAGATAAAACAAAAAAAGCTACAAACAAACAACCGCCTTAGGCCTAATGTTTATACGATCTGCAAATATTTGTTCCGGGTGTTCTGGGTATTTTCGATGCATAATGAAACATATTTATGTATTTAATGTATTGTATTAAGTATATCAGTCATCTAGGACCCCTAATACAAGTTCTGTTTTGGGGTTAGATAATGCTGTGTCAATTGTCCAGCATAATTTATTTATTAAACTAGCATCATTTAGCCCCAAGACTTTTTTAAAGTACCCAGAGCTGGTTATTCGTACGGTTAATCATCTCCGGCATAGAACTATTTGACAAAAGATTTAATCGATTTAATCATTGATTAAAACTTTTGTCGTCAGCGTACGAAGAACGGAAATTAAGTCTAGGCTAAAGTGAATTGAGCTTATGCTATGGGTACTAGATGATTGATTTGTTTTCTCGAACAGGCGGAATTGACTCGCGTCCGGCGACTTTTAGTGTCAGCTGCAGAGCGAGGCGAAGCCGGCACAGCGCTCATAGAAAGAGCTAAGGGTGACGAGGAAGAAACCACGCCGCTGGATCCCCAGCAACTTGAAAAGGAACTTCTCTTGGCCAGAGAGGCTGTCAACTGTAAGTAGAATAGAATCATGTTAAACTCAAATAATATAAATTCACACTATATTACTACTATATAATAAATGTGAAAGTATTAAATACAGACGAGTTTATTCATGAAAACACAAATATTTTTTAAAATCGGATTTAAATCTTATAAACAGGGCCCGTACTGTTAAAAGCGAAATCGAAGTTTCTGATTAGTTTTCGTGCAAACACTAATCTTATGCAAAAGACATAAGAGTCTTCGAAACTTAGACTTTCCTTTTCCGAGTAGGCCTCCAGGTACTTAGCGCTGAATCTTCATCATCTTGACCTTTTAATCTGTGAAGGAAGGATTATGTACCTTATATTCGTTAAGCGACCCTACGGCCGCCTTCGTTCCCATTATAAATCCTGACGAGTTATATCTGTTACTACAAAATACGATTCCTATAATCATCATCATTATCGTCTTGTATCTATCCACTTATAAGTGTGTAGGCCGCCTCCAATTTGAACCAATCATATTCGGCCTCGGGCTAATCGTAGCAAGGCTTTGTTGGTTTTGTCGGTCTCCCTGTATTATATTTTGGTATGATATCCCACATAATTGTGTCCTATATATTTTCACATTGAATGGAAATATTTAGGTACTCTTCACTTTTCAATTTTAATTCATAGTCATTAAATTTGGTTATGGAATGATTAACTTAATCGCCGATGTTGATAAAAGCTGTCACTAAAATAAATGGGTTCATTTATTAATTTAACGCGGCTTAATTTCGCTCGAATATCAAATGTCAACCACACGCGATTAAAAATGTCATTTGGAATTAAAACTTTTCTAATTATTTTTTCATGGTTAATTCAGTTTGTCAGTTAATGACACGAAAGCTGCTGTAAAAATGTCGATAGCTACTGTTTCTATCTCCGTTTAAGCATATATATCAAAGTCTATTCGCTTCTCAACTAACATAAGACAAAACCTTAAAACCCCTTCAGTGGATGACCTGAAATCACAATTTATGAGTTCCGCTTCCTTTACAATAATCCGCAGTGATCCCGTGAAAGTGTCCAATTTGTAGAGTGCCCGCCGTGATATGAAAGGCGTATACTAAGCCGACATTTTGATAAACTATTCTCATAATGTTCCGGTACCTGGCACAGGAGCGAAGGTACTTTACCCTATTACATAAACTGATGGAACTGGTAAGACGTGTTTAAATTTGTATGGAGTTTAAAGTACAAAGAACGGCTACGCTAAACTTTAAAAATATATGATGGACATTTTGACCAAAATATCTATATCTTTTGGCTTTTACAATTTCAATGCTGTACAAAGGCCTCCCTTCCCTCCTTCCACACTTAGCACAAATAATGGGAAAAATCCGAAAACAATAAATTAGTAGTTTATTAACAAAATATAATTTATGATTAATTTATGATGAAAAAATAATGTTTGATTCTTCGCTCGTTTTGCAAAATAAATAAATAATTCACAATTTCTGGACAAGTCACACAGCAAATAGTATTTGCCTTTCCTTCTGTGTAGGCAAATATACGTCAACATTGTTCCATCAGTGTTACCCACCACGCCCAATATTTTCTGATACAATTCCTGTCATCGAAAATGCCTTTAATAACCTACCAATTTCGAGTTATCCATCCCCATTTGGTAGTGTAATTGGCAAAGGTAGGTACAGTATCTACAAACAGGTCACGTACTATAGAGCGAGGAACTGGAGCCTTGCTGCCATTTCGGCTAATGTCATTACTCTGACGAACGCAGACATCATTTTCACATATGGGGCTTTTACCGAGTATTGCCTCTTGCGAGTTTTGAGGAAGTAAAACACTTAATATCTCTTCATGATAAGTGAGCTGCTTATTTTGATGCGAAATTGTCTTTTAATGTATTCGTTACCTCAAACGTGATTATGTCGACACTTATATTTTACAAGTAAGTAAATGGAAGAAAAATACGTTCGTCAGTAAAAACTTCAGTGTTTACCTAATTAATTTCGTGAAGGCAGTCTCGTAACTGGAAGGTTTATTTATAGCAAGCAGTATATTTTTTACTTTCTCTTTGGGTCTCTGCAACGCAATATAAAACGGGCGAAGTTAATGAATAAATGGAGAAAAGTTGAGTTGCTACGACTTTTTACCAGAATATGGTTCGCTTGGAATAAATCTAGACGAATCACAGCGATTTCATTCAACGAACGCAAAATTTCATGTGTAGACATCACACGACATAGTCGCACTGTTTGAAAAGAATATTAGAGAGTTTTTTAATAAAGTTCACCTATAGGTGGAACATTCTTTCGCGGAAGTGAGAAGCTTATGTTGTTTTATTCAAGCCTGAAAACTCCTGTATTAGAGGCGTGCTCTTCTTACCTATTTTCTAGAAAAATATTTGAACTAAATATAAATCTTTCCATTTCAGATTACTTAAATATTTATATTTCATCCGTTACAACAAATACATTTATTGAAAAATAATATATTGTCACTGCAATTTCAAGTTAGACCAGAATACTAGCATGTAGGTAAGTGTTTGCAAAATATGATGATGATCATGCACGCCAATTTTTGCCTCGGTAGCCTCAACGAAGACAAGCCAGATGCGCAGGACGTAATGAAGTGCACACGTATGCAAGCAAACACAGTTACACAACACATCGTAGATAGAACACAATCTATTACCAAAGTCTATCATACTCCGACTGTATTGAACGTTGTAGGCAGATCTGAGTATTAGCTACACGCTCAACTAGCATCGATCAAAGAGCATCACTTCGTGCACAGGCCGCCTACAAGCGTTTGATCGATGCAGGACCACACATACACACCCTGCATTAGTCTAATGCAATGAGTCCTTTGTATACCGTGTACGTTCTTGCAAAGTGGATCGAGTTGAGATTAGGCTTAGGAGATTAGGTATAACGCTGGTTCTTCACAATCTTTATACATATTTACTACCAGAGCTGTGAGCATGACATTATCTGAGTTGTCGCTATGAATTCTGACAAAACTCTTTTATTTAAATATCTACATTTTTGCTGCTATCCAACAAGGTGTAACAATACACATAGCTGAAAACAATCCAGATTGTTACACTTTGTTGGAAAGCTGAAAAAATGTAGATATATAAAAAAAATTGATGCACAAATTACAAAAAAGTAGTAAAATAGACAAAATAGGCAATGTTTTTAAAAACTTAAAAGTCCAATACTTATCTCAAAAACGGTTACGTTTGGAATATAGTGTTTCATAGTCAAATCAGTCAGTAATGATGGAAACTATAACCCCCACAAGATCTAGGACGATTTAACCAGTAACCTTGTCTAAGCTACACATATTCTCTAGTTTGTGCACCTCTATTCTAAAAATAAATAGAACTGAATCTAATCTCTATGAAGAAAAATAAACCGAACGTAATGTGTTTGTGCGTATGGAGCCATTTTTGTGCTCTACCTTCTCTTTGTTAAACCTTGAAGCACTATTGATTTACGTGGGTGAAACCGTGGGTAAAATCTAGATAGCATTTTTGCAAGCACACAATGTGATCCCGAGTTGATACTTACAGATTGGGTTCCCAAGCAGGCTACGTCAACACAGGGAAACGTTTTCGAAAGCGGAAACCTAGCGTTTTATTTTCCTATCAAACGATTCAAATGCACATTTGTCCGAATCGAAAGATATCTGCATAGAGAGTGGGACGACAAAGGGAACAAGGCCTCGAAGCGAGGAACGTACGCCCAAAGTGCTGAAAATCGCAGGGGATCGAATCCAGTTTACGATATTCAGAGTTGTCGACTACTTTGAATCGTCTGTGAGGCTATCGCCTTAAAGCATCATATTTCATGCACCAACAACTGGGTTACTTTGAGTGTGTTTGTTATTTGAGTTCAGCAATAATTTTGTTGCAGCTTTGAAAGCGGACAAGAAGAGGTTGAAAGCCGAGAAATTTGATTTACTAAGCCAGATGAAACAGCTGTACGCTACACTCGAGGACAAAGAAAAAGAGCTGCGAGATTTCATTAGGAATTATGAACAGGTACGTTGGACTCATCTTGCCTTCAAATCGAATGAAACCAGACCGGTTAATATAATAAAAGAAAATCTTATTGACTTTCTAGAATGGTAATGCATTTTTAACGTAGGAAATTTTATTTAACTTTCCGAGAGTCTTTGGGCCCAATAGAATTATTTAATAGAATTTTGAAACGTTACCTAGAGCTCGTAACATTTTTTGATTTATATTTCGCAAAGGATCGTAGAAGGTAATTAGAAATCTGCCGACAAAGAAACTAGGTTATTGCGAATTTCCCAATTTATCCTCGGCAAAAATGATTTTACGAGGCACGAACACATAAAGTCACTATTTTTATCACACCCCGAGTTACAGTCTATAATTCTTTGTATCGGTGACGTGACAGGAAATGACTCAGTGGAGCCCATATGGAGGGCAGTAAATACGCTTTTAGTACCAGAATATGAAGATATCTGGAGGTTGGGAATTTCCGTAAATCAGAACAGTTTTTTTCCATTGTTAGTTCATTAATTTACAAAAAAAACTAAACTAAAACATGCTAAATTCTCGGTAAGAAATGACGAAGCTGACAGTTACCTGGTAGTTTCAAAGACTAGCGTGTAGAAAGGAACCATTTGGGTGTTATACAACCTCATTTATTAACGAAACTTGCAAAGTAGCAAGAAACTAACATCATATAGGTCAAGCTTATAACGTGATTTTTGTACAGGCAGTTAAAAAACTCTCATTTCGTAGCACTAAACTTTTACGGCACTGATTCATTATTCAACCATCATTAAACGAAGTACAGTGCTCCAATTTAGGGGAGGAATTACTTATGTTTCGTACAGCACAGCAGTTCTTTTTAAGAGAGCGTATAACTTTTACGATAGTCTAGATAGAAAGACGTAATGTACGTGACAAATGAAGCAGGTCTATAAACTTCCATAGGTACTTTATTTATAGGTTTCACCAATCTTTCCACAAAGAAGTAAAGTGACAAAGAAGGCTAGTTACAGACTTACAGTGGCGTTCATCGACAGGTAACCCCCACGTAATCAACTTGTTAAGTTCGAAGTAAATTTCTACTAATACAGAAATATTTTACATTATAAAAATTCGGTAAAAAGAAGATAGCAAGCTGTGTTCCTAGTTTACCGCTCATTGTTATAAGATTTAAAGAAAATGTGTTCTCTCAAAAACAAAAAATATGGATATTATAAAACAATAATTTTTATCTGTCCCTTATTTTTAACACTTTTCATATTAATTTTATAATAGCTTTTATCCCTCAAGCCTTGCGGGAGGCGCGCTTTTAATTTTTTTTTCCGATTTATACATTAATGCTTGTATTCGAATTATACACGAATGCTTTAAAAATGCTTGTATCTCAGAAACTACCTGGAATTTATATATTCTGTAAAAAGATTTAGAATCTAGAATAATCTGTTTTTTAAATTAAAGTTTTGTGGAATAAATACTAACCCCTCGGGAATCTGTTAATGACAACCTCGGAATCATCTTCTATTAAAATGCAAGGGGATCATCCAAATCCGTCCATAAATAACGAAGAAATAGACGAACATATGTACATTAAAAAAAAATACATACAAATAGCCGAACATAGGACCTCCTCCTTTTTACGAAGTCGGTTAAAAAAGTGATGTAATTGGGGAACTTGGAACCTGTCTGGCCCCCCCAGACCTATCGATGGACGCCACTGTAACGAGACACGACGATATTGCTCCATAGTAATAAAACAGAACAAAGATCTTGAGTTTTGATAAGGAATTCGGTTCGATGTCGATAACTGTCTGAAACCAATCAGTGATTTTTTGTAAATATAAACATTGTAACACAATATGCAAGCGCGCGATTTGTATAAAAATTTGATGTAAATATTTACATCGCGAATGTTTTCTCCCATTCTGATCGTGGATTTCTTATACCTGGGTTTTAACCAGTCTGGTGTTTTGTTCTGTTCTCAAGATGCGTTCAAGAGGCGGTGCATCTTCCGCTCTCGGGGCAGAAAGGGCAGAACGGGAGAGGGAGAGAGCTGCGTTACTCCGCCACGCGAGAGACGAGGCCGAACGATCTCTGCAGCTCGCTGCTGCCTTGAGCGCAAGAGATACGCAGCTGAGACATGCCAGGGAACAGCTGTTTGAGGTAAGAACTAGCTTAAAACGTTGGTTTTTAGTTTACTTCTTTTATGAAGAGATAGGCTAAAGTCGAATGGGGTGGGCCTCCTAGCCGAAATTCGGCCACGACGGCCCATCTCAACGGAGACTGGCCGGAATGGAGAATTAAAAATGATATGTGCAGACCTCACTTGTCAAGCGTTATGAAAACAGAAATACCTACCTATTGGAGAACTGCAAAACTTTGCCACTAATATAAGATACTACCATAGGTAAACAACTATAATTTTATAATTCTAATGAACCCATGAAATCGTATAATCAACTTCATTACTCAGCTAAATAGGGCAATCTCCATGACAATGCACGCAAATTAAGTTCGCAACGCGGGAGACAAATGGTCTCCCATCAACATGAGTCATTACCATTAGACTTGTTGCGCAAATAGACACATCAGCTAGGCAAATAAAACCATTAAGCATAGCACCATAACCATAGCATCAAGGAAAAGATCAATCAAAGCGAATAAATGTATAAGTTATTCGAAGAGTGGTTTGGAAACAATAATCCACTACAAAGCAATACGTACAGTCACCGCCTAAAACAGCTATACAGATGAAGACACCAAAACCACGTACACACTGAACCCCAGAAACCGCAAATCCCACCATTCCTAAAGCTGATAAAACCGGTCGAGTCCGGAAGACGTTGAACAAATACGATGTAAATAAACAAGCAAAAATTCTGATATCAGCGAGCCAGAATAAGAACCCAGCGACGTCTGAAGAAATCGAGCGCACTCTCGAGTAGACCATTCAGTCATTGCATAGTGAGGCGAAATTAGCAGTCCTACTCGTCGAAAGATAAGCGCCTTCTGTAGTCGAGTGGGTTTAGCAGCTTTAGGCGTGGTTTGGTGGTTATTCATTTTTCTATTCACACTAATCATTCAAAGTTTCATTTAGAGGTAACTTTGTTATTTTTTTTAATCGGGTGAAATATCACCAATCAAATTCAAATTCAAATTCAAATCATTTATTGCAGGAAATATGGTCATAATACAGGGTCTTGAACATTAGAATAGTGTCACATACTTCACCAAAACACATTGGCATGCAAAATTTCTTATAAATAGGTACATCTGTAAATTGTATTAATTTAAATTGTAACAAGATTAAACCATAATTGAACAATACACATCAATAATGTTGATTACTACTTATTTCTAAATTTTAGTTCCATAAGTTCCCTAACACTATAAAAACCTTTTTCTATGAGCCATAATTTAAATTTTTTTGTAAATAATTTTAAAGGTAAATTTTTGATGTCATCAGGGATTTTATTATATATAGAGCCACACATGGCATAACAATTCTTACTATATAATGCTGTCTTAGGAGTCCTAGACAGAACAATTCTTTCTGGGTTACGTACACATCTAGGGTATATATCCTTAGCTTTAGTAAATAAATTCGAGTGTTCTTTTACAAATTTATCGTGTTTTTGTCTAGTGATGCTCTAGAAAATATCCTCAACTATAATATATAGAGTTTTAAAACTATAGGCCTTATAGTTTATTGAGGTACGGACAGTTAAAAATCCCGAAATCCGGGAATCCTCGCCTTAACGGATTTGTGTGTGGGGTTTCGGAGTTTTCATCTGTTCAACGCTTTTTGACGCCGACTGTAGCTACCCACAGGCATGATGAATGTGGTGCCCGACTCCCGATAACAATCTATCGATCAACCCTGTTGTGTTAATTACTATTTCAAATTACTCTACTCCTTTCGTTATTGATTGGTTTTGGTATTGATAATGAGTTCAACTGAAGTGGTTGCTTCTTACTTGATAATGGTTGCCACGGTCTTGTTTATTATTGATTTCTGAGTATTTAACACTTTATTAGGTGCTCTTATTATGATTCGATTGATTCGTCGATAGACCTTGAGAGATTTCCTAGCTTCTAGAAGATTTTTATCTAGGGAAAATACCTGCTCAATGCCTAAAGCACTCGACACAAACTACCAGCAGGGCTATTCTGACCCAAAACTGTCAACTAGTACTTTTCTGGTCGTTTAATTCCTTGCAGAACGCAGAAAACATTATAAATCGCTAAAATATTTTAATTTAGTGCGAACTGTGTCAGATGTATGAATTCTGGTCTCAGAATTCGTGCCGAAAGTCCATAATTCAATAACCCTGTTGAAAGTTTCATCTGCCGCCCAACCGATAAAAGGCCGATCATACCGCAAATATCCGCAAACACATTTTTAATCAGTAGCTATCATTTCAACGTTCGACCGCCGATCTCATTACACTCACTGAAACGGACGTCATTCGAGAGGTCAAACCCTGTTCAAATTAAATCAGCAATCGAAATTAATTGAGGCATAAAACTGGGGTGGATTTTAGCCGGACACGTAACCGGTTGTAATGTGGATAGCTTTTGGCCGCTTCAATTAGTTAGGGATGACATTTGTACCTACTTGTTTCGGGTCTTACTCTCATCATACTTATGGGTAAAAGATAACTTGGTGCCGACATTCAGTTGCATAACTAAATGTCTAACCCTCCACCAAACACCCTGTATGGTCGAGGGTTAGACAAACTCGGTGGGTGTGTAGGTGGACCTATTTGTAAATATAAATTGAAGTAGAAGACCCTAACAGCTTAAATTTTTTTAAACCCAGTTTTTTGCATTTATTTAAGATTTTCCGAAATTTTACCTCTCTACTCAATTCTTTTTGGAACATGTTTTCTATTGAACTTTATATTTGGTTTTGGTCCCAGATGTATCCTTCGTCTATTGAAGGCAATATTCATTTAAAAGATCGAATAAATAATTAGTTAAAAGCTCTCAAAAAAAACATTCTACTATAACAATATACATAACATTCTAAAATAGTCAAAAAATGGTCAACATGGCATCGTTTAAAAAAAAACGAATAGCGATCGAGGATTTCCAATGCTTTTCCGTCAAACACCCTGTATTATAGGCTAACCGGCTATTTTGACATAGATGTGTAAGAAGTCCCATAAAATAATAACCCATTTCCAATGGTTTGCTTTATTAGCATTGCCAAAATTCAGTAGGTAGGTATGGGTAGGTATGACGGAACGTTATTTGTAAGTTAGCTTTCTCTGGCACTCGTAAGCTTCCTTCTCTTTCCACAACGTTTAAAAATGTAAGTGTTTTCACTAAGTGCTCAATTCAGAAATCTCAATTGTATATTCACGTTTAGTTAAATGCGTAAATTGATTTGGGCACATAGAAGACTTGAGTGTGTTTGGGTTTCCCCAAATATGTTCGTGCTCAGACGTCCAGCCCATGTCAAGTCTAACCTCCGTCTACTAAGCTGTCGAATACTGAAAATCACGTAGGTATCCGTACAACTTCTGTTATTAGAAGTGTAAAATAGATTCAGCTATTAGCCAAAGTTCTACATTTTTATAGGACAGCGCAAATACCAACGTAATTGATGACTATTTGTACCATCCATCAAATCCCTACAAACAGAACGGTGTTGTTTCCTCGTATCTTTTTATCGTAATAAAATGGATATTTTACGGACAGTGGGGTTGGTAAGACTGAATTACAATTATCTTCCTAGGGATCACCCAGACAGGATGACAGAAGGGTTTCCGAGACCTTTTCAACGTTTTTCTGAGTGATGTGTTTAGTCATTCACCTTTTATTGTATCCTTTATTGTACTTATCCTTATCTGAGTTTTCTTTTGTTTTAACAGTTAAAATAACAGTGCCGTCTTTTGTTTCTTGGGGTAAAAGTGGAATCAGTTAATTAACTCTTTGAGTTCTTGTAGTACGTAGGTTAATGGCCTGGGGCTATCAGCCTAGGAAAGGGTTTTAATGGGTAACAGAGGACACGCGAGTCAATATTAGATTACTTTAGAAACATAATATAACTAAGAATATGCACTCATCGGGTTTCTCAAGCCTCCGGGCCGAAATATTTACCTTACTAAGGCACAGCTATTTCAGCTATAAGAAATAAATAGTTAAATTCAGCTAAATCTGTAATTACTGTTTGTCTACCTATCTCTAGATGAAACTACGATAAAGACATCCCTTTTGATTTCCAACTATTAAGGAGCTGTGTGGTGCCGGCTTAGAATTTGCACCAACTCTTCCCGCGGGTGTCGTAAGAGGCGATATCCACCGGGGGCGCAGCAGCGCCCCCTGCAGAACACAATTCTACTACTGAACTGCTATCCCTAACCCGCATGCCCAGCGTGGGGAAAAAGAAAAACAAGCCAATAAGGCGCTTGTCAGGGGAGTCCTGCGTCCAGTAGTGGACCAATACCTACAGGCTATTGAGGTGAGGGTACGGATGATTATCAGGGCTTTGTATTTGTGCAGGCAAGGCGTCAGTTGCAAGCGGCGGGATGCCTCTCAGAAGGTGAGAGCGTTGCTTCACTTGGACTGGGCCCGCCCGTGCTGGGGCTGGGGCCTTCAGGGCTCCTCGGGGATAGAGGCAGCTGCAGCGCTGACTCCGGCGTTAGAGGTATCATTGCTTGCTTCTTCATTTAGACCAGGCTTTGATGCAGATAGAAGGCCTAGTGCAAGAAACAATGGCTAGTAATCTTCGGCTTTAGAAGGTATATTTTAATTATTTGAAAATTTATATGTAAGTACACCTAGGTATTATGGCAAGTCACTCCATTATTGGAAATTTAGTATGCTATTTCACAGTTAGTAAGATAGTAGATAAACTCGTTTATGTAATTTTCAAGTTAATTTCGCTTGGAAAGAATTAAGTTTGCTTAAAAGTTGTTTCAAGGTAGGACTTTTTTGTTTCTGAAAGCTGTAGGTAAATTTTAATTTGCTAAATAAACTTGTTATTCCTAATAACTGTTCTAAAGGTTGGCTGAAAGTTATTTCGTGAGATCAGTTCTTCTAAGTACAAAATATACATAACAAAGCTAATAAAACTGCTACGATTGGTGATGGATCAAAAATTCAAATTCCAGAAAATAAATAAAACTCCAAGAACAGGCATAAACACTCAAAGTAACTAATATTAATTTTATTTTAATAAAGTTCCCGGTAATTTGGTAAAAGAATTTCTCATTTCAAACCCTCTGAGATGGAAATTGACTTCATCTGACGTAATTTAAAAATAAAGCTAGTTTCCAGGGCAAGGGAAGTCCGTCGCTTCTACGTTTTTCATTTGAATATTATGAAACTCTTGATGGAAATAGAAGGTCCTTTAGATGTTTAAAATTTCATTGGAATTGAAAAGCTCCGATAGATATTATTTTTTTAGAAATCTACAAAATGTGGGAATGTGCAAACTGTTTCAATCATTCTTATTTGTTACTAGTCAGATAAAAGCAGCCAATGCATTCTTCTAAGTAATTAGTTACTTTCATGAGCAATTTTCAATTAAATCATACCATAGAGAATATCTCGCGAGATCTACAGAAATATCCTCTATCCGAAACTCTGTTGAGGTTGTTCGTAACGCAGGCAGCAGCGATGGGGGCGCCACGTCAGTGTGCGGGGGCAACTTGTCAGACTCGACAGCCGAAGGGATCCCGCCCACCATGGACGCTTATGACACTGATGCTACCAGCCTCGTGTCTTCCGCTCATCATATCTATCAATGTGAGTATTTATTTTCATTTTACCTTGCTTAAGTCTTAGGTAGGTACAGACAGCGTCAGAATTAAGTAACCCCCTGCATAATACATGCATGTTTAAATCCAAACCATCCAAATCGTAGGAGTTTTTAAAGTCAAAAATAAATTATTTATTTTTATTTAGGTAACATAAAAACAGAACGATTTGATAAAATAAAATAGAAATTGGTTTCTAGCCTGCACTGTGTTATGCAGGGGGGTTACTTAATTCTGACGCTGTCCGCACCTATTGTAAAGCTGAATGAACATCTTTCCAAGCCAAGCGTGCCAAGAGAACGGAAGGAATATACACCTGCAACTTGTCCACACCGAGTCGCACGAATCGTCAGAATCTATTTGGTTAAATTATTTCGGCTTTATTGACGCATTTGCTATAGAAACTATTGTTCGTTGGATATCCTTATAAGGAAACTTATAATTCAAACTCTAACAGCAGCGGTACTACAAAAACCAACGTAAACTGGTCTAACAAGCGTTTAGCTAAGCAGTAGGTTTAACAAGAATTTAACTCTCGTTTAAACTATGTCTAAGCCATATCTAACTGTAAACCATCGTAAAACGCAGTTTTGTGGTAACGCTTTTGTTAAACACGCACTCAACAGATTTTTAACTTTTTTGTAGTACCGCTGAAACAGATTTTTTATAGCAGTAGGTAATAATAATAACTTAATCCTTGCAACGACGGTCTATTTGTGCAATTTAAAACAAACATTTAACTTTATTGAAAAAGTCTTTGTTTGAAAGTGTTTCTTCCAATGCACTTGTGCCCTCCAAGTAACTGAAGCAGAGAGAGTAAAGGCCGACTCAAACAGAGGTCACGACACTCGCCGCAGTCGTCCTCTTAACAAGTCTCAAGCGAGATGCTTATCGTGGCCTAGAGACTAATTCAATATTTTACTTGCATAATTACAGAGCTTAGACTGGATAACACGCAAACGCTTTTATCAAATGTATCTAATGAAAATTGTTTGTTCTCAGAACTGTCTCAAATATATGATAACAACATTTTCTTATTAAGGCCACCAATTAGTGGGATTCAAAATTGTTAAGGTTAGGGGTAATTCTGTTTCTGCTAAAAAACTGACTTTGTATGTCCTTCAACCCTGTAGATATTGTAAATTCGTTCGTTCTGACTATTGATGACGATTTGCTTGAAGAAGCTTTTTAATTGCGAACAATTTGCTTCTTGACCGACGGACGTTTTAAGTAGTTAGAGGACATTCATTATACCTCCAAGAACTTTGGGAATTGAGAACCACACGCTCCGTATTCGTCATAATATATGGAGTTCCGTAGATATATATAAAATAACATGAAAAGCTCCGCATTTCCTGGCACTCGCGTCTCAATAGAAAACGCGAGTAAAACTTATTGCAAATCGCTCGTGCTGAAAACAACTTTATAATAACATTCAGTGCCGCGGAAAATATCATTTTAGTAATTTACTTCACAACTACCACCCTGACAAATGAGTTTACTTGCTCGAATAAACTTCGACAGAAATTGCTTTTATTTTCAGTATTAAGGACAACTTGATAACAAGTTTCTTTCTAGGTATTTCGTATTCTTCGGTGGGTTGAGATTACTTAAGATAGATATTCGATTCTTTCTCAGATAATCTTTTATTAGAATGAGCAGGAAATTCTATCACGATATTCACGATTGTATTAAAGCTATATAGATATAAACTAGGCAGATAAGTGGGTCGTGATTTGTATTCCATCTGAAGTCAAAAGCGAAACGTGTGGCTTCTAAGGAAAGACAGGTAGCTGGATAATTTGATTTATCGAATCCTTCTGAAGCGTCGCAGTGAGCTAAACCTAGAATAGAGTTTTTGAAAACCACTGTAAGACGTGATGACAGAAAACGCGCTGACGATAAATTAGATCGTTTGTTACTCTGGTTCACAAGGCGGATATGTGTGCCAATGTTTTTCCAATTTATTTAGAAAATAGCTACCCAGCTTAGGTAAGTACAACGTTAATTCCATCAAAACTGAGGATAGGCGCTCTTTTCTCCTCTTAGATATATTATTTTATTTTTATTAAACTTCTTATAGAGGTTTTTCACAATAAAGCTCAGCGGAATATAAATGAAAAGATTGTGTACATTGTGCTTATTTATAATTAACCTGGAACTTAATCCAATTAGTGTAGTTCTGACTTTTAAGCCCATCATTTTATCTGTTGGTATATATAAAAAAACCACTCGCTGATATTTTAAGCCCACGGAACTCTGTGGTTCCAACTTTTAAAAATGCCTTTGAAGGATTGATTAAAGAGCACCCCTTAACACAATATCTACACAGATTCAAATAAAATAATAGTTAGGGTAAAAGAGAGGTAGAACTTGACCCGAAAATCGGTGCAGCTTTTCAAAAATTGTATGTTCAGACTAATAATTTAACGTCGGGGGCTATAAATTTTTAAAAATTATCTAGTTCTATATGTTAATTTTGTGTACAAAGAGTAAGGATTTAATTTATATGCTCGCATTCACCCGGAATTTTTCCTCACCTCCTCATCAGCCTATATTGGACTACGCATTATCTCATGGGGGGTGATGCCCATAATCCCCACACTGGGCATGCGGGTTGGGGATCGCAGTTAGGTGGTAGAATTGTTCTGCAGGGGGCGTTTTGGTGCCCGCCCCCGGTGGATATCTCTTAGTCGCCTCTTACGACACCCGCGGGAAGAGTTGGGGTGGTGCAAATTCTAAGCCGGCACC